>JAWZYU010000022.1:47958753-49158753 GCA_038380435.1 Ryuthela nishihirai
GCACCTCGATAACACAAGTCAAGTCAAAATGAAATCTTTCAAATATCTAGTGTCAATTTGAAAATCTCTCGCGGCACACTTGGAATCTCTTGCGGCACACAATTTGCGAGACACTGCTTTAGCGCCTTCTAACTGTGATAAATTATTGGGAGATTCGGAATGTATGAAATCCTAACATTTTATGAGAGTTTTTTTTCATTTATGTTTAAAAACAAAAAGTGGTTGCTGTACGCACAGACTAACGGATGATAAAGTGAAGAACAATAACGGGTTTTTGAAAAATGTTAAAAAGAAGCCTGAATTAGTTTTAATGAATAAAATGCAGAGTTATACCGTGGATATAACGGTCTGAGGTGATTTCGTCAAAAAGAGTGACACGCAGATGGCCCATAGTTATTTTTTGCTTCGTGATCGATGTTAATGCATTAAACGCTTTTGTAATTTAGATATCTCTCAATCCATCGCATTAACGCAACAAAGAGAAAGAATGAAGTCGATTTTTCGTTTTTGTTAGAAAAAGAATTAGCTAGCACAACAGAACAATCAGCAGCATATAAAAACCTGAAGTAAGTAGATGTTCGATGTGTAACTGGGAAATATAAATGGAGAAATTATGAGTAGTTGCTTCTTTTTCTCTCATTTCTAACCTACCACTTCTTTTTTTAACAAAATTCATTATATATGTTTTCGAAAAAAATTTAGGAAATACACTCGAGTTTTCATACGGTAGATATGTTCCACAGAAAACCGTATATAAAAAAGTCATAGATTACGTTGCAGAATTACGGATACGTTCCACAATTTTCTAAAACCGCATAAAACCAAAGCAATGAGTTATTAAAATAAACCGAAAATCGCATAAAAAAGTTTATGAAAATTCAGGAAAATAAGAATGCCTAAAAAAAGTGAGGAAGATTTGTTCGAAAATCTAAAAGAAATTTATATAAAAGTTAAAATAGGTTTGTTTTAAAATTGTATCCATTTAATTTTATTGAAAAGTAATAATTCTTTTTACATTTTTTATCAGAATTATCGTCGCTATCTGACAATACTCGACAGCATTTTTGAACTGGTGAGAAATCACTTTCATCACTAGAAGAGATAGTCAGCGCATCAGATATGCATGGTAAAGACAATTGTGTTATTATCGAGTAAGATTGCTACAAAGTAACAATCTTACTCGATCTTTGCTTGCTTTAAACCCACTTGCTTTTTTCTCAGATTTTGCGATGAAGTTCGTTGGGTTGTTTGGGTTGTTTTACCTCTGAGCGGCACTTTTTTGCACACCATGGGCTAAATGGCCAGGTCACATGGACCCCGAAGGCTCAGAGAAGGTTGGGGGAGGGGACCCACTGGAACAGCTGTTGGGAGACAGATGGTAGCCTCCCGTCAAGGCCATCCAGCGTGTTCTTTAAGGTGCACAGGGTATGGCTCTCACGCACACGGGGCCACGGCTTAACTTCCCATCCGACGGACGGCGGCCTTTCCAAGCCCATCGGTGTCCCCTACTGACCGTGGGCAGGGCGGGGAATTTTGCGGAGATAAATCTGAACGCTGACCCAGCTGGGACTCGAACCTGGGAACTACAGATTACGAGCCTGGCGCGCTACCGACTGAGGATGTAAGTTCAACTAGGCATTTTCAACACTTGATCGGGGCAACACCCACCATCTTCATAATTTTGGCTAACTTTTCCGGAAAATGTTTGGCTGCTATTTCATCTGCTGATGCAACCTCGCCTGTAATCTTCACGTTATGAAATGAATTCCTTTTAAAAAAAAAAACGTTCAGCCATCCTTTGTTAGCTGAAAATTCTTTATCAGCCTGGGAAGCGGAAGTAGATGTCTCCGATTCCTTCATCTGTTCGTAAAACAGAAGAGCTTTTTGTTTAATTAAACAACCATTTATAGGAATTCTTCTTTGAGTTAAATCTTCAATTCAGATTACGAGCCCTCGTTCTGTATTTTCTAATAAAGCATTTCTTGAGTACGATGATAATTTGGCACTTAGTTTTGTGCCAGAAATGACCGATTTTCTTATTGCGACTTCATTCTTTTTAATGGCTCTGAGAGTAGATTCGCCTAAACTAAAATGTTAACCCTTTCACGACTAGGGGAACACATCAGGTGCTCTGACCACTGAGTTTCCGGCTCCCACTCAAGTTCGCCTGTAATTGATGCTATGAACTTTCTGCTTACATCACACAATTCCCTGTGCCTAATGAAGGCGTTGTCACTGCAAGAAGACGTGTGTCCGTATCCCAAAGGGTTAAGACAATTTTTTCTCTAAACTTGATATCGACGTTAAACTAAGATACCTTTCTTGAGAGCTGAACAAAAACGTCGAGAAATTTCTTAAATTTATTCAATTGTATACTCTTAACATATTTGCCATACCTGTTATCTGCGTTTTCAAACTGTTTGTGATGAGACACAAGAAATCGCGTACTGTAGGTAGAAAATTCAAAACATCAATTAACCCCTTTCACGACTAGGGGAAACATTTTTCCCAATTTTAAAATTGGTGATTGTCGTATTTAATTATAACCTCATCTGCATTTTTTATACAGAATGTCAAAATAGAACGTATGCCGAACGCAATTACGTAAACGGGAACGTTTAGAAAAAAAAAACAGAACTGTCAAATCAATTGGCGCCAATGATAAAACATTCGCGGGCTGTACTCTGTTAGTTATTTCAGTTTATTGTTATTATTATTTCGTGTAATAATATATTACTGTGTTTTCTCACATGTTTTATGTTATTCGGTAAGTTATTATTTTAGTTAACATTTTGCTCTAATAAACCAATAAATAAAAGACATTGCATAATAAGCCTAACTATAATTTGTGTTACCTTTATAGTCCATTGGGAAAAATATTTCCCACAAAATTCCAAAAAAACTACACATTGTTATGTATTTTTCTTATGATTTTTATTTATTTTACGTCTAAACAAACTAAAATAAACAGTTACATACTAATATTTACTCTTAGAAACCTTATGGTCCTGAAAGGGTTAACCAATCGCTGTAGATCCTTCTTCTTTTGCTAAGTGATCTAAAATTGCAATTTTCATTCCAAAGAAATTGCTTTTGTTTGGTGCTTTTTTTTTCTCCATTGGGAAAAATTAAATCTAAAATAAAAATTAACAACATTTAGACTTATGATAATGAAAAGACAAAAACGTACTCACAAAAAATTTTAAACTTCTTGAACGCTCACTGCTTATACGTTCATTACTAGTAAGTAAATATGAAAGCCACAACGGGGAACACCCGAATTTGCATGAAATATGCGCACCGCATAACTTCAAAACCGCATTAAAAAGATATTCATAAAAAGAGACGAATGTATATTAAACACTTAAGCATTTTAAACATACAATTTCTTCGAACTATTGCAACCATTTTATTTAAACTATTTAGTCGCAACTGATTGCTTTTCGACGTAAAAAGTGTAAAAAGTATAAAAATAATAAAGCTTAAAGTTTCAACTGTGAACTTTTAACATTTCAGTTTTATTTATGTACTGTCGCTCAAAAAAGTATCCGAACACTACGGTTGATTAAAAAATTCAGAAAAAATATCTGGCAACGATTTTTTAGGAATTAGTGATCTGGCAACGAAGACGTGACACGAAGGTTGCCTGATCACTAATTTCTAAAAAAAATCGTTGCCAGATATTTTTTATGAATTCTGTAATCAACCTTAGCGTTCGGATACTTTTTTGAGCGACTGTACCCCTAGACTTTTGTCGTTTACCCATAAGGGGAAGCGTACCATCAGGGTGGGATCTAAAGAAGGTGGGGTGGGAGGGCAAGCCCTTTTCCTTTGAGAATGCCTATAAGAGTATTAGAGACAAAACACTTATTAAGCCTACATATTTTTTTTTCGGGAACTTTTCAGTAAATGTTTAAAACACTCTAAAAGGGAGGAAAAACATGTTATACAACAAGGGGAATCCAATCTCTTGGTCCACCCTTTCAGTTTTTTTACCGGCCCTATCGAATCATTCGCTTTCCCCCAGGGAGGCGGGGTAATTCAATCGGTAACACGCCAGGCTCGTAATCTGCAGTTCCTAGGTTCAAATCCAACTGGGCCTGCCTTGAGATTTATCTCCTCAAAACTCTCCGCCCTGTCCACGATCAGTAGGGGATTTCGAAAAACTCCCTCGTCCTGTCCACGGTTAGTAGGGCACATCGATGGGCTTGGAAAGACCGCCGTCCGTCGGCTGGGACGTTAAGACGTGGCACCGTGTGCAGGAGTCATATCCTGTGCACTTTAAGGAATACGCTGATGGCCTTGACGATCGGTTATCATCTGTCTCGTAACAAATGTTCAGTGGGTCCTCTCCTCCTAGGGGCGGGGGTGGCTCAGTTGGTAGTGCGCCAGGCTCGTAATCTGTAGTTCCCAGGTTCGAGTCCCAGCTTGGTAAGCGTTGAGATTTATCTCCGCAAAATTCCCCGCCCTGCCCACGGTCAGTAAGGGACACCGATGGGCTTGGAAAGGCCGCCGTCCGTCGGATGGGACGTTAAGCCGTTGCCCCGTGTGCGGGAGAGCCATACCCTGTGCACGTTAAAGAACACGCTGGATGGCCTTGACGGGTGGCTACCATCTGTCCCAACAGCTGTTCCAGTGGGTCCCCTCCCCCAACCTTCTGTGAGCCTTCGGGGTCCATGTGACCTGGCCATTTAGCCCATGGTGTGCAAAAAAGTGCCGCTCAGAGGTAAAACAACCCAACCCAACCTCTACCCCTACCTTCCCTGAGCTCTTGAGGTCCTGGTGACCTGGTCTTGTAGCTAATTATGTGAGAAAAAATGTCGCTCAGAGGTAAAACAACCCCTTCCCCCATTTTTTTATTTTAAATCTGGGCCTGACAGTAATCGTAGCAATCTCTGAATAATAAAACACTCAAGATTAGTAGTAAAAGCATGCCAAAGCTTATAAATTTAAACATTTCTATGAAATGCACATATCAAGGTAGCTTTGCAACTTTTGATCAATTTATAGCAGGCATTTAAAGACTCAAATGGCTTGTTTAATCATTTGCATAAAATGATTTAAATATTAAAATTATTTTGCAGATCCACAATAATTGATACAACGAATATAAAAACATTAATATTGCAAACCCATGGGCTTTTTAGGTATTACTAAATTAAAAAATAGAATAAAGAAACCTTTATATAAAAAACTAATGAAAGGTTGCGTGAATTTCCTCTGTTTTTAAGCGTAAAGTAAACATAGGATATGCTTTAAGAAGAAGAAAAGTTCTGATATTATTCTTTGCCTAAAGTAAAGGGTATTTTTTTCGACATAATTACCTCACTGTGAAATTTTTTTTTAATTGCACCCTTTATAAAGTCAACGTATGAAAAGATAGAAGTTAAGGTTTATTAATAAACATAAGTTCAAAGTATTTTGGTATTTGTTTTAAAATCCAATTAGGTGTTTTGGGTGTTTTTTAATAAAAAACAAATACTTTTCAAAGCAAATTACTAAGAAATCAAAGAAAACTGAGTTGAATAACAGAGACCGGGAAACCATTTTAGCAAATAAAAACTAATTTGGTATGGTCATTTGTAAAACTGAAAGCCTTTCTTACCGGCATTAAAATTCAAGAATATTAAAAGAGTAAATACTTAAAGTAAGGGTTAATAAGGCTCTTCAAAACAAAAAACGATAAGCACTTAAAATCAGCAAAAATATGTTAATATATATTAAAAATTTTGTATGCACTTTTTCTCTTAAGCTTTCTGAAATTAAAAACTTGTTATTTGCTTTTTATCTCTGTCTTTTTTCTTCTTAATTCCACCGTTGACATTTCTAAACATCTCCTTGCCAAGTTAAAATAAGACACATAAATTATAAAGGGAAAAAAAGTCTATCTTTACATATTTCTTAAAAGTGATAAATTAGAGCAAAACCTACCAGTAATGAAATTACTGAACTTATTTTAATAAAAAAGAAACATACAACGTCGTCAAATTTGTCTATATGATCAGTTTTGGAGCTATATCTTCCTATGAAATTAATAAGACTTGGAAATTTGTTGTTTTTTCACAGTTTTGCTTTTTCGGACGCATTTAGGAAGATAAACATGTTTTCTGTTTACACACGTATGTATTTAATTTTTTTATTTTTAGCGACAATTTAACAGTTTCACAATTGAAAACATCTATCTTTCCATTTTTTACGAGAGAAAATTATTATATTTCTATTCTTATCTATATATCAAACGCTAATTTTTTTTAAATTTCTTCCTTCATAAGGGAAAGAAGCAGGCATAGTTTCTTGTAACAAATAACTAGTTTCCATTTGGCATATAAAAGAGAAGTTATCTAGTGTTCGGAAGATATGTACATTGTAACAATCATTTACATATTTTCCTCCTTTTATAGGGTAGGAGAAATGATGTGTGTTTTCTATAGTTTACGACACGTTACACGTCACAAGATTTCATTTGGTAGGTAACAAATTATGATAGATCGGTAACCGGCTTTGTAAAATGTGATGGTGGTTGGAGACTTTGAACTGGCAATAGTCTGCCAGACCAGCATTTCCTACAGTAGAAGGACGCCCAATAAGGTTATGACGTCAGCGTAGATAGTCTTATAATTTGCCTCTTTCTAAATTTACTTCTATTATTTTTATCAAATTTTATGTTAATAATTATACTATTTTTTATTTTTAAATTTAGCTTATTTAAAAGATCTATTATCCATATTTATTAGCAATTATCGCAATGCTAATAAATAAGAATAATTTTATTTTAAGTAAATTATATTTATAAAAAATATTAATATAAAGATTAGAGTAAAATACACTAGTAATAACGATAGATATTAATTTGGTCTAGATTAATAGGCCTACCAATGCTAATGTCATAACTTGGCCCATTTGCGTTCTATTACAGGAAGTGTTGGCTAGACTGCTACTTGCATTTTGTCAATGTTCCATTCAGTTTAAAATTTAGATATTTTTTAATCTTATGTACTTAACCAAAGCCTGACCAATTATGCCTTCGAGTGGTTTGTGAAACATGATGAATAATTCAGTAATCTTCCTTGACCACGGTAGTAACCTAATTTGAGTTCCCAGGTTCGAGTCCCAGCTGGGTCAGCGTTGAGATTTATCTCCGCAAAAATTCCCCGCCCTGCCCACGGTCAGTAGGGGACACCTATGGGCTTGGAAAGGCCATCTTCCGTCGGATGGGACGTTAAGCCGTGGTTCCGTGTGCGGGAGAGCCATACCCTGTGCACGTTAAAGAACACGCTGGATGGCCTTGACGGGAGGCTACCATCTGTCTCCCAACAGCTGTTCCAGTGGGTCCCCTCCCCCAACCTTCTCTGAGCCTTCGGGGTCCATGTGACCTGGCCATTTAGCCCATGGTGTGCAAAAAAGTGCCGCTCAGAGGTAAAACAACCCAACCCAACCCTAACCTGATCTGAAGCCAACTGAAAATTTGTAGCTACAGTGGAAGTGGCATGTGGGGACTTGTACCACTGCCCTCAACCTTGATGGAACTATATACTTCATTGCAAACATGAATGGCTTCACAATACACCAGACACTTTCCAAATTCACATCGAATTGATTCCAGGTTGAATTGAAATTGTTCTGAAGACATATTAGGCTCCTATACGACATTTAGAAAAGGTTTCTGATTATTTGGCCATGCAGTGGTATGTGCAAAATAAATATATTGTTACGACAGATAAATGTGCTACAATGAACCAGTGATGTGATGTACCGCCTTGATGCTCACATGTGCTTCAGTGTGATAATTACGTCTCCAACTACATCGAACGAACTTAACTTAAAAACAAAATATAGGAGAGTTGTAATTAGGAAATTTTGTGTGAAGGAAATCGTAGTTTTCTTTAGTCTGTGCAGTTTAGTATAAAGAAGAAATGTTTTATTTGGTGTGTTCGCGGGAGGTTAAATAAGTTTATTAGTGTTAATCCTGTTAGCTGACTGCTAAGAAAAAGAAGGATTAAAGATGTGGGACAATTAAAGATGTGGCTGAGATGTTAGGAAAGTATGTAAAGTATGTAAAGAAAGATGTTAGCTGACTGCTAAGAAAAAGAAGGATTAAAGATGTGGGACAATTAAAGATGTGGCTGAGATGTTAGGAAAGTATGTAAAGTATGTAAAGAAAGATGTTAGCTGACTGCTAAGAAAAAGAAGGATTAAAGATGTGGGACAATTAAAGATGTGGCTGAGATGTTAAGAAAGTATGTAAAGTATGTAAAGAAAGATGTTAGCTGACTGCTAAGAAAAAGAAGGATTAAAGATGTGGGACAATTAAAGATGTGGCTGAGATGTTAAGAAAGTATGTAAAGTATGTAAAGAAAGATGTTAGCTGACTGCTAAGAAAAAGAAGGATTAAAGATGTGGGACAATTAAAGATGTGGCTGAGATGTTAAGAAAGTATGTAAAGTATGTAAAGAAAGATGTTAGCTGACTGCTAAGAAAAAGAAGGATTAAACATGTGGGACAATTAAAGATGTGGCTGAGATGTTAAGAAAGTATGTAAAGTATGTAAAGAAAGATGTTAGCTGACTGCTAAGAAAAAGAAGGATTAAAGATGTGGGACAATTAAAGATGTGGCTGAGATGTTAGGAAAGTATGTAAAGTATGTAAAGAAAGATGTTAGCTGACTGCTAAGAAAAAGAAGGATTAAAGATGTGGGACAATTAAAGATGTGGCTGAGATGTTAAGAAAGTATGTAAAGTATGTAAAGAAAGATGTTAGCTGACTGCTAAGAAAAAGAAGGATTAAAGATGTGGGACAATTAAAGATGTGGCTGAGATGTTAAGAAAGTATGTAAAGTATGTAAAGAAAGATGTTAGCTGACTGCTAAGAAAAAGAAGGATTAAAGATGTGGGACAATTAAAGATGTGGTTGAGATGTTAAGAAAGTATGTAAAGTATGTAAAGAAAGATGTTAGCTGACTGCTAAGAAAAAGAAGGATTAAAGATGTGGGACAATTAAAGATGTGGCTGAGATGTTAAGAAAGTATGTAAAGTATGTAAAGAAAGATGTTAGCTGACTGCTAAGAAAAAGAAGGATTAAAGATGTGGGACAATTAAAGATGTGGCTGAGATGTTAAGAAAGTATGTAAAGTATGTAAAGAAAGATGTTAGCTGACTGCTAAGAAAAAGAAGGATTAAAGATGTGGGACAATTAAAGATGTGGCTGAGATGTTAAGAAAGTATGTAAAGTATGTAAAGAAAGATGTTAGCTGACTGCTAAGAAAAAGAAGGATTAAAGATGTGGGACAATTAAAGATGTGGCTGAGATGTTAAGAAAGTATGTAAAGTATGTAAAGAAAGATGTTAGCTGACTGCTAAGAAAAAGAAGGTTAAAGATGTGGGACAATTAAAGATGTGGCTGAGATGTTAAGAAAGTATGTAAAGTATGTAAAGAAAGATGTTAGCTGACTGCTAAGAAAAAGAAGGATTAAAGATGTGGGACAATTAAAGATGTGGCTGAGATGTTAAGAAAGTATGTAAAGTATGTAAAGAAAGATGTTAGCTGACTGCTAAGTAAAAGAAGGATTAAAGATGTGGGACAATTAAAGATGTGGCTGAGATGTTAAGAAAGTATGTAAAGTATGTAAAGAAAGATGTTAGCTGACTGCTAAGAAAAAGAAGGATTAAATATGTGGGACAATTAAAGATGTGGCTGAGATGTTAAGAAAGTATGTAAAGTATGTAAAGAAAGATGTTAGCTGAC
This sequence comes from Ryuthela nishihirai, assembly GCA_038380435.1. Taxonomy (NCBI): domain Eukaryota; kingdom Metazoa; phylum Arthropoda; class Arachnida; order Araneae; family Heptathelidae; genus Ryuthela; species Ryuthela nishihirai. The sequence continues at coordinate 47,968,495 of JAWZYU010000022.1, forward strand.
TGCTAAGAAAAAGAAGGATTAAAGATGTGGGACAATTAAAGATGTGGCTGAGATGTTAAGAAAGTATGTAAAGTATGTAAAGAAAGATGTTAGCTGACTGCTAAGAAAAAGAAGGATTAAAGATGTGGGACAATTAAAGATGTGGCTGAGATGTTAAGAAAGTATGTAAAGTATGTAAAGAAAGATGTTAGCTGACTGCTAAGAAAAAGAAGGATTAAAGATGTGGGACAATTAAAGATGTGGCTGAGATGTTAAGAAAGTATGTAAAGTATGTAAAGAAAGATGTTAGCTGACTGCTAAGAAAAAGAAGGATTAAAGATGTGGGGCAATTAAAGATGTGGCTGAGATGTTAAGAAAGTATGTAAAGTATGTAAAGAAAGATGTTAGCTGACTGCTAAGAAAAAGAAAGGATTAAAGATGTGGACAATTAAAGATGTGTAGGACAATTAAAGATGTGGCTGAGGAGATTATATGTTAGTCGAACAAGCAGAACTGATCTCAACTTTTCTGTAGGAAGAGTTCGTCAATTGATGCATAGTTATATTTAGTTTGTTTAGGAATTGGTAAGGTTATTCTTTATAGATTGCAGGTTTGTTCACAGATATGATTGTGCCACTTATCGACTGTTGTAAAAGCTTTATTCTCTCTTTGTAGAAATAGTTAAAAGGTGCTTTGTTCTTCTGAAGGTTTATTTTTATATTGATGAAAATTTTTGTTGTTGACTTTAGCTTATATAAACGTTTTTATTCGTACTTTTGTAATAAATTACATTATTTTGGAATGATAATTGTTAAATACTAGTTTTTGAATTCACGCTCAATATTTCGCGCCGTTAAATTCAAACAATATTTAGATAAAAAATATTATATATATATATTTAGAAATAAATATATTATTTCAAATTTAGTATTAATTTATATTAAATAATTTATATTATTTCAAATTTCAATATTTAGAAATAAAATATTTAGATTAAAAAATTAATTCGCGCCGTTTAATTCAAACAATATTTAGATAATTAAGTATTCAGATATATTAGCTTCACAATACACCAGATACTTCCCAAATACTCGTCGAATTCAAACTATTCTGATGTCACATTGAGGTCCATACAATACTGAAATAAAGTTTTTGATTATTTGGCCACACAGTGTAAGTATGTGCTAGGTTTAATATACAGGTATATGTCGTTTACAGTTCAGGATGTGATCCTAAAATCCGAGATTTAAATGAAACAGAGTTAAACGGGGTCTCATGTACAGTCGCTCAAAAAAATATCCGAACACTGTGGTTGATTACAGAATTCAGAAAAAATATCTGGCAACGATTTTTTAGAAATTAGTCATCTGGCAACCTTCGTGTACTGTACACGAAGGTTGCCAGATCACTAATTTCTAAAATAATTCTGTAATCAACCATAGTGTTCGGATATTTTTTGAGCGACTGTACCTTATATAGTATTCCAAAGAAAACTTTTTCTATACATAGAAAATTTGTTAATTTTTAAACATTGTCTGAAAATAAAATACTTTTAAATTTGTATAATTACATATTTTTTATTTAAAAATTATTGAATTTACTATTTAATCAATCCATTTATATATTTGTATTCAAAATAAATTTAAATTTAAGAAATTTTAAAAAAATTTAAACGTTTCAAAAGAATGTGTAACACATTTTTAGGGAATTATCTAAAGTTTATTGTTTCACTCTTCCCTTTCTCTTTATCTTCACGGTAACTTGGAAGAAATTTTAAAATATTACTTCTCGTTATAATGTTAAATTTTGTTATGTTAAAATAATATGGGATATTTTTGTTTTAGATAACGTTAACGAATATCTCATCAACTCTTCTGAAAATTTCGTTCTAGTTGTTGCGATCTTATGCAACCACGGCAATTCCCGATTCCGCCTATACGACACTACCAGTTATGAAAAGCCGTGCTATCTAGAGCCGGGGCAAGGAATACGCCCTATAGGCGCACCTCAACCCCAGCCTAACATGGCAGCAGTCCTATAGAAGGAAAGCTGACCACCGGAAGAAACCTTACTTTAATCTATTCCCCAGTTAGCCATGAATAAGGATATATAGATCCAAGTTCGCTCGGCTCCCGGGGTGGAGACTCTTAGTAAGGCCCAAACTTTGGTGAGGGCTCGACCTACTGGGGCACAAATCTTTTCAGAAGAGCCCTCGAACTGCTCACCCAGAGCACCTGATAGATGAGGTCGCCAGACACCGTCACCTTCCGACCGCCAACACCAACGGTCGGCGGCATCCTGGACCTCGGTTGGTCTTGGCTATGTCCAACCGGTACAACAATCCGGTCGGCACAGCCTTCGACCAGTTGCTGGACCCTAGGCCCCCCCACCACGACAAGGTGGTCCCCTATTGGGGGGGGGGGGTCTTCTGAAAATTGTAAACTCACAAAAAGGAAAAGGAAATATGTTGCATTTCTTTAAAAAAAAAAACTGCGCTCTATCGAAACTGCGTTAATTGAGGCAGCGCTAAACGAGGTTTGCCTGTATTTAGATAATTTGCCGTAGTTCTGGTTTGAACCAATTTACAGCAAACTCTCTTCTCTGTAAGAACAGGTGTTATACAGTGAAGCATTCCCACGCTCTGTTCTTTCCGAAGTTTATGTTTACAATTTCAATTTCAAGTACTCATTAACTAATATCTGATATCTTTATGAACATTTATTAAGTTCCAGGTCTTAGGCCTTAGTCTTAAAATCATTATACATAGCGCCAATAGCAATGACAATAAAAGAAAACAACCCCTAAGGGGCCAAATCGGCAAAAACAAAGTGTTTACTTAAAACTCAACAGAAAAAAGTATAAACTTGGAGAGAACTTAGAAGAGAGCCTTGGAGTACTACTCGATGCAACAACCAACATAACAACAAAAGTGTAGAATGCATCATAGTGTAAATACACGGTCCTCAAAAATCATTAACTTTCGGCGTTTGAACTTCTTCAGCACCAAAGAATCATAATTGAGTAATGTATTTATAATTTAGTAAGAGTGATCTCTCACTGTCTCGAAAATGGTCTGCGAGAATTTCCTGATATATATATATGTTCAATACCCAGGTCATTGTGAATGGTTTTATTCTTCACAAACCATGCCGCACTGACCACTGATTTTAATATTTCGTTTTGGAAACTCTGTTCTTATGTAGAGTGACACCAAGGTATTTAACCGTTGGTGTCCATTTAGTTTGTATATCAAATATAGTTGGAGAATCAGGATTAATAATTCTTTTACTAGAAAGAGAACTACTCATTGACGTCGTAGATCGTAGATCGTGTATGAATATGCGATATTCCAGGTAAAACATTACCCATTACCATCTCCATCTGAGAATATGCCCAGTTGGCAAAAGTAAAAACATTTAACAAGTAAACCACCAGTGGGTAGGCCCTTAGAGGCTAACATAAAACACAAATTAAAAAATAGCATATATCATGCACAAGAGACCTAAAATGAGTAGCTTTCCTGAGAGAAAGTCATCGTTTTAGGCCTCTTGTACTTATTAAGAACATTATGATCGTAATTAAGTAAAGAAGAAATAATCTCATTTGGATTATTTTTAACATCCTCAAAAAACCTTTTTGAGATGCATTTAATTTGAGTATATATGTGGTCGATGCCCAAGTCTTTATGAAGTTGTCTGTTAGTAACAAACCAAGGGGCATCGACCGCAGATCTCAATATTTTGTTTTACAACACCTGAATCTTGCGTGCATTCATGGAGGTGGTGTTCGCCCAAATAGGGGAAGCATAAGTTATTATCGGACGAATGACCATGTTGTACAATAATAATTTATGATCAATCATCAAGATAGCATTTCTCCGAAGGAGAGGTCTCAGTTGACATCTCACTGCATTGATTTTAGTGATACTATCATGAATATGGAAGGCCCTATTCGAGCTTTTTGATGTAAAGTTATACCCAAGTATTTGATGGTCTTTTGCCATTCAATTGTTGTATTTAAAAAATTTGAACGTTTTGGGTTTTTAATAAGTTTTTCACTAAACAGGATGGCAGTGCTCTTTTCAATGTTTATCTTTACCTTCCATTTATCGTACCACTCCACCACCTCATCAAGGCATCTCTACAGCCTATATACAGCAATCACTGGACCCAAAGATGGGGAAAGGAGGGCGATATCATCAGTATTTTGGGCTAATGGGATACGATCAAAAGATGTCATATCATAAAGGTAGAGTGAAAAGAGAGAAGGGCCTAGGAGAGAGCCTTTGGGGTACTCCAGCAGCCATTACTCTCTTTGTAGATAGAAAGGTTTTAACTTGCACTTGAAAAGTTCTCTTTTGGCAAATAGGACTGTAAAATACTAGTAAGACCCGAAGGTAGACCGATCTTAATTAATTTGTAATTAAACCATCCGTCCAGACGCAGTAAAAAGCTTTAACCACATCTAGAAAGACAGTAACAACTATATTTCTTATTAAAGATTCGGCGAATTTCTGCACCACTCTAAGAATCTGATGCTCAGTTGATCTGTTTCACCTGAAACCAAACTGGGTTTCAGGCAATACAGGGTGCAGGGAGTGAAAATCGTCCAATCTGGTCAGAATAATCTCGCTCAATATTGCCCAAGCAAGAGAGCAAGCTGATTGGGCGATAACTCAGAGGAAATGTTGTATACCTTCCCGGCTTGTGGATAAGCCGAACAAAGGCATTTTTTCAAATATCAGGAAAAGTATGGTTTCCAAGAGGTATGTTAAAATTTGAACAAAGAAGACTTTTGGCTTTCTTGGGAAGATGCCTCAACATCCTGTGTGATATCTTATCAGGACTAGTAGCTTTATTCAATTTAAGCTTCTTGATAGCCTGAATCTATTCCTAAGGAGAAGTAAATAACATTTTTGATCTTTGTGTCTGATCAAAACATGTAAGTTCATCCTGTACATCCTCGCAGGTTTCATGGTCGGAAAGGTGAAAATTCTTTTGAAAATGTAGCTAAAGAGCATCTGCAAATGCCTCAGATTTATCTTCTTCACTATAATACATCCTGATTCCCCATGAATGGGAGGGTAATTCAAGTAAGAGTTTTTCAATACCCTCACCATCTCCCAAATGGAGCTATCATGCATAGAGAGTGAAGAGATCTTTTGATTCCAGGAGTTACTTCTATGTTCCTGGAGTTTTTGTCTCAACTCCATCTTGAGGGAGTAATAAAGCTCTTTTTCAGATTTATTCCGATATCTTTGCCATGCATGTCGGGCTCTGTTCTTCTATTTCATGAGACAAGAGTGATGTGATGGAAGAATGTAAAAATCTTTTTTGGGTGTTATTTCAGTACTGTCTTCAATTCTTGAGTCATGCAACAGATCAGTAAAGTTTGAAATGTAATCATTAATAGATCTGAATGTAAGAGGTGAGCAAGATAAAGAAATCTTATTATTGACAGTAACCTTGTAGAGTTCCCAATTTGTAAGACTATGTGATTCTGTGGTAAAAGTCGTAGACAGAAATAAAGTCAAACAAATTGACAAGTGATCTTAATTTAACTGATTCAGAACACAAAGTTCATTGAATGGTAGAAAATTTCCAAAGACGACCATATCCCAAACATATGGTCTGTGCATGGTGTTAAAAGGCTAAAAGGGTTGGGTTGTTTTACCTCTGAGCGGCACTTTTTTGCACACCATGGGCTAAATGGCCAGGTCACATGGACACCGAAGGCTCAGAGAAGGTTGGGGGGAGGGGACTCACTGGAACAGCTGTTGGGAGACAGATGGTAGCCTCCCGTCAAGGTCATCCAGCGTGTTCTTTAACGTGCACAGGGTATGGCTCTCCCGCATATGGGGCCACGGCTTAACGTCCCATCCGACGGACGGCGGCCTTTTCAAGCCCATCGGTGTCCCCTACTGACCGTGGGCAGGGCGGGGAATTCTGCGGAGATAAATCTCAACGCTGACCCAGCTGGTACTTGAACCTGGGAACTACAGATTACGAGCCTGGCGCGCTACCGACTGAGCCACCCCCGCCCCAAAAGGGTAAAAGGATTCTGCAACTCTCTAGAAGCAGGTTCTGGACCAACACTCTAGAACCTGCAACAATCTGCCGCTCTTGTTGCAGGTTCTAGAGTGCCAAGCTACGTTATTAGCATTTAAATCGCATGCCAAAGCCTACTCATTAACAACTTGATATTTCGAATTCCAATTGATTACTTTTACTTTGGCACCGATAACTTTAAGTTTCTCTTTTTACCATGTTTTATTTTCCGACTAATTCGGTTCCGGTTTATTGGTTTAACTTTCTATATTCTGATCAACTGCTTGATAGTTCGCATTCTTGAAACTGTTTTCAGACATGATTATAAGTAAACACTAAGTTATAAGGAATAAATTGAGTAACAAATAATCCACAAACTCCAAGTCGAATACCTCAAGTAGACCTCAGACACCTATAATAGTGAGGGGCGGGGGTGGCTCAGTCGGTAGCGCGCCAGGCTCGTAATCTGTAGTTCCCAGATTCGAGTCTCAGCTGGGTCAGCGTTGAGATTTATCTCCGCAAAATTCCCCGCCCTGCCCACGGTCAGTAGGGTACACCGATGGGCTTGAAAGAAAAAGGCCGCCGTCCGTCAGATGGGACGTTTAGCCGTGGTCCCGTGTGCGGGAGAGCCATACTCTGTGCACGTTAAAGAACACGCTGAATGGCCTTGACGGGAGGCTACCATCTGTCTCCCAACAGCTGTTCCAGTGTGTCCCCTCCCCCAACCTTCTCTGAGGCTTTGGGGTCCATATGACCTGGCCATTTAGCCCATGGTGTGCAAAAAAGTGCTGCTCAGAGGTAAAACAACCCAAACAACCCAACCTATAATAATGAGTGGCGGAGGTTAGCTCAGTCGGTAGCCCGCCAAGATTGTAATCCGGAGTGTCCCAACTTCACTGGCATTGAGATTGATATCCGCTAACCTCCACCCTTCTTCACATCGCTGAGAACGGGGACATCGTTGGCCTTTGAAAAGCCGCCATCCGTCAGATAAAACGATAAGCATTGATTCCACATGCAAAAGAGCCCTACGCTGTGCACGTTAAAGAAGACGCTGGACGGCGTTAACCTGATGCTGACATACGAGTATGTCTCCTAACAGCTATCAATGGTTACCTTCCTTCAACCTTCTCTGAGGCCCTTAAGGCTCTTATGCCTGATCATTTAGCCCATTATATGCAATTGTTTTAATTTTATATTGTTTAAATAAAAATTTAAATATGAAAAATTGAATTTTTTATTGTTTAAATTTTTTTTTTTGCAAGAAAATATCTGAAAGAGGGAAAATGTTTTACTAACTTAATGGTAGCTGTTAATAGTAGGTTATTAACATTGATTGCATTCTTATAAGTAAAGGAATTTATATCATTTTTAATCACATCGTTTCATTTTCTAATAACTTACTGGTAGCTGCGAAAAATTTCCTACTGACACATAATATCAGTAAGTTGCACGCTTATACATCTAACAATTTGTATTATTTTATTATATTTAGAAATAAATGAATATATTAATTCGAAATTATAAATATAATAAAATCTCATCATAAGTCGAAACTTGCACTGGTTTCATAATAAAATATTAAAAGAATGTTTCAAATCTTGTTTATTATATTACACACAATTTGCAATTAAATGCAATTGACAATCATTCGGTTATACTGGAGTCACATCTAGAGCTAACCCTAAAAAATCGCTTCCCTTTTAAGGCATCGAGACATATCTTCCCTTACACGAGAAAATCTACATCAGCCAAAAGGGCAAGTGTATCGTTTTTCCACAGAGTCAGAAGTGATATATCATGTGGTAGATTTCCGAGACTTTTGTTTCAATTTTCACTAACCTGCAGGGACGGCCTTCGAAATCCATTCGTCTATATATCAATTGAAATAGCTCTTTCGAAAGTGACATGGAAGGCCCTGTTGTTAATAAAGATTGACTTCTTCTTCCTTTCTCAGCGTTGAGATTTATCTCCGCAAAATTCCCCGCCCTGCCCACGGTCAGTAGGGGACACCGATGGGCTTGGAAAGGCCGCCGTCCGTCATATGGGACATAAAGCCGTGGCTCCGTGTGCGGGAGAGCCATATCCTGTGCACGTTAAAGAACACGCTGGATGACCTTGACGGGAGGCTACCATCTATCTCCCAATAGCTATTCCAGTGGGTCCCCTCCCCCAACCTTCTCTGAGCCTTCGGGGTTCATGTAACCTGGCCATTTAGCCCATGGTGTGCAAAAAAGTGCCGCTCAGTGGTAAAACAACCCAACCCAATCTTCTTCCTTTCTGCAATGTTTAGGCCAGCTACCGTGATTCTCATTGTGTTTCACTGGATTTTGCATTTGTCACAGTACTAAAATCAAAAAGTAATGAAAATTTCTGATTCTTTCATTACTCTTCCGATTTTTAGTACTAAATACTATTGTGCTTCTCGTTGGGTTTAATTGAATTTTGCTCTTCTCATAGTATTAAAATCTGAAGAATAAAGAAAGGTTCTGATTCTTTCATTAATCTTCTGATTATAGTACTAACTACTGGTATGTTTCTCATTGAGCTTCATTCAATTTTTCTCTACTCATAGTACTGATATCAGAAAAATAATCAAAGATTCTGGATCTTCCATTACTATTCTGATTTTAGTACTAACTACTATTGTGTTTCTCATTGGGCTTCATTCAATTTCGCTGTTCTCATAGTACTAAAATAAGAAAAGTATGAAAGGTTCTGGATTTTCCATTATTCACCTGATTTTCCTACTCACTAAATTATGTTTCTCATTGGGCTTCATCCAGTTTTGCTGCTCTCGTAGTACTAAAATCAGATAGTAATGAAATTTTCTGGACCTTTCATTCTTTTTTTAGTACTAATTGCTACTGCATTTCTCATTGTGCTTCATTGAATTTAGCTGTTGTCGCAGTACTAATATAAAAAAAGTAATGAAAGATTCTGGCATTTCATTTCGTTTCTGATTATATATTTCTGACATAGGGCCACGGCTACAATTTGTTATTTTTATTTCGCCTGATAATGAATGAATGACCTGCCCAGTCTCTGTCATATCTCAGGCCATTCTAAATATATTGAGAGTAATTTATTCCTCAAGCGGTGGCTTTTATATAGGAAACTCACTAAAACATTTTTTTATTATTGTCTTTAAAACTTTAAGGGTAGTTTTTGAGAATAAACAATTTATAAACAAAACTTTTCCATTCCATAAATCCTTCCATTTTACGTAAATAACTCTACTTGCGAAGAGAAACAAAATTTGATCAAATGTTTACATATTGTGATTTAAATGAAAAAAAAAGATAGCAGTAATCTGCTTGCCTATAAACTAGGAGCGAGGGTTTCTCAATCAGTAGCGCGCCAGGCTGGTAATTTGCCTGTTTAATATGCCACAGAAAATGTTAGAAAGGGAGGTCAGACCTCTAAGAAAAAGTAATTCAAGAGAGAAAGTAATCATGCTTTATTTCAAGCTCGACCCAGAATCACCTATTGAGACGACCACGCCTAAACAGTTCACTAACAAAAGTAAAATTTAAAATTTTATGTTGTTGGTTGTTTTATCTCTGAACAACCTTTTTTTTACACACAGTGGTCACAAGGGCCCCAAGGCTAAGAGATAAGGGAAGACAACCTATTGGTCAGATGTTAGGACACAGATGGTAACCTCGTGTCAGCACCATCCAATGTATCCTTTAATGTGCACAGGGTATGGCTCTCCAGCACACAAAGCCACGGCTTAATGTCTCATTCGACAGACAGCGGCCTTTAAAATCCCATCGCTATCCCTACTAACAGCGTTGAGATTTATCTCCGCAAAATTCCCCGCCCTGTCCACGGTCAGTAGGGGACACCGATGGGCTTGGAAAGGCCGCCGTCCGTCGGATGGGACGTTAAGTCGTGGTACCGTGTGCGGGAGAGACATACCCTGTGCACGTTAAAGAACACGCTGGATGGCCTTGACGGGAGGCTACCATCTGTCTCCCAACAGCTGTTCCAGTGGGTTCCCTCCCCCAACCTTCTCTGATCATTCGGGGTCCATGTGACCTGGCCATTTAGCCCATGGTGTGCAAAAAAGTGCCGCTCAGAGGTAAAACAACCCAATCCAACCCTACTAACAGAGGACAGAGCCAGGAGTTTCGCGGAGATAAATCTCAACGCTGATTCAGGCGGGAGTCGAACTTGTGAACTGCAGATTACGAGCCTAGTGCGCTACCGGCTGAGCTAACACCCCTCTCCCCCACCACCACCAATTAAGACAGTAGTTTACATATTGTGTTGCGTTTTTTTACCGCTGAGCGGCACTTTTTTGCACACAATGGTCTAAATGGCCAGGTCACAAGGACCCCGAAGGCTCAGAGAAGGTTGGGGGAAGGAGACCAACTGAAACAGCTGTTGGGTGACAGATGTTAGTCTCCCATCGAGGCCATTCAGCGTGTTCTTTAACGTGCACAGCGTATGACTCTCCCACACACGAAGCCACGGCTTAAAGTTCCATATGACGGACGGCGGCCTTTCCAAGCCTATCGTATCCCCTACTGATAGTAGGCAGGGCGGGGATTTTTGCGTAGATAAATTTCAATGCTGACCCAGCTGGGACTCCAACCTGAGAACTGCAGATTTCGAGCCAGGAACGCTACTTACTTATCCCTTACATATTGTATGTCCAGATGTGTGTTCTGCATGCAACTACGGCGCCATGATCTCTAGTTAAGGTAATGGTTTCCAAAGTGTGGAACTGAATCAATTCCCAAGTATAGTGTGACAGCATAGCGTGAACATTGATAAATTCGGATGTGGGCATTTGAATATATATATGGGAAACTCAGAAGCTGGGAATCACACGATCACTAAACTTAGGAAAGTTGGAATGGAGTTTCTACGGATGCTTCAAACTCGTAAACGATGTAAGTGAGTTGTCGCAGTCAAATGGATTCTCCAATTTAAGAGCGTCTTTCTAATTGGAGATGGCAAACTCATTCAGTGTTGGTACTTGAATACTCTATGCTCCGAAGATCAAGATATCGTGAATGCTGCTGATATTAAACGAGAGTTCCAGCAACATTCTGAAGCTCAAAATTGTTTTCGACAGTAAAAAATTCTAAACAATGAATTGCAACATTTTGTTTTTCATTTGGAAGATTTTAGTCTCTCCTGACGTTTTTCGATAAAATAATTTTATTTACTGTCTTTAAAACTTCAAGGGTAGTTTTAGAGAATAAACAATTTATAAACAAAACTTTTCCATTGCATAAATCCTTCCATTTTACGTAAATAATTCTACTTGCGAAGAGAAACAAAATTTGATCAAATGTTTAAATATTGTGATTTAAATGAAAAAAAGATAGCAGTAATCTGCTTGTCTATAAACTAGGAACGAGGGTTTCTCAATCAGTAGCGCGCCAGGCTGGTGATTTGTAGTTCCCAGATTCGAGTCTATCCTGTGGCAGCTTTGAAATTTATCAGAAAGAGGGCACCGATGGACTAGGAAAGTCCATCGACTGTGGGATCTGACGTTAATCCCTATGCAGGAGAGCCATACCCTGTGGGGTTGATAGCGCATCAGGATCGGAATTTGTAGTTCCCAGGTTCGAAACCCAGCTGGGCCACCGCTGAGATTTATATCTGCAAATGTCCTTCCCTGGTCACTAAGGGGACACCAATTGGCTTGGAAAGGCCACCGTCCATCGGATGACATGTTAAGCCGCGGTCCGTGTGAGGGAGAGCCATACCCTCTGCACATAAAATAATACACTGGATGTCCCTTAACGGGAGACTTCCATCTGTCTCCTAACAGCTGTCCATTGGGTCCCCTCCCCCAACCTTCTCTGAGTCCTCGGGGTCGTTGTGACTTGGCCATTTAACCCATTGTGTACAAAAAAGGGCCGCTCAAAAGTAAAACAATCCATACCTTGTGCATGTTAAAGTACACGGTGGATGATTGCCTTGACGGGAAGCTACCATCTTCTAATAGTTTCCAGTAAGAACCGTTCTCTCAGCCCTGCGATCCTTCTGACCTGATAATTTAGTCCATTGTGTACAAAAACTCCTCTCATACACAAAACAAGTCTCCCATTGCGCTCTAATCCTATATACATAGTTGATAGGAAGGAATGAACATTATTATAGTAATAGTTATTTGTAAATTAGGTAAGTGTGAAAAAAATCTCTTGTTAGAATTGGTCTACAGTGGCCAGGCGCAGCAGATGTAGCTCAGGACAGACGCGTTTGGAGAACTAAATTTCACAATCTGGTTGGACCTCCGTAGCTCATGGCAGCTTGAGGAGAAGGAAGAGGATGAAAAAAAATCAGCCTCCCGGACTCGGGATTTTCTGGCTACCCACTGGTTGTTTTACCATTTGAGCTAAGGCAGAGGCTTAGTTGGGTTGTTTTACCTCTGAGCGGCACTTTTTTGCACACCATGGGCTAAATGGCCAGGTCACATGGACCCAGAAGGCTCAGAGAAGGTTGGGGGAGGGGACTCACTGGAACAGCTGTTAGGAGACAGATGGTAGCCTCCAGTCATGGCCATCCAGCGTGTTCTTTAACGTGCACAGGGTATGGCTCTCCCGTACACGGGGCCAAGGCTTAACATCCCATCCGATGGACGGCGGCCTTTCCAAGCCCATCGGTGTCCCCTACTGACCGTGGGCAGGGCGGGGAATTTTGCGGAGATAAATCTCAACGCTGACCCAGCTGGGACTCGAACCTGGGAACTACAGATTACGAACCTGGTGCGCTACCGACTGAGCCACCCCCGCCCCAAGGCAGAGGCAGTTGCTGAAAAAAGATAATGATGGTTGTGCTATGAAGCTTTACCATGTGATTCTAAGTGTCGGAGGGATCATGCGCCTCACACTTAGAACCAAATGGTCGGTATAAACAGTGCGTGAAGGTCCCGATACTTCGGCCCACATAGTAAATCTTCATACCATTATAACCACTATAATCATCATTAAATGTGTGAATTATCCTTGCCGTAGCTCAAATGGTAGAGCAACTGGAGAATAACCAGGGATTTAGAGTCCGAGAGCGGACGGGTAGATTTTTTTCACTATATTCTAATTACTATACACCAAATTTCAAAGATCCACCAACAGTGATTCATGTGGAAAATCCGATCATATAGCTACGTGAATTATCTGTAATTGGTTGTGTTGTGGGTTGTTTTACTTCTGAGAGGCACTTTTTGCACACAGTGGGCTAAATTATTAGTTCACAAGGACCCCAAGGGCTCAGAGAAGGGTACCCACTAGAAAGCTGTTGGAAGACAGATGGTAACCTCCCTTCAAGGCCATCATCCATCGTGTTCTTTAGCATGCACATGGTATGATCTCCTGCATATTTCCTGTAAATGACCAGGTCACAAAGACCCCGAGAACTGAAAGAAGGCTACCCACTGGATAGCTGTTGGAAGACAGCCATCATCCATTTTGCTTTTGGCATGCACAGGGCATTACAGATGGACATCATCCATCGTGCTTTTTGGTATGCACAGGGCATTGCAGATGGACATCATCCATCGTGCTTTTTGGCATGCACAGGGTATTGCTCTAATGCATAACTCTGTAAATGGCCAGGTCACAAAGACCCTGGTGGCTGAGAGAAGGGTACCTACTGGATAGCTGTTGGAAGACAGTTGGTAGCCTCTCATCAAGGACTTCATCCATCGCTTTTTGGCATGCACAGGGTATGGCTCTCCTGCATATCTACTATAAATGGCCAGGTCACAAAGACCCTGAGGGTTGAGAGAAGGATACCCACTGGATAGCTGTTGGAAGGCAGATGGTAGCCTTCCGTCAAAGCCACCATCCATCGTGTTCTTTAGCATGCATAGGGTATGGATCTCTTACATATCTCCTGTAAACGGCCAGGTCACAGAAACCCCGAGGGTTAAAGAATATGTTGGGTGGCCTTTCCGTCAAGGCCACCCAGCATATTCTTTAACGTGCACCATGGTACGGCTCTCTTGAACACGAGACCACGGCTTTTCGTCACATTCGACGGACGGCGGCTTTTCGAAGTCGAGTGGTATCTCTTTTCTCATCAAGAGCAGGGTGATGGTTTAGCAGAGATCAATCTCAACTCTGGTACAGGCGCGACTCGAACTCTGGAATTGCAAATTAAGCGTCTGACGCGCTACCAACTGAGCCAATCCACGCCGTTTTTCGAAATGGATTAAAATTGCAATATTCACAAAAATGAAAGTTGTTATAAATTTTTATGTAATTTAATGTTTGAAATTTGAATTGTTCTGTAAAGAACATCGTAAGTTTTTGGCACAGGCCAATTCTATAAAAAGAGGGGAAGAGAGGTGGAACTGAACCGATCGATGCAGAAAATGTAAAGGTAGGGGAGGAATAGACTGGAATTCCATTTCACGCATAACATTTCCCTCTTCGCTTAACGGCTTTATAAAATAATCTTGAAAAATACACGACCCATACATAAATTTAATAATTGTTTGCCTCCATTACTTTGCCAAGTTGTTTTGAGTTATTTTACCTCTGAGAGGCACTTTTTTGCACACAATGGGCTAAATGGCTACGTCACAAGGACTCCAATGGCTCAGAGAAGGTTGAGGGAGGAGACTCACTGGAGAGTTGTTGGGAGACAGATGGTAGCATCCCGTCAAGGACATCCAGTTTGTTCTTTAAGCTGGATATGGTTTTCTCGCACATGGATCCACGGCTTAACTCATATCCGACGGACGATGGTATTTCCAAGCCCATCGGTGTCACTACTGATCGAGGTTGGGTTGTTTTACCTCTGAGCGGCACTTTTTTGCACACCATGGGCTAAATGACCAGGTCACATGGACCCCGAAGGCTCAGAGAAGGTTGGGGGAAGGGACCCACTGGAACAGCTGTTGGGAGACAAATGGTAGCCTCCCGTCAAGGCCATCCAGCGTGTTCTTTAACGTGCACAGGGTATGGCTCTTCCGCACACGGGGCCACGGCTTAACGTCCCATCTGACGGACGGCGGCCTTTCCAAGCCCATCGGTGTCCCCTACTGACCGTGGGCATGGCGGGGAATTTTGCGGAGATAAATCTCAACGCTGACCAAGCTGGGACTCGAACCTGGGAACTACAGATTACGAGCCTGGCGCGCTACCGACTGAGCCACCCCCGCCCCTTTTTTATCCCATCTCAGTAATGCATGTCTTCAGCTTCTTCAGACAGGGATAACATGATCATCATTGACAACTGATCGAGGACGGGGACTTTTGAGTATATAAATCTCAACGTTGGCCCCATTACATTTGCCAGCATTCTAAGGCGCAGAGAAAGCAACCCCCCCCCCCCCCCAAGAGATCCAGCCCCGGTTTTCATATTGATGCTATCACTTTTACGATATGTATTAAAATATAAACATCTTTTTTCCTATTGTAAAGAGGAATGAAATTTATCGTAACTTTCAGAAGTACGATAAAGCATTCTTCCATTGCAGGCAACGTAGAAAAAAGAAATTGTGAATCCCAGTTCTAAATCGGCCCTGAACTAGGAAAGGCAAAGAACGGATGACAATATCAGTATTCAGCGCCGCCAGGCGGGTACAGTCTGCCGAAGACGCAGTTGCTCAGGCAAATTTCGGGAGACCGGGCTGTGGATTCGTGGACGGCGGAACAGCAGAGCTCGATCACTTCCACGTCCAAAGAAGCGTGCTCCTGTCAGCCTATACACTTCGACGGAAGTGTGAAGGCACCGTCTACGAGGACTAGGCTTCTGTCTATTCTGTTTCTGTTGACGCTTCACAGTTCTCTCCCTCAGATCTAGCAGAAGATTCGAGCTTTTCCTTTACTGATACTCCTTGTCAGTTTTTGACAACTTCAAGGCGAAATGTTTGCTCTTTGGCCTACGATTAATAAAATATGAGAAGATATATTTTTTTTAAATCAGAGTTAAATTTCAAGAGCCTTATTTTTGAATGGTCAAAAATATTTTATATATAAAAGTTATAATATTTGTAATTTAACTCCGGGATATTTATTACCACTTTTTTTGTATTTTCTGATATTTATTATATTTTACATTAACTATTATATGATGTAAATTTTAATAAGCTTAGACCAGAGTCCAGAAGCGCAGCGTTGAGCCAACACCTCCTGTAATAGAAAGCCAGAGAACCAAATTTATGACGTCACTTAAGTAGTCTCTGATTTCTGATATTTTTTTATTATAATAATAATCTTTATTCATATTCATGTTAGCTATACAAAAGTTTAAACCAAAGTTTAAACAAATGACCCGCAAAACATCTGCTTAACTGCAGGAGAGAAGAATAATAATGTTACATGAAAATACAAAAGATATAGTTTAAAGCAATGTCATCGAATTATGTGAATTTCAGTGGAAACTCCATTGTGGTGGTTCAAATTTTTATATTCATTATCTTTAATTTTTATTATATTGATATCTTTAATTAATATTAAAAGCTCCAAGCCTATTGCTTATATATAGAAGTCTAAAGTAGTGCCTGATTAGCAATAACAGAAGTAAAACATTCAAACCCCAAAGGGGCCACATGGGCAAAACAAACTTGTTAAATAAGCACAAGTAAAAGTTTAACATGCGGGTGTCATACACCACAATCTTAGGACGCTTGTATTGGTTTAAAACCAATGTATCATAATCAATCAAAGATCTAATTATATCATAAGGATGATCTCCCACTGCCTCGAAAAAGATCTCTGCGTGTTTCCGAATATGAGTATATATGTAGTCAGTGCTCAAATCAGTGTGAATGGTCTTGTTTTTCACAAACCAGGGAGCACTGACCACAGATTTGAGAATATGCAAGTATATATATAGCAGACTTATTAAACTTCATTTCTAATAATTCAACTGGTAGTTATCTACTATTAAAAATTTGGTAATTAATTTCAAAATATTTTCAAATATCCTAATAAACTAATGAGTAAATTATTCTATTTCTGCTGATTTTAAAATAAATAGCTTTTACTAGAACTAAAACAAACGAAATCTCTTTTACTTTTATGCATAATTAATTCCGCTCCTTTCTTCTCTCCTTTTGCTCAAGGCTGTCCAGACTTGATGTATCAGGTTGGCCTTGTTTGAACACAACGTTCATTTTTTAAGTTGTTATATGCTATGGCTTTATTTTGGCTATATTCCCGTACTAAATTATAACAATGTGCAGCTCTCAGAATTTCTTTGTTTCTCTGTTAATTATTAGAAATGAAGTTTAACAAGTCTGCTATATATATATATTGACCTTATAATTTGTGGCTCTCAAAATTTACTTTTCTGTTATGGCTCTTTGACCACATGACCTGCAATTCTCGTATTTCGTTTTCTCTAGTGGCTTTTGATTCATAATTTATGACGTTCAGAATTTGTTTCATTTTACTGTTATGGCTCTTGATGTCCACAATTTGCTCTTCTCATAATTTGTTTTGCTCCTGATCATGTAATTTGGAGGTCTTCGGTTTGGTTTGTGCATGTTGTATTGTGATTCTTGACTCATAATTTGTGGGACTCATAATTTCTTTGTTTACTTTTCCTGTTATGGCTTTTGACTCATTATTTGTGGTTCTCACTACCGTTTGTTTGTTTTCATGTTATAGCTTTCGACTTCCATAATTTGCGGCTTTCAAAATTTTCTAGCTTTGCAGTTATGGCTCTTGATTTCATGATTTGGAAGTATCAGATAATTTTTTCTCTTATGGCTGTTGACTCATAATTTGAAGTTCTCGCAAATTTGTATGTTTGCGCTTATTACTTTTCACTCATAATTTGTGGCTCTCAGAATTTTTATTTTTTTTCTCTTATGACTCTTGACTCATAATTTGTGGCTCTCAGAATTTGTGTTTGTTCTTATGGATCTTGACTCATAGTTTGTGACTCTCAGGATTTGTATATTTGTCCTGTCTGGTCTATTAGTTACAGCAACGTTTCCCAAACTTTTCATACGATGGAACACTTAACAAATCATGAAATTTTAACGGAACACCTTGGTTATTTTGTAGGGTAGGTAGATATAAATAATAAATAAAATAGATGAATAAATCTAAGTTTTAAGAAAAGAAACATTTATTCTCTAATAGTAATTATTAAAAAATAACACATAAAAATAGTAAAATGAGTTTGGGTTGTGTTACCTCTGAGCGGCACTTTTTTGCACACCATGGGCTAAATGGCCAGGTAACATGGACCCCGAAGGCTCAGAGAAGGTTGGGGGAGGGGACCCACTGGAATAGCTGTTGGGAGACAGATGGTAGCCTCCTGTCAAGGCCATCCAGCTTGTTCTTTAGCGTGCACAGGGTATGGCTCTCACGCACACGGGGCCACGGTTTAACGTCCCATCCGACGGATGGCGGTCTTTCCAAGCCCATCGGTGTCCCCTACTGACCGTGGGCAGGGTGGGGAATTTTTGCGGAGATAAATCTCAACCCTGACCCAGCTGGGATTCGAACCTGGGAACTACAGATTACGAGCCTGGCGCGCTACCGACTGAGCCCGCCCCAATAGTAGAATGAACTAGCGTATATATATATATTGTAAAATTCCGTTCTTAATGACTTCGATGTTTTTTGGTCTTTGAATTACAAATTCTTTTGATATCAGGCACAATATTAGAAAGTTTAATTCCCATATCTAGTGTAGCGTGAGTCTGTTCCTGGACTTTGATTTGGTTGCAACATAATCTGAAAATCCTGCCTCGCATAAATATGTCGTTCTAAAAGGAAGTAAAACAAGAATAGAACAAGAACCATTCCAGGATCATATTAATTTTGATAATTTTTCACGGAACACTTATTCACTTTCCACGGAACACCAGTGCTCCGCGGAACATAGTTCGGGAAACACTGAGTTAGAGTACAGTCGCTCAAAAAAGTATCCGAACGCTATGGTTGATTACAGAATTCAGAAAAAATATCTGGCAACGATTTTTTTTAGAAATTAGTGATCTGGCAACCTTCGTATCACGTGACACGAAGGTTGCCATATCCGAACGCTATGGTTGATTACAGAATTCAGAAAAAAATATCTGACAGCGTTTTTTTTTAGAAATTAGTGATCTGGCAACCTTCGTGTCACGTGACACAAAGGTTGCCATATCCGAACGCTATGGTTGATTACAGAATTTCAGAAAAAATATCTGGCAACGTTTTTTTTTAGAAATTAGTGATCTGGCAACCTTCGTGTCACGTGACACAAAGGTTGCCATATCCGAACGCTATGGTTGATTACAGAATTCAGAAAAAATATCTGGCAACGATTTTTTTAGAAATTATTGAAATTAGTCACGTGACACGAAGGTTGCCAGATCACTAATTTCTAAAAAAAATCGTTGCCAGATATTTTTTCTGAATTCTGTAATCAACCATAGCGTTCGGATACTTTTTTGAGCGACTGTACCTGACTCCTAAGACCAGCGGAACATGTCCTTGTGTAAGTGTTTGTATGTTGTATGAGAAACTACGACAAGCCTAATATAGCTTCTAGGTTACCTCGGTCCTTTGCGTAGGGAAGTACCTTCTTTCTTCCTCTTCCTGTTCGTATGTCTCTTGACTCATAATTTGCGGCTCTCAGAATTTGTACGTTTGCTCTTATGACTTTTGATTCAATAAAAGTTCGCGATTCTGATTTACAATAATATTGCTACAAGTAAGTCCCTTCTTGAAACGATTAATGGAGCATCTCCTGTTGGGAATGCCGTGATTAATGCCACGTGTCAACAAGGAATGATATTTATGGGTTCAGAAACAAACAGGAATTACGATACCATTGGACGCAAGAGAAACCTTGTAATTATTAGCGTTTAGTTAGCGAATTATATATTGTGTTCAACTCAAGAGATTAATTAAAATTTCAGTTAATCAAGATTTCTCTGAAAACGTCGACCGAGTCTCACAATCAGGTTATGTGAAACACATAAGTCTGGGTACACTGTTGTAAAGAAATTAATTGAGTTTAATATCCTGTTCATATTGTTCAGTATAATAATTTCATGTCCATATTGTTGAGTATAATAATTTCATGTTCATATTGTTGAGTATAATAATTTCATGTCCATATTGTTGAGTATAATAATTTCATGTTCATATTGTTGAGTATAATAATTTCATGTCCATATTGTTGAGTATAATAATTTCAGTTCATATTGTTGAGTATATTAATTTCATGTTCATATTGTTGAGTATAATAATATCATGTCCATATTGTTGAGTATAATAATTTCATGTCCATATTGTTGAGTATAATAATTTTATGTTCATATTGTTGAGTATAATAATTTCATATTCATATTGTTGAGTATATTTAATGTTCAAATAGGACTACATTGAATTATAAGGACTCATATAGATCATAGATCGGTTATTGATAAACAGAATACCAGGTACATGGGTACCCATAACCTCTTCCATCTGAACATGTGCCTAGTTGGCATCAGTGTAAAACACAATAAGAGTAAACCAGCAATGGTGGGCCACGAAGGGCAATAAAAATCAACAGTAAAAGTAGTAAGGATGCACAAGAGACCTAAAACAGATGACTAACTTTGCTGAAAGCCATCATTTTAAGACTTCATGATTGTAGTCAAGCAAGCAGGATATAATTCCATGTGGATTGCTTTGGACTGAGTCAAAGAAACCACGTGAAAGAAATTTAATATAAGAGTAAATATGGTCGATGCCCAGATCTTTGTGGATTTGTCTGTTCGTTACAAACCAAGGGGCATCGACCGCACATCTCAAGATCTTGTTCTGCAAGACCTGAATCTTGTGGATATTGGTGACAGTAGTGTTCGCCCAAATAGGGAAAGCATAGGAGATGATAGGACGTATGACCATGTCGTAGAGCAAAAGCTTATGGTCAATGGATAGGACGGAATAAGGATTCATTAGAACTTTCTGCTCTTTATAGCGATAGACAAGACAGAAAATCTTAGAGAGTATTGAGTCTAAATACGAAATTATAAAATTGTCTTTAGTTAGAACCATGTTGCAAATATGGATCTTGACTCATAATTTGTGTTGTGTTAAATTGTAATTTAATACAACACAAATTATGTGTGTGTGTTTGTGTTAAATTGTAATTTAATATTTGTGATGTACTAAGTGTATTATATAATTTTTTAAATCAAGTGATTTAAAAAATTATTAGACACTGATTATTCAGAAATTACAAACTGTAAATCTGAAAATACGTGATTTTATTATTTATTCGGCTTCATGATTTATTCGAACAATATAAAAATATTGATGGAAAATTTTAAGTCAACGAAATTAACAGCCTTAAATCTATACATTTCAAAATTGTTGAAGAGTGGAAGAAATTTCACCATATTTATCATAATATTTCAATGCTATAAAGCTAATTCAGGAACATTTCCGTACACATAAACGGAGAACAGAGTTTTTTTCAGATGTATCGCCACCTATCTTTATATTATTATTATTACTTCTTCTAATACGATGATTCCAATAAAAACCTTTACAAAAATGATTATTATTATTTAAAATCTAATATATATATATTTTCACTTAAAATAAACCGTTATTTTTTTTAATTTAAATTAATGATAGAAGTGAAAAATTATATGGAGGATATAAGAACGTTTTGCAAGTTCTTCTCCTCTCCATTTTAAGTGAACAAGTGGCATGTAATTTAAGATTTAAAGCAGTGGTTCTCAACATTTTAGGCTTCGCGCATCTCCTGTAAATGTGTATCTAACTGGCGTATCACTTGTATAGATAGATAAAACTATAGTTATAGTATAACAATGGGAATAAAATAAAACATATATATCAGTGGTTCTCAACCTTTTATGTTTCACGTACTCCCTGGAAATGTGTATGTAACTGGCGTAGCACTTGTATAGATAGATAAAACTATAGTTATAGTATAACAATGGGGAAAAAATAAAACATATATATATATATCAGTGGTTCTCAACCTTTTAGGCTTCACGTATCTCCTGGAAATGTGTATGTAACTGGCGTAGCACTTGTATAGATAGATAAAACTATAGTTATAGTATAACAATGGGAAAAAATAAAACATATATATATATACACATTAAATTTTGTATTCATAAATTACATATATCGATAAACACAAAAAATGACATAAACAATTTAGCAAATCTTATAAAATTATAAACATTTTACTGGGTAATCAGTGAAATGGTTGCGCTTGTTTACGCTTGCACAGTTCATCGATGGTTGGGGTTATCTTGCTAAGGTCTTCAACATCCAGACATCGCAAGTCATCTTCAACATCCAGCCTGTTACTATATTTATTTTAAAGCAGTTAAAGATCAAAAACCAGTTTCACTTAAATAAGTTGTTGTGAATCAGTTAAAGATGAAAAACTAGTAGCAGTATTGCCAACTTAGCGACTTTGTTATTATATCTAGCGACTTTTGAGCTCTCACGGCGTACCCCAAAACCTTTACCGCGTACCCCACGTTGAGAACCCCTAATTTAGAAGGTTATAAGATAAAGAGAATCAGAGTCTTAGGGCCATTTATAACTTTGCAAAATCAACTAGTGAAGAAGTGATTAGATATTACCTTGGATCGGAATAGATTTTAGCCTCATGTTATTCCTATCAAAGGTGACCGTGCTTAAATGCTCTCGCAATGAAAAAATTCTGATGCATCATCATGATCTTTTTATTTTACGTAATGCAACCATTACAATCTTCTCATTGCAGGAATTATTTTTACATTAATTAATTTTACTACTTGCTCTTTCTTTCGCAGACATTTTTACGAAACTTTCCTGTTAAGTAAGTGAAAAAATTTGATATTAAACTATGAGAATATTAGTTTATTGTTTATTTAATCTAATAATGTTGAGTTAATTGAAACCATATGATTAAATTGATTTGAATCTCCGAACTGTTTTACTGGCATGTACTTACGTTTTTTCACATTTCTAGCATGTTGTGTATATATGATTTCAATTTTGTTAAACAATGTCCACATTGCAAGTCATAGTTACCCTTGTGTATAAAGAAATTGTACTGGATAATTGTATATGTATGCAATCGTTGCTACTAAATATTTAGTCTTGAAAACGTTACGTCTATGTCAGTATTATAATGTAACTTATCACAATAATTGTACTTTTGTTATAACTTGTACAATGACATGTTGCTTTAAGTGATTGTCATTCTTGATAAAGTAACGTAAAATTTAATTTTTGTTCCAATTTTTAAATAAATTTAAACCTTTAAAAATAAATGATTTTAATTATATTTTAATCTATGAAAATTCTACTGAGAACTAGTTATTTATAAAAATTTGGTAGTTAATTTTGAGATATTCATAAATGTTTTTAAAATAAATTTTAGATTTAAAAAGTTAATAACTACCAGTTCAATTTTAAAAACTTAAATTTTAATTTAGAAAAACTATATATATATATTAAAAATTAAGTCTTCAGTCCTTTTTCAAACTATATGTTTTGACAAATTTGATCTTTTCAAAAAATTTATACTGATGGCTCTGTCCTCGCGGAAACAGAATCACCCTCAACTGCATTCTATGTTCCATCCAATATCATTTCAAAATTATATAAACTTCCTCCAAAAACTCCCTGGGGCGGGGGTGGCTCAGTCGGTAGCGCGCCAGGCTCGTAATCTGTAGTTCCCAGGTTCGAGTCCCAGCTGGGTCAGCGTTGAGATTTATCTCCGCAAAATTTCCCCGCCTTGCCCACGGTCAGTAGGGGACACCGATGGGCTTGAAAAGGTCGCCGTCCGTCGGATGGGACGTTAAGCCGTGGCCCCGTGTGCGGGAGAGCCATACCCTGTGCACGTTAATAGAACACGCTGGATGGCCTTGACGGGAGGCTACCATCTGTCTCCCAACAGCTGTTCCAGTGGGTCCCCTTCCCCAACCTTCTCTGAGCCTTCGGGGTCCTTGTGGCCTGGCCATTTAGCCCATGGTGTGCAAAAAAGTGCCGCTCAGATGTAAAACAATCCAAAACAATCCAAAAACTCCCATTATCCAGGCTGAGTTATTTTCAATCTTGGAAGCTCTCAATTCTCTCCAAAACTTTGAAAATCAACAGATTGTTATTTTTGCGGATTCCAAGGGAACAATTCCGATTCTCTCTCAGGAATTCCTCTATTCAGAATACAATTCAGTTATCTCAAATTGTTACTCAGAAAACTCAGACTCAACACTCATTACTCAGAAAATTTACAATTAAAAAATAATTCAATATCTATTCAGTGGATTCCGAGCCATATCGGAATCAAGGATAATGAACACGTTGATTTACGAGCAAAAAATGCCCACAATAATCAACAACTTAGTAATACATATTACTATTTTAAAAACTTTAAATATGAATTAAAAAAGTTAGAATTTAATCTCACTCAAAAATATTTCCAAACCTAAGCTTCTGCACAAAATAACTTCAGATCCAATTATCAGAAAAAATTATTGAAATTAAAAATCTTCCCTTAACTAGACAACAATTAAAAATTCTCTATCAACTTAGAACAAATACAATTATGTCAAACTCTACAAAATATAAAATTAATCTCTCAAACTCCCCAAATTGTTCTCAATGTCATACTATAGAATCAGTTCATCATATTCTCCTTAATTGTAAAAAATTTTAAATACAAAGAGAAAAAAAAAATAACTTTAGAAAACCTTGGAATTAACTGTTTTGAATCAAATTTTATCCTAAACTGTTCTCCTTCAGATTTACATATAAAAATTTTTATCATATTTATTCGACTTTCTTCATTCCACACTTCTGTGGTTCCATCTTTAAAAATAAATAAATAAATATAAATATATACACATGTATATAAAATAATATCAAAAAAAAGAAAAAAATATATAGTCTTAATATAAATGGAGCCATATACTATTTAATTCTTAATGTAAACCATTCTCTCAACTATTTTCCTCATATAATTTTTAAGACCACCCCAATATTGCTTGAGAAAGCCTGTAATAAGGAACTCTCAATAATTGTAAAGTTTCATCATCATCATCATCATTGCAATAAATTCCAACTCATCTACACCGACTCTTCAGTTACACTGTCCAAGCTTTGTATGATATATGAAACTTTATATGGTCTTGGGTGTATCCAGGGAGTCCTGCACAAGTTATGAAAAAAAAAATAAAACAATTATAAATTATAAAATAACCTAATACTGGGAACGGCAATTTTTGATATAACTTCAAAACAGTTCAATTACTTAAATTATGAAATATTTTGAATATGAAATAAATTTTAATTAAATATTTTATATCACATTTTACTTCAAATAAGAAATAAATAGTTTACAAATTAAACTTTTAGTAAACTTATTTAATATAAATCCTAAATAGTCAAATTACACTTTATTTTTCGGACACCTTTTTTTTATCTAATATCCAGTAAATCGCAGAAACTTAAACAACACATGTAAATAATACACATTGCATATTTACACTAAAATAAATGCATTTAATTCCAACTTATCTAAACCGACTCAATTTGTCAAACTAGCTAAACCTCCGTTCCTAATTTCAGAGACTTCCATTCCTAAATCTGTTCCTAATTTCGGTTCCTTCATTTCAGAGTTCAAGAATCTACGACTCGAAACAGATCCGGTTGATTTAATTTCTATCCTCATTAAGCTGCGATTACCATTAACGAAAACGAATAGCCTCAAATCAACGATCATAACTTTTATCAGCAAAGGTGAATTGTAGGATTAACATCACTTGACTTTGCGGCACTATGTGAAATGCTTGAAGACCCATTGAAAGAGAAATTCATATAAAAGCTACCGCTTTTTTCTTTATTTCAACTATTATATGTATATGCTACATAAAATAACCTGACCGCCTGCGTTATATTTAGTACTTCCTGGTAACTAGTCCCAAGCGAGGATCTATTAAGTAGGATTACCCAAGAAGGCATATTAAGTAGCGGCTAGTGATCGTAGTCATTACCCACTCACAGCCTCATCACCTGCTTAATTACACCGACCAAATCTGATCCTCCGAGCGGCTCTCACTAAGCACGTCCATACATCTTCTTGCACGGCTTTGCTATCTCCTGCGTCGCTACCTATCTGAGAAGCGACAGTGCATGGGAAATTCTTTTTCTGGTCCTGTTTTTCGTATATTTCTTTTAATCAGGTTAATTTGTTTGGAGGATAAAACACGAGAAGATTTATCGTTCACCAACACGCGACTTTAACCTAATTACACTTTCATTTATTGGGGAAGTTCAACTTGGGTGCTTTGAATGGAACCAAAAAATATATATCTTTCTTGTTATGTGATAATAGGCACATTAATTTTGAGTCTCGATGGCTTTTATGGATGAAGATAATGGAAATATGATTCTTAGGGTAGCATGGCTGCCCCTGGCTTAGTAATATCGTTGATTGTTGACATTGATATGTGTTTTTAAGAGGTTACACAAACAGTTTGGTGGGCGGGGGTGGCTCAGTCGGTAGCGCGCCAGGTTCGTAATCTGTAGTTCCCAGGTTCGAGTCCCAGCTGTGTCAGCATTGAGATTTATCTCCGCAAAATTCCCCGCCCTGCCCACGGTCAGTAGGGGACAACGATGGGCTTGGAAAGGCCGCCGTCCGTCGAATGGGACGTTAAGCCGTGGCCCCCTGTGCGGGAGAGATATACTCTGTGCACGTTAAAGAACACGCTGGATGGCCTTGACGGGAGGCTACCATGTGTCTCCCAACAGCTGTTCCAGTGGGTCCCCTCCCCCAACCTTCTCTGAGCCTTCGGGGTCCATGTGACCTGGCCATTTAGCCCATGATGTGCAAAAAAGTGCCGCTCATAGGTAAAACAACCCAACCTGCATACTGGGTCGCGACCTAATGTATCATCCAACGGACGACTGCGTTTCCATGTCCAATGGTATCCCTTATTGACCGAGGGCAGGGCGGTGAGTTTTGCGGAGATATATCTCAGTGCTCACCCAGAAGGGACTCGAACATGGAATTGTAGGTTACGAGCCAGGCACGCTACCGACTGAGACATCTCGTCCAGCTAAGGAAAAATGAGTTCTACTGGCGACCAAAAATCTAATATGAGCTTGTCGACAGTAAAAAAAAATAAACTATTTCTCTATACTCTGAACACTGCTCTCTATAGAAGACATCCTTATTTGAAGTTTAAATGTTCGTAGATTGATAAAGAGTTTCCGAATCTTCTGTGTAAAGATAACTTAGTTTTTCAATAGAATAAAATTAGTAGCTTATCCCTTTTCTGCAAAATTCAATATCTTGGAAAGACCGCCGTCCGTCGGATGGGATGTTAAACCGTAGCCCCGTGTGCGGGAGAGCCATACCCTGTGCACGTTAAAGAACAAGCTGTATGGCCTTGACGGGAGGCTACCAACTGTCTCCCAACAGCTGTTCCAGTGGGTCCCCTCCCTCAACCTTCTCTGAGCCTTCGGGGTCCATGTGACCTGGCCATTTAGCCCATGGTGTGCAAAAAAGTGCCGCTCAGAGGTAAAACAACCCAACAACCTTGTGAACCTAACCATTTAGCTCACTGTGTGCAAAACATGTGCCGCTCAGAAGTAAAACAACCTACCCCTGATTATTTTTTGTGTGACTCTTCTGTCATCAAGTCCTAAGCAAAACAAATTCCGTTTTGTTTCAAATATTCTCACTCTTGCCCTAAGCACTTAAGAAATGCCATTTATTTTCCAAATGCAGAAACAAATCACACATTTATTTACTTCCCTCCACGTATTTACCTGATTTATGCGAACTCTTTCGCGTTAATCACTGCCCCAGTCCATAAATAAAACACACAAATGATCATCTTTTGTTTTCTTACAGCAAGTAATTTTAGCAGCCTGCCTTTTCCATCGCGTTGTTTTATATCCGCAGTTAAAACAGTTTGAGGCCCACGTTTCCTAGCAACCAGAGGAAGAAAAGAAGCTCTCGATTAAAGGCAGAATGAAAGAAAGTTCAAGTGTTGTTTCTACAGCTTCGTCCGATTAACTGATGTTACCTCTCATCTTGTTTTTCAATTATTTCGCAAAGTTTCCATAATTGATGCAGTTTCTGATAGTTCGTTACAGTGTTGTGAGAAGAGCCGAGTTCAGAAATAGCAAGAACACTGTCAAACGGGCCTGGTTGCTGGATGGAGCGAAGAAATAACTTAGCTCTCGGCGCCAGATATGGAAAATCCTCACGCGCAAATTAAATAAAACAAGCAAGACATAAAAAGCCTTCTCATAGATGTTTTATTTTGTTTCTTTCAGAAGGGAAGATGTTTCGGGAGTTTTTTGTTATTAGAAGGGAAGATACATCAGTTTGTTTCTTTTAGAAGGGAATATGTTTCAGGAGTTTTTTTGTTATTAGAAGGGAAGATGCTTCAGGAGCTTTTTTATCATTAGAAGGGAAGATGTTTCAGGAGTTTTTTGTTATTAGAAGGGAAGATGTTTCAAGAGTTTTTTGTTATTAGAAGGGGAGATGCTTCAGGAGTTTTTTATTATTAGAAGGGAAGATGTTTCAGGAGTTTTTTATTATTAGAAGGGAAGATGTTTCAGGAGTTTTTTGTTATTAGAAGGGAAGATGTTTCAAGAGTTTTTTTATTATTAGAAGGGAAGATGTTTCAAGAGTTTTTTGTTATTAGAAGGGAAGATGCTTCAGGAGTTTTTTATTATTAGAAGGGAAGATGTTTCAGGAGTTTTTTATTATTAGAAGGGAAGACGTTTCAGGAGTTTTTTATTATTAGAAGGGAAGATGTTTCAGGAGTTTTTTATTATTAGAAGGGAAGATGTTTCAGGAGTTTTTTGTTATTAGAAGGGAAGATGTTTCAGGAGTTTTTTGTTATTAGAAGGGAAGATGTTTCAGTTTGTTTCTTTTAGAAGGGAAGATGTTGGGAAGAATGCGTTGGTGTTTATGCAATGCTTACAAAAAAAATAAAGTAGACAATTCTCATTTATACCAATGGAAAACTAAAATAGTGACCCAATATCTCTAGAAATTAACTTTTATAAGTTGGGTTGATTTTCCTCGGAGCTGCACTTTTCTCTATAAAAAAAAATAAAAATAAATACCCCCTCAAGCAGCTGCTTACCACAGAGGTCTGACAGGAGCCTGTCAGTTTATATGCCATAGTAGAAGGTCTGAGAGGATGGCAGGACCTCAGCAGAAAAACAACAACTAACGTCCATGCCTTACCCGGGGATCGAACCCAGGTCCCTTAGAACAGTAGCGAAGCGCGCTAAATGGACAGGTTACAATTACCCCAAAGATTGGTTTAGGTTGTGAGGGTACCCAAGGGTTGGTTTAGGTGTGAACCCATGAGCGGAACTTTTTTGCACACAATGAGCTAAATGTCCAGGTCACAAGAACCCAGAGGATTCAGGGAAAGTTGGGGGAGTGGACCCACTGATCAACTCTTAGGAGACAGATGGTAGACTTCCTATTAAGGCCGTCCAGTGTGTTCTGTAATGTGAGCAGAGTATACCTCTCCCGCACAAGGAGCCACAGCTTTACTCCACGTCCGATGAACCGCTGTCTTTCAAAACCCATCGGTGTTCTCTACCGTTAGAGGGTAATAAAATGCTGCAAAGGTAGATTTTTTTTTGCATCTTGCACTGAACCTTTTGTATAGAAAACTGTGTAATTTTTATATTTATATTGCAGTGAGTTTTTGCTATTTTTAAAACTATTTCTTTAGGTAGAGAATTTTTATTTTTTTATGACTGGAATGTCAATTGAGATTTCTGGTCTAGTAAAATTCCATGAAGGCATATTTTCAGAAATATCTCCTAATACTTTAGATCAGGGGTGGGCAAATAGCGGCCCGCGGTTCACATTCGGCCCGCTAAGAGTTTCTTGTGGCCCGCCAAGACAGTCAGAAAAATTCGCCTTGAACCAAGATTTCCTTCCCGTGCGCGACCGAAGATTCGTCTCGTATTTTCCACTAGGACGGCCACGTCAATACGCATGCGCAGTGTAGATACGAAAACAATTGCCCACCTCTGCTTTAGATGAAAGAATATTATAGAAAATAAATTATCAGCTCTAACTATGATTTGGTTTTTTGTAGGAAAATTTTTATTAAAGAATTTTTTTATAAAAAGGATGATTTGGAATTTTAAACAACCTCACTGCAGAATGATCAAGATATACAGTCATTTAAATTAATTCAAAGAAAGATAGCTAAAAGGAATATTAACATAATCCTTCACATTTTGAAAAATAAAACTGTATTAGTCTATATTCTTGTGAATACAAAAAATTGAATGCATTAAATGTTCTAAAGGTAAAAAAAAATGCTTAGACAGTAAGGAGACAGATGGTAGCCTCCCGTCAAGGCCATCCAGCGTGTTCTTTAACGTGCACAGGGTATGGTTCTCCCACACACGGAGCCAGGGATTAACGTCCCATCCGAAGGACGGCGGCCCTTCCAAGCACATCGGTGTTCCCTACTGACCGTGGGCAGGGCGGGGAGTTTTGTGGAGATAAATCTCAACGCTCACCCAGCTAGGACTCGAACGTGGGAATTGCAGATTATGAGCCTGGAGCGCTACCGACTGAGCCACCCCCGCCCCAAGCAAAAGTATTGGATTCCTTAAAGGACTAAGGAGTGATTCAATGGTATGACTCTGCTCGACACGGAGCCACGGCTTATGTTTCATGAGACGGACGGTGGCCTTTCCAAGCCCATCTGAGTCTCCTACCAATGGAGTTGTTGGGTTGTTTTATCTCTGAGCGGCACTTTTTGCATACCATGGGCTAAATGGCCAGGTCACATGGACCCCGAAAGCTCAGAGAAGGTTGAGGGAGGGGACCCACTGGAACAGCTGTTGGGAGACAGATGGTAGCCTCCTGTTGTCCGCCAACGTCCCATCCGTTGGACGGCGGCCTTTCCAAGCCCATCGGTGTCCCCTACTGACCGTGGGCAGGGCGAGGAATTTTGCTGAGATAAATCTCAACGCTGACCCAGCTGGGACTCGAACCTGGGACTACAGATTACGAGCCTGACGCGCTACCAACTGAGCCACCCCCGCCCCTACCAATGGAGAACAGGGTGGTAAGTTTTGCGGACATAAATCTCAACGCTGACCCAAGAAAACCTCGAACCTAAGAACTACAACTAAGAATTGAAGAACCCAACAACTCTTAAAAGAACACGAAACCTCCATGAATGCAAATAAATTCCCTAATACATTAATGCAATGTCCAAAGTTATTGTCTTGATATTAACAAATGCAAAAATTTATTCCGACTCATTATTAAAGAACTAAGAATGCTTCCGAAAAAATCCCCTTTAACTTTATTTCAGTAGTTGTTTTAAAATTTTAATAATACCATCAACTTCGTCTTCAGTTTATCGATGCTTGTTAAATTCTTGGAGTATCCCATTAATGGAAAGTCCGAGGCAAAGGAATGAATTGAAAACAGCTGCTCAGATAGTGTTACTAATGAAAGCATTCGTTTCTGCCGTGGGCACAATTCCTTTATTCAAAATATTTCTCGTCTTATTGCAATAATTCGGAAGTCAAGTGAAATATTTCCCAATGTATAAAAAAAAATCACATTTGCATTAATGAACTGCAAAATAATGCTTTAAAAAGTTATATACTAGATTCTTCTTTTGTTCGTATTAACTACGGGTAAGATTGGATGGTTATATAAGTCGGATGTTCGTTTCTTTGTGACGTTAATTCTTTAAAATGCCCAGTCACAAAGACCCCGAGGCATCGAACAAGATTAGGATTGGGTCAAACTCTGAGGAAACTTGGTTTAGGAAACTGTTTTTTTTTAGCAATTTCTTTATGATGCTAATCAGGAATATTA
Source organism: Ryuthela nishihirai (assembly GCA_038380435.1). Classification (NCBI taxonomy): domain Eukaryota; kingdom Metazoa; phylum Arthropoda; class Arachnida; order Araneae; family Heptathelidae; genus Ryuthela; species Ryuthela nishihirai. Next base: position 48,000,306 of record JAWZYU010000022.1, read on the forward strand.
TGAATGGTTTTTTATTACAATATTAGGGTTGATTTAATTGTAGAGTAAATAAGAAGGGAACTGTTGGGTTTTTTTATTTCTGAACAGCCCTTTTTTGCACACAATGGGTAAAATGTCTATGTCATAAGGACCCCGAAGGCTTTGGATTGGATTGTTTTACCTCTGAGCGGCACTTTTTTGCACACCATGGGCTAAATGGCCAGGCCACAAGGACCCCGAAGGCTCAGAGAAGGTTGCGGGAGAGGACCCACTGGAACAGCTGTTGGGAGACAGATGGTAGCCCCCCGTCAAGGCCATCCAGCGTGTTCTTTAACGTGCACAGGGTATGGCTCTCCCGCACACTGGGCCACGGTTTAACGTCCCATCCGACAGACGGCGGTCTTTCCAAGCCCATCGGTGTCCCCTACTGACCGTGGGCAGGGCGGGGAATTTTTGCGGAGATAAATCTCAACGCTGACCCAGCTGGGACTCGGACCTGGGAACTACAGATTACGAGCCTGGCGCGCTACCGACTGAGCCACCCTCGCCCCTACCCCCGAAGGCTCAGAGAAGAATGGTGGAGGGGACCCCACTGGAACAGTTGGTAGGTGACGGATGGAAGCCTCATGTTGGTAGGGGACCCCCTCCATTGGTAGGGGACACAGATGCGCTTGGAAAGGCCGCCGTCCGTCTCATGAAACATAAGCCGTGGCTCCGTGTCGAGCAGAGTCATACCATAATTAACTCGTCTTTCACGTGCACAGTGTATGGATCTCCCGCACTCAGAGCCACGGCTTAACGTCCCATCCGATGGATGGCGGTCTTTCCTAGCCCATCTGTGTCGCATACTTACCGAGGGCAGGGCGAAGAGTTTTGTGGAGAAAATCTCAACGTTGTTTCAGGCGGGACTCGAACCTGGAAACTACAGATTACGAGACTGGAGTGCTAACTTCTGAACCACCCAGTCCCCGGTACAGTTGCTCAAAAAAATATCCGAACACTACAGTTGATTACAGAATTCAGAAAAATATCTGGCAAAGATTTTTTTTTATAATCAGTGATCTGGCAACCTTCGTGTACAGTCGCTCAAAAACGTATTCGAACGCTATGGTTGATTACAGAATTCAGAAAAAATATCTGGCAACGATTTTTTAGAAATTAGTGATCTGGCAACCTTCGTGTCACGTGACACGAAGGTTGCCAGATGTGTGTCACGTGACACGAAGGTTGCCAGATCACTAATTTCTAAAAAAATCGTTGCCAGATATTTTTTCTGAATTCTGTAACAACCATAGCGTTCGGATACTTTTTTGAGTGACTGTACTATGACGGTTGCCCGATCACTAATTTCTGAAAAAATCATTGCCAGATAATTTTTTTGAATTCTGCAATCAACCGTAATTTTCGGATATTTCTTTTTTGAGCGACTATACATACAAGGAACTCATTAATGTTATAATCACTGGCAAATATCGACTTGAAGTGAGAGCGTTGTGTGGATTACAGATAAATTCCATATGGAAGCATATAAGTTGAATAATGTGCCGTTTGCTAACGCTATAATTTGACTAACTTAATCAGGTATTGATGGAGTTTCTGAATGTGGTGACACTATCAACTCGGAACCTTATTCCGAAAATATGGGCATTTGAAGATAGGCATTAAAGCCGAGTGATTATTATGCTTGACTACTGAACTTAGGGACCTCGATTCGAGCCAAGATAGGCCATGGAGACTTTCTTTCTTGTGTTGTCCTTCTGCTGATATCGCGCCTTCCTCACAGATATAGGGCGGGGGTGGCTCAGTCGGTAGCGCGCCAGCCTCGTAATCTGTAGTTCCCAGGTTCGAGTCACCAGCTGGGTCAGCGTTGAGATTTATCTCCGCAGAAATTCCCCGTCCTGCCCACGGTCAGTAGGGGACACCGATGGGCTTGGAAAGCCCGCCGTCCGTCGGATGGGACGTTAAGCCGTGGCCCCGTGTGAGGGGAGAGCCATACCCTGTGCACGTTAAAGAACACGCTGGATGGCCTTGACGGGAGGCTACCATCTGTCTCCCAACAACTGTTCCAGTGGGTCCCCTCCCACAACCTTCTCTGAGCCTTCGGGGTCCATGTGACCTGGCCATTTAGCCCATGGTGTGCAAAAATGTGCCGCTCAGAGGTAAAACAACCCAACGTTAAAGAACACGCTGGATGGCCTTGACGGGAGGCTACCATCTGTCTCCCAACAGCTGTACCAGCGACTGCTGCTGATGAAACGCACCTGGATTCTAGTCCCAGGTCAGACATAGATGTTTGTTTTGCCTTTCTGCTGAGATCTCGCTTTCTTCAAGAACCTATTCTATGGCGTATTATAGTGACAGGCTCTTTGCGGGGGGGGGGGGGTCAGTCGGTAGCGCGCCAGGCTCGTAATCTGATAGATGTATTTATAGCATGTCTTTAATTAGCCCTGGTATATTTCGTATCATTTAAAAATCATATCTTACAGATAACTGATAACATTTAAGATCGAGCATTTCTCAAGCCCAAGAAGCCCAAGAAAAACGGGGTGGGGGGTGGCTCAGTCGATAGCGCGCCAGGCTCGTAATCTGTAGTTCCCAGGTTCGAGTCCCAGCTGGGTCAGCGTTGAGATTTATCTCCGCAAAACTCCCTGCTCATGATCAGTAGGGTACATAGATGGGCTTGGAAAGGTAGCCGTCCGTCGGATGGGAGTTAAACTGTGGACCCGTGTGCGGGAGAGCCATACCCTGCGCACGTTAAAGAACAGGCTGAATGGCCTTGACGAGAAGTTATCATCTGTCCCCTAATTGCTGTTTCAATGGATCCCCTCCTCCAACCTTCTTTGAACCTTTGGGGTCCTTGTGACCTGACCATTTAGTCCATGTTGTGCAAAAAAAGTGCCACTCAGAAGTAAAACAACTCAACACTAAATGAGCAAAAACCTTGTACTTAAACTCTACTGCGAGTTGTAATAACTTTTGTGAATTACATACTTGAAATTGTATTGCTAATGTAAATATGAACGAATAAAATTATAGTATTATTATTACAGAGGTTTTTTTTACTCTCGAAGTCGATTTATTGTAATTTTTTACTCTCAAACTCGATCTATTACAAAGGTTTTTTTATTCTCAAAGTCGATCTATTACAGATATTTTTTATTCTCAAAGTCGATCTATTACAGATATTTTTTATTCTCAAAGTCGATCTATTACAGAGTTTTTAACTCTGGAAGTCGATCTATTACAAAGTTTTTTTTTACTCTCAAAGTCGATGCATTACAGATGATGTCATTTTGTTAATTTCCTGTTGGGAGAAATGTTTCAATAGGAATGCCGAAATCAGAATCTTTGCAGGCCCTGCTCCTATGATGTCCCAGGGGCCAGCAGTACTAAGGGCCTGGGACGCTCTAGAGCCCTCAGCGCCCCTTACCAATCCGCGCTTGACAAACTACGTGAACAAATATGGTTTGGAATGCCTGGAGCATCCTCCTTTAAAGTCCTAGCTTCTCCTCTATTAGATTTTCACATTTCTGTGCCTTGGGTTGGGTTGTTTTACCTCTGAGCGGCACTTTTTTGCACACCATTGGCTAAATGGCCAGGTCACAAGAACCACGAAGGCTCAGAGAAGGTTGGGGGAGGGGACCCACTGGAACAGCTGTTGGGAGACAGATGGTAGCCTCCCGTCAAGGCCATCCAGCGTGGTCTTTAACGTGCATAGGGTATGGCTCTCCCACACACGAGGCCACGGCTTAACGTCCCATCCGACGGACGGCGGCCTTTCCAAGCCCATCGGTGTCCCTTAATGACCAGGGCGGGGAATTTTGCGGAGATAAATCTCAACGCTGACCCAGCTGGAACTCGAACCTGGGAACTACAGATTACGAGCCTGGCGCGCTACCGACTGAGCCACCCCCGCCACCCATCGTCATAGACTTCCTCATGTAATAATCAAAGCTGATCTATTACAGAAGCAGTCATGTTGCTAAATTCATGCTGGGACAAATGTTTCAATAGGCAAGACGAATTTGAATTGATCAATACATTATTTACGCTTATTTCCAACTGGTCCACTTTGATCTGATTTGGGTTAGGTTGTTTTACTTCTGATCGGCATTTTTTTGCACACCATGGGCTAAATGGCCAGGTCACAAGGACCCCGAAGGCTCAGAAAACGTTGGGGGAGGGGACCCACTGAAACAGCTGTTGGGAGACAGATGGTAGCCTTCCGTCAAGGCTATCCAACGTGTTCTTTAACATGCACAGAGTATGGCTCTCCCGCACACAGGAGCCATGGCTTAACGTCTCATCCGACAGACGGCGGCCTTTCCAAACCCATCGGTGTCCCCTACTGACTGTGGGCAGGGCGGTGAGTTTTGCGGAGATAAATCTAAACGCTGACCCAGCTGGGACTCGAACCTGGGAACTGCAAATTACGTGTCTGGCGCGCTACCGACTGAGCCACCCCCGCCCCCACTTTGATCTGAATGCCCCTACTAAAAATATTAGTAATTTTCATGCTATATGAATGGGAATCTAACTTCGAAGTTTTAAAACTTCTGAAATATGCATTATGGCTCAATCGGTAGCGCAATGGGCTCGCAAACTGCAATTCCCAGGTTCGATTCTCACCTCTTCCAGAGTTCAGGTTTTTCTCCGTCAAACTGACACCCTGCCCTCGTCCAGAAAGGGTACACCGATGGGATTGGAAAGGCCGCCGTCGGTCGTATGGGACGTTAATCCGTGTCGCCGTGCACACGGTTATGCCCTGTGAAATGCTAGAGAACAAACTGGATGGTCTTGACGGGAAGCTGCCATCTGCCTCTACAGCTGTCCATTGGGTTTCCTACCCCAAAGTTCTCTCAGTCCTTGGGATACTTGTGGCCTGGCCATTTAGTCCATAATGTGTGAAAAACTGTCTCAGAGTTGTTGGGTTGGGTTGTTTTACCTCTGAGCGGCACTTTTTTGCACACCATGGGCTAAATGGCCAGGTCATATGGACCCCGAAGGCTCACAGAAGGTTGGGTGAGGGGACCCACTGGAACAGCTGTTGGAAGACAGATGGTAGCCTCCCGTCAAGGCCATCCAGCGTGTTCTTTAACGTGTACAGGGTATGGCTGTCCCGCACACGGGGCCACGGCTTAACGTCCCATCCGACGGACGGCGGCCTTTCCAAGACCATCGGTGTCCCCTACTGACCGTGGGCAAGGCGGGGAATTTTGCGGAGATAAATCACAACGCTGACCCAGCTGGGACTCGAACCTGGGAATTACAGATTACGAGGTTGGCGCGCTACCGACTGAGCCACCCCCGCCCCGTGTCTCAGAGGAAAATCAACCCATAAAAACAACTATGCATTTAATGGAAAAATATGACTGAAGATAAACCGTAATAAAATCTATTTAAACATCTATTTCCTATAGTCGTCATTTTACTATTTAAACAGCTGTGGAATCTAGAAAACTTCTATAACCTACCGTTCAGCCATTTTACTACTAAATAAACAATGTCCAATCGGTAAGGCGTTCTTCGATTCCTTTCTTTACTGCTGACGTCACAAACTATTCTTTTGTGTAATTCAACAATAAAAGTGTTTTGTTGAAATGCAAATATTGAATGAATTGAAATAATAAACCATTGTTAAAGACTATTTAACAATCAGAGAAAGTTCTGAGGAGAAGACACAATGGACAATTGCTGGGAAACAAATGGTAGCTTCCGGTCAAAGCCATTAAGAATGTTCTTTAACGAAGGAGAACACGGGGCCACGGCTTAACATCCCATCCGACGAAAGGCGGCCTTTCTGAGACCATCGGTGTCTTCTGCTGACCGTGGGTAGGACGGGGAGCTTTGCGTAAATAAATCTCAACGCTGACACAGCTGGGTCGGGGTTGGCTCAGTCGGTAGCGCGCCAGGCTCGTGATCTGTAGTTCCCAGGTTCGAGTCCCAGCTGGGTCAGCGTTGAGATTTATCTCCGCAAAATTCTCCGCCTTGCCCACGGTCAGTAGGGGACACCGATGGGCTTGGAAAGGCCGCCGTCCGTCGGATGGGACGTTAAGCCGTGGCCCCGTGTGCGCGAGAGACATACCTTGTGCACGTTAAAGAACACGCTGGATGCCTTGACGGGAGGCTACCATCTGTCTCCCAACAGCTGTTCCAGTGGGTCCCCTCCCCCAACCTTCTCTGAGCCTTCGGGGTCCATGTGACCTGACCATTTAGCCCATGGTGTGCAAAAGAGTGCCGATCAGAGGTAAAACAACCCAACTGACACAGCTGGGACTCGAACCTAGGAACTACAGATTACGAGCCTAGCGCGCTACCGACTGAGCCACCCTCATATATGGTGATAAAAGTAGATTTGTTTGGAAGTAGATATTTAACCTGTGAAGAGTGCGTGATTTCTTCCATATGTGATTTTATAACCAGTGGATTGGTGATTGCTAAAAGTTGCATCTATGCTTTGATTTGTGGTTCGGTTTTCGAATGTTATGTTTATCAGTTATATCAATATAGTTTTTAATGAATGGCAGGATCATTTATTATAGTTGATTAGCATATTGGTGTTTCAAATGACGGATTCTAAAATTTGTGCCCTACTCATGTAAATTTATTGGCTCAGTTAATAAAATCAGTTCATAGACTATCTGTTTATTTATTACGAATTCACTCACAATTGCCAAATATAAAAATACAACTTAAAAATTTGTAACAATATCACATTTTCTCTTTTGTCTTCAGATCCTGTTTCACGACTGCTTTTGCATTCACGATTTTTCATTTCCTGCAGAATTACATTCCGCTGAACCTTTAGACTTTTTCTATGGATAACTCACGACAAACGGTATTCCTTTCCTTCCGTCTTGCATTACTTTTGCAGAGATCCTTGGGGAAATGCAACTGATATTTACTCTATACAAAAGCTTAATGTTTGAAAAAAATGTTCGACCATTTTATTGCAAAAATAAACAATGTCCGATCGGTAAGCAGTTCTTCGATTCCTTTGTCTACTGGTGACGTCACAAACTATTCTTCTGCGTAATTCAACAATAAAAGTGTTTTGTTGAAATTCGTATTTCAGCTTGCGAATAGGCATAGAATAATAAACCATTGTTAAAGACTATTCATGGATATACAACCCTACAGCAACCGGATGGATGGCAGAAATATATGCTACCAGTAACTTTCTTTCTCAAATTAAATGGTCCTTGAAGTGAAAAACGTATGGAAGGGGTTTTAAATTCGAAATCCCGTTGCCTGAGAGAGAGAGCAATACGGCTTTTTTAGTGTAACACGGCGACGCAAAGCAAACTGTGGGAGTAATATAGGTTGCCTTTACTCTGAGCACCGCATTTTTGCAATTTTTGCACACATTGGCTAAATATCCAGGTCACAACGATCCCAAAGGTTCAAAGAATTTCCCGGAAGGTGACCCACTAGATAATTATTAGGAGACAAATGGAAACATTACGTCAAGTGTCATGCCCACGTGATTTTATAACGGGGACAGGACTTTTTGAAAGTAGGGCTGGCAGCAAACATCGCCTTTCATCTTAATTGTGACATTTTTCTGCATTCAGCTCTTGCTGAGGAAAGCCGTTGCCGCTGGCATGGAACATTCGCGATGGATCCGTTGGTCCCCTCAGGTCTCAGAACTGAGGCTACGTGATCCGGTTTTGTAAACAGCAAAACAACAGATGGGTGCTTGTTCGCACCTCGTCCAGCCAGACCAATAGGCATCATCTACGCCGGGTTAGAAAGGTGACCTCCACGAGGGGTCCAGCGAAAAAGCAGCAGAAAAACATTTTTGAAAAAGTCAGTCTTCTCTCGTCTGGGCTGTGTATTGGACAGCAAACGATCCTCTCCAGTCAGCGGAGCTCCGATGTGTGAACAATGAGTGTGCGACGAGAGCGCTACGCAGCCTGTGCCTTCAGCCTGCTAGCGGCCAACGGCCCAGCGATTTCTTCCCTAGAGACGTCGGACTTGATAAGGTAGGGGACATTTCTTAAAACTGGTTTCGCTTTTCCGCCTGAAATTTTTACTGTGAACTGCCGTCCCCCCCCCCAATAGGGAACCACCTTGACGTGGTGGGGGGCTTCTGGTCCAGCAACCTGGTTGAAGGTTGTGCTGGCCGGATTGGTCCCCTGGTTGGACATAGCCAAGACCAACCGAGGCCGAAGACATCGCTGACTGGTCGGATGACCGGTTGGATGGTGACGGTGTCTAAGGCCTCAAACTCAAGTGCTCTGTGTGAGCAAGTTTAAGGGCTCTGCCGAACGGTCTGAGCCTGCCTAGTAGGCAAGAGCCCTATTAAAAGTCTGGGCCTTACTAAGAGTCTCCACCCCGGATGCCGAGCCAACTTGGATCTATATATCCTTGTTCATTGCGCCAATAAACCCCAAACAACCAACCAACCAATATTTGTTCATGGCTAACCGGTGAACAGATTAAATAATAGGTTTCTTCCGGTGGTTAGCTTTCCTTCTATAGGACTGCTGCCATGTGAGGTCGGGGTTGAGGTGCGTCTATATGGCGCATTCTTGCCCCCGACTCTACATAAGCACGGCTTTTCATCAACCAGGTAGTGTCGTGAGACGTAACCGGGAATTGCCGTGGTTTCTTAAGATCGCAACACAAGAGAGGTGTGAACTGCCGTCACGTTGTCCCGAGTGGGACCTTCTTAACTGTTAAGGACTATTAGAGTCACGTTGGGTTGGGTTGTTTTACTTCTGAGTGGCACTTTTTTGCACACCATGGGCTAAATGGCCAGGTCACATGGACCCCGAAGGCTCAGAGAAGGTTGGGGGAGGGGTCCCACTGGAACAGCTGTTGGGAGACAGATGGTAGCCTCCCGTCAAGGCCATCCAGTGTGTTCTTTAACGTTGGGTTGTTTTACCTCTGAGCGGCAATTTTTTGCACACCATGGGCTAAATGGCCAGGTCACATGGACCCCGAAGGCTCAGAGAAGGTTGGGAGAGGGGACCCACTGGAACAGCTGTTGGAAGACAGATGGTAGCCTCCCGTCAAGGCCATCCAGCGTGTTCTTTAACGTGCACAGGGTATGGCTCTCCGGCACACAGGGTCACGGCTTAACGTCCCATCCGACGGACGGCGGCCTTTCCAAGCCCATCGGTGTCCCCTACTGACCATGGGCAGGGCGGGGAATTTTGCGGAGATAAATCTCAACGATGACCCAGCTGGGACTCGAACCAGGGAACTACAGATTACGAGCCTGGCGCGCTACCGACTGAGCCACCCCCGCTCCATTTTAGAGTCACGAGCAAGTAGCTCGTTCATCACGGACTTTATTATTTTATGGACTGTTCTCCACCGCCTACAAAGTTTCCCTTGATTGAAAAGGACCGCGCCAGAGTCGCTGTTGAATTTGTCCCAAAAGTGGGAACTACTTATGAGTAAAATGTCTAAAACTAAATTTTGTTAATAAATGTTGTGTTTTTGTTAACTATAAAATTAGCTCAGTGCTCATTATTTCAAATGTCTGTTAATTTGGTTGTGGGTCTGGGAATTTGCCTTGGTTTTGTCAGCAAGTAACGCATCACGGCCTAAGTGTTTGTACCACCCTAAATATACACAAAAGGGTGGTCACAACACAAGGACATCCAGCGTGTAGACGCTAAGCTAGCTCAGTTGGTAGCTTGACAGACTCGTAATCTTCATTTCCCAGGTTCGAGTCCCATCTGGGCCAGCGTTATCTCCGCAAACTTCCCTACCCTCGATTAGCAGGGGACACCGAGAAGATTGTTAAGGACGCCGTCCGTCGTATGGGATTTGTCTTCCTCGGTAATATCTTTCCAAGAAGAAAAACAACTTTTCTACGTGGGAAGTCATTCTCTTACCGCTTCTTCTCTCTTTGATAATCATTCATGTAAAAATGTGTTTCTTTTCGAAAACGGTAGTTTTCCCCATCTTTTATATATTTTTAATTTATCATTAGAATATTTCTATAATGAAATATTTGTTTTCTTTCTCACATAAATTCAGGTTAAACTCGTTTAATGTTTAGGATGCATTTCAAGAAAAGAGAGTAAATATTGAATGAGCATCAAACCTTGTTGTTGTTGTGCTGTTTTAACTCTGAGTGGCACTTTTTTGCACTCATTGGGAATAAATAGCCAGATGGCAAGGACAATATTTTCTCTGTACATAAATTTAGGAGTATTCCATGATATTCCAAGATTTTTTTCGTCCACATAAAAAAGTGAACATAAATGTGCCAATTTGAGAACTGTTCGCTATTTTAATTTATCTCTTCTAACCTAAACACTCAAGAATATTTCTCTAAAAATTTCTAACTCCTCCATAGTGCGGTGGAGCCCCAGTTCTATATAGAATCGTTACTTTACCTCTGAGCGGCACTTTTTTTTCACATAATGGGCAGGTCACAAGTGCCCCCGAGAGGGTTGGAGAGGGGATCCACTTGACTGTTGTTAGAAGACAGATAGTAGCCTTCCGTCAAGATCATCCAGTGTGTTCTTTAACGTGCACAGTGTCTGGCTTTCCCGCACACGGGACTATGGCTAAAAGTAATTTTAAATTCGACGGATGGCGGCGTTTCCAAACTCATCAGTGTCCCCCTACTGACTAAGGGCTGGTCGGGGTTTTGCGGAGAAAAATATCGGGGACTCGAACGTAGTAATCGCGGGACTCGAACGTAGTAATCGCGGGACTCGAACGTAGTAATCGCGGGACTCGAACGTAGTAATTTGAGATTACGACCGACTGAGCGACTCCTGCCCGTAGAACAATTCACTTAGCCAACGGAGTTAAGCATTGCTCGAGAGAAAAGACTTCCATATGTCTACTAACAGCTATCCAGTGGATCCCAGCTCCGAGCCCTTTGTTTCTTGTGAGTTGGCCATTTATTCAGTGGGATGCAGGAAAATCTTGCTCCCCACCCGGCAAAAAATATTTCGGGTCCTTCTTGCGAAAATTCATTAGCTTTCAGTTATTCAAATTTTGTAATTTTCATATTGATACCATGGTTTTTAAGATTAATTATCGTTTTCAATAATTTAAAGTTTTAGAACCCAGAGCTGTTTTGCGTAAAAAAAATTGTTACACTTTGCGGCATAAAAAAACAAATGTATACGTTTTGATATAAATGGTTATATTCGTCTTATACCTACACTAAATACCTACAAAAACACTTCTCCAAAAGTTAAACATAACTTGTAAATTATTTATTCCTTAGAGATCTAAGGAAAGAAGTTGAGACAATAAGTTCTGACCCTCAGGCAGCAAGGTGGGAAATTTCTATTAGAAAAATAAACACTGAATGTTCAAGTTCTATTATTATAAATTCAAAGTTATAAAAAAATTGCTGGCTACTCCATTAAAGAGTTGAATATCAAATTTTCCCGTAAATTCTGTCGAAATATTTTGCAGAAACCCTTGACCGTGGATATCCCTCCCCTTCGCACCGCGGAGATTGCATAGCCGATCAGAACGCCTCTGCATTTATCCTCTGTGGGTTCGAACCCCGTGTAAAGCATGGATATTAGTACTATTTTTATGCTGAAGTTCCGCCTTTCTCACAGACCATTTATTATGACGTATAAACTGATGATGAGTTCTGACCCACAGTAACAAGAAGTGAAACTTTAAGAAATGAAAGGAAAGCGAAGTTGATTGTCCAAGTTCCGTTATTAGTGGTTCAAAGCTATACAAAAAAATCATGGCTGTTCCTTTAAATAGTTGTGTATCAACTTTCCAATAAATTTTGCGAAAATGTTTTGTAGAGGTCCTCTGACAGTGGATACTACTCCTGTACCTCAGGGTTGCTGGGCCTATCATTACGACCCTGCATTTTTATCCTTTATGGTAGGGGTTCTCAATGTGGGGTATGCGGTAAAATGCTTTAGGGTACGCCGTGAGAGTTGAAAGGTCGCTAGATATATGTTATATATATATATGTTTCATTTTATTCCCATTGGTATACTATAACTATAGTTTTATCTATCTATACAAGGGGTATGCCAGTTACATACACATTTCCAGGGGGTACGTGAAGCATAAAAGGTTGAGAACCACTGATATATATGTTTTATTTTATTCCCATTGTTATACTATAACTATAGTTTTATCTATCTATACAAGGGGTACGCCAGTTACATATACATTTCCAGGGGGTACGTGAAGTATAAAAGGTTGAGAACCACTGATATATATATGTTTCATTTTATTCCCATTGTTATAATATAACTATAGTTTTATCTATCTGTACAAGGGGTATACCAGTTACATACACATTTCCAGGGGGTACGTGAAGCATAAAAGGTTGAGAACCACTGATATATATGTTTTATTTTATTCCCATTTTTATACTATAACTATAGTTTTATCTATCTATACAAGGGGTACGCCAGTTACATACACATTTCCAGGGGGTACGTGAAGCATAAAAGTTTGAGAACCACTGATATATAGGTTTTATTTTATTCCCATTTTTATACTATAACTATAGTTTTATCTATCTATACAAGGGGTACGCCAGTTACATACACATTTCCAGGGGGTACGTGAAGCATAAAAGGTTGAGAACCACAGCTTTAGGTAATTCTTATATAATTAAATCTATTTTTGCTACTAGTTATACAATTGCGAATTTATAAATATACCTTATTTAGAAGAAAAATACTCGTATTTATTAGTAATTATTACAATGCTAATAAATTTAGATAGTTTCTTTTAAATGATATATATTAATAAACAAACATTAGTATAACGATTAATATAAAACTACACCAGTAGACATAACAGAAAAAATTGTATAAGAATTTTCTAAATTATAGGACTACATATACTGACGTCATAAGTTGGTACGCAGGCCTTCTGTTACTAGAAGTGTTGACATAACACAGTATTTATTCGAGTTGTGTCTATCACAGTCTTCTTGATCAGAGAGTTGCGTAAACAGGCACTCAAACTCAAGAACACGAGGACCGAAGTAAGCAAAACGAAGACAACATTTCACCATCTAGTGGCCGACAAATTGGTGGTGGGTAAGACGACATGACTGCAATGAATGGAATCCTAATGAAGAGCGAACTGTTTTGTGTGTCTCCATGCGTCGCCTATTCACTGTGCCCGTCCGTGTCCGCCAGCTGTCCCCCGTTGCTCGACCGCCCAGCGAGCTGCAGAAGTTACCGAGTCATAGCCGAGTTAATCTCTCTTGGAACCCTGCTCGCTTCGCATCCACGACTAAGAGGATTGCTTCTGACAGAGACGGGGATGTAACTCTGTGTGCAACGTTACGATCCTTCCTCTCAGGATCCCATTGCTCTGCAGCTTCACGTTCCATGTTACATCCCTATCGCCGTTCAGTGCAAGTGATACAGTAGACGGTTTGACATTTAGTGTATCCAATGTCCGGCACATGGTGCTTCACTGAATTTTCGTGTTAGCACGGTTTGAACGCTGCCAATATATATGTTAGTTCTCGAGAAGTCATAGTTTTTCCGTAAAAATTCCGTTCATGGATTGGGTTGGGTTGTTTTACCTCTGAGCGGCACTTTTTTTCACACCATGGGCTAAATGGCCAGGTCACATGGACCTCGAAGGCTCAGAGAAGGTTGGGAGAGGGGACCCACTGGAACAGCTGTTGGGAGACAGATGGTAGCCTCCCATCAAGGCCATCCAGCGTGTTCTTTAACGTGCACAGGGTATGGCTCTCTCGCACACGGGGACACGGCTTAAGGTCCCATCCGACGGACGGCGGCCTTTCCAAGCCCATCGGTGTCCCGTACTGACCGTGGGCAGGGCGGGGAATTTTGCGGAGATAAATCTCAACGCTGACCCAGCTGGGACTCGAACCTGGGAACTACAGATTACGAGCATGGCGCGCTACCGACTGAGCCATTTTTCCTACGTACTTGTTTCCTTTGCCTTCGACATTTTCCTAATAAATCTTCTACTTCTTCTATCATTGCTTTTTATCAAGCTTCCGTGTTTAAATGAAACATTCTTGAACGAGATACAGTCGCTCAAAAAAATATCCGAACGCTATGGTTGATTACAGAATTCAGAAAAAATATTTGGCAACGTTTTTTTTAGAAATTAGTGATCTGGCAACCTTCGTGTCACGTAACACAAAGGTTGCCATATCCGAACGCTATGGTTGATTACAGAATTCAGAAAAAAATATCTGGCAACTTTTTTTAGAAATTAGTGATCTGGCAACCTTCGTGTCACGTGACACGAAGGTTGCCTGATCGTTGCCAGATACTTTTTCTGGATTTTGTAATCAACCATAGAGTTAAAAAAAAATTTTTTTTTTGAGTGACTCTGCAACCTAATTCCTGCATATTTACATCTCCGATCTTACATAATTTCTTAGTTAGATTCTCACTTTTAATTAATTGTCTAAATTCATCTGATTTATTCTTATCCAATATTTCTCTACTAACTGTTACCACAGATTACATATATCACCTATTTGGTTCTTATCTGGCCTTACGTGGCTAATTTCTTCCGACTTTTTAACACAGATATCAATCTTTATACTAGAGTTATGGTCTCGTGAGCAAGATAACTATATGCACGGGTTGGGTTGTTTTACCTCTGAGCGGCACTTTTTTGCACACCATGGGCTAAATGGCCAGGTCACATGGACCCCGAAGGCTCAGAGAAGGTTGGGGGAGGGAACCCACTGGAACAGCTGTTGGGAGACAGATGGTAACCTCCCGTCAAGGCCACCCAGCGTGTTCTTTAACGTTGAGTTGTTTTACCTCTGAGCGGTACTTTTTTGCACACCATGGGCTAAATGGCCCGGTCACATGGACCCCGAAGGCTCAGAGAAGGTTGGGGGAGGGGACCCATTGGAACAGCTGTTGGGAGACAGATGGTAGCCTCCCGTCAAGGCCATCCAGCGTGTTCTTTAACGTTGGGTTGTTTTACCTCTGAGCGGCACTCTTTCGCACACCATGGGCTAAATGGCCAGGTCACATGGACCCCGAAGGCTCAGAGAAGGTTGGGGGAGGGGACCCACTGGAACAGCTGTTGGGAGACAAATAGTAGCCTCCCGTCAAGGCCATAAAGCGTGTTCTTTAACGTGCACAGGGTATGGCTCTCCCGCACACGGGGCCACGGCTTAACGTCCCATCCGATGGACGGCGGTCTTTCCAAGCCCAGCGGTGTCCCCTACTGACCGTGGGCAGGGCGGGGAATTTTGCGGAGATAAATCTCAACGCTGACCCAGCTGGGACTCGAACCTGGGAACTACAAATTACGAGCCTGGCGCGATACCGACTGAGCCACCCCCGCCCCAAATGCACGGTAAAGAAGATCTTAACGGGAGGCTTCCATCTATTTGCTAACAACTGTTAAGTGGGTCCCTCCCCCCAAACTTCTCGAGCCATTGGGGTCCTTTTGACTTGGCATGTAGTCCATCATATGCAAAATATAGTCATTCAGAGGTAAACCAACCCAACTACCTTTAAGGCAGCTCTATGGTTACACTTTCAGAAAAAAACTATCCACCTTAGTTACGAGAGGAATCTTAGCACAGAAAACAAACAAATACATCATTCAAACTGGCTCTAGAACTGGCTTCAAAGATCTCACCTCTGACACAACTTTTTCCTTTAACCCCAAAAACTATCTAGGCACATTGGAACTCAGCCAAGAGTTTTGAAAATATATCTGCTCCATCATCTTCCAATATATCTTCTCTCGTGTGGGGATTGTGGGAAAAGAAACGAGGGATCAAACAGCAACGCCTTCAAAGCAACAACGATTCAGGAATGCTTCAGATTTCTTTCAATGAAACTTTATGAGAAACATAGAAGGCGTTCTTGAGCAATCAGGGGCGGGGGTGGCTCAGTCGGTAGCGCGCCAGGCTCGTAATCTCTAGTTCCCAGGTTCGAGTCCCAGTTCTGTCAGCGTTGAGATTTATCTCCGCAAAATTCTTAGCCCTGCCCACGGTCAGTAGGGGACACCGATGGGCTTGGAAAGGCCGCCGTCCGTCGGATGGGACGTTAAGCCGTGGCTCCGTGTGCGGGAGAGCCATACCCTGTGCACGTTAAAGAACACGCTGGATGGCCTTGACGGGAGGCTACCATCTGTCTCCCAACAGCTGTTCCAGTGGGTCCCCTCCCCTAACCTTCTCTGAGCCTTCGGGGTCCATGTGACCTGGCCATTTAGCCCATGGTGTGTAAAAAAGTGCCGCTCAGAGGTAAAACAACCCAACCCAAATATAAATCTGGAGCTACAGTACTGTGCAAATTAGTTGGGACAATAGGAAAATGCAGTAACAAAAGACACAACTAAAATATTTATTTGTTTAATAGTGTAGTTAATAGTAATGTGACCCCCCTTAGCTTTAATTACTTCTTTTACCCTCTCAACCATTGATGCCACTAGCTTTCCACACATCTACTTCATTTCAGTGTCGTGGTACCACACTTTCATGACACTTTCTATCATTTTGGTTTTCGTCGTGCAATCCATCTTAGATATGCGCGCTTTAGTAATGGTCCACAAATTTTCAATGAGGTTTAGATCGGGTGAATTTCCTGGCCACTCCAATACCTTCAAATATTGCTGGGTAAAGAAGCTCTTAGCAAGCTTAGAATTGTGGCATGGAGCCAGATCCTGTTGAAATACCCCATCGCCTTTAGGAAACAGCTTCTGTAGTATTGAGACCATTTTCGCCTCCAGAACGCCTATGTACCTTTTGCTGTCCATCATTCCTTCAAAAGGGGGGCAAGAGATTGAATTTCCATTTCAGGTTAACATTTCCCCTTAGTGTAAGGCATGGATATTTTTTATTTCTTTCTGCTGAGGTCTCGCCTTCCTCACAGACCTTCTCCATGACTTATTAAACTAACAGGCTCCTGTAAGACCTCGTGGCAAGCAGCTGCTTGAGGGAGTATTTATTATTTTAGAAGTTTTTAGAAACATTCTTATAAAATACGCGAATATGCAAAGGTTTAATAATTTTTGGTCTTCATTCCCTTAATATCTTTTTCAAAGAGCCATGGTCGCAAAAGACTACGGTTAGAAATAGGACAACAATGGGCTTGGAAAGGCCACCGTCCGTCGGATGGGATATTAAGCCGTGATACCATGTGCGGGAGAGCTTGTGTTGTGTTGTTTTACCTCTGAGCTGCAGTTTTTGGCACACATTGAGCTAAATGATCAGGTCACAAGGACCCCGAAGGCTCAAAAAAGTTGGGGTAGGGGACTCACCGGCACAGCTGTTGGGAGACAGATAGTAGCCTCCTGTCAAGGCTATCCAGAGTGTTCTTTAACGTGCACAGGGTATGTCTCTCCCGCACACGGAACCACGGTTTAACATCCCATCCGACCGATGGCGGTCTTTCCAAGCCCATCGGTGTCACCTACTGACCAAGGGAGGGCGGGAAGTTTTAGAAGAGATACATCTCAACGCTGGTCCAGCTGGGACTGAAATATGGGAACTGCAGATTACGAGCCTGGCACACTACCATCTGAGCCACCCCCGCCCCATATGCGGGAGAGCCATTCCTGTACACGCTGGATGGCCTTAACGCGAAACTGCCATTGTTTTACAAGCTGTTCAGTGGGTCTTCTTACATCAACCTTCTCTGAGCCCTTGGGATCCTTGTGACCATGGCCACCTCGCTCCCCTCCCTAGATCCGCCCGCGAATGTCTAAAACTTGTGACACATTTTAAAGAATGCTAAAAAGCAGTTTTCATAATCTGCATTTTCACAACAAATAAAATATTTCCTTTAATTTACATAAAAGCTACGAAGAAAATGAACCAGATACTATTAGCAAATGAATAAAAATTCATTACAGAATTTCAAAACATCGAAATCTCAACCTCACCTTCAATATCACTGGGGAAATAATATAGGCGATCACCTCTTCCTAAATGAAACTAAAATCCCCGTTTCTGCAAAAGGACAATTACTTTCCTCAGTTTGAATATCTATTAGGGAAAAGAAAATTTTCTTCCCACCAATTCCAATTATCTCGGAGCAATGCTGTAGAAGAGTCTTCCTTCGCTATTCCCTGCCAGCGCAAGACATAATAGCTGGAGCCAAATGCATTACCGCATCTAGAGCCCTTCATTAAATTCCCATTAATCGGGAATGTTTCCTTCATAATGACTCCCACTCGACATTTTTATCAATAATTCTTTGTCTCTTTCCTCCCTGTTTGCAGCCAGCGAGAGGCAGCAAAAATGTCTTCCTTTCAGAGCAGTCAGAATTGTTTCGGTCGCTGTTTACTGTGTTTAGAATTCCTACAACAAAATGTAAAAGCATCTGTAAATAGCAAAGAGACCAAAAGGCGTTTCTGAAAATATTACTTCCACTCTGTCTGCTTGGCTAAATCATAATCATTAGAGTAGTTCCTATTTGCATGCTCCCTTAAGAGATAATTAAGAAGTGGAATATAGTGGTTTAATGACGTAAAAGGGGTGATAGCGATGATTTCTGTTACTCAGTAGATCGTGGTGGAAACGACCTCGCGTAATTTGATTTTTATTTTAATCTGAACACTAATTTTGAAATAGTTGTTGAGCTATTATCGACTTCGATCAAATTTACAAACAATACTCAGTAAATTTGTATCTTACTGAAGCATATGCTAAAATATCGTAATTGTATGCGAAAAAGGCATTTTTAAAAATATTTATTTTATTTATCTACTGGTAGTTTATTTAACTCAGCTGATTAGGTTTAATATACCTGTGGATTTATTGTTTCGTGAAATTTAAACATTTTTCATTTAAAATTTAGTTATTTAAATAAAAATGATTCAGATTTGCATTTTAAGAACTATCGTAAAAAACAAATTTAAAAGATGCAAAGAACACAATGAAAATATAATTTGATTGAACTAATTATGAAATTAAGAGCTAATGTGATAGATGTATATTTATAGCATGTCTTTAATTAGCCCTGGTATATTTCATATCATTTAAAAATCATATCTTGCAGATAACTGATAACATTTAAGATCGGAGCATTTCTCAAGCACAAGAAGCCCAAGAAAAACGGGGCGGGCGGTGGCTCAGTCGGTAGCGCGCCAGGCTCGTAATCTGTAGTTCCCAGGTTCGAGTCCCAGCTGGGTCAGCGTTGAGATTTATCTCCGCAAAAATTCCCTGCCCACGGTCAATAGGGGACACCGATGGGCTTGGAAAGACCGCCGTCCGTCGGATGGGACGTTAAGCCGTGGCCCCGTGTGTGGGAGAGACATACCCTGTGTCTCTTTTTGTGGTGTGCAAAAAAAGTGCCGCTAAGAGGTAAAACAACCCAACAACAATCTCCGCAAAAATTCCCCGCCCTGCCCACGGTCAGTAGGGGACACCGATGGGCTTGAAAAGTCCGTCGGATGGGACGTTAAGCCGTGGCCCCGTGTGTGGGAGAGCCATACCCAGTGCACGTTAAAGAACACGCTGGATGGCCTTAACGGGAGGCTACCATCTGTCTCCCAACAGCTGTTCCAGTGGGTTCCCAACCTTCTCTTAGCCTTCGGGGTCCATGTGACCTGGCCATTTAGCCCATGGTGTGCAAAAAAGTGCCGCTCAGAAGTAAAACAACCCAACCCAAGAAAAACTGATATCGATGGTATAGCTTTAGCGAAGGCTGCTAAATTTTACTTACATTAGTGAAGCCTACTCAGAAATAAAGTAAGTCCCCAAGCTACTTATTTTAGTGAAGCCTCCCCAGAAGAAATTAGACTAGACGAATTTCGTTAAAAAACACTTATTTATCAGAATTAATAATGTTAAAAAAAATATTCATCAAGTGTAACAAATTTGATATCTATTATTTCGTTATTACAACAAATTATTATTTTATGCTTTTACAACAATAATATCATCTGCCTGTCGATGGTAAAATAGGGGAGGGAGTGGCTCAGTCGGAAGCGCGCCAGTAAACTGCAGTTTCCAGGTTCGAGTCCCAGCTGGGCCAGCGTTGAGATTTATCAGCAAAACCCCCTTCCCTCGGTGAATAGGGGACACCTATGGGCTTGAAAATGGTCTGTAAATAAATGTATGGTCTGTAAATGGTAGCTAGGTAGTCACTGGAAGGACTACAAGACAATGACAGTTATTTCCGATGACGTCACGTATGGAGGGAAAATTAAAAATCGCTCTAATATTTTTGCTGCTGTAGTCACTGGAAGGAGAGCTATGCACCAATCCCCTGTGAATATGCATAGAACCGGCCAGGCCTAGCACCTAATGTCCGATCCCCGCCTTCTCGTGGTGCGGACCGTTAGTAACTTTCAAAAGAGATACTCTCTTGTGGAAGTGAACGGAAGGGGAGGGCTGCCAGATTAGTGTGGCCTACTGATCTGGACAACTATGGCTACTTTTCTTTTTTTTTTCTACCCTGCTGAGGAGTGGTCAACCACACAGGGTCCTGGTGCTGACCATATAAACCTACTGGACTGGACTGATATATGGCTCTGAGCTTGATTATGGATCCTGATTTTGCGGCACTGGTGGGCTTCTGTGGAGGGAAAATCTTCCGCTGTGTTTTCTGATTGTTTGTGGGTTGACAGCCCCAAGTGAATAGATTCACAGGATATGTTTATCAGCTGGTGGATAATCCTGAGCAGAAGTCATCGCAGGCACCTGAACTCTTTGCTTCTATTGGCATCGTCAAATTCTACATTGGAGGAAGTCTTCCAGTGTAGATGGCTTCAGACTTTAGTAGTGGGGGAACGGGTCTTTGCCCCATGTCTGCGATTAGGGGGCTGTTTGATATTGTCGGCAATCCCTCTCTCAATAAACATAGTTTCTTTAAACATCCCACTAACCATTTTCTCTCCATAAGTAGTTGGAATGTGAGGACTCTGCACAGAGCTTTTTCTCTTGATGTCCTCACACAAGAATTCCACCGTTATAATTTAGATATTCTCGGCTTGCAAGAGACCAGATGGACAAAAAAAGGTCAGATTCTTAAAAATAATCTTAAATTTCTCTTTTCAGGGAGGGACGACAATAAGCATCACCAAGGCTGCTTCTCAGCCTTGGTGATGTCTCAGCCTTAGTTTGTTCTGTCTGCTTCTCAGCAGACACGCTAGCGATGCTCTTCTAGGATATGAGTGCATTAAAGAAAGGTTTCTTGCAGCAAAATTTCAGACAAGCGTTAAAGACTTGAATGTTATCTGCTGTTATGCCCCCACTGAGGATGCCGTTGAGGATGAGAAGGATAGGTTTTATGAACAACTTCAGGATATTTTGAATTCTGTCAAGAAAGGAGATATTACCCTTGTTCTTGGTGACTTCAATGCCAAAGTTGGTACTGACTCTGACCTTTGGGGAGGAGTAATAGGCCCTTTTGGTATTGGTAGCTGCAATGGCAATGGGCAACGTCTCCTACAGGTAAGTAAACTCAATGGATTCAGAATAACTAACACTTATTACAAACACCGCGACATACATAAGTACACACGGGTTTCACCTGATGGACTGCATAAGAATATGATTGATTACATATTAGTTAACAGCAAATGGGCTAGTTCTGTTAGGAATACCAGGGCATATAGGGGAGCTGAAATTGGATCTGACCATTACCTTGTTAAAAGTGTGTTGCAACTTAAACTTAAAAAGTGTTGTGCTAGGGTTAAAAAATTTACTTTTAATACTGAAGCTCTGAAAGATCCAGTTATAGCCAAAGCTTACCATGATAGGTTACTTAGTCATTATGACAATCATGGTTTGCTTACTACTGAAGTTGAGGAAGAATGGGATCATTTTAAACAGGCTTTTTTGGACACTAACAGTACTCTTTTAGGAAAAAAGGAGCAGAAGAGGCAAAATTATCTGAGTGATAAGGCACTTGAGCTTATTTCGGAAAGAAAGAACTGCAGGAATGCCCTTAATCAATATCCTACTACTCCTAATAGAAAGCATTATAGAGACCTTAATAAACATGTAAAGGATCAGTTAGCTGCTGATAAGAATCTTTGGCTTGATGGTTTGGCTGACAAAGCCGAGGAAGCAGTTAGACAGCACAACAACAGAGAGCTGTACCAGATAGTTAATGTTTTGTGTGGTAGAAAACGGACAGGCATACAAGGATTGAAGGATAAACAAGGTAAGGTTATAGAAGGGGAGGATTCTGTCATGGCTAGGTGGGCTGAGCATTTCAGTGATGTTCTAAACAATGTAGTCAGTTCTACTCCCATTGTTTGCAATGATGATAGATGCATTGGTGGCTTTAATGTTGGCCCTATAACACAATCCGAAGTTATTTTGGCTGTTTCTAAACTTAAACTTCATAAATCCCCAGGGGAAATTACTACGGGAAATGCTTAGAGCTTGGAATGTTTCGGTTACCACTTGGATGACTGAAATTCTGAATATCTTTTATGATAAAGGCATGGTTCCTAAAGATTTTACCAGAGCTATTGTTATCCCTATTTTCAAAAAAGGTGATCGTAGTTCTTGTGATAACTATAGGGGTATCAGCCTACTCTCTGTTCCAAGTAAAGTTCTTTCCATGATTGTGCTTAATAGAATTAAGAATCTGGTTGACAGGCAATTGCGTGATGAGCAATGTGGATTCACAAGTGGTAGGGGATGTGTGGATCAGATATTTTCACTTAGGCAGATTCTTGAGAAATGTTTAGAGTTTCAGAAACCTTTGGTAGATAGCTTTGTTGATTTCAAAAAGGCTTTTGACTCTGTTGATCGTCATAATTTGTGGTTGATTGTGAGATCATATGGTATACCAGACAAGTTAGTTAACATTATGGAAGCTCTCTATAATAACACTGAGTCGTGTGTGACAGTTGGTAAGGCTTATAGCAATTGGTTTAGCATTGCTTCTATTGTTCGGCAAGGGTGCATTTTGTCTCCTTTTCTCTTTAGCTTGGTTATTGATTATGTTATGCGAAATTCACTTCAAGGGAAAGATTTTGGCCTTAAATGGGCTGGAGATACGAAAATTTCTAATTTAGATTATGCTGATGATTTAGCCCTTTTGGCAAATGATGTTGATGAGATGAACTCTTTCATTCGAGCTGTTGATGAGACTGGTAGTAGAGTAGGTTTGGTTATAAACAGAGAGAAAACTAAAGTGATGAAAATTGGTCAGGCAGGCTGTTAATCTGAATGGTTGCAGTCTTGAGCAGGTGTCACAGTTTAATTATCTTGGGAGCTATGTAACAGATAATGGTGATGGGCGGCATGAGATTAACAGACGAATAGGGATTGCTGCCGGGACTTTTAAGAATCTATGGAGAGTGTGGAGAAATAGGCGTATACACCTAAAGACTAAAAGTAGACTGTATAATAGTTTGGTTCTTTCTACCATAACTAGGGTTAGTTATGGTAGTGAAACTTGGACACTTTGTAAACAAGATAACAGGAAACTAGATGCTTTTGATTCCAGATGCTTACGCAGTATCTTGGGCATTAGGTGGTTCAACTTTGTAACTAATGATGAGGTTAGGCAAAGGAGTTTGCAACCTCCTTTAAGCAGCATATTGTGCAGAGAGAGACTCCGTTGGTTTGGCCATGTTGCCCGTATGAATAATTATAGATTGGCGAATAGGGTTATGAACAGTGTGCCTAAAGGCCTCAGAAAGAAGGGGAGACCTAGGATGCGGTGGACAGACAATGTCAAACAGGACCTTGTTAGAATTGGTGTGCAGTGGCCAGATGCAGTAGATGTAGCTCAGGATAGACTTGCTTGGAGAACTAAATTGCACGGTCTGGTTGGACCTTCGTAGCCCATGGCTGCTTGAGGAGGAGGAGGAGGAGGAGGAGGACGAGGAGGAGGAGGAGGAGGAGGAGGAGGAGGAGGAGGAGGAGGAGGAGGATGGGCTTGAAAAGGCAACCGTCCGTCGTATGGGAGGTTAAGACGTGGTCCCGTGTGCCAGTGAGACAATATCCTGTAAACCATAAGGAACACACTGAATATCCTAGAAGGAAGGCTACCATCTGTCTCTCAAAGGCTGCCCAGAGGGACCCCTCCTCCAACATTCTCTGAGCCTTCGGGGTCCTTGTGACCCGGCCATTTAGCTCAATGTGTGCAAAAAAAGTGCCGTTCAGTGGTAAAACAATCCAAGTTCAAGAACATAATAATGAATTTTTGATAATAAATTGGCTACTGAATGTATACTAGAACATTGCATAAAATAACACTCTCAAATCATGTTCATTTATTAAATAAATTATTAAAAACAAGTGGCAAGCATCTGCTTGAGGGGGTATTTTTTATTTTTTATACACCTTTTGTGTCCACTGACCATGTTTTAGCAGCGACGAAAGGTTTTTTTTTTTTTAGAAATTCACTTGTAAAGTTTTCTTTACATGCCAATGATTATTTGGTTAAATTATTTACTCAAAGTAATGTAGACGTACCCAAATCCTATCACATATGATTGAAGGATTGCTTAATATTAGAAATTTTAAACAGTTTGCAATGAATTTGCTTGTGAATAATCAGATTATGAATAATGCCTTATATTTAACTCCATGATCTTAGATATAAGACAACTATGATATTGTATCGACAATGACTTGAAGTTGTTAATCTATGAGTTTCATTTTGATTTACAGTCGCTCAAAAAAGTATCCGAACGCCACGGTTGATTACAGAATTCGGGAAAAATATCTGGCAACGATTTTTTTAGAAATTAGTGATCTGGCAACCTTCGTTTCACGTGACACGAAGGTTGCCATATCACTAATTTCTAAAAAAATCGTTGCCAGATATGTTTTCTGAATTCTGTAATCAACCGTGGCGTTCGGATTCTTTTTTGAGCGACTGTACAGTTTGTACATTTACTAAATGGACACTTTTGTATTTAGTTTAAACGCTGAAAAACATGACACCACAAGGCATCGATGACACATATAAAAAAACTGAAATTTAGTAGTTTCACCAAATTTTACTTGAATAAAAAGCTACTTGAAAAAAATAAATATATAAATAATTTTGATTTGAGCTTTATTTTGCTCCCTTTTATGTATTAAGACAGGGGTTCTCAACGTGGGGTGCTCGTACCCCTTGGGGGTAAGCGTAAAATTTTTTGGGGTACGCCTTGAGAGCTCAAAAGTCGCTAGATCTAGTAACAAAGTCGCTAAGTTGGCGTTGTTATATTATAACTATAGTTTTATCTATCTATATAAGGGGTACGCCAGTTATGTACACATTTCCAGGGGGTACGTGAAGCGTCTTAGAGTTGTGCGGTTTCTGCTTCAACTCGATCGTCAAAATATTTGAGAAATCAAAAGCTATGCTGTTGATTGAGAGTATTTGAGAAATCCAACGCTGTGAAGTTGAAATATTCAACTTCAAAATCATGCGGTTAACTGAAATGATTTGATCAAACGAAAGCTATGCCATTAATTAAAAACTTTTGACAAGTCAAAAACTTCCCACAAATTTGAAAATATTTATCCAATGAGAAACTATGCGGTAGATTAAAAATATCCGATTAAATGATACTCCTGTTGGTTAAAATTATCTCACCAGTCGAAAACCTGCATTTCATTAGAAAATTTAACTAGTCAAAATGCATACAATTTAGAAATACGAATTTCGCCAATGAGAAACTATCCGGTAATTTAAAATATCTGATTAACCCTTACGTCTGTTGATTAAAAATATCTCACCAGTCGAAAACTCTTGATCATTAAAATTTTTGACTAGTCAAATATCCACGCAACTGAAAAATATTTGACCAGTTGGGTTGTTTTACCTCTGAGCGGCACTTTTTTGCTCACCATGGGTTAAATGGCCAGGTCACATGGACCCCGAAGGCTCAGAGAAGGTTGGGAGAGGGGACCCACTGGAACAGCTGTTGGGAGACAGATAGTAGCCTCCCGTCAAGGCCAACCAACGTGTTCTTTAACGTGCACAGGGTATGGCTCTCCCGCACACGGGGCCACGGCTTAACGTCCCGTCCGACGGACGGCGGCCTTTCCAAGCCCATCGGTGTCCCCTACTGACCGTGGGAAGGGAATTTTGCGGAGATAAATCTCAACGCTGACCCAGCTGGGACTCGAACCTGGGAACTACAGATTACGCGCCTGGCGCGCTACCGACTGAGCCACCCCCGCCCCTATTTGACCAGTAAAGTAAGTTCTGTGTTAATTTTCAGCATGCCCCATGAATCAGATATTACTAGTATTGTACATTCAAAACTGTGTTTCCCTTTGTAGTAAGAAACTGTGTTTAGGGACACAAAACAAACTCCAAATTAATTCTAATACTTATTTCAAAGAATTTAATAATATCAGTTTATTGCCATTATTAATTATGCACAGTCTTTAACGGAATCTATATTTTAATTAGAAATTTTGCCTGATCATATTACCTCCTAGAATAAATGATGAATTATTAGCAATGTCTGCTAACAACCGTGAGAATAAATCACATTCACGAAGTATCCAATTGACTTCTCAACATGGTAGAATGTTATATACGCCAAGTTGTCCTTAGTATTATTTCAATGCAATCTTCTGACCTACCGCAATAATATTAAACCATGACAAATGTTATTGTTTCCACTGCATCTGTGTTAAGATGTCCCAGTACGCGGCTCCTTTGTATCTGTCTAATCACCTATCACGACCATACGTCACCTACCTCTCGCTATGGGAATGGATGCTGCTTGGCAGGTGGTAGAGAGCGAGGGTATGTGACGGCAGGACAGTCACGTGATGTGGCGACGCGTTGTCGCTGCAAGGGCAAAGCGGAACCAGCGATGGTTCATCGATTGTTTGTTTGTGGCTGGGTCTTCAAAGTCTACAAAATAATTTTCTCACGTGATAGAATTTGTAAAAGTTCCCGTTTATGCAATGTTGACTAGGATTTTTTTTTTTGGCTATCGACATCAAAATTCGACTTTTCCTTTTCTCGCAAATGTGTAAGAATCAAATAACTTCTTTACAACATTAATTAAAAATCCTACGCTCTCTAGAGAATAATTTAAATACTTACAGGAAAAAAATGCTTTAACCCTTTCCCTAAATGTTCATAAGGTAGGGTAATCTGCAGTTCCAGGTTGGAGTCCCGCCTAAGCCAAGATAAAAAATTTATCGCCTCAAAACATCCCTCCCTGCTGTTGGTCAGTAAGGGACACCGATGGGCTGGAAAAGGCTCTCGTCCGTCGGATGGGATGTTAAGCCGTGGACCGTGTGCGGGAGAGCCATATCCTGTGCACGTTAAAGAACACGCTGGACGGCCTTGACGGGAGGCTATCATCTCTCTCTTAACAGCTGTACAGTAGGTCCCCCTAATCTTCTCTGAACCCTCGGGGTCCTTCTGACCTGGCTTGGAGGATTGTTTTACCTCTGAGCGGCACTTTTTTGCACACCATGGGCTAAATGGCCAGGTCACATGGACCCCGAAGGCTCAGAGAAGGTTGGGGGAGGGGACCCACTGGAACAGCTGTTGGGAGACAGATGGTAGTCTCCCGTCAAGGCCATTCAGCGTGTTCTTTAACGTGCACAGTTCGATATGCACAGGGTATGGCTCTCCCGCACACGGGGCCACGGCTTAACGTCCCATCCGACGGACGGCGGCCTTTCCAAGCCCATCGGTGTCCCCTACTGACCGTGGGCAGGGAATTTTGCGGAGATAAATCTCAACGCTGACCCAGCTGGGACTCGAACCTGGGAACTACAGATTACGAGCCTGGCGCGCTACCGACTGAGCCACCCCCGCCCCTGTGACCTGGCCATTTAACCCAATGTGTGCAAAAAACTGTTGCTCAGAGGTAAAACAATCCAGCCCACACCTTAAGGAAGGCTCGTAATCTGCAGTTCCCAGGTTCGAGTCTCACTTATGCCAGTGCAGAGATTTATCTCCGCTAATTCCCCACCCTGTCCTCTCTAAGAATGTGGACATTGATGGAATTGGAAAAGACGCTAAGCCATGGGCCCGTATGCAGGAGAGCTGTAAAATGTGCACGTTAAAGAACCCGTGGATGGTCTTGACGGCACTCTTCTGCCCCAACCACACCCGCACCCAATAAATATTCCCGACCTCTGGCCTATATCGTAGGTAGCCAATCCAAACTTGGCGAAGAGCCACCAGAAAAGAATTATATTTTCAAATACACATTGGGCGGAGATGGCTCAGTCGGTAGAGCGCCACGCTCCTAATAAGCAGTTCCGAGGTTTGAGTCCCATCTAGGTCAGCGTTAAGATTTATCTCCGCAAAACTCTGCGCCCTGCCCACGGTCAGTAGGGACACAGATGGGCTTTGAAAGACTGTCCGTCGGATGGCACGTTAAGCCGTGACCCCGTGTGCGGGAGAGTAATACTCTGTGCACGTTAAAAAACATGCTGGATGGCCTTAACGGGAGGCTACCATCTGTCTCCCAACAGCTGTTCCAGTGGGTCCCCTCAACCTTCTCTGAGCCTTCGGGTCCTTTTGACCTGTTCATTGTGTGCAAAAAAAATGCCGCTCAGAGGTAAAACAATCAACCAATCAAAGAGACATTATATTCACAATATCACTCACGCGAACCGGGCAACATGTGAGTTCACTATGATGATGAAGGACAGATTACTAGTTAGATCGAATCAACATTCTAGACTGGTCAATTTCAGATGTACTCAGAATTTTTATGTTATAATGGCATTGGAAGAATCGTAATTACATCTTTTTTTCACTTAATGATCCATTCATTCATTTATTTTTATGAATTTCTTAAAAAAATAAAGTTGAAAGCTAAATGGCCAGATCACAAAGACCCTGAAAGCTCATAGAAGGTTGGGTAGGTGACTCACTGGAACAGCCGTTGGGAGACAGTTGGTAGCCTCCCGTCAAGGCCATCCAGAGTGCACAAGATATGGCTCTCTCGCACACGGAGCCACGGCTTAACGTCACATTCGACGGACGGCGGTATTTCCAAGTCCATCGGTGTCCCATACTGACCGATGAGTTTTGCGGAGACAAATGTCGCTGCTGGCCCATGCTGGACTCGAACCTGGGAAATGAAGATTACGAGCCTGACGCGCTACCAACTGCGGGACCGTCGCCCCGCTCGCCAGAGGCGATATGCATTCTTCTCTAGTTGTTTATTTCAACAAAAAATTGATTATTTATATTCGCTAGGCCTCAAAATTTAAGTTATTTTGCGTAAGTATTATTGTACATTAGTTAAAAACATCCCTAGAATTTCTCGCCAGGCTCGTAATCTGTAGTTCCCAGGTTCGAGTCCCAGCTGGGTCAGCGTTGAGATTTATCTCCGCAAAATTCCCCGCCTTGCCCACGGTCAGTAGGGGACACCGATGGGCTTGGAAAGGCCGCCATCCGTCGGATGGGACGTTAAGCCGTGGTCCCGTGTACGGGAGAGCCATACCCTGTGCACGTTAAAGAACACGCTGAATAGCCTTGACGGGAGACTACCATCTGTCTCCCAACAGCTGTTCCAGTGGGTCCCCTCTCCCAACCTTCTCTGAGCCTTCGGGGTCCATGTGACCTGGCCATTTAGCCCATGGTGTGCAAAAAAGTGCCGTTCAGAGATAAAATAACCCAAATGCCTAGAATTTCGATTTGAATTCCCAGGTTGTAATGCTAGTGTTTTAAAAACGTTAAGTAATAGCTTGAAGTGCCAAAAAAATGAATATTGTACCTAATTGACATTTTCTCTGTAAAACATGACAGAAAACGATATTATCATTTTATGTTGAATATCGTTCACAAACACGTAGAAAAACCACCACAAGAAAAATTGTACCTGACTTTTAAAAATGGGTAAAAAAAATGTTTTCAATCAGAAAAGTAATGGAAAGCAGCCCATGTCACTTAACACAATCATCCAATCTCAATGTATTCGAAATTCTCTGTTGATAAGGTGCAACGAATTCAAAGTCGTTGGGGCCGAGGCTGCAAGCTTTTCAGTTAAAGCATAATCAGCATTGACGGTGAGGAATCGACCGTTTCCATGACAACGAGAATCTAGATACGATGCAGTTACGGATTATGACGGATGGCGTAGGCAGAAAAGTAATTACAGCGTTCGCTACTTCTTATCTACAACATCCATCTAATCCACAAACAATCTCTGTTCACGGCGTCTTTTGTAGCACGGATTTGTTCCTTTTGTCGGTGAATATGCGATGACCTGCGTAACACGAAACGAAGACCAACGTTTCGCAAAACTGAGTCCTAAACTCCAACTGAAAAATTACCGCTCATAATGTATTGCTACAAAAATAACCTAAGTCATCGCCTGTATTGCAGTCACGTGTGCGTGTTTCATCCTTATTATTCAAACGTGCATTTGCTTATTTCTATGAGGATTAGGGATAAAATTTCGGTCGCATTATGTTTCTTCTTCAAGTTGAAATTAACTTGATGATGACAAAAATTTGGCACCAAACAGTTTCACTCCTTAAAGTTCTTTGAAGAGAGCATTAGATTTCTTAACGATTCTTGCAAAGCAAATACGGAAAGGCTGTTGATGATTTAATGCAGCGTGTCTTAATTAACTGGTTGAAGCGATAGGTGTTTTAAAGCGTGATCTTATGATAAAAATGTTTACACTCCCATTTACAGATGGAAACACGTGCTGTTTGTGGAGAACATTTTATTAATAAGCTTAGGTCCACCTCGGGAGTTCAGAACAGACGCAATTCGACGTGGAATAGCTTTATACACATTGGATTGGATTGTTTTACCTCTGAGCGGCACTTTTTTGCACACCATGGGCTAAATGGCCAGGTCACATGGACCCCGAAGGCTCATAGAAGGTTGGGGGAGGGGACCCACTGGAACAGCTGTTGGGAGACAGATGGTAACCTCCCGTCAAGGCCATCCAGCGTGTTCTTTAACGTGCACAGAGTATGGCTCTCCCGCACACGGGGCCACGGCTTAACGTCCCATCCGACGGACGGCGGCCTTTCCAAGCCCATCGGTGTCCCCTGCTGACCGTGGACAGGGCGGGGAAATTTTTCGGAGATAAATCTCAACGCTGACCCAGCTGGGACTCGAACCTGGGAACTACAGATTACGAGCCTGGCGCGCTACCGACTGAGCCACCCCCGCCCCGTGCTTTATACACTTACGGTAATGGAATGTGGGACCATTATTCCTGCAAATTATGGCCCAACTGTGCCAGTGACGTGGGAAATGTGATCTGACCTTGTGCTCTAGATATTTCCACAAATGTTCAATAATATTGAGGTCTGGAGATTGAGGTAGCCAGGGTAGCTGCTGTAGCTCATCCTCATCCTCTGCAAACCACAACTTGACACGTTTCGCACAATGCACGAGTGCATTATCTACTTGAAACCAGAGACGGTCATTAGGGAACAATGCCCGCAAAATTGGCTGCAAATGGTCTCCGAGAATGGATTCGTACGTTACGGATGTGACACGACCCTGCAGAATAACTAATGGCCCTAAGGAATGCCATGATATGGAACCCCAAAGCATCAGGGATCCACCTCTATTCTTCACAGTCGGGGTGGTATGCTTCTGCAGGTTTTCGCCACACTTACACTCTACCAATGGTGTAAAACAATGTGTAGCACGATTCATCAGACTAAATGACACATTGCCATTCCTTAGTATCCCAGTTTTTATGTGCTTTGTACCACCTTACACGTTTTGTTGTATTGATGTTGGTAATCAGAGGTTTGTGGATTGCAGTACGGCCATATATACAAGCACGATGAAGTCCCCGACGTTGTTATGACGGAAACTGTACAGTTGTGTTGGGTTGTTTTACCTCTGAGAGGCATTTTTTTGCACACCATGGGCTAAATGGCCAGGTCACATGGACCCCAAAGGCTCAGAGAAGGTTGGGGGAGGGGACCCACTGGAACAGCTGTTGGGAGACAGATTGTAGCCTCCCGTCAAGGCCATCCAGCGTGTTCTTTAACGTGCACAGGGTATGTCTCTCCCCCACACGGGGCCACGGTTTAACGTCCCATCCGACGGACGGCGGTTTTTCCAAGCCCATCGGTGTCCCCTACTGACAGTGGGCAGGGCGGGGAATTTTGCGGAGATAAATCTCAACGCTGACCCAGCTGGGACTCGAACCTGGGAACTACAGATTACGAGCCTGTCGCGCTACCGACTGAGCCACCCCGCCCCGGAAACTGTACAGCTGTTAGGAGACAGATGAAAGAATCCTGTTAATGCTTCTAGCGTGTTCGTTAACATCCGCAGAGTATTGCTATCCAGCACACGGAACTGCGGTTTTACTTTCCATTCGACCTACGGTAGCCTCTCCATGCCAATTGGTGTCCCCGTTTCTGACCGAGGGCAAGAATTTTGCGGAGATAATTATCAACGCTGGTCCAGCTGAACTCGAACCTGAGAACTGCAGATTAAGGGGCCTGGCGCGCTGACTGAGCCATCCCCTCCGTATTAACTGCATACGCTATTTGTATGGAGTATGCTGCATTTATTCTTACAGTCAGGCTTTAAGAAATCGCTGTGATCAACTCTGTATACATTTAAATGCAAAGGAAATAAAGAAATTATTAGAAGACAAAAAGGGAAAGCAAGAAAATTCCAGTTGACGAAATTTAAATGAAACCAAAGAAACTGAAACAAAAACTGAGTCGCATTATCGCCTTAAAAGAATTCCTTCCAGTAGCAATTCTACAGATTGTAACACTCCTCCAGAACTTCAGCTTTGTTTGGCCTTAACAAAGAACGTCAGCCTCATAAATCATCAACATTAACGATGTTGCTGTCTTTAAAAAACGCTACCACCGTTACACGGTCCTCTTTCGGGGAGATGTTTAACAAGGCTGTCAGTTCAATCAAAGCCTTATTAACGAGATTTCGACTTGAAAAACAACAGCCTTTTCTTCTTTGAGAATTACATAATACATTAGGTTGATACATAAGCAGGTTTTTAAAAACTTACGGGTAGTTCTAGATGCCATATTGTGTTTCAGACTTCTTACATCCTTGAAGAATTGTAAGATGATAAATGCAGATTATGAATGGTTTGCTTCAGTGGGACCGTAAAGATCAGCTTTGTGCGCAGGTGGATTAATTACGGAGTGAAGCTTTGATTTTGTTGTGTCTTGGCTTTCGCATTTCTCGGTTTTCTTGTTATAAAATTGCTGTAGAAAGACTGAATAAATTATTTTAATAAAAAAAATTTTGCTTAAGCACACTTTTTAAATTCGAAGAGAGAGATATTAAATTAGCTTCTCAAAACACGGATGACAATGACAATGGCCGAAATTTTATAACTACCGGTTGGTAAAAAAAAATACCTCCTAAGTAATTTAAAATTTCTAAATTGGATAGATTTAATGTTTTATAATACCTCAATTTTCTGTGATTTACAAACTGAAAAATATGAAACATTCAGCAAATAGCCTAAAATATTCAGTTTGGCCGTGCATGGATTTGAATCCCACTCACTGCAAAACTAAATTTTTTCAGCTAACTTTTTCATGAGGTCTACAGGACATCTTCGACACTTTACTAATGAAAAAAGAAATTTAAGTTTTTTAGTGTTAGACTGTTCATGACAGTTTATGTTTGTGGATGATCTTTGGTGGTACAATATAATGCTGTGAGGTTTTCGAATATCCAACGCCTATTTGCAAAGGAGATAACAGGGGCATGCAAAAACAACTTTGAATAAGTTCTGTTGGGCTGATATACCTCTGAGCGGCGCTTTATTGCCTATAATTGGTTAAATGGCCAAGTTATAAGGACCACGATGACTCAGAGAATGTTGGGAGAGGGTGCACACTGGACAACTGTTGGGAGACTTTGGTTCTTGGCAGTTCTTTAATGAGCACAGGGTTTGACCTCTCCCACATGGCGCCACGGCTTAATATCCCATCCGAAAGACCGCCGTCTTTCGGATGGGACAGCGGTATAAAAAGATATACAATATAATTTATATATATATATATTGGCGGATCTTGAAAAATATCGAGGAGGTGGAGACAAGAAACACAATTGAGCCGAAAAAATGTAAAAGGGGATCATGAGATTGAATGTCTAATAAAATGCATTATTTCCCCCTCTTACAAGTCTTTTAATAATTTCTTGAAAAATTCGTGAAATATAAGTTTTAAGAATGTAAAGAGAGCGTAGAAAAATAGATGTATACACCTAAAGACTTAGTTCCCCGCCCTACCCACGGTCAGTAGGGGACACCGATGGGCTTGAAAAAGCCGCCGTCCGTCGGATGGGACGTTAAGCCGTGGCCCCGTGTGCGTGAGAGCCATACCCTGTGGACGTTAAAGAACACGCTGGATGGCCTTGACGGGAGGCTACCATCTGTCTCCCAACAGCTGTTCCAGTGTGTCCCCTCCCCCAACCTTCTCTGAGCCTTTGGGGTCCATGTGACCTGGCCATTTAGCCCATGGTGTGCAAAAAAGTGCCGCTCAGAGGTAAAACAACCCAACCCAACCTAAAGACTTAGCTTAGGCTATACAGTAGTTTGGTTCTTTCTAAAGTTAGTTATGATAGAAAAATATGGACTCTTCGTAAACAAGATAACGGGAAACTTGATTTTTTGATTCTATATGCTTACGCAGTATCTTGGGTATTAGATGATTTGATCTTGTAAGTAATGAATAGACTAGACCTGTGCAAATGACGGCATGCCACCGTTTTGTGCGACCTGCGAACTATTGACGACAAATCATTTTGTAAAAAGAAGATGAATGTATAGAGGAGAAGAACCCAACTTCGGGAAGCAAATTCTGATTAAAATAATTAAATTTAATGAAATTATATTGTTTGTGTTTCACTTTAGATATTTTTGCGTTTGTTATACATACATTATTGATTATAAATTTCAATGGGGGCCATCCCTTTCATTTCAGTTTCCCACGCAGCCGCCATTCCATTTCGGTTTCCCATGCAGTCTGCCGTTCTATTTCCGTTTTTTTATGCCGTCCTTCAGCTAAAATATTTTCTCAGGACTGGATTAGACGAAAGAGTTGGCAACTTTCTTTGAGCAGCATATTGAGTATGAAATTGCTTTGGCAACTTTGAGCAGCATATTGAATTGGCAACTTTCTTTGAGCAGCATTTTGAGTATGCAATTGCTTTGGCAACTTTGAGCAGCATATTGAGTTGGCAACTTTCTTTGAGCAGCATATTGAGTTAGCAACTTTCTTTGAGCAGCATATTGGGTTGGCAACTTTCTTTGAGCAGCATTTTGAGTATGCAATTGCATTGGCAACTTTGAGCAGTATATTGAGTTGGCAACTTTCTTTGAGCAGCATATTGAGTATGCAATTGCGTTGGCAACTTTGAGCAGCATATTGAGTATGCAATTGCGTTGGCAACTTTGAGCAGCATATTGAGTATGCAATTGCGTTGGCAACTTTGAGCAGCATATTGAGTTG
Organism: Ryuthela nishihirai; assembly: GCA_038380435.1. NCBI lineage: Eukaryota > Metazoa > Arthropoda > Arachnida > Araneae > Heptathelidae > Ryuthela > Ryuthela nishihirai. The sequence goes on from JAWZYU010000022.1 coordinate 48,035,560, forward strand.
GCAACTTTCTTTGAGCAGCATTTTGAATATGCAATTGCATTGGCAACTTTGAGCAGCATATTGAGTTGGCAACTTTCTTTGAGCAGCATATTGAGTTGGCAACTTTCTTTGAGCAGCATATTGAGTTGGCAACTTTCTTTGAGCAGCATATTGCAACATGGTGAAACCACTGCGTTGGTTTTACCATGTTGTTCATATGCATCGTTGCGAATTAACAAATAAGATTATGAGAAGTGTGCCTAAAGACCTCAGGAATAGGTCGAGACCTAGGATGAAGTGGGCAGACAAGGTTAAACACTGCCTTGCTAGAATTGTCCAACAGTGGCCAAATGCAGCAGCTGTAGCTCACGACAGACTTGTTTGGAGAACTAGATTGTACAGTCTGGTTGGACCTCTGTAGCCCAAGGCTGCCTGACGATGCTGTATGAAATCTATTTTTATCCTATGCTTGGCCCTTGCCACATTTTTTAAAGTAGGCTAAAGAACTGAAAAATTAAATCCATCCACCAAATACCGCAAAGTAATTGAAGCATATTCTCCCGCCATAAACCTGTATCTGAATATGCTCTCCGTCTCACCATTGAGTGAATGTATTTTTTAGATTTTTTGGGTTGGGCTGTTTTACCTCTGAGCGGCACTTTTTTTGCACACAATGGGCTAAATGGCCAAGTCACAAGGACTCCGAAGGCTCAGAGAATGTTAGGGGAGGGGACCCACTAGACAGCTGTTGGGAGACAGGTGGTAGCCTCCCGTCAAGGCTATCCAGCGTGTTCTTCAACGTGCACAGGGGCCACGGGTTGGATTGGGTTGTTTTACCTCTGAGCGGCACTTATTTGCACACCATGGGCTAAATGGCCAGGTCACATGGACCCCGAAGGCTCAGAGAAGGTTGGGGGAGGGGACCCACTGGATCAGCTGTTCGGAGACAGGTGGTAGCCTCCCGTCAAGGCCATCCAGCGTGTTCTTTAACGTGCACAGGGGCCACGGGTTGGATTGGGTTGTTTTACCTCTGAGCGGCACTTTTTTGCACACCATGGGCTAAATGGCCAGGTCACATGGACCCCGAAGGCTCAGAGAAGGTTGGGGGAGGGGACCCACTGGATCAGCTATTGGGAGACAGGTGGTAGCCTCCCGTCAAGGCCATCCAGCGTGTTCTTTAACGTGCACAGGGACCACGGCTTAACGTCCCATCTGACCTACGACGGCCTTTCTGAGACCATCGGTGTTCCGTTACTGACCGTGGGCAGAGCGCGTGGTTTTGTGGAGATAAATCTCAATGCTGACCCAGCTGGGTCTCGAACCTGGGAACTGCAGATTACGAGTCTGGCGCGCTACCGACTGAGTCATCCCCACCCCTTTGGTTTTTTGGAAAGATCAAGATAGATGTATATATTTCAATAGGAAGAGCATCTATCTATTCATTCTTTTCTATCATTCTTCGTTTTTTTGAATGCAGAGAGGTAAATAAATTGGCATAATAAAAAAGAATTCAGCACCCCTCTTTGAGCGTTTTGACTTACTATTTTGTAGTCTCCAGGACGGGGACAAAACGGAATGGAATTTTCTGTGCTTGAATGATTTGCAGTTTTTTTATGAGAACAGCGCATATGACGTAGTTTCGTCTTCACTCCATCTTGAGAAACACAATATGCAGACAATTTATATTTACGTAAGGATATATATGGGAATAAATCACCTCGTTATACCAAACTTGGTCACTTAGTAATAGAAATACTACTTTGAATACTACAGTAATAGAAATATTAATTTCTTAATAAATAAATAAATTATAAATAAATACCCCCTCAAGCAGCTGCTTGCCACAGAGGTCTGACAGGAGCCTGTCAGTTTATATGCCATAGTAGAAGGTCTGAGAGGATGTCAGATCCTCAGCAGAAAAACAACACAAATAGCCATCTTAATTAATTATTTTCTCTAAAATTCTACGGGAAGTTAAATTTTTTTTGAAAAAATTATATGTTAATTTTAAAATAATTTTTAATATTTTATAAATTCGTAGTAAATATGTTATTTTATTTTAGTGCTTTAAAATAATAAGATTTTATTTAAAGTTTCGACAAATTAAATTAAATTTTCACGAATAATTTTTTCCCTTCTTTCTTCCCACTTTTTCTTGAAAGGCTGTTAGCGCCTAATACATCAAGGTGCTACGGCATTATCTGATATTATACTTAAAACTAATATTAATGCTAATTATGTAAATATCTTAATTATTACTTGAACTGCAGCTAACGTAATATTTATTCAGCAACGGAGACAACAACATGCATAATGTATAACTACAATGGCCATAAATGTGTAATATTATTTGAAACTAAAGCAATGTTTCTGCTGGTAGTTTATAATTTGTGTAAACTAAATGGCCCATAAAACCGGTTTCCAACGTGACTATTCGCTGCGGAATTGTACGAATTTGCATATCTCGGCCAGCAAACTGTCTTGTGCTTTCTGCATGACTCTACCTCTGCTGTATCTTGTTATTACAGTTTCCATATTACTTGGTGTAAACCTACATATAACGCTTCGGTGTAAACCTACATATAACGCTTTGGTGTAGACAGAACAGGGTCTGAAAATTTCTCATTAATGATTGGAAGAAAGAAAAGACCTTCAACTGCACGATGACTCGTATCATCCGAAAATAAAAATTTGTCTCATAAAAAGCTATTCTGAGATTTAACAAAACTAAAATAATTCCATTAGTTAATTAAAACCAAATATTAGTAAATAAGAAAAAAATACTGCCATTAATATTTTAAATAATATCCACACTCAAATTTCTAATTGTTTTAGCAAAATAATGCACTGAAATTAACATTGTAATTGTGCTGTTTTACCTATGAACGGCTCTTTTTTCCAATAATGGACTAAATGGCCAGGTCATAAGTACACCAAGGACTCAGAGAAGGTTGGGACCCAACGGAGAGCTGTTAGAAGACAGATGGTAACCTCCTATCAATGTCACTCTGAATGTTCTATAATGTCTCAAGCACACGAGCCACGGCTTTACGTCTCATCCGACGGACGGCGTCTTTCAGAGACCATCGGTGTCACTACTGACCAAGTGTAGGGTTAGGCGACTTATGCGAAGATAAATCTCAACGCTATCCCAGGTGGGACTCGAACTCGGGAACTGCAGATTAAGAGCCAAAGCAACCTTGATAATGAAGGCCATGAGATTTATTTTGATGACGTCTCAGAGATCAGTAATCATAAAGGGCGAAATGGAGCACAGGGATTTTTACAAGTCTTTATCTCTCCATCTAAAGTGTTCCTGTGTCATTGGGGGCGTGGGTGGCTCAGTCGGTAGCGCGCCAGGCTCGTAATCTGTAGTTCCCAGGTTCGAGTCCCAGCTGGGTCAGCGTTGAGATTCATCTAAGCAAAATTTCCCCGCCCTGCCCACGGTCAGTAGGGGACACCGATGGGCTTGAAAAGGACGCCGTCCGTCGGATGGGACGTTAAGCCGTGGCCCCGTGTGCGGGAGATCCATACCCTGTGCACGTTAAAGAACACGCTGGATGGCATTGACGGGAGGCTACCATTTGTCTCCCAACAACTGTTCCAGTGAGTCCCCTCCCCCAACCTTCTCTGAGCCTTCGGGGTCCTTGTGGCCTAGCCATTTAGCTCATGGTGTGCAAAAAAAGTGTCGCTCAGAGGTAAAACAATCCAATCCTGTGTCATTGAATTTAAAATGTAAAGAGGTATAAACTGAAAAGAATCAGGGCCCTAAACCTGTTTTTGCTTTCGAAAATCAACTAACAAAAAACAATTGCTGGAATTGATCGATATCAGGATATTGAGGGAAATATTTTACGTTTTCCTCAATATCCTGATATCGATTTTAGTATAATGTTATTTGAGGTTGCTTTAAGATATGCCTAACAAGTTAATAAAAGAAAGATTAATAACAATAATTAATTATGTATTCATTTAATATTTTGATTATTTTTTAAATTTTGTACTATTGCTGTAAGAATATATATTTAATATTATTTTAATTTGCTTCATATATCCTGAAACTACCTACAATAAAATTATAGTTTAACTATGAAATTTTCCTCCATTTGTGACGTCATCAAAATAGCTAAAATGCCCTTAACCATCGAGGTGGCGTTAGCCTCGAGTGCTACCGGTTGAGAACTGAAAACTGTTTAAATAATATCACTTTTTTTTTCTTCAACATAAACTATTATTCTGGAAATCACTCGGGGTCTTTCGCCCCTCTCGTCCGGAAATTCTTTTAAGAAATATCAGTGCACTATGTCGGAGAGTTCTCCCAACTGAGTCTGGAAAACCAAAATTTCAAAAGCAAAACCATAAAATTGCCAGTAAGCTTAGAATGGAGGTCAAATAAACATTCCATAAACATTCCAGAGTTCTCTGAAGGAAGGAGGTAGTTCAGTAGAAACTGAAAGTTCTTGATTAACATTATGAAAATTTTAAGAGCGTTCAATCTCCTAATGCAGAAACAACGTGGCACTATTTGGGCACTAAATAAAATTCTGTCAATCAAATTAGTATCCTTTAAAAATTGTAAAATTAATTTAAAAGTATATTTTCTATCGCCTACGTTTACAAAAATATTTTGCCAAAATTTATTTCAGAGTGAGTAAACGCTTGTCTTCCTAAACTTGGAAATCGTTTTCAATATCCACTAAAAAGAGAAAATTCCTTACTGATAATTCTTCGTACCTTTATGTCGGTAGCGTGCCAGGCTCATAATCTGTAGTTCCCAGGTTCGAGTCCCAGCTGGGTCAGCTTTGAGATTTATCTCCGCAAAATTCCCCGCCCTGCCCACGGTCAGTAGGGGACACCGATGGGCTTGGAAAGGCCGCCGTCCGTCGGATGGGACGTTAAGCCGTGGCCCCGTGTGCGGGAGAGACATACCCTGTGCACGTTAAAGAACACGCTGGATGGCCTTGACGGGGGGCTACCATCTGTCTCCCAAAAGCTGTTACAGTGGGTCCCCTCCCCCAACCTTCTCTGAGCCTTCGGGGTCTATGTGACCTGGCCATTTAGCCCATGGTGTGCAAAAAAGTGCCGCTCAGAGGTAAAACAACCCAACCCAACGGAAGGAAGGAGGTAGTTCAGTAGAAACTAAAATTTCTTGGTTAACATTATTAAATTTTAAGAGCGTTCAATCTCCTAATGAAGAAATATCGTGGCACTATTAGGGCACTAAATCAAATTCTGTCAATCAAAATAGTATCCTTTAAAAATTGTAAAATTGAAAGCATTATGATGTTACGAAAGGATGGAAGTATTTTTAAATTTTACTGTAATATTACGGGCGGTAGTTTCAGGATACACCAAACAAAAGAATCAAGTTTTAAATATATCACGTTTATGGAAATAATGCAAAATTTAAAAAAAATGAAACTCTAAACTGAATGCATATTTCATCATTGCTACATTAATTATTGCAGATAATTATTATTTTTTTCATTTATAAGGTATAACATAAAACAACTTGTAATAACATTAAATCAGATTCGAAAACAATTTCCCTCCATACGTGACGTCATCAAAACAGCTGTCATGACTTTCATCGTTTATCGTGTACTTATTTTTAATTAACATATTTCATTTCGCAATAAAACAACCTCTAGTGCAAATTATATTTTTATACCGTTTTAACACTAGCAGATATAAATTTCATAATTACCAATATTTGTAAAATAATGCATTTATTACTGTACTCTTACTTAAAAAAATAATATTAAGCTCAAATTAGTTTCAAACGTTTACAATTCTTTACGATTCCACTGGGAAACAAACATAAAATGTTTGTTATCAACTTCCATAAAAAAAAAGTGGAAACGATACAGTAAAGGTTATTTGATCTCGATGCAAAAACTGAATATTAAAACTGCATTTTACGGAAAGTTCACCCAACTTCCTCATCTCTAATGTTGCGTTTTATTCAACAGAGACAAACTTCCCAGTTTTGGATAAATGAATAGGCGTCAGGAGATGATGGAAGGCCCTCAGTTTTATGAAGGCATTTTCATAGATAAAACATTTATTGTGGCTGAACTCCTGCAAGTGTGTGGCGTCAACAGAATTTATGATCCACCCCATGAAGAGGGATAAAAGGCTTTCGTACCACCTCGCGCCCGGGGTCATTAGCTGGGTCCCTTGCATCATTATTCTTTATCGGTAATATCATCCGCTTTTATGACCAAACTGTGTTTATGGAATTTTATGACCAACGTCATAAATTTGAAATCTTTAAATTTAAACCCGCTAGGTTTTTAAAAAAGTGGAATACATTATGAATGCCCTTATGATATACGACTTGCTAAGGAATTGAAAAATATTGATTTTGTAGCAAATTACTGTCCGAGATGATGACAGTGTTGTTTTCCCCTTTGGAGAGGATGCCCTTTACCTCGATTGGATGAAATAGCATTGTGAAGTTTTATGAGTTTCTTAAAATAAACTGTCTAAGAAGAATTAATCTACTGTTCTTAAATGAATAAGGAAAAAATGTTAAAGTGTTATTATTTTCGATTATGGCATTAGCTGTGTCAGGAGACAGTTTAATACCCCCCAACAAAAGAAAGAGAATACTTTGGTTAAATTTAGATAAAATGGCATTCTTTGGCAATTTTGAAAATGTTTTCTCAAATACAGTTCAATGCATGACTTAATTGTGCATAATACAAAAGGGAAAAGCCCTGAAGCATCTTTATAAATATCAGGGCCATATTTTGTTCGTTAAAAGTTCAGTATTTTCAAGTATTATCAAGAGTGTTGCCATTATGGTAATGAATATTTTTTTAATATTACTCAGAACTAAATTACACGGTCTGGTTGGACCTCCGTAGCCCATGGCTGCTTGAGGATGATAATAAATAAATAAAAAAAATAAATACCCCCTCAAGCAGCTGCTTGCCACAGAGGTCTGACAGAAGCCTGTCAGTTTATATGCCAAAGTAGAAGGTCTGGATGATGATTAAGTCTAAACCAGGTTTGTTTGTTTGTTTTTTCAGCTTAATGCATTTTAGATTTTTATGTAGTAAAATAATGAAATATTTCTAGGCTTTGGAAATTAGTATCTTAAAAACATTTGTATTGACAGAATACAGAAATGTTTTGAAATGATAATATGCTTCTCATCACGTTTAAATCTAGAGAAAAAAAGTGGGGGGCGAACATATGACACAATCGAGCCAGAAAAAAGTAAAAGGAGGGCAAGAGTGATTTCCTTTTCAGAAAAACATGGTCTCCTTTGTTTCAGAGGTTTTTAAAATTTTTCATGAAAAATGCGTGAAATATGGACAAGTTTTATATTTTTTCAAGCTTTTTTTTTTATCTCCACTACCTTTACTAGCATTAGCAAAAGATACATTTGTCCAAAGCCTCATATACACAGTCGTAGCAGAATAATATGAGCACCTACCATAATATATGTCTAGTAGGTGGTATTATTCTGATACGACTCTGTATGTTATAAAAGGTTATGGCAATGCTAAAAGAATTATATTTTAAATATATAATAAATTTTTCATAAATTTAACTCGTAAATGTTAATTTTTAAACATTCATAAATATTTTATTATAATATTAATAAATAAATTATTTTATTTTATTCGATTATAAATATGGTGCGGCAATGGTGATTTAATCGGCACCGTTGCAGGTTCGAATCCCACCTAGGATAACCTTCAAATAGGGGCGGGGTGGCTCAGTCGGTAGCACGCCAGGCTCGTAATCTGTAGTTCCCAGGTTCGAGCACTAGCTGGGTCAGCGTTGAGATTTATCTCCGCAAAATTCCCCGCCTTGCCCACGGTCAGTAGGGGACACCGATGGGCTTGGAAAGGCCGCCGTCCGTCCGTCGGATGGGACGTTAAGCCATGGCCCCGTGTGCGGAGAGCCATACCCTGTGCACGTTAAAGAACACGCTGGATGGCCTTGACGGGAGGCTATCATCTGTCTCCCAACAGCTGTTCCAGTGGGTCCCCTCTGCCAACCTTCTCTGAGCCTTCGGGGTCCATGTGACCTGGCCATTTAGCCCATGGTGTGCAAAAAAAGTACCGCTCAGAGGTAAAACAACCCAACCCAACGCATCAGTGCTTTCGAACTAAAGTCTACCAAATTTCTCCTATGTTCGTTTTTAATTATATTCCATTAAGAAAAAAAAATTGTTCGAGGTTAAATAAGATATGTTAACTACTAGTGTCCTTAGAGTCGTAGTTCCTGTGCTATATATTCCTGTTTCGTTCCGTTTCCATATACTAATATATCGAGGGAAAAAAGCATTCTAACTGAAGCATATGCAAAATCTCAGCGGTAATCCTCTATGTTTTCCCTTTAGCTGCTGATATTTACTACCAAAACATTTGCACACAGCATTTGTAAGAGATATTTACATAGTTGATAATTTTATATAACAATTATAATTTCTTGAGAATTAAATTTAATAGTTTTATTACTACCGATATTTTAATTTAACAAATAATTTAATAATGTCACCTTCACTAACGATATGGAAATAATCCCTACGGTTTCTTTATTAAGAATCTGCATATAATTATTTTTCGGTACTCTAAGTTTCGACATTTAATTTTATATGCTACTAATGTATCAATTATTTTGATAACTAACACGACGTATTAGCAGCTCACTAAATTTCAACATCCTTACTCCTAAACAGAAACAGTTTCCCACTTCATGAGTGCTCTCTAGCAAACCAAACTGGAAGCCGAGCGAACTCTAAGGAATGGTCCTGAGAGACGTCTAACGCTAGGTATGTGACGTGTTCTGAGCAGAGAGAGACAAATGGGGGAGCTGAGACCAATTTGTTTCCCCAATCCGAAGCAGCCCTTTATAGCTGTCAGCTGCACCTGCCTTTAGCTGACACATCACCTGCAGGGAATACATTATGATATTACACGACACACCGGAGTACGTGTTACTCCGGATATTGCAGGGCACTGAAGCACCCTTTGCAGTCTCTTAGGCAGCAATATGTCATGGCTTATAAATAGTCAGTCGCTGGTAAGTATTATGCAAGTAAAAGATGCCCTGTAACCTCTAGCCTTTTTCTGTTTGGGACAACTTGACAGCAGTTTTACGGCTTATTTGTGATTACGAAAGTTACCTCTATATCAACTTTAGAAGTGGAATGTGTAACATACGTATCGACTTCGTTTTATACTGGGTTGGGTTGTTTTGGGTTGTTTTACCTCTGAGCGGCACTTTTTTGCACACCATGGGCTAAATGGCCAGGTCACATGGACCCCGAAGGCTCAGAGAAGGTTGGGGGAGGGGACCCACTGGAACAGCTGTTGGGAGACAGATGGTAGCCTCCCGTCAAGGCCATCAAGCGTGTTCTTTAAACCCACCACATCTTCCAACACACGGAGGCAGAGCTTAACATCCCATCTAACACACGGATTGAAAGGGTATGGCTCTCCCGCACACGGACCACGGCTTAACGTCCCATCCGACGGACGGCGGCCTTTCCAAGCCCATTGGTGTCCCCTACTGACCGTGGGCAGGGCGGTGAATTTTTGCGGAGATAAATCTCAACGCTGACCCAGCTGGGACTTTAACCTGGGAACTACAGATTACGAGCCTGGCACGCTACCGACTGAGCCACCCCCGCCCCATTTTTTTTATACTGGGAGTTCAAAATTTTTTGCTCAATTAAAATAGTGTGGACGAGAGTTTTAAGATGTATTGTGGCTTTAATGTAGATTGCAAAGTTTTTGTTTATTTTTTAGTATTGTTTGAAATAAGCCTTCTTGTATCCACCAGGCCTCTAAAATGTATCCGTGAATGTCAGATAAAGGGGACAGGGCTAAAGCCATTTGGCTTTATTATGTATGCAATATATATGACGTTGTCGAACAAATGTATATAATTTGTAAATTTTATACATTTTAAAACACTTTAATTCTTTTTATTACCTAATTTGCAGTTTCCTTTAATCAATGAGAGAAAATCTTATTTTTTAAAATATCTTTTTTAAAGTATCTGTAATTTTATATATCTTGCATTTTATATAACCTGATCTTTGGAGAGGGGTGAGGGTCCCACATTTTTTACTGGTCCCCATCTCTCTCAGCCTCTGTGTCTGCTAACCATTGATTTGCCTTCGATCAGAAAGCGGACAACGATCGGCTTGGAAAAGCACTCCATCGGAGGCGACGTTACGATATTATCCTGCATGCAAGAGAGTCAGACCCTGTGCACGTTAAATGCACGTTGTGTGCACGCTGGATGGCCTTGACGGAAGCTGCTGCCAACCGTCACCTAATTGCAGTCCAGCGAGTTCTCTTCTCCGGTCTTATCTGAGCTCCTGGGGTCCTTGTGACTTGACCATTTAGCTCATTATGTGCAAAACGTGCTGCTTAGAGGTAAAACATATATACTGTATAAAGTATATATATATATAAATAAATAAATAAATAAATCCCCCCTCAAGCAGCTGCTTGCCACAGAGGTCTGACAGGAGCCTGTCAGTTTATATGCCACAGTAGGAGATCTGATAGGATGGCAGGACCTCAGCAGAAAAACGACACACACATCCATGCCTTATCCGGGGCTCGATGCCAAGGTCCCTTAGATCAGTAGCCAAGCGTGCTAACCACTCGGCCACGGGACGGCTTTATATATATATAGCGGGACATATATATATATGAATGAAATTACACTAAGTGAATGGAAAATCGCATTCAAAGCGCCAGGAATTTTTAAATGGGCTTTTTACAGAAAATGTCATTGGAGACAACTTCTCTATTATATTCGTCTGGATTTCATTTCTTCAAATGAAATTCAATGAAAGCACTATTCAACATCAAAGTTAGAGGAAACGTTTTTTGAATGGCTGTGATACAAACCTACGTTTTACTAATAACATATCTGATACTCAGACCATTTAGCTACCGGCATGTCCACCTGACATGTTATCGGTAGGTCGTTGATTTGTATACCACTCAGTATAAGTTTGGGTTGGGTTGTTTTACCTCTGAGCGGCACTTTTTTGCACACCATGGGCTAAATGGCCAGGTCACACGGATCCCGAAGGCTCAGAGAAGGTTGGGAGAGGGGACCCACTGGAACAACTGTTGGGAGACAGATGGTAGCCTCCCGTCAAGGCCATCCAGCGTGTTCTTTAACGTGCACAGGGTATGTCTCTCCCGCACACGGGGCCACGGCTTAACGTCCCATCCGACGGACGGCGGCCTTTTCAAGCCCATCGGTGTCCCCTACTGACCGTGGGCAGGGCGGGGAAATTTTGCGGAGATAAATCTCAACGCTGACCCAGCTGGGACTCGAACCTGGGAACTACAGATTACGAGCCTGGCGTGCTACCGACTGAGCCAACCCCGCCCCACTTGGATTTTTGTATTGTGTCATGAATGACAACTGGCTACACCATATTTATGTAGGTCCAAAGGGCTCAGACTGTTTTCTGATTAATACAAAATGATAGGGTGGAAAGGTAATAATGAAAAATAGATTTATATCTCATTATCCAAAAACTTGGATAATGAGAAAACCAAAGACTTGGGAAACTTGACTGTTAGATGAGAAGGGTGATCGTAGTCAGCAACGTATGGATTGTTTACAATAATTTTGAAAAAATCCGTAGCGTTTCTTTTGAAGAATATGTTGATAAGTTCAATTTGCAGTCCTTTTGTATGTTACTGTTTCTTACGTACCATGGGGCGTCAATAGCTGACCTTAGGCATTATTCTGAAGTTTATAATGGCTCTTGAGCGACTACCTGGGCATACATATGTGATGGTAGGTCTGAGTATAGTTTTATATATTAGTAGATTGCTATTGATTGTCATATTTGAGTTAGTTCAATGAGTGAATTCAAATTGAATCTATCAGTCTAGCATCTAGTACTTTTTTATGTGCAGTTTTCACTTTAATACTGATGCAGCACAACTCCAAGGTACTACATTGAAACTTTCCAAGAGATATCTGTAATGAAAATGGAATTTTGAGATATTATATGAAATGTTTTTTAATCCCCATCTTCTAAACCATTTCTGTATATGTCGAAATGCTTTGACAATTTCTGGCTGCTCGTGACAAAGTTTTAATGAATTTAAATAATGATTTATTTTATATATCTTCCGGTAGGTAAAAATACGTAATCAATGAATCTGAATTACTGAATATATAAAATTTTCAGTTAAGAAAACTAAAGTTTTGATGAAAAAGGTTTAACCCATAATTTTACATTATTTAAGTTAGTAAAATATTATAAAACTTATAAATAACGAATTCGTAAAAAAAACAAGATTTCGCACCAATGCCACGAAATTCAATTTTAAATTCCCTATTTGCAGAACTATATCCCTATCTAGATTACACTTACTCTAAACAGAAAAATAAAAATTAAGTGTCATGACAAGTTACTAATTCGTTTTCTAATGACAAATAATCTAGCAGGCGGCAGTTGAGTATCTGCAGAGCTAAAGATTAAAGGGAATTGGAGACGTGCCAGCTTCAGAATGCAACAAAAAAGTTTCTCTTAAAGCATTCCACTTTGAGTTCCACTTTGGAGATAATGCCACCAAATGAAGAGATCACAGAGACGAAAATAAGGAAGCTCCTTGAGTTTGGCATTTGAAGATGGAAGCCGAAAAGCTCTGCAACAGTACAGCAAACTGACGGAAGGAAGTGATGGGAGATGCTAGCAACAGTTTACTCTACCGAAGTAGAAGAAAAATAATCTCCCCTTCGTTATAACAGATTAATGGGCCATTACGAACACTTGCCTTTATTGAACATAAGGAATCCGGTTCCACAGCTCCAGACTTGTGTGTTGCTCCGTCGAATTCTGTTCTGCCTCTATTTACTCCTAGTTCTTTGCTCCGTTGATTTCTATATAGTTCTGGTTTCGCCGACTCCTCTAAGGTTACTGTAGCAATATTTTTGTAAGATAGTTCTTTCCAACAGAGTGGTACGACATAGAAGGAAAGCTTCATGCAGGTAATAATAGACCCCTCCACCACCACCATCTATAAACTGAAAGCCGGTAGAGAGAGTTATGACGTCACTTACTAGATTTGTAATCTGTGCATATCTTATTTTTTTATCTATTATTCTTACTGGTGTGCGTTTATGCTATTCTTCATACTAATGTTATTTATTAATATACCTTATATAGAATGAAAATTATTCATGTTTATTAGTAATTATCATTAGTTTTAATAAATATGAATAATTCCCCTCCTTAATAAGGTATATTTTTAAATAAATATTAGTATAAAGATTAGTATAAAGGTACACCAGAAAAAAATAGAGTTAGTTGTATAAGAATTATCTACGTTACGGATCAGTTTATGTTGACGCCATAATATGTGAATTCAGGTTCGGTTTGTAATCAGAGACCTGGAGTGTTGTAGAGTGAAAGAGCGGGAAAGACCGTTGGAAACTGCTAGCTATATCGGCGTTATTTTGAATTCATTAACTGTTACCACTGTTTCTTCTGGAACCTTGGGTACAGCGTCTTGGCGATGAGCAGCGAGCAGAAGAGAATTCCCAGGTGAGATCTGTTTACTTTTGCTACTTTCGCAAACATTGCTGCTCCGAGTCTGAATTTCTTATCCTACTTTCTATGAAAATGAACAGCTTTGAAGAGGAAAAGAAACAGGTTGCAATGCTAGATGAAGTAATTAAGACCTATTCAAATCAGGAGGCTACTGATGTTTTAAGGTAGATGATTATATCCTTAGAAATATGTTCATGGAGCATCATTTCCTGTAGAGAGAAATTGCGAATCATATATGCGACAGATTCTGCAATTGTAAAGAGCGGATTTTGGAGGATATCTTAGAAGAAGCTATCTCTTCTTCAGCAATGGAAGGATCATTTACTTCAGTTAAGAAAGACATAAAAAGGCCTCTTCCCTCTTCAGAAGGGGGGCGGGGGTGGGTCAGTCGGTAGCGCGCCAGGCTCGTAATCTGTAGTTCCGAGGTTCGAGTCCCAGCTGGGTCAGCGTTGAAATTTATCTCCGCAAAATTCCCCGCCCTGCCCACGGTCAGTAGGAGACACCGATGGGTTTGGAAATGCCGCCGTCCGTCGGATGGGACGTTAAGCTGTGGCCCTGTGTGCGGGAGAGCCATACCCTGTGCACGTTAAAGAACACGCTAGATGGCCTTGACGGGAGGCTACCATCTGTCTCCCAACAGCTGTTCCAGTGGGTCCCCTCCCCAACCTTCTCTGAGCCTTCGGGGTCCATGTGACCTGGCCATTTAGCCCATGGTGTGCAAAAAAGTGCCGCTCAGAGGTAAAACAACCCAACCCTCTTCAGAAGGCAGTTCAGTTAGCACAAAAAAGCCGATTTCTGCCTCTTGCAGACACAAATGATAATAATTTGGAAAATGAAACTCCAAATGCTGATGCTGCTACGGATCAAACGCAAAGGCCAGCCCGAAATAAAACACCACCTATCGTTATCAGGATGAAAAACGGGTGGATGAAAATCCACAAAGAACTTGTTGACATTGGTGATGAAAGATTTTCTGCCAAAATGCCAGGGTTGGGTTGGGTTGTTTTACCTCTGAGCGGCACTTTTTTGCACACCATGGGCTAAATGGCCAGGTCACATGGACCCCGAAGGCTCAGAGAAGGTTGGGGGAGACGACCTACTGGAACAGCTGTTGGGAGACAGATGGTAGCCTCCCGTCAAGGCCATCGAGCGTGTTCTTTAACATGCACAGGGTATGGCTCTCCCGCACACGGGGCCACGGCTTAACGTCCCATCCGACGGACGGCGGCCTTTCCAAGCCCATCGGGCCAAAATGCCAGGAGAATCTATTAGAGTTCAGACAAGGTGTGTGCAAGAATTCAGAAATTTTGTTAAGACACTTGAAGAAGACCAACTTTCCTTCCACATCTATAACAGGACTAAAAACCAACTGAAATAGGGGGACGGGGGTGGCTCAGTCGGTAGCGCGCCAGGCTCGTAATCTGTAGTTCCCAGGTTCCAGTCCCAGCTGGGTCAGCATTGAGATTTATCTCCGCAAAATTCCCCGCCCTGCCCACGGTCAGTAGGGGACACCGATGGGCTTGGAAAGGCCGCCGTCCTTCGGATGGGACGTTAAAACCTGGCCCCGTGTGCGGGAGAGTCATACCCTG
Source organism: Ryuthela nishihirai (assembly GCA_038380435.1). Taxonomy (NCBI): domain Eukaryota; kingdom Metazoa; phylum Arthropoda; class Arachnida; order Araneae; family Heptathelidae; genus Ryuthela; species Ryuthela nishihirai. The sequence goes on from JAWZYU010000022.1 coordinate 48,050,695, forward strand.
TGCACATTAAAGAACACGCTGGATGGCCTTGACAATAGGTTACCACCTGTCTCCCAACAGCTTTTCCAGTGGGTCCCCTCCCCCAAACTTCTCTGAGCCTTCGGGGTCCATGTGACCTGGCCGTTTAGCCCATGGTGTGCAAATAAGTGCCGCTCAGAGGTAAAACAACCCAGCTAAAACAGGACAAAAAATTGATGACGGTTATTCGCAATCTATCAGCTGATATGGATATCAAAGAAATCCGAAAAGTACTATTGAAAATCCAGCAGCTTAGAAAAAGTTCCAATAAGGTTCCGTTTCCTATCTTCATGTTAGAACTTAAAACGACATCTCAGGAAAGAAGATAATTCATGTCACTGACCTATTTTATCTAAAAGGTCCAAAATGAACCTTACAGAAAAAGACTAAGCCCAAACCAGTGCCATAAATGTCAACGCTTTGGGCATTTCCAATCAAGTTACTTCAACAAACCACGTTGCGTGAAGTATGCAGGGGAACATCAAATTTGCGGAAATCTAACATCGAATTGCGGAAAGAGGCATACTTATGATGACCATACGTCCTTTATTTAAGAGGACAGTATATTATTTCAGTGATGAAAATTGGTCAGGCAGGCTGTGATTCAGTTAATCTGAATGGTTGCAGTCTTGTTTAATTATCTTGGGAGCTATGTAACAGATAATGGTGATGTGCGGCATGAGATTAACAGACGAATTGGGATTGCTGCCGGGACTTTTAAGAATTTATGGAGAGTGTGGAGAAATAGGCGTATACACCTAAAGACTAAAATTAGACTGTATAATAGTTTGGTTCTTTCTAGGGTTAGTTATGGTAGTCATTGGTTACCATAAACTAACCCTAGAATACCAGCTTTCTAGGGTTAGTTATGGTAGAAACTTGGACACTTTGTAAACAAGATAATAGGAAACTAGATGCTTTTGATTCCAGATGCTTGCGCAGTATCTTGGGCATTAGGTGGTTCAACTTTGTAACTAATGATGAGGTTAGGCAAAGGAGTTTGCAACCTCCTTTAAGCAGCATATTGTGCAGAGAGAGACTCCGTTGGTTTGGCCATGTTGCCCGTATGAATAATTATAGATTGGCGAATAGGGTTATGAACAGTGTGCCTAAAGGCCTCAGAAAGAAGGGGAGACCTAGGATACGGTGGGCAGACAATGTCAAACAGGACCTTTTTAGAATTGGTGTGCAGTGGCCAGATGCAGTAGATGTAGCTCAGGATAGACTTGCTTGGAGAACTAAATTGCACGGTCTGGTTGGACCTCCGTAGCCATGGATGGCTCCGTAGCCCATGAGGATGATGATGATGATGATATTATTTCACTGCTCTGTCCTTTGGATTTACTTTTTTTCTAAAATGGCCATTTTGTCCTTTTTTTGTGAATTAAAATAGTAAACTGAATATTGGCGCGCAGTAGATGGGTTGAAATTTTTAAATATTTCATAGGTAAACATGTATCTTTTGTACATTTTAAAAAACGTTGAATTTTACTTATGTCTCCCTGGATCTATTGCCTCCACTGAATGAATATTTTGATTAGTAAACAATATGTGAACCAGTGAAAAAACCAAATTAAAAATCGAAACATTGAAAGCATGCCTTTATATCAAATACAACTTTGACATGAATTGTATAGTTTTGTGAATTTTTAAAACAAAATCCTGATTTATTAAAAAATGTTTTCTTGTGAAAAGTATCAAAATTAAATTTTTTAAGTAATAATATGATTTTTTAAAATGCTATGTATATGCTTATAATTTATAATAAATGTTATAAAGCTTTTTAGTTTTAGTGAAGCAAATACACGCAACCTGCTCATTTTTATTATGAAACTATTTCTGATATGTCCTTTATTTTCTCCAAAAAAAATGGTCACTGTAGGCATGCTGCAAATTATAAGAGATGTGAAAAATTCCCTAAACCCAAATCTGCATTTGTCAACAAAAATGATAAAACTTCTAACGACAACAAATTCTAACAAGAAAACTGTTAATAATCTAAATAACAGAAATATTTATGCTCAGGTTGATGCTTCGAATATAAAGTTGTTCCCCAAAATCAGAGTTATGAAATGCAGGTAAAAGTTCTTAAATCTTCCACCGCAATGTTCTGCACAAAAGCAAGAGGAAATTACAGAGGATGTAAATATCTTTCTGAGATTGGATAATTTATTAATTTTTTTTTTAAAAGCGTTAAATTAAAAAGAATATATTGCGAAAATTAAAGACATTATATTGGAATTTAAGAAGTCAAAAAATCCAATGGACAAAATTGATATTGGATTGAAAGGATTAGATTTAATTGCTGATATCTTTGATAGACAATGAATAAAGTTGCCTTTCAAAATATCAATCTTCAATTCTCTTCTCGAACTCCAATGGTATCAAAAATAATTATTAGGCTACACGTGCCAAGGTCATTTGGCGTTGACTGTTGTTGTGTTAAGACTGTGAGTCCAGTTGCGTGTCATAGAAGTTCGTTCAGAATGTCGAAAATTCAGATGGAACAGCGGTATATTATTCGTTATTGTGTTAGGCGAGGCGTAAGTGCTGTTGCAACTGTTAAAGAGGTTAGTGAAGCCTCTGGTAATGACTGTCTTCGTAGGTCTGCAATGTTTAAGTGGCATAAGCGATTTAAAGAAGGAAGCGAATATGTTGCCGATGACCCAAGACCCGGCCAGTCTTCTTCCCCAATAACTCCTGAGCAAATCGAAAGAGTCCTGGCAATCCTGAATGAAGACAGAATATTTTGTTTTTTGACATCAAAGGTGTTTTCGTTACTCACTTTGTGCCTCGTGGAACAACCATGAATAAGGAAGCCTACTCGAAGGTTCTCGGAACTAAACTTCGGCGTGCCATTCGTGAAAAACATCCGAAACTTTCTGGTGTTACTTGGTTTCTCCATCACGACAACGCCAGGCCCCATACGCCTAATATTGTGCAGCTAGTGATCACTTCCATAGGTGCTAGGTTCTGCCACATCCTCCATATCCCCCAGACTTTGGGGCGGGGGTGGCTCAGTCGGTAGCGCGCCAGGCTCGTAATCTGTAGTTCCCAGGTTCTAGTCCCAGCTGGGTCAGCTTTGAGATTTATCTCCCCAAAACTCCCCGCCCTGCCTACGGTCAGTAGGGGACACCGATGGGCTTGAAAAAACCGCCGTCCGTCGGATGGGACGTTAAGCTGTGGCCACGTGTGTGGGAGAGCCCTACCCTGTGCACGTTAAAGAACACGCTGGATGGCCTTGACGGGAGGCTACCATCTGTCTACCAACAACTGTTCCAGTGGATCCCATCCCCCAACCTTCTCTGAGCCTTCGGGGTCCATGTGACCTGGCCATTCAGCCCATGGTGTGCAAAAAAGTGCCGCTCAGAGGTAAAACAACCCAACGTTAAAGAACACGCTGGATGGCCTTGACGGGAGGCTACCATCTGTCTCCCAACAGCTGTTCCAGTGGATCCCCTCCCCCAACCTTCTCTGAGCCTTCGGGGTCCATGTGACCTGGCCATTCAGCCCATGGTGTGCAAAAAAGTGCCGCTCAGAGGTAAAACAACCCAACCCCCAGACTTTAGCACCCTGCGATTTTTTTCTCTTTCCGCAACTGAAGAGAGCTTTGAAAGGAGAACATTTCGCATCCGACGACGAAGCTGCAGAGCCACAACGACAACACTTCGCACGCTTTCGAAAAATGGCTTTAAAGACGCTTTTAATGCCTATGTACAACGATGAAAAAAATGTCTGAAGTTCAAGGGAGAGTATTTTGAGAAAGACAAATCCTAAGAAGATCACCGGATGATATTTAATGTAACTTTTTACTCACGCTATGTATAAACAGTGATCCCAAACTACTGGTCCATGGCTTCTGTAAAAACGTAAGCATACAGAATTCCAATATTCAAGACCAAGCAAGCAAACTTCTTAAAAAGTTTTATTTTCCATTTTTTGGCGTTATTTCTTAAATAAAGCCATTTAAAAATTTAATAATTACAGTTAACTTTTTAATTAAGAAACGGAAATTTGTGGTGTTGCCAAAAAATGCATAACCTCACTTAAACATCGCAAAATTTCATTGCAAATAAAACTAAATAATGTAAACAGAAATAAAGGTTAATTTATGCAATGAATATTATTCCAGTAGTATAATACATTTGTTTTGTAGAATATCATTTTTTGTAAATGGATGGTGATCTCAAGTACTACAGGTTTGGGTTGTTTACCTCTGAGCTCCGCTTCCTTGCACACATTTGGCTAAATGGTCAGGTCACAAGGACCCCGAAGGCTCAAAGAAGGTTGCGCGAAGGGAACCCACTGGAACAGCTGTTGGGAGACAGATGGTAGCCTCCCGTCAAAGCTCTCCAGCGTGTTCTTTAACGTGCAAAAGGTATGGCTCTCCCGCACACCGTCCCATCCGACGGACGGCGGCCTTTCCAAACCCATTGGTGTCTCCTACTGACCGTGAGCAGGACGGGGAGTTTTGCGAAAATAAATCTCAACGCTGACCCAGCAGAAACTCGAACTGGGAACTACATATTACGGGCCTGGCGCGCTACCGACTGAGCCACCCTGCCCCGAAATGTATTTTTAACAGAATAATACTACTATTATACAAATGCAGCTATCATATACAAAATTTACTCCTTTTATTATATCGAATTAAAATAGTTAATATTCTAAATTAAAGTTTTCCAAAATTCTCAAAATGTAAGGTCTTTCGCAAGTACTACTAACAGATAGAAGCTCCCACTTGTATAATATACGCTTATATTCTTCAGTAACATTCTCTACACATTGCAGAACTAGCATTTGAAGATTTTAATAATAAATTTGTTGCATTGCTTCTAGGTTTCACACAAACAAAGCAAAATGTACATAATTTAATGCATAAGTTACCGTTCCCAAATATTTGCAGTTCTCTTAGTAACCTTTTAAAGTCATCTATGAGAAGTCGTTACTGCCTTTTAATACACTGAATGAAATATGCTTGGTAATAACAATTAATCAAGTTATTAAAAGATGCAAAGTTACTTGTAGAAACTATTTGTTTGAGGTTCTATTCATCCTATAGTGATATTATTATAGTTTTAGTGTCTTTTCTAACTATATATATGATGTATGAGTATATGAGTATATGATAATGAAAAAATTGATTGATTGATTGATATATAACAGATCAGAAATAGCATATTAATTGTGTAAAATCAATTTATCATTTCCTCTGTCATAAAGAACTTTAGCGAAAAAGCAAAAATTATCGTGGAGTCAAGAACCTTTAGAGTTAGTTATTAATTCCGTGTCAAAGGTCATAGTAGTAACCAGCTGTAGCGAGAATAAGTAATGTGTCAAAACTAAATATATAATAGAGATCATATATGAAAATGAAAAGTTTGTTTATTGAAATACCGGTAGCTGCTAAATATTCATAGAAGATATATTAATTATTAAACTGTGGCTGTAGAAAATTCGTTATTAAAATACCGGTTGCTGCTAAATATTCATTATTAAAATATTCATAAAGGATTATTAATTAGTAAAATATTAATAGTGCGGAACATTTGTTATTAAAATATCACTAGTTGTTAATCTGATCATTATTACAATTTAATATTTTTCATCATCGTTTTCCAAAGTGTGATTCATGGTCCAGTATCAGTCAGGACCACCTCGATACACCAGGCCTGAAGAGCGTTTTTGCAATTAAACATGCATTAAAATTTAGTGCTTCCATTTTTCTAAAGTTAACAGCAATCATTCATTTTAACCATATGAAAATAATTATTCATTACGAATTTATTAAAATGTCAATGAATATTTTAAAAATGAACACCAGAGTTTTGAAAATTAGTAACTACCAGTTAATTTTTTGAAAAATTTCTTGAAACAAAACACTTTCTCTTTTCATATGCACCCTTATTATTACGTATTTTGTTATTCATAGGATCACTGCTGCGATGTATGCAGATGACATTGCTCTTCTCTCACCCTCGCTGAGCGCATCTATTACTATTAATAGATTACAGCAAGGCTTGGATGAGATAGAGCATTGTTACAGTAAATGGAAGATTGGAATCAATGCTGAAAAAAGTGCTTCACTTTTATTTTACCAAAAGAGTCACTAACCCCAAGATAATAAACTTTTTTAAAACTCCATTTAACTGGCAGAAAATTGTTAAATATCTGTACGTTACCTTGCATTGCAAGCTCAGATTGGACAAGCACATTGAAAATTTTCTGCAAAAAGCAAACATGATTCGATGCCAACTTGGCCCATTGATGGGGAGGAATTCTATCCTCTCCATTGATCATAAGTTACTACTGTACAATACAGTTCTTAGACCTGTTATAACATATGCAGCCCCCATATGGGCTAACACGACAAAGGCAAATATTAAGAAACTCCAGATTCATCAAAATAAAATTTTGAGACAGGCCGTAAACGCCCCATGGTTTGTGACCAACAGACAAATACATGAGGATTTAGGCGTCCCAATATATTTACACCTATATAAAGCAGATCTATAAGAAATTCTTAGAAGCTGTGGACATGAATCCTCACGATTTCATTACTAATATTTTAAAGTATGATCATTAAACTATTAGCAGATTCAAGAAGGCTAGACAATTGGTTTTCGAAGTGGAAACCTTTTTTGGTCTAGCACACTGATCTATCATATTTATCATTGTTTTTCTGCCCCTTGGGGCTCACCTTTTAATGATTCTTTTCTTGTCCTTTGCGGCTCATGCCATTTTTTATATACCCTCAGATGGAGAAGGTTATGGGATGGAGGCGGGGGTGGCTCAGTCAGTAGCGCGCCAGACTCGTAATCTGTAGTTCCCAGGTTCGAGTCCCAGCTGGGTCAGCGTTGAGATTTATCTCCGCAAAATTCCCCGCCATGCCCACGGTCAGTAGGGGACACCGATGGGCTTGGAAAGGCCGCCGTCCGTCGGATGAGACGTTAAGCCGTGGTCCCGTGTGCGGGAGAGCCATACCCTGTGCACGTTAAAGAACACGCTGGATGGCCTTGACGGGAGGCTACCATCTGTCTCCCAACAGCTGTTCCAGTGGGTCCCCTCCCCCAACCTTCTCTGAGCCTTCGGGGTCCATGTGACCTGGAATAAATCTCAACGCTGACCCAGCTGAGACTCGAACCTGGGAACTAGAGATTACGAGCCTGGCGCGCTACCGACTGAGCCACCCCCGCCCCTTGGAATCGTGTTTAAGGTAGCCAGCCCATGACATTGAAGACGCCACAAGCTACAATTTGCGATATAACTTGTTAAGGTCCGTCCCCCGGGAAAATCCATCCTCTTTCTTTTTTTGTGGTGGTGAGTATTGGGTAGAATGTTAGAAGGCAAAATTCGAAACAGTCTACGGTGGTCCTCATATGCACTTTAATTTTCACATCTAACTCGAAATTGTACACCCTAACTTTCGGATAATATAGCGGAATAACTGTTTTCATATTTCCCGTTTCTTAGGGAGGAAGAAAAAGGGGATGAAAACACTCCCCGTGTCACAAACTATCATTTGTCACATAGCGTGTTACTTTCCGCACTCGAGTGCTGAAGATATAGACAGTGCTGAAGAAAAAATCGTTTTCATATTTTTAGGTTGTTGGGTTGGGTTGTTTTACCTCTGAGCGGCACTTTTTTGCACACCATGGGCTAAATGGCCAGGTCACATGGACCCCGAAGGCTCAGAGAAGGTTGGGGGAGGGGACCCACTGGAACAGCTGTTGGGAGACAGATGGTAGCCTCCCGTCAAGGCCATCCAGCATGTTCTTTAACGTGCACAGGGTATGGCTCTCCCGCACACGGGGCCACTGCTTAACGTCCCATCCGACGGACGGCGGCCTTTCCAAGCCCATCGGTTTCCCCTATTGACCGTGGGCATGTCGGGGAATTTTGCGGAGATAAATCTCAACTCTGACCCAACTGGGATCGAACCTGCGAACTACAGATTACGAGCCTGGCGAGCTACCGACTGAGCCACCCCCGCCCGGAGTGCTGAAGATATAGAGAAACAATCGTTTTCATATTTTTTATGGGGGGTGAAGAAAGCATGAGAGGCCAAATTTCTCTAATATATGACACTCCACGCATCATAAGTTTTCATTTTACACATAAATCATTAAGTTCGTTCGTCACGTTCGAAAGATATGGTGGAACAACTGGCACACTCACAAACAGACAATGACGAAAGAAAAGCAATAGGAAGATAGGTAAAAAGACAACTTTAAGTTAAGCAGCTATTTATTTAGAAATTAATTCTTCTTTGTCTAGTTTTTTTTTACCTCTGAGCGGCACTTTTTCGCACACAATGGGCTAAATTGCCAGGTCATAAGGGTCCCGAAGGCTCAGAGGTGGTTGAAAGAGAGGACCCACGGGACAGCTGTTGGGAGCAAATGGTAGTCTCTCTTTAAGCCCATCCAGCGTGCTCTTTAATGTGCGCAGGGTATGGCTCTCTCCTGTACACGGTTTTACGGCTTTAACGTCCCATCCGACGGGCGGCCGCCTTTTCAAGCTCATCAGTGTCCCCTACTGATCGAGTGAGCGTTGAGATTTATCTCCGCAAAATTCCCCGCCCTGCCCACGGTCAGAGGGGACACCGATGGGCTTGGAAAGGCTGCCGTCTGTCGGATGGGACGTTAAACCGTGGCCCCGTGTGCGGGAGAGACATACCCTGTGCACGTTAAAGAACACGCTGGATGGCCATGACGGGAGGCTATCATCTGTCTCCCAACAGCTGTTCCAGTGGGTCCCCTCCCTCAACTTTCTCTGAGCCTTCGGGGTCCATGTGACCTGGCCATTTAGCCCATGGTGTGCAAAAAAGTGCCGCTCAGAGGTAAAACAACCCAACCCAACCTACTGATCGAGGGCAGGGAGGGAAGTTTTGCAGAGATAAATCTCAATGCTGGCCCAGCTTGGACTCGAACCTGGGAACTGCAGATTATAAGCCTGGCGCGCTACTGACTGAGCCATCCCTCACACCAATTAATTTTTCTATTAATGCACTGTCCAGGCCTGGTGTGATATAGGAGACTTTATAGTACCAGGTCCTTTGAAAATAAACAAATAAAAAGTGTGAAACTTTTTTTTATTTCATTGTTTTTGACATGCGTTATGTTTTTAGGGTGCCAAAAAGGTACAAAAAAACTGCTCTTCAGTTATATAAAATTTTGGATCTCGTATTTTAGAGAAATTACTTATATAGCACCAGTAGTTCAGCAATTAAACAGAAATTTAATATTATTAATTTGTTAAATAACTGAATAAGTTATTCTTTACATTATATTGAACGTAAAAATCAATGGAATCTGTATTCTATATAAAAATAAAATTTCTAAACATTTCCTAGTGCCAAGTTTCTGCGACATACAAAAACGTATTGTCAGTTGGAGATTTTTGTTTGTCAAGTAGGCTGCAGATGCTGGAGCTTTGTGGATCAGATGTCGGAAGTGACAGATAGATTCGCGATGTCAGATAGAAGATGGATATTCCGAATTTTAATAGGGATTTTTCTTTTTCTTTTATGTATAATGCTCATGTGGAAGCTCTCACCATTTCTTCAAGAAGCGAGATCAAAAGAATCTTTTTTTATGTAGATATTGGCAAAATGTTAACTATGATTATCATAAAAAAAGAAATTTCCGTTTTTCGTTTCTCAAAAATTCTGTTCTTCCATTTTTTTCAATTTCTGATCACACTTGGACTACTAGTTTATCTGCGGATTACGGCAGAACAAGCGACCATTGCATCCTGTGATTCGAACTTGGACCACAGTCACTCCATCTAGAACAGAAGGTCATTCCACTGAGTTATGACGTTAGCATTAGTGGACCTGAATATATATAAATTTCTTATATATTTTTTTCTGTCATTTCTGCTAGTAAGTGTTTAAATTAATCTTCATAGTAATTTATAATTACAAATGTACATTATTCAGAAAAACAATTATTCGTATATATATATATATAAGCGTGGCGAGTGGTTAGAGTGCTTTGCTGCTAATCAGAGTTACCTGGGTTCGAGTCCCAGAAATATTTTTGGATGTTTTGTGTTGTTTTTCTGCTGTAGTCCGGCCATTCTCACAGACCAATCTACTTTGGCGTATAAACTGACAGACTCCAGTCAGAACCCTGTGGCAAGCAGCTGCTTGATATAAAAAAAATAAATACCCCCTCAAGCAGCTGCTTGCCACAGAGGTCTGACAGGAGTCTGTCAGTTTATATGCCACAGTAGGAGATCTGAGAGGATGGCAGGACCTCAGCAGAAAAACGACACACACATCCATGCCTAATCCGGGGCTAGGAAGTATTATTATTATTATTGATTTATTATCATAATGCTAATACGTACGAAATGTTTTTCTGAATAATGTATATTTGTAAATATAAATTATTATAAAGATTAATTTTAAAACTTACCAGTAGAATAAACAGATATAAATTTGTAAGAAATGTACTTATGGTTAGATCTACTAGTGCTAACGTCATAACTCAATGGAATGGTCTTTCTTTCTAGGTGGTGTTGCCCCGTAGTCCACTATGTAGACAATTCTTGTATTTTAAATTCTAATATTATTACTAGTGAACTTTTATGCTAATGTTTATCTATAAATTTCTTTTATTTAGAAAGAAAATTATTCGTATTTATTATCAAATATAATAATGGTAATTAATACAAATAAATTTTCTCCAAAATAAAATATATTTATAGACAAACATTAGTATTAAGATTAGCACAGAATCCACCAGTAATAATATTAGAATCAAAAATATGAGAAGTGTCTATATGCAGGGCCGTCGCCAGATTAGATCACGCCCTAAGGCAAACAATTAAATATTGCCGCTGATGGTTATGAGACAAAAATATAAGAAAATCTCCAATTGCTATTTATTACAAGAGAAACATTAATGCAAAACAATTTTATAATAATATTAATTAAATGTTTGCTCTACGGGGATATAATAAAACTGTTTATAAGCGCTTCTAAATTTAAATTATAAGCTATGTCCGCCTCTATCGATATAATTGCTAGACCAACCAATCTTTCTTGGGTCATTGCTGTTCGCAAATAATTTTTAATCAGTTTAAGCTTGGGGAAACTTCTTTCCGCACTTGCTACGCTAACAGGAATTGTTAACAAAATATCCTTAGGGTGGTGGTTACGTTGAGATTAACGTAACATCATGCTACTTATAACATGCGTACAAGTCCGGCACGTGGCTGTTGCACGCCGGGGAAGTCATTTGCATAATCTGACGATCGCACTAGCTGTGACGCAAGAGAGATCGTGTCCCATGGGTCGTGTCCTACACGCGCTTTAGCGGGTGACAGTCAAAAGTTTGGAGTTGCGCATGCGCAACTCCTACGCTCGGAACGAGGATTGCATTGTCCACAAAAATAAAAAAATAAATAAATACCCCCTCAAGCAGCTGTTTGCCACAGAGTTCTGACAGGAGCCTGTCAGTTTATATGCCATAGTAGAAGATCTGAGAGGATGGCAGGACCTCAGCAGAAAAACGACACACACACACACCCATGTCTTACCCAGGGCTCGAACCCAGGTCCCTTAGATCAGTAGCCAAGCGCGCTAACCACTCGACCATGGGACGGCTATGTCCACAAAATGAACTAATAATCCCCAAAATGATAAATATAACGCAAATTAGGCAAAATTGGTTAAGGAAAAGTGAATGGGTGGACCATCATAGGCGCCGTGAGGCAGGCTGTCTCTATGCTACACCATGTCGACGGTACTGTCTATATGGTAGGACTACTTAACCTGACCTTATAAATTGGGTCCTCTGGCTTTCTGTTATTGCAGGTGTTGGTATAGATGCAATATCACTTAGCCACCTCATCGAAATTAAAACAGGTTAGATAAAACAGAATTAAATACAATTCTTAAAATTTCCACATATCTTAAGTTTGTCTCGCGAGGTTTCTACGAATCAGTGCAGAGAAACCCGCATGAGATTATATCCTGCCTTCTGGACTACGATCATGAAGTCCTTAACAGATACAAGAGGCCTAAGATGATGACTTTCGCTAAAGAAAGTTATCCATTTTAGGTCTCTTGTGCATCATTACTAAAAAAAAAATACCCCCTCAAGCAGCTGCTTGCCACAGAGGTCTGACAGGAGCCTGTCAGTTTATATGCCACAGTACAAGGTCTGGATGGCAGGACCTCAGCAGAAAAACGACACGCACAACCATGCCTTACCCGGGGCTCGAACCCAGGTCCCTTAGATCAGTAGCCAAGCGTGCTAACCACTCGGCCATGGGACGGCTAAATAAATACCCCCTCAAGCAGCTGCTTGCCACAGAGGTCTGACAGGAGCCTGTCAGTTTATATGCCACAGTAGAAGGTCTGAGAGGACGGCAGGACCTCAGCAGAAAAACGACACAAACAGCCATGCCTTACCCGGGGCTCGAACCCAGGTCCCGTAGGTCAGTAGCCAAGCGCGCTAACCACTCGGCCATTACTACTCTTTTGTTTTATGCTCTTTTGCCCTTTGGGGCGCACCATTGTGTGGTTTACTTTTGTTTGCTTTTTCAAACTGATGAAGAAGGTTATATATACTATTGTACCTGGTACTTCATTTTATGATGTAACGATCTATATTCTTAAAATTTTCTGGGGAATTCCTAAGGCTTTTAAACAATATTGAAATGACATGTTCACGTGCAACAATTGAAACGTGTTATTGTATTACTGCGCCTACTATAATATTGTGTAGATACCGCGAGTTTAACGGACAGTTCAGTTTGAAAAGTGAATTACATAGACATAAACTGTTGAGAATCCTAGAAAAATTGGAATTTTTTTCGAAACGGTTTGTTTTGAAATTTAAAAAACTGATATTTTTTAGTAACAAAAAAGTATGGAACAGTTTTTTTTCTTCAAAAAATAAATATTAAGAGTAGTTGTCACTTGCAAATAGAAATGGAAAAATATAAAATATATCAATTATTAAATATACATCAAAACTTTTGAACATGAGTATAATAGTGAAATTTGCTGTTGAAATAGTTGTACTATTTCTATATCGTTATTTATTTATTAGTAGTTATTTGGAGCGAAATTTCTTTGTGCAGTGTGCTGGTTTCAGTTGGTATTGACGATATTAGTTTCCTTTTCTGAAGAATTGCAGTGAATTCGGTTGATTAAAGGAATGTTGTCCTTATTAAACATGTTGTATAATAAATAAGAAACGTTTTGATAAGACACGATACTATGATTTATTATGTACAAAATGCTGTAATTCAACTTTCGAGTGTTGTATTCTTTTAGTATTTAACATAAAATTGGCCGAGTGGTTAGCGCGCTTGTCTACTGATCCAAGGGACCTGGGTTCGAGCCCCGGGTAAGGCATGGATGTATGTGTCGTTTTTCTGCTGAGGTCCTGCCATCCTCTCAGACCTTCTACTCTGGCATATAAACTGACAGGCTCCTGTCAGACCTCTGTGGCAAGCAGCTGCTTGAGGGGGTATTTATTTTTTTTATTTATAATAAATACTAAATAACCGTTAATTTAGTTAATCCACTTGTATATAAAAATAATGTAGGTAAAATTAACCTACATTATTTTTATGTAGGTAAACTTCAGTTTTTACTGATTCCTTGTAAATTAATTTCTCCATTTATTAAATAGCTAACTTTGTTTATTTTGAGCTCACGCGCGGTGTGTTCAAACAAATATAGCTAAAAATATGTAGCAATATAAAAGCATTAAATAAAACAATATGGCTGAGTGGTTAGCGTACTTGGATACTGATCAAAGGGACTTGGGTTCGAGCCCTGGGTAAGGCAGGGATATTTGTGATACCTCCACATCCTCATAGACCTTATACTAAGGCGTATAAACTCACAGACTCCTGTCAGACCTCTGTGGCCGGCAGCTGCTTGAGGAGGTTTTCTTATACGATGGTGTAATACATTTGCAATTTTAATTTTTTTAATACCCCTCAAGCAGCTGCTTGCCACAGTGGTCTGACAGGAGCCTGTCAGTTTATATGCCATAGTAGAAGATCTGTCAGCAGAAAAACGACACACATCCATGCCTTAACCCGGGGCTCGAACCCGGTCCCATTAGATCAATAGCCAAACGTGCTAACCACTCGGCCACGGAACGGCTTCACATTTGCAATAAATATTAAAATTACTTTTGTAATGGCATATTTTTAATTTTACCTATTTTATTATTTCATGTAATTTAAAAAATATTTTTATTAACAAATAGCATGTAATATTGTATTCTAAATAATAGCATGTAATATTGTATTCCATTCTCAAGTTAAGCAACTTCACTCGTAACTCAAAGGTTTAAGACTACTATATGGAACTTATAAATAGGCACTTAAAGGTTGGTTAGGCGGGGGTGGCTCAGTCGGTAGCGCGCCAGGCTCGTAATATGTAGTTCCCAGGTTCGAGTCCCAGCGTTGAGATTTATCACCGCAAAAATTCACCGCCCTGCCCACGGTCAATAGGGGACACCGATGGGCTTGAAAAGGCCGCCGTCCGTCGGATGGGACGTTAAGCCGTGGCCCCGTGTGCGGGGGAACCATACCCTGTGCACGTTAAAGAACACGATGGATGGCCTTGACGGGAGGCTACCATCTGTCTCCCAACAGGCTGTTCCAGTGGGTCCCCTCCCCAACCTTCTATGTGGCCTGGCCATTTAGCCCATGGTGTGCAAAAAAGTGCCGCTAAGAGGTAAAACAACCCAACCCAACTTAAAGGTTGGTTGGTTAACGTAAGCAGATGTAAGTTTCTATCTTTTGTTCCTACCTGTAAGTTTCTATCTTTTGTTTTAAAAGATAAATGAAAATTATTTATGCGCTGTATAAAGAACCAATGAAATATTGTACTTTTATTCACAGTTTCTGAATCATATATTAATTCAGATTTGCACCATTAGGGAGTGCTAAAATCAGAAAATAAAGAAACTGATTCTTTAAAAAACACTAGCGTTTTAGAGGCGTTATTTTATTCGTCTCGTTAAATATAATGTTTCTAGAAGGCCCGAATCTAATAAAAATCAGTGGGGGATGCAAACTACCCTAATGAAAGAAGGGTGAGGCAGATTTAACCTGAAAGCTGTTCTGCTGTAAACGTTATTTTTTTTCAGTTTAGTGTGTTTTTTTTTAATGTGTTATTTTAATCTTGAAAAATGCATGTGATGTATATTATATTACAATTTTTTCACTTAATAAATCAATTAATTAAAGCAACCCGGCCGAGTGGTTAGCACGCTTGGCTACTGATCTACGGGACCTGGGTTCGAGCCCTGGGTAAGGCATGGATGTGTGTGCTGTTTTTCTGCAGGCTCCTGTCAGACTTCTGTAGCAAGCAGCTGCTTGAGGGGTTATTTATTTTATTATAACCCGGAAATGGTGGAAAAGGGCCTTTGTGTCCCCCCCCCAACCCCATCAGAGCTTGACAGAGCAGGCTTTTCCTTTTGTTCTAAGACAATGGTTGTTGGAAAGGTGACGTATTCACTTTATCGAATAGCTTTATCATTCGAAAAACAAACTTTTATTTCTGGAAAAAAACAATTGTTTCGCAGTACAGTCGCTCAAAAAATATCCGAACAATATGGATGATTACAGAATTCAGAAAAAATATCTGGCAACGATTTTTTTTTAGAAATTAGTGATCTGGCAACCTTCGTGTTACGTATGAAATTCTGTAATCTAAATTCTGTAATCATCCATAGCGTTCGGATAATTTTTTGAGCGACTGTACTTGTGAAAGTATTGAGAATCTAAGGAACAGGAGAATCAGGAGTTTGCAGAACAAATTTCTTGATAGTGATATTCCTTCTTCTTCTTCAACATAAACTATTATTCCGGAAATCACTCGGGGCCTTTCGCCCCTCTCTTCCGGAAATTCTTTTAAGAAAGGTCCGTGCACTATGTCGGAGAGTTCTCCCAACTGAGTTGGAAATCCAAAATTTCAAAAGCAAAACCATAAAATTGCCAGTAATCTTAGAATGGAGGTCAAATAAATATTTCATAAACATTCCAGAGTTCTCTGAAGGAAGGAGGTAATTCAGTAGAAACTGAAAGTTCTTGATTAACATTATTAAAATTTTAAGAGCGTTCAATCTCCTAATGCAGAAATATCGTGGCACTATTTGGGCATTAAATCAAATTCTGTCAATCAAATTAGTGTCCTTTAAAAAATGTAAAATTAATTTAAAAGTATATTTTCTATCGCCTACGTTTACAAAAATATTTTGCCAAAATTTTTTAAGGGTGAGTAAACACTTGTCTGCCTAAACTTGGAAATCTTTTTCAATATCTACTAAAAAGAGAAAATTCCTTATTGATAATTCTTCGTACCTTTATGTCGGTAGCGTGCCAGGCTCGTAATCTGTAGTTCCCAGGTTCGAGTCCCAGCTGGGTCAGCGTTGAGATTTATCTCCGCAAAATTCCCCGCCCTGCCCACGGTCAGTAGGGGACACCGATGGGCTTGGAAAGGCCGCCGTCCGTCGGATGGGACGTTAAGCCGTGGCCCCGTGTGCGGGAGAGCCATACCCTGTGCGTGCACGTTAAAGAATACGCTGGATGGCCTTGACGGAAGGCTACTATCTGTCTCCCAACAGCTGTTCCAGTGGGTCCCCTCCCCCAACCTTCTCTGAGCCTTCGGGGTCAATGTGACCTGGCCATTTAGCCCATGGTGTGCAAAAAAGTGCCGCTCAGAGGTAAAACAACCCAACCCAACCTTCGTACCTTTATCAGTAAGTTTAAAAGCACAGTGACTTTTAGAGCACCCTGTATCACTTAACATTGAATTAAAGATCAACTCTTTATTGCTCTCTATATTTACGTAATCAACTCTTGAGCCATTGTTGATATAAGAAAAATGTAATATAATAATTCAATAGTAAGTTGTTAAACGGCCTAAATCACTACAAATGCCGAAATTCAATTATTACCATTATAGCCATTAGGATTATAGATATACTACTAAGTTTACATATATATGATTACTGCTAATAATGTTGACTGTGAAATATCTGTTTGCATTGTCCAGTGATATTGCCACCACAGCATTTGATTACCAATGACAAACCAATGGCTAGGACAGATATTAGTAAGTGCTACAGGCTGTTCTAATAGATTGTGGATCAGTTACTACGCAATCAAGCTGATAACATTGCTTTAACAAAAGTATTATTCAGTCATTTGAAATTTTCCACCTTTGCAAATCATGCATTTAAAATAACAATAAAGAATTTGAGTTAGAATTATAAAAGATATTCGGATTTAATAGGATACTTTGAAATTTAGTTTAATTAATTTTTAAAACATTAAATCTATTTAATTCTGCTAAATAGGCTTTTAACTTTGCCACTACTTTTTAATGTAAAGGAAAATTTATTTAATTTTCTTCTCACTTTTGTAATTTACTTATGTTTCTAAGTTAAATAAAGAAAAATTAAAAGGAGACCTTTCTATATTACTTCTAAGCCATCGCTGAAAGAAAGACCACCCACCGACAATTAGTAGAGAACAAAATCCTTCCACTAAATGATCTGCACCTTTAAAGAAGAAATTTTGTGTGCATCACCAGACTCAGAACAGGTGCATCACTCTTGAATGACTCACTTTTCAAGATGAGAAAGGTTCTTTCCCCCTATTTTCAGAAGTGCAACGTAAATGAAACGGTGATTCATGTTTTGCTGAATTGTACTGCTTACTAGACCCAGAGAAGCAACTTTAATAGCAAGATTAGGGTTGGTTGTTTTAACTCTGAGCGGCACTTTTTTGCACAGCATGGACTAAATGGCCAGGTCACATGGACCCCGAAGGCTCAGAGAAGGTTGGGGGAGGGGACCCACTGGAACAGCTGTTGGGAGACAGATGGTAGCCTCCCGTCAAGGCCATCCAGTGTGTTCTTTAACGTGCACAGAGTATGGCTCTCCCGCACACGGGGCCACGGCTTAACGTCTCATCCGACGGACGGCGGCCTTTCCAAGCCCTTCGGTGTCCCCTACCGACCGTGGGCAAGCAAGATTAGGAAAAGAAAACGTCTTTTTTCCAATCGATGTTGGGGCAGGGGGGTGGCTAAGTCGGTAGCGCGCCAGGCTCGTAATGTGTATTTCCCAGGTTCGAGTCCCAGCTGAGTCAGCGTTGAGATTTATCTCTGCAAAATTCCCCGCCCTGCCCACGGTCAGTAGGGGACACCGATGGGCTTGGAAGGGAGTGGCTAAGTCAGTACCGCGCCAGGCTCGTAATCTGTAGTTCCCAGGTTCGAGTCCCAGCTGGGTCAGCGTTGAGATTTATCTCCGCAAAATTCCAGCCCTGCCCATGGTAAGTAGGGGACACCGATGGGCTTGGAAAGGCCGCCGTCCGTCGGATGGGACGTAAAGCCTTTACCCCGTGTACGGGAGAGCCATACCCTGTGCACGTTAAAGAACACGCTGGATGGCCTTGACGATAGGCTACCATCTGTCTCCCAACAGCTGTTCCAGTGGATTCCCTCCTCCAACCTTCTCTGAGCCTTCGGGGTCCATGTGACCTGGCCATTTAGTCCATGGTGTTCAAAAAAGTGCCGCTTACAGGTAAAACAACCCAATCGATGTAATCGAAGATGTTTCCTCTGCTAATCTGCACACTTTACTTGGACAAGAGGATCTGACTAAACGCAAAGTTTGCTACAATAAAACAATCCAATTTTTACAAAATACGAATCTTTTCCATAGGATTTAAGAGTTTATGGTTATGTAACATAAAATGATCAGCTTCTTGGTATTATCCAACCTAGCCATCTGGAGGATAGGGTGTAAAGATTCAAACATATCCAGACGAAACCTTTGTTCTTGACTGATGATGATGATGTGTAATTTACTTCGGATAGCAGGTAGCCAACCAGGTTATCAATTTTCCATTAGCCCCGTTATCCAGTTTGATTTACCTGGGAGAGAAGGTAGCCAACCAGGCTGCCAATTTTCCATTAGTCCCGTTAGCCCGTGTAATTCACCTGGGTTAGCAGATAGCCAACCAGGCTGCCAATTTTTCTTTAGTCCCATTATCCTGTGTAATTGGGACATTTTCTCCATTCCAGCTGCTTTCTATTACTTTTCTCTGCAAATTAACTTGAGGAATTGTCATTTAATTTTGTATATTGGATTCGATGATGAAAGTATAGACAAATCTACCGCAGAGGTTCCTGTTATTCATATTAATCTCGGATATCAAGCTAAAGAGAAAAAGATTTACGTTCATTTATGATGCTAATGGATATTTTAATCTTATAAATAACGATATAGAAGTAGTGCAACTATTTCAACAGCAAATTTCACTATTATACTAATGTTCAAAAGTATTGATGTATATTTAATAATTGATATATTTTATATTTTTCCATTTCCTTTTGCAAGTGACAACTACTCTTAATATTTATTTTTTGAAAAAAACCGTTCCATATTTTTTTGTTACATAAAAAATATCAGTTTTTTAAATTTCAAAACAAACCGTTTCGAAAAAAATTCAATTTTTCTAGGATTCTCAACAGTCTATGTCTGTATAATTCACTTTTCTATGTCTATGTAATTCACTTTTCTATGTCTATGTAATTCACTTTTCTATGCCTATGTAATTCACTTTTCTATGTCTATGCAATTCACTTTTCTATATCTATGTAATTCACTCTTTATATGTCTATGTAATTCACTTTTCTATGTCTATGTAATTCACTTTTCTATATCTATGTAATTCACTTTTTCTAAGTAATTCACTTTTCTATGTCTACGTAATGCACTTTTCTATGTCTATGTAATTCACTTTAATGTATCTATGTAATTCAGCATGTCCGTAACCAAAAGTAGTTTCAGCTACAAAATGACCGAACTGAACGTTAATGAACGAGAATATTTATCACAGCAAATATCTATATATGAAATAGAGAATTTTATTCTGTGTGTTGGACATTTTCTAACAGGTAAGACCACCAAATTTGGTATACAGCCTCACCTCATCGTAACTAATTACACTGCAATGATTTGGATCTCACAAAATTAAGGTCAGGCAGATACCCAGTATTTAATTTCGTGAGGGGGTTAAACGGCCTGAATTACTACATGTGCCAACATTCAATATGACCATTATAGCTTTGGATTGGGTTGTTTTACCTCTGAGCGGCACTTTTTTGCACACCATGGGCTAAATGGCCAGGTCATGTGGACCCCGAAGGCTCAGAGAAGGTTGGGGGAGGGGACCCACTGGAACTGCTGTTGGGAGACAGATGGTAGCCTCCCGTCAAGGCCATCCAGCGTGTTCTTTAACGTGCACAGGGATTGTCTCTCCCGAACACGGGTCCACGGCTTAACGTCCCATCCGACGGACGGCGGCCTTTCCAAGCCCATCGGTGTCCACTACTGACCGTGGGCAGGGCGGGGAATTTTGCGGAGATAAATCTCAACGCTGACCCAGCTGGGACTCGAACCTGGGAACTACAGATTACGAGCCTGGCGTGCTACCGACTGAGCAACCCCGCCCCGTCCCTTTATAGCCATTAGGATTACTACTACATTTACAGACTTATTCAGTTTCAGTGGGTGGACGGGTCTGAGAATAAGGCAAAATTGAGTCAAGCCCACACCAATTTCGATAATTATTAGGTCAAGCCCTCCTGAACCCATTTAGGAGGAAAACATTTCTCAAACGTCGTCCATTTTTTTTTTTTTGCTATTTTTCGTATTATATTGCTTTAAAATAATTATCACTTTTTGAAAATCAATTTATGCTGAGAATTAGACTAAAGCTGGTTTTCCCAATTACGAAAATATTCCAATGAACAGGAAAAGTGAAAATGATATTATACATGGAACGATATTTTATAGTTGTTGTTTTTTTTTTAATCTATCCTTATTGTCGGACATAAAACATGGGGGCTAAATAAAATTATACAAAAACAACTATTTTGGATTTCAAAGCATGTGGACATGTTTGAGATATAAGATGAAAATATTTTTCGGGGGGGGAGGATTCTGACTCCCCACTCTGGGTATGTCCCTGATTAAGATATCCCCAGAAAATACAGCAATGATAAACAGGTTTAAAGAGTTTTTAATAATGACTGTAATATGGAAGAAGCTATTACAATGCTCATTGACCTAAACTCTTAGGTTATGTTCGCACGAGAACCAATGACACATCAAAAGATAATGTTATTTTTAACAGTTTTGGCACAGTTCACGTTTTAATTGGGCGGGGGTGGCTCAGTCGGTAGCGCGCCAGGCTCATAATCTGTAGTTCCCAGGTTCGAGTCCCAGCTGGGTCAGCGTTCAGATTTATCTCCGCAAAATTCCCCGCCTTGCCCACGGTCAGTAGGGGACACCGATGGGCTTGGAAAGGCCGCCGTCCGTCGGATGGGACGTTAAGCCGTGGCCCCGTGTGCGGGAGAGCCATACCCTGTGCACGTTAAAGACACGCTGGATGGCCTTGACGGGAGGCTACCATTTGTCTCCCAACAGCTGTTCCAGTGGGTCCCCTCCCCCAACCTTCTCTGAGTCTTCGGGGTCCATGTGACCTGACCATTTAGCCCATGGTGTGCCAAAAAGTGCCGCTCAGAGGTAAAAACAACTCAACCCAACCCACGTTTTAATTTTCAATAGAGTAGTGTATTATACTATCTTATTGCTGAGTAGAATACTATACTATTACAACACAGCTGACTTGCGATACTCTTGACGCATTTTAGTTTTTGAACTGAAATTCGATTTGTTGATAATCAAAGACACGTTAAAGGGGTTATAAAGGAAACTCCTGAATTTCTTCATCCAAAAACAAGGGATAATTACGCAAACGATTACAGAGTCTAACGAGTTATATCTGGAATGAAAGTTACTTATGTGGGAAATATTTTAAACTATCTCAAATTATGTCCCCTACTCTCCCACTTAGAGTTGGGTTGGTTTTTTTTTACCTCTGAGCACTTTTTTGCACACCATGGGCTAAAGGGCCAGGTCACATGGACCCCGAAGGCTCAGAGAAGGTTGGGGGACGGGACCCACTGGAACAGCTGTTGGGAGACAGATGGTAGCCTCCCGTCAAGGCCATCCAGCGTGTTCTTTAAAGTGCACAGGGTATGGCTCTCCCGCACACGGGGTCACGGCTTAACGTCCCATCCGACGGACGGCGGCCTTTCCAAGCCCATCGGTGTCCCCTACTGACCGTGGGCAGGGCGGGGAATTTTGCGGAGATAAATCTCAACGCTGACCCAGCTGGGACTCGAACCTTGGAACTACAGATTACGAGCCTAGCGCGCTACCGACTGAGCCACCCCCGCCCCTTTCCCACTTAGAAAATAGATGGAGGAATTCTCTCACAAAGTCGCTCTTTTTCAGTTTTATGTAAATTAAAGAACTGAAAATCTACGGGTTATTCTTCTCGTAATTACAGGGTAATTCAAAACTCTAGGGCCAAACTTTAAGGGGTGATAGAACACACCTAAACAAACACTTTTCGTCATTCAATGCATGGTAGGAACTCAAGCGGTGAAGCGCTAGAGGGCGCTTTCCAGTGAACACTTATAAGCGCTGGTTTTCGCACTCGTCGTCATTTCTACCGTGGATTGCAGAACGGATGGATTGTTTCACGATCAGGAGAAGGCGGATATTCATTTCACGTACGGAGCTACGAACGGGAATGCGAGGGAAGCCCAAAGATTTTACCGGGAGCGCTTTCCGACCAGACGCGTGCCTTGTGTTTCACTTCCTGACACAGTAACTGCAAAACCCTAGCGCATCACCGCTTGAGTTCCGACCATGCATTGTATGACGAAATGTGCTTGTATAGGTGTGTTCTATCACCCCTTAAAGTTTGGCCCAAGAGTTTTGAATCACCCTGTATAAAAATATATATATTTTTTTTCTTTTTAGAAATTCCTGGAGCCGGGCGTGGCTCGTAATCTGTTGTTCCCAGGTTCGAGTCCCAGCTGGGACAGCGTCGAAATTTATCTCCGTAAAACTATCAGTCAGTATGCAACATCAATGAGCTTGTAAAGGCGTCGCCGATCGAATGGGACGTTAAACCGTGGTACATTGTGCAGGAGACAAACCACAGATGCTCGATTGGATTGATGGCTGGGGTTGTGGGTTGTTTGTGAATTGTTTTACCTCTGAGCGGCACTTTTTTGCACACCATGGGCTAAATGGCCAGGTGACATG
Organism: Ryuthela nishihirai; assembly: GCA_038380435.1. Classification (NCBI taxonomy): domain Eukaryota; kingdom Metazoa; phylum Arthropoda; class Arachnida; order Araneae; family Heptathelidae; genus Ryuthela; species Ryuthela nishihirai. Next base: position 48,073,893 of record JAWZYU010000022.1, read on the forward strand.
GACCCCGAAGGCTCAGAGAAGGTTGGGGGAGGGGACCTACTGGAACAGCTGTTGGGAGACAGATGGTAGCCTCCCGTCAAGGCCATCCAGCGTGTTCTTTAACGTGCACAGGGTATGGCTCTCCCGCACACGGAGCCACGGCTTAACGTCCCATCCGACGGACGGCGGCCTTTCCAAACCCATCGGTGTCCCCTACTGACCGTGGGCAGGGCGGGGAATTTTGCGGAAATAAATCTCAACGCTGACCCAGCTGGGACTCGAACCTGGGAACTACAGATTACGAGCCTGGCGCGCTACCGACTGAGCCACCCCCGCCCCCGATGGCTGGGAATTTGGAGGCCAGGTCAATACCTAAAGTCTTCCTCATGTTTCACAAACCATTCTCGAACAATCCGGGCAGTGTGGCATGGTGCATTATCCTGCTGAAAACAGGCACTACTAAAGGGGAAACGAATGCCACGAAAGGATGCACCTGGTCTGGAATGATGTTTAGGTATGTGGTAGACGTCATAGTTTACTGCACATGAATGACTGGGCCCAGGGTTTCCCAGCAGAACATTGCCCAAAACATTACACTCCTTCCCCAGGTAAACAACAGAGACGTACCCGGCCGTCCACATGGTGCAACAGGAAACGAGATTCATCGGATCAGACAACATTCTTGCAATCATTCAAGGTTCAGTTTTGATGCTTGCGTGCCCACTGTAGGCGCTTTGGACAATGAACCGAGGTTAGCATGGGTACTTGGAGCTCCCTGCAGTTATGCAGCCCCTTTTTCAGCAGGGTTCGATGTACTAAATAAGTATTGTGACACATTACTCCCATCACCAGCATTCAAATTACGGGCAAGTTGCGACACAGTATCCCTTCTATTGGCTCATACCATACGGGATAGCCTTCGCTATCCCGTATGGTATGAGCCAATAGAATTTCGATGAGTCACGGTCGACTCATCGAAAGTTGAATTCGTTCGATGAGTCGCGGTTGGCCCACACCTTGCCGGTTGTTCGTGGATTTTCCATCTACACACCTCTTTTTGGAGGTACTAAACATGGCTGACCATGAGCACCCCACAAGCCTTGTCGTTTCCGAAATGCTCTGACCCAGTCGTCTGCCCATTATGGGGCGGGGGTGGCTCAGTCGGTAGCGCGCCATGCTCGCAATCTGTAGTTCCCAGGTTCGAGTCCCAGCTGGGTGAGCGTTGAGATTTATCGCCGCAAAATTCCCCGCCCTGCCCACGTTCAGTAGGGGACACTGATGGGCTTGGAAAGGCCGCCGTCCCTCGGACGCGACGTTAAGCCGTGGCCCCGTGTGCGGGAGAGCCATACCCTGTGCACGTTAAAGAACACGCTGGATGGCCTTGACAGGAGGCTACCATCTGTCTCCCAACAGCTGTTCCAGTGGGTCCCCTCCCCCAACCTTCTCTGAGCCTTCGGGGTCCATGTGACCTGGCCATTTAGCCCATGGTGTGCAAAAAAGTGCCGCTCAGAGGTAAAACAACCCAACCCAACCCCAATCCACATACTCTAAGTCGTTCTAAAAGAATCTGGCAACTTTCAAAAAATAAGAAATTTCGGAAATAAGAAAAAAATACTCAAAAAGCAAATAAAAACATCCATGTAACAGCTTGTGTTATAGTAACACCCTGGGCATCAAAAGCCCCTTTATCGCGTAAAGATGAACCGTTTCGGATTTGTTCGAAAGAAAACTCTTCCCTTGCAAGTCAGAAATGAATTAAACATGGACGTCGGGGCCACTTCGATGTTCTTTTGTACCTGAACAATACCCAAGTGTCACTTAAAAATTGTCACGCAACGCGAACACATTTACTGCATCCCTCGCCAAAGGCACTAGAGAGAGGAATCGTAGCAAGGGGAACTAGCATACGAAAAGCGGCGGAGTCCACCACGGCAACGGAGTAGTGAGAGGACCCGTCACGCAACGCTGCTGGTGACGTGAACCCGGTGACAGATGTCACCTCCCGCACGTGTGGTGTCGGTCAGGCCGTAGCGTAGCGGCGATTGGAGCCGACACCAACTGCTGATGTGCGTGTGTGCCGGGATCGAATGCTTATATTCTTGTGTCGCACACGTCCTGTCAACTTGGGACAGGAGACACTCGGCTCGGTTCCTTAGCAGGAAATCTGGAGAAGTGCAGCACTCAGAGCCAGCAGTTCATCTGTAGACGGACGATGAGTCAGCACAATAACTGTGGCTTATTGCGCGTCTGTCAACTAGCTGAAAGGACTAATTTCGGTAAAGAAAGGAGAAGGTTGGAGAAAGAGTTCGTTTCTTTCCTTTCGCACTGCGCAGTTTTTTAGAAAATGAAAAAAGTGAAAAACTACCAGTAGAGAAGTAGGAATGTGTGAATGGGGAGCAGATGTCAATCTTATCGTATTCCAACGAGATTAAAATGGAGATTCAAAGAGGTGAAACGAGGACTAGTTGTCTCTCTTTGTTCGCAACTAACAACGAATCTTGAAGTTCTTTTTCTTTTCCATTCTGTCATTTTAGGCGGTTTTACAAATGATGAAAGATGCTATTTCCGAGAACAATTTTAAAAAAGAGAAGACGTCCAGTTAACTCTCGATTAACCGGGGTAATGCAAGTCACCTTGATACACCAGTGAGGGAAACGAGGGAAATTAAATATGCATAAAAGTTTAAGCGATTTAATTTATTTTAAACCATATAAAATAACATTATTTAATTATTATAAGTACGGTATATTAAAATATTAATGAATATTTTAAAATTGGTTTCCAATTTTTAAAAGTTAACAGCTTTCAGCAGAATTTTAAAAATTAAATATAATTAAATCAGCTGTATATTTAAAAACTACTTCTCATGTTATTGCATTGTCCACGCTTGAAATCATATAGATGGTTTTGAGTAATAGGGGAAAGAAGATAAAAAAAACCTTGTCAAAACGTGGTATAAAAAAAATTAATGTAAAATTATTTAGTTAAAATTGCATTCAATATCTAGGGACACATTTATCATTCTACAGATGTCATCCAAAACTGTACAAAAATGCATGCACAATAGTTTAGAAACACAAAACTGCACGTCGATTTCTTGATGTAATACGACCTAAAGCTTATATATACACTATCTAGTATTATATTTTACAGGGGCGGGGGTGGCTCAGTCGGTAGCGCGCCAGGCTCGTAATCTGTAGTTCCCAGATTCGAGTCCCAGCTGGGTCAGCGTTGAGATTTATCTCCGCAAAATTCCCCGCCCTGCCCACGGTCAGTAGGATACACCGATGGGCTTGGAAAGACCGCCGTCCGTCGGATGGGACGTTAAGCCGTGGCCCCGTGTGCGGAGAGACATACCCTGTGCACGTTAAAGAACACGCTGGATGGCCTTAACGGGAGGCTACCATCTGTCTCCCAACAGCTGTTCCAGTGGCTCCCCTCCCCCAACCTTCTCTGAACCTTCGGGGGCCCATGTGACCTGGCCATTTAGCCCATGGTGTGCAAAAAAAGTGCCGCTCAGAGGTAAAACAACCCAAATTATATTTTACCACGGTCAATCCTCAAATCGATTGATACTTCCCTGGATAATTAAAAGTTGGCTGTATTACTTGAATAATACTGAGAAGCAATACTCGTAATTATAAAATATCTTTATTGATAGGGTTGGGGGAGTGGCTCAGTCGGTAGTGCTCCACTCTCATAATCTATAGTTTCCAGGTTCGAGTCCTCCCTGTGACAGCGTTGACATTTATCTCCGCAAAACTTTCTGACCTCGGCCAGTAAGGGACACCGTTGGTCTTGGAAAAGCCGCAGTCCGGCGAATGGGAAGTTAAGCCGTGGTTCCATGTGCGGGAGAGACATACGCTGTGCACATTAAAGAACATTCTGGATGGCCTTGACGGAAGACTATTATTTGTCCCCTTCCCCCAACCTTCTCTGATCCCTCGGGGTCCTTGTGACCTGACCATTTTGCCCATTGTGTCCAAAAATGGGCTGCTGAGAGGTAAAACAACGCAACCCATTAGCTCTTATTCTAGAACTGTATTAGAGGGTATGAAAGTGGTAAACAGAAAATTTCTCCTCTTTGGAAACGATGATCCCATATTCTCCAGAGGCGATACGCTGTTCTTATAATAATAATAATTATTATTATTATTACTATAATTCTCAACATGTGCTGGTTAATGCAATAAATTTCTCATTATTTGTCACTTTTCGCAGCCATTCCCAATAATTTCAAACACATTTGCAAATAGGGTCGCATCTCGGGGGAGAGTTGGGTTGGGTTGTTTTACCTCTGAGCGGCACTTTTTTGCACACCATGGGCTAAATGGCCATGTCACATGAACCCCGAAGGTTCAGATAAGGTTGGGGGAGGAGACCCACTGGAACAGCTGTTGGGAGACAGATGGTAGCCTATCGTCAAGGCCATCCAGCGTGTTCTTTAACGTGCACAGGGTATGGCTCTCACGCACACGGGGCCACGGCTTAACGTCCCATCCGACGGACGGCGGCCTTTCCGATCCCATCTGTGTCCCCTACTGACCGTGGGCAGGGCGGGAAATTTTGCGGAGATAAAGCTCAACGCTGACCCAGCTGGGACTCGAACCTGGGAACTACAGATTACGAGCCTGGTGCGCTACCGACTGAGCCACCCCCGCTCCATCTCGAGGGAGAAGGAAACCTTCCCCCTTTAGATTGCTAGTAAGAGTAATAGAGGCAAAAATAGTTAAATTAATATATTTCTCAAGAATATTTTTTCAAATTTCTCTAAAGCAGAAGGGAAAATGTTATACTGCAATGGAATTCCAGTCTGCTGTTCTTTTTACTCCTTTCTGATTCGATTGAGCTTCTCCCATCCTTTATTTTTTTCGAGATCCGGGCATCTTTGTAAATATCATGAATTTCATGTTAGTTTTTGACCTAATTGATCATTGGCATTGGGTTGTTTTATCTCTGAGCAGCACTTATTTGCTCACAATGGGCTATACACCAGGTCACAAGAAATCCGAGGGCTCAAAGAAGGTTGAGTGGAGAGTACCCACTGGACAGCTGCTAGGTGACAGGTGTTTGCCTCCCGTTTAGACCACTCAACGTGTTCTTTAAAGTGCACAGTGTATGGCATAACGTCTTTTCCAACGAACGGCTGTATTTTCAAGTCCATTGGTGTCCCCTACTGACCAAGGTCAGGGAGATTTGCGGAGATAAACCTCAACGCTGGCCCAGTTGGGACTCGAACCTGGAAACTGCAGGTTACGGGACAGACGAGCTACTAACTGACCCCTCCCCCCCCCCCGATCATTGACATAACTAGGAGCAAAAGAGCGCATTCCAAAATCTTACCCCATCTCCCCTCCCGCCACCTCAAATAAATATTTGGGTTGGGTTGTTTTACCTCTGAGCGGCACTTTTTTGCACACCATGGGCTAAATGGCCAGGTCACATGGATCCTTAAGGCTGAGAGAAGGTTGGGGGAGGAGACCCACTGGAACAGCTGTTGGGAGACAGATGGTAGAGCCTCCCGTCAAGGCCATCCAGCGTGTTCTTTAATGTGCACAGTGTATGGCTCTCCCGCACACGGGGCCACGGCTTAACGTCCCATCCGACGGACGGCGGCCTTTCCAAGCCCATCGGTGTCCCCTACTGACCGTGGGCAGGGCGGGGAATTTTGCGGAGATAAATCTCAACGCTGACCCAGCTGGGACTCGAACCTGGGAACTACAGATTACGAGCCTGGCGCGCTACCAACTGAGCCACCCCTGCCCCCACCTCAAGTAAATACTTCTGTGGTCGATTTTGAGACTTAAATTTTTTGGCAATAATTGACTACATAATTTTTTCGTTGAAAAGAAAAAAACATAGCTACTGGTGAAGTATTATAGTTTATAAAATATACATAATAAATAGTATTGCTAAACTTAATATGAAAGGAAAATTACTCACATATATATTACGTGTAAAAACTTTAAGCATCTTTTGCTTAGCCAAAATGATTAATGATTTGATTTCAGTTCTCCGAAATCCGTGGAATCAAAAAGAAAAAAATTTTCGCCACTACAATATGTACAGTCGCTCAAAAAATATCCGAACGCTATGGTTGATTACAAAATTCAGAAAAAATATCTGGCAACGATTGTTTTAGAAATTAGTGATCTGGCAACCTTCGTGTATATTGCCAGATCACTAATTTCTAAAAAAAATCGTTGCAGGATATTTTTTTCTGAATTCTGTAATCAACCACAGTGTTCGGATATCTTTTTGAGCGACTGTAAATCGATTTTTGTATACTGCATGGGACCCAAAATATCTCATCCTTGAGATTTTCTTGCTGCTGTCATTCTATCGTGACGCCAGTGTTTTCGGTTTTTTTTTCCTCCCCATAATTTTGTACATATTTTAATAACATATTAATTAATAGGTAGTTTTATAGCATTTAATTTAAATTCAGTGGGTTTTGATAGTTTTTCTCAATTTATTATTATAAAAAGATGAAATCACTCGGAGACACCATCGGTTTACTAAACTTAATAAACCGATGGTTCAAATATCGAAAATATCATTATTCCGGAAGTGGGGGGCGGGTTGGGTTGGGTTGTTTTACCTCTGAGCGGCACTTTTTTGCACACCATGGGCTAAATGGCCAGGTCACATGGACCCCGAAGGCTCAGAGAAGATTGAGGGAGGGGACCCACTGGAACAGCTGTTGGGAGACAGATGGTAGCCTCCCGTCAAGGCCATCCAGCGTGTTCTTTAACGTGCACAGCGTATGGCTCTCCCGCACACGGGGACACGGCTGAACGTCCCATCCGACGGACGGCGGCCTTTCCAAGCCCATCGGTGTCCCCTACTGACCGTGGACAGGGCGGGGAATTTTGCGGAGATAAATCTCAACGCTGACCCAGCTGGGACTCGAACCTGGGAACTACAGATTACGAGCCTGGCGCGCTACCGACTGAGCCACCCCCGCCCCACATATAGTTTGGATGAGATTCAGCATCAAGTAAAGATTTCTTTTCTTTTGGCTTTGTTTATAATACAGAAAAACTCACTGAGCTCAAAGTATGAATTGTAATAGTGTAAATAAGATTATTTCAGTACGTTCTATTTTAACTCATACTTTCCATTAGTTAATAGTATATACTGTATATAGACGATTGTGATCGACTGACAAGGGATCAGCTAATTCTAACTATAATGCAGAAATGGTAGAGCTCCGAAAATTTGAATTTAATGGTAATCCGAATCGTAGATCTCTGGGAAAAAAATTGACGTCCAGGGTCAATCAAGGTCATATAGAGGGGCGAGGATGGCTCAGTCGGTAACAACCCAGACCCGTAATCTGTAGTTCCCAGGTTCGAGTCCCAGCTGGGTCAGCGTTGAGATTTATCTCCGCAAAAATTCCCCGCCCTGCCCACGGTCAGTAGGGACACCGATGGGCTTGGAAAGGTCCCCGCCCGTCGGATGAGACATTAAACCGTAGCCCTTTGTGCGGGAGAGCAATACCCTGTGCACGTTAAAGAACACGATGGATGGCCTTGACGGGAGGTTACCATCTCTCTCCCAACAGCCTTTCCAGTGGGTCCCTTTCCCCCACTTTCTGTGAGCCTTCGGATTCCTTGTGCCCTGATCATTTGGTCCATTTTGTGCAAAAAATTGCCTCTCAGAGTTAAAACAGCTCAACACATTCTATTGGACAGATGTTAATTGGATTTCCGTCACTTTATGACTGTTTTTGGAATGTTTTTTTGCATTCTAAATGTGAAAATTCCAAAAGCATTTTGCTGAAAAGTTTTTGATACGTTACAGAAAAAAATCTAAATATTTAATAAAATAATTTTTAAACAAAAGTATTGAAATACAAACACAAATTGAATATACATTTAGAACAAAAGAGTAAAGGAAATTTTAATTATTGGAGAGACAAGTAAATACCAGTTAATAATTAATATAAAGATTTTTTAATAAATAATGTTATTGTTTACAGTGTTTCATTACGTATTTAATTGTTTTTAACATTAAATTGCACTAGATCCTGCGATTGCAATAAAAGTTCCAAGGGACTTTAAAATCACAGTATTTACCTTGCAAAGTTAAATTACAAGTCTATCAGTCTGCAACCTACTAGTACTATTAAACAACATATTTAATAAAACTAATCATTAGAAGGCAAACGAAAAAATAGTGATTATTAATAGCAAAAAGAGATTATGTGTGACCTTATACTTCTTCTTTTACAAGATCTCAGACACTCAGAAAAGATAAAGTAGATGCAACAAGATCCGCAGCATCTGGGACCATTCGTTCAGCAGAGTAAATGGACGCATGGTTTCGAGATCCCTGAGCATGCGTAATTAAAAGTGACAGTTCTCTGGATGCGGGCACCACGGCGGCGCTTGCAACATCAGCATCAGCATCAGAAGAGACGATCACGCACCAATGCTCACGCGCAAATACAAGCAATGGTTCATTTTAACAACCCAAAATTAAAAGCCGCTTTAGTAGCTGCGCACTTTGTGATAACACCTAGGGTCTGATCGTTTTCTGCAATGTCACGGTTCTTTCATCCAGCCCATCATCGCAGAAATGGAAAGCTGTAATTTGGGCGTAGTTATTGCTGGCGTTTGGGAATATGCCTATCGCATAGCGGAATGAAAACTCCATTTAGATAACGCAGTACTCTGCTACTTCCATTACACGCATTGGGGAATCGGTAAATATATCAGATTTTTGTTTGTACGGTCGTTTTTGTTGTCTTTCTCTGCATCGACGCTAGTTGAAGTGGAACAGTAAAAGGTTGCCCCGTCTTCTTTGTCGATATTTGTGGTGGCGAAAGCGATTTTTTTACGGTGGAAATTACTAGTTATGGGGAAAAGAATATGTAGGAATTTGAAATAAGATTTGGAATGTGTGAAAGCGTACTCTCGAAATAATTTAAAAAGTTGAAAAGTCTTTAAGTAATTTTTAAAGAAATCATAACGTTATAATGTTGAAATATTTGGCTAATTTTCTAGTGAGAAATTAAAACTAGGATTAAAGAAACTTAATGATGCTTTTTGAAGCTATATTCACGTACGCAATTTTCGACTAAGAGTTCGTAGCTTTAATTCAAAAACTTGACCAGAAAGTACTTAAAAATGACATTAATATGTTAGAACTGTTATTAATTATGAAGCGGTAATATTTAGGAATCTTAAAACTGAAGCTCTGCGAGGATGAAAACATCCACCGATATTCACATTCAAAAGGGCTCCGGGAATGAAAAAATAATATTGACTCGGAACGTGGATAAAACCGCGGATAAAATATTGATATTGATGCGGAGAGTGGATAAAATCTGTAGGATTACTGTATTATTGATGGCTGATATTGGAGAAAAAAACTACTTTCTGCAACGAAAAACTGATTGAAAATTTAATGATGACATATACTATCAGAAAAAGAAAAATACGTTGGGATAAAGCCGCAGATTTAAAAAAAATTTACTTTATATAAAAACACAACGATCTTTTTGTTGAAAAGGCAGAAAAAAATCCGCACAGGACCTGCTTTGATATTTATGTCTGTTAATCCTCACCTTGCCCAATTAAGTCATAATGCATATACTGGGCCGGATCTACGATCTAGAATGTCAAGGCCACCTTCATACACATGGGAGGAAAAAAAGAGCGAAATTAAATATGCAAAAATTTTAAGCGATTTTATATGCCTAAAATTTAACTAAAATCTATTCATTTTAAATGGGAAAGGTGGGGATTATCTGAGATAAATGGGGATTAGCGGAGATAACTTTCAAAGCTGGCACAGTTGGGACTGGAACCTGGAAATTTCAGATTACCAGAAAAACCTCTTCACTGATAACTTGGGGGCGGGGGTGACTCAGCCGGTAGCGCTCCAGCTCGTAATCTGTAGTTCCCAGGTTCGAGCCCCAACTGGGCCAACGTTAAAATTTATCTCCGCAAAACTCCACGCCCTTCCTTCGGTCAATAATGGACACCGATGGGTTTGGAAAGGCTGCCGTCCGTCGAATTGGACGTTAAACCGTGGCCCTTGTGCGGGAGAGCCGTACCCTGTGCAGGTTAAAGAACACGCTTGACGGAAGGCTACAGCTGTCCAGTGGGCACTCCAACCTTCTCTGAGTCTTCGGGGTTTAGAGAAGGTTGGAATGGCCATTTAGACCATTGTGTACCAAAAACTTGCCGCGCAGAGGTAAAACAACCACACCCAACCTTGATAACATGGCTTCGTGGCTTTGTCAAGTTTTGTTAGCTGAATTTTCTCTACCCTAGCCGATCAGAAGAAATAGATGTTGCAAAACATTCCGCACACTATAATTCTTTATCCTTCTAAACAAATTTTCATATATATTTACAGGTTGCTTAAAATTCAACATACCTCCAGTGCCCTATCTAGGATAAGGGAGACCCCGACCTTGAAAATACTAGTAAGAGTAACAGTGGCAAAAATTATTATATCGATGTACATTTCATGCATCTTTTAAGAATTTTTAAAGCCCTCTGAAACGGAGAGTGAAATGCCATACTCCCATGGAAATTCAGTCTCTCCCCCCTCCCATGTGTTTTCCGCTGCTTGATTCAATTTCTCCTCCCCCTCCATTTATTTTGCCGTAGATTCGGGCCTGCATACATACAACAGGTATTTAATTTAACCATCTTTTGTGCAATTTATGAAAAATATGCTGTTTGTAACTTAGGCTTAGAAACTATACATATATATATAAAACAGAGTTGGGTTGGGTTGTTTTACCTCTGAGCGGCACTTTTTTGCACACCATGGGCTAAATGGCCAGGTCACATGGACCCCGAAGGCTCAGAGAAGGTTGGGGGAGGGGACCCACTGGAAAAGCTGTTGTGAGACAGATGGTAGACTCCCGTCAAGGCCATCCAGCGTGTTCTTTAACGTGCACAGGGTATGTCTCTCCCGCACACGGGGCCACGGCTTAACGTCCCATCCGACGGACGGCGGTCTTTCCAAGTCCATCGGTGTCCCCTACTGACCGTGGGCAGGGCGGGAAATTTTGCGGAGATAAATCTCAACGCTGACCCAGCTGGGACTCGAACCTGGGAACTACAGATTACGAGCCTGGCGCGCTACCGACTGAGCCACCCCTGCCCCCTATATAAAACAGAGACTATATATATATAACAGAAACTATATAAAATGTAACATAAACTATATATATAAATATAACAAAATATATATATATATTGTTATAATTCTAAAACCTTGTGTAGCTTTCATGGAAAATAAAATACCATTAAATTTTATTAGATCATTTTAAAATATAGCGGGTAGGTTAGTAGCCCCCTCAGCTTCAGGTTTCTAACTATCCCAAACAAAAAATAAGGCAAATGAATCACAATGAAGAAAAGAAATAAAGTAATATTCAAGTTTCTTCTGAAATTTTAAAAGTTCTAGTTTGAGAAGAATAAAATTTGAATTGACTACGAATCTGTTTTTATTTTTGCACCAAAATAAGATTTCAAAAACAGAAATCAACCTGAACCAAAAATAACCATGAGATGTATGCTTTTCACTTGAGAAAGTTTATGTAAAACATATTTCTTGAAAAAAATCAATACTGCACATTGTAATTTTATTTCTCGTCCCCCTCCCCTCCTTTTTTTTCTGCAAAAGCAAAAATCATAGCAAAGGATGGTTTTAGATTCTATTCATTATAGAACTTTCGTCCAGGAATCTGAAAAGCAGAGTTTGAATTTTGTATCTGGTGATTTTACTGTAGCTTCCACTGAGGAGAGATTTCATTGAGAATTCTTCTCTTCCATAATCTTCATCTCTTCCTTAATCTTTGTTTGAAACTGGCCTTTCAAAATCTAAATAGTCTTATAGACATGAGATCTAGAAATTATCTAGAAATGAGAAACATTTCTGGAGTTTTATAGTGGTAAAATAAGATATATTGAAATGTGGTGGGAAGGTAAGAAGACCCTCAACTTTGGGTTTCTTGCTATTCCAAAATAAAACAAGACTTATTTTCGCAATATTCATGCATAAATTTTGCAATATTTATGTAGAGAAGCCTGTCATCTTTGGGCTTCCTCTTATCCCTGTAAAACAACCTTTATTTTCTCAATATTTATAAAATATGTTTCAATATATATTCACCGGTAGTTAATCAAAATTCTTTGAATATTAAAATTACTATTATTTATATATACTAATATTTATATAATCAATACACACTGGTTTCCATAAATAAAGAAACAATCTGGGAATCAGGTTTTTCTCGAAAACTCTTTGAATCTGCTGCATGTGAATCGGAAGAAATATATATATATATATAAATATTGTGCAGTAGAATAACAATGAAAGATGGAATAGCACTTTTAATTCACATAATCTGTGCAGCTACCCAAAGATATCCCTCCCCAAACCATGACATCATATACCTCCTATATGTCCTGTAGGAGGAAGTTATCTTTTATTGTACCAACATATGTTCGCACAAAGGAGCCCAAGATTTCATCTCTCTACCTGAGACCAGGACGTCTACTGCTGGATGCATGTACAGATCTATGTAGCTGTCCAAAGATATCCGTCTTCAAACCATGACATCATATTCCTCCTATATGTCCTGTAGGAACGAAGAAGTTATCTCTTATTGTACCCATATACGTTCGCACAAATGAGCCCAAGATTTCATCTCTCTACCTGAGACCAGTGATGTCAACTGTTGGATGCATGTACAGTTTTTCTAATCACCACAAATTTTACAAATGTTATTAGGTAATTGAAATTATAATTAAGACTATACAGCTGCTTTTTTAAATAATTGAAAAATATTTTACGTTAAACAATAATTTAAGCACACTCTGAAATGGCAATTTGTATGTTCCAATTTAATTTTGAATAATTTATTGACATGACAACACTACCGTTTAAATTTCAAAGTTCTTGATCTCAAGAATATCAAATACATATAAATAGCGCCTTACATGTAATGCTTTTATCACAATCATGATAGCGAGTTACGGTCAAAGAATGTAGAGGGAGAAGAAATTAAGCTTCCATAGAAATTAATGTAAAATCGAGTATCGTGCATTTGGCGTAGAGGTGAAACGAACATTACAGGGGACGGACGCTTTTGTAATTACATGTTACTGTCAACTTCCATTCTCTTCGCTTTTCCTATGTAATAATTTCCCATTGATATCCTACAGAGTATATTAATATCAGTTCTGGTCCCTGTTTCTAATGCAACCAAGAAAGCTCTTAATTGTAATAATTTATTTTATAAATTAACTTCAGGCTAATTTCAAATCTTCTCTTTCCGTTCAATTTATAATTGATGCTTCAACGAAAAATAATTCCAATGGAAAAAATAAACCTTTATTAAAATCATGATATTATTTTTTTTCAAATACAAAGTGCAGTTACTTTTTTTCCTTTTTTAAAATATAAATTTTTTATGCATAATTCCTTTGCCCCTTATTGTTTGCTTCCCAGCTTAACCGAATGAACGATACGAATCGAAACACCACTTGAGGTCGCCACTTACGCTTTGTCAAAGCTGAACTTCTTTTCCTTATACATTCTTTGTTACAGTAAACTAGCTTGGTTCGAAATGAGATGATCTCACGCAAATATTGAGAATATTGTCGCATTGAGAGGGAGATGATGGCAGAAAATTTAAATTAATGTTTTTTGAATGAAAAGTCAGCAACATATAAATAATAAAACTATTCATTAAAATCGTAAAGCAGAAATGTTTTTGCTTAGTATTCTTAAAATAAAATCGAATAGCCCTATATTGAATAGTAATTGATTTTACCTATATAATTTGTTAAAAACAAATTCAATATTAATTAATCACAGCAGAAACATTTATGAAGCTTTTGAATTCCACACAACTAGTATTTAGCATTTTTTACAAAATAATAACAACATCAATAATAATAATTTAGTAATAAAGCTAAAATATGTCTCCTAATAAATTGAAAAGCGACTCTTTGACATCTACATAATTATCTGAGTTTGAATCCCACTGTTCTAAGAATTTTAAGTTCAACGTTACAAAGCTGTCTGATATTTTCCAGTTTAATTTATTTGAGAATTTAATATTGAATTTGATTTTACAATTACGCAATTTGAAGTGTTTGCTTTATAGTCAGGACTCAACAATACCCATAAGAATATTTACTGTAAAGTATTTGAAAACGTAATGAATTATTAGGTTGTAAAATTCTTCCCACCCAATTATTCACAAGATTCTGCTCTAAGTCGGAAAAAGGAAATGCTTTTCGTAAATAAATTCATTCTGCTGCAGGCATTTCAGTTTATTAGCAACTCGTCAATACAACATTCCATCAGCCAATTCATTTCATGCTGACGATCCGCGGATGGTTCGCAAAGGAAATAAAAAGGAGTTTACAAAATTGCAATATTCATCATGAGTAAATATGTACTACGTAAAAAACTACCGTCAGAATAATATTCTTAACAACAATATCAGCTTTGTCACTTTGTAACAAAAGCTCCAATATTGTTATTTTTCTATGACGCACAACGTTCTGCACATTCATGATTTTTGTGACGGCATTTTTCCTTCGAAGTAACCCGGAAATGGACGTCTGTTAGTATCTCTGCCTGTGTTGGGAGGGTATGTAAGGGAAAGGGGGGAAACGGACACTAGTGCTTTCAGATGTTGCTAGGATTTACGAAAAGGAAATAAGCAACTGCAAAAACACGGAGCAGTTTGAAATTGAAAAATTTGGCGAGCATCGTATTATTGGATTCCTTTGTATTTGGTAAAGCAATTCTTCATGCAAATGCAAAGGTCGGTCGGTAAAAGCCATTTTTCTCTGACAAAGTACGCAAAATTTGATTCTATGTTTTCTTATTTTGGTTTCAGTTTTTGTTGTTCTTGTTTGCTGCCTTTAAAATTCAATTCCTATGCCGTTTTACTAAGAGATATATAAGCTAATTAAATAACAGGAATAATTAACTGAAATTAAATACATTGTACAATATATTCCATTGCATCGTTGCCCTAGGCATAATTGTTCTGCTCTTTAGACGGTTCTATGTCAGTTTGAAACTGTACCAGAAAAATGACTGGTAGATTAAAACACATTTACACCCATAAAAGGGTTCTACATTTATTATCTAACTCGAAGAATAACATATCACCTCTGAATAATATGGAATGTTCATTTTCAGAATTTTGACCCATTTGACGGTAGCAATTCGAACTATGGGTGATTGTAAAAAGTAAACAGTTTAGCCTTATAGAGTGAAAACAGAATTTCTCATTTATCACTTAAAATGAAAAGATTAGTTTTTTTTTCATATCCTTGGGTTAAGAGGCAAATCAGTCAAAGTATATTAAAAATTTATTTATTATTACCATTTAAAATATAAAAAACTCAGTAACTAAAAAATTCAAAAGTTTTAATATTTTAAAAATAATGAGTTACCAGTAAAATTTTAATCAGCATATTTTTATTACTTCTGCGTGATTAATATGTAAATTTGTTTTGTTCTGCACTATCCAGATTATTTACTTTACGTCCAAGAAATCGACTCTATCGAATTTCAACAAAAATTTAATTTTTGTCTTGTTTATAACATGGTTATAATACCCATTCGTATTGGAGTCCGGAAGGCGGATGGATGAAATTTTTCACACTTGCCAAATTACCCGCTTTTATGTATGCAGTCTTTGTATGGGGTATGTAATAAGTTGTCCATTCAAAAACTTCAAGTACTTCAAAACACAGTAAACTCCAAGCTATCCGACATTTATGGGGAATAGGGGTTGCCGGTTAGATGAATCTTCCAATAGAATGAGAAATGTATCTGTAGAAATCAAATACAGTAAGTAAAATATTGTATTCAACCGTTAGTTGAAATAAAAAATGGAATTAAAAGCAATGATAATAAAAATGAAGTATAATATCCTTAATACAAATATATGTCTAAAATACAATTGTACTTCATATATATAAAGTGCAATTATACCGTATTGTTACGAATTAAATGGATGAAAACCGAGCGTGAGTTCAAAAATATAGTATATAACAATAATAATTCTAAAATAATGCAATTTATTACAAAAGTATGAATCAAAACATTTATATAAATTAAAGTAATAATAAATCTTCAAACTATTTATTCATTAATCTTCAAACTATTTATTACTATTTACATTCAAATCATAAAATAAGGCTTATATCAGTCGATGAGCAGCAAAATCATGTTTGTAATTGGTAAATGTTTTACCAATTATTGTAAACAAATTAAATGTAACTATATACCAATTGACGAAGTCTTCCTACAGAAAAGTTGAAATCACTTCTGTATGTTCGACTAACATAAAAACCTCCTCAAGTCTCCTAAACATCCTTATTTTTCCTGTTAGTACACTATTAGAATCAACACTAATAACTTTTTTAATCATCCGCGCACAAAGCACATACAACATTTCTTCTTTAGATTATCTTATGTGTAGAAACTGAGACTAACTAGGTTTGCTTTCTCATTCCAATTTCTATTCATTCAATTCTTTCTCTCTTATTTTACGTTTAGGTTCTTTGTTCGGAGTCGTTGGTGACATAATTCTCAGGCTGTAGTTCACGCGAGCATCAAGATGGTACATCACATCACGGTTCACTGTAGCACGTTTATCTGTCGTAACAGTATTATATTCATACTCAGGGACGGACCCAAGGGTACCCCCCCCCCCCCCCCACGGAAATCCTGTCCTCTTATACGAAATCTCAAATTGGTCTACCTGCTTTGAAATACAAAACACTTGTCGATGTATAATTTTATTTTAGCATTATATTTTATGTCAGACACTAAAAATAAATTGGGGCGGGAGTGGCTCAGTTGGTAGCGCGCCAGGTTCGTAATCTGTAGTTCCCAGGTTCGAGTCCCAGCTGGGTCAGCGTTGAGATTTATCTCCGCAAAATTCCCCCGCCCTGCCCACGGTCAGTAGGGGACACCGATGGGCTTGGAAAGGCCGCCGTCCGTCGGATGGGACGTTAAGCCGTGTCCTCGTGTGTGGGAGAGCCATACCCTGTGCACGTTAAAGAACACGCTGGATGGCCTTGACGGGAGGCTACCATCTGTCTCCCAACAGCTGTTCCAGTGGGTCCCCTCCCCCAACCTTCTCTGAGCCTTCGGGGTCCCTGTGACCTGGCCATTTAGCCCATGGTGTGCAAAAAAGTGCCGCTCAGAGGTAAAGCAACCCAACGGTTCACTGTAGCACGTTTATCTGTCGTAACAGTATTATATTCAAACTCAGGGACGGACCCAAGGGTACCCCTTCCCCACGAAAATCCTGTCCTCTTATACGAAATCTCAAATTGGTCTACCTGCTTTGAAATCCAAAACACTTGTCGATGTATAATTTTATTTTAGCCTTATATTTTATGTCAGACACTAAAAATCAATCAATACCCACTTCAACCACAGAGGTCTGATAAGAGCCTACCAGTTTAATACGTTACACTAGAAGGTCTGTGAGAAAGGCGAGACCTCAGTAGGAAAGCATCGCAAACATCAGTGGACCTGGGCTCGAACCCAGGTTCTTTGATCACTATCCAAGCCCGCTAGCCACTCTGACAAAATAGATTTAAAACAACTATAAAATCTCATTCCATATTAAATAACATTTTAAACTTTCCTGTTCGGTGGAATATTTTAGTTATTGGGAAATCCTACTCAAGTGTTTTCTTCAAACATGCCTCCTCATCAGTACTCACAAAACTAAGAAACTTAAAACTAAATTATCGAATTCACCCGAAACTAAATTCTCGGAATCTCTCTAAAACTAAATTTTAGCCTTATTTTATCAAATGGTTGAAATAATACTTATTACTTTAAGTTTTAATTAATTTTTGAGATGAATTCTTATTATTATTACACAATATTAAAATTTCTGTAATTCTTTAAGTACCGAACGAATATTGTTTCAAAATATTATGATTCTTATAATTATTTCTTCAAATTGATTCTTATAATTACATTTGTAAATTCGATAAATTGGGCCTTGTTTCCAACTTTACCGAACATTTCGAATATTCCAAACATATATTCTGATAAATGTGATGAATTTAATGTCACTACTCAATTCAATATTCAATAGTAGCGCATGAGGTATGTATCCTGTAAATAAACATAGGACACATGAATAGTTAACTGGAAAAAGAGTTTTGCCCAGAGCAGGACTCGAACACACATCTCCTGAACACATGCGATGTGTTCTAACCACTAAATTCTCAGCGGATAACACTTTCTTCAGATAATCGTGACTATAAATCTTCCCGTTTTTTTTTTTTGGCACCAGGCACCATCTGTACTGGGTTGTTTTCGGTTGTTTTACCTCTGTGCGGCACTTTTTTGCACACCATGGGCTAAATGGCCAGGTCACATGGACCCCGAAGGCTCAGAGAAGGTTGGGGGAGGGGACCCATTGGAACAGCTGTTGGGAGACAGATGGTAGCCTCCCGTCAAGGCCATCCAGCGTGTTCTTTAACATGCACAGGGTATGGCTCTCCCACACACGGGGCCACGGCTTAACGTCCCATCAGACGGACGGCGGCCTTTCCAAGCCCATCGGTGTCCCCTACTGACCGTGGGCAGGGCGGGGAATTTTGCGGAGATAAATCTGAACGCTGACCCAGCTGGGACTCGAACCTGGGAATTACAGATTACGAGCCTGGCGCGCTATTGACTGAGCCACCCTCGCCCCATCTGTACTGGGAATGGACAACTAAGTTGCATCAATTATGGTGACAAAAACAGCTAATCAATCACTCTCTCGGCGTTATTCAATAAGCAGAGTAACAGAGGAAAACCTGTTAACATGGACTCGTGAATAATTTGGTAAAAAAAATTAGTTCCGCCTTGAGTATGATTCAAACCAACACCTCCTGCACCAGAAGGCCATACAACTAGATATTCCTGAAAATTGAGAAATTTCTTATATGTTTATCTCCATTATCACTGGTGGAATATTCCGCAAAATTCCCCGCCCTGCCCACGGTCAGTAGGGGACACTGATGGGCCTGGAAAGGCCGTCGTCCGTCGGATGGGACGTTAAGCCGTGGCCCCGTGTGCGGGAGAGCCATACCCTGTGCACGTTAAAGAACACGCTGGATGGCCTTGACGGGAGGCTACCATCTGTCTCCCAACAGCTGTTCCAGTGGTTCCCCTCCCCCAACCTTCTCTGAGCCTTCGGGGTCCATGTGACCTGGCCATTTAGCCCATGGTGTGCAAAAAAAGTGCCGCTCAGAGGTTAAACAACCCAACCCAACTGATGGATTTTAATACTATTTCTTATACTAATATTTATTTACAAATGTTTTATTTTAAAAATTCAAAAATTTAAATTAATTTTTAATTAATATATTTTTTTACTAAATTATTAATTATTTATTTAAAAATTAAAAAAAAATTAGGATGAAAATTATTCGTATTTATTAGCATTATCATAACGCTAATATATATGAATATTGTTTGTTAAATAATATATATATAATATTATTATAAAGCTTAGTGTTAAAATTCACCAGTTAAATAGTAAAAATAAGTATATGAAATATGTAGATTTTTAGAACTATTTATTCTGTCATCATAACTTAGTTCAACGGCTTTTGGTTATAGGAGGAGTTGGTCGAACCTACGTCTACTCAATACATGCCAGGTGTTCTAAATAATAACCTATCAGAGGCTGACTCTTTATACGGAACAAGGGTCTGTTAGAATGCAAATTTACAACGTATAAATTTCGATTTTTTTTAATGCAAAACATAATACGAAAAATGTAAGGTAATTCAAGTGTTATTTTATATCTTTCTCTATTTTTCATTTCATGATATGAGCAATTCTACTATCGGGCTCCGACATGTATACACATGTCTCGAGGTCATTCAAATGTACGTACTTTGCGCATGGCAATGTTATTGGGTTGTTGGGTTGTTTTACCTCTGAGCGGCACTTTTTTGCACAACATGGGCTAAATGGCCAGGTCACATGGACCCCGAAGGCTCAGAGAAGGTTGGGAGAGGGGGCCCACTGGAACAGCTGTTGGGAGACAGATGGTAGCCTCCCGTCAAGGCCATCCAGCGTGTTCTTTAACGTGCACAGGGTGTGACTCTCCCGCACACGGGGCCACGGCTTAACGTCCCATCCGACGGACGGCTGCCTTTCCAAGCCCATCGGTGTCCCCTACTGACCGTGGGAAAGGAGGGGAATTTTTGCGGAGATAAATCTCAACGCTGACCCAGCTGGGACTCGAACCTGGGAACTACAGATTACGAGCCTGGCGCGCTACCGACTGAGCCACCCCCGCCCCACGCATGGCAATGAGTCACGAAATGCCAGTAGAGTCGGAAGCTATTCGTTAGCAGTCAGTGAACGAATACTGCGTTCTAGTCTAGTTTGCACATAACAATTTTCATCTGGTTTTGCGGCCCGCGATTTAATATATAATACTTAATATGGCCCTCGGTGGTTAACGTGTTTGACATGCCTGCTGTACTGTATATCTTTATAAGCAGAGATTATAGCTGATTTCTTAATATACTTTTTTGTTTCTTATATAGTATTTATTAGTATACTTTTTATCAGTTTCTTAGATATTAGTATAGTCTATTAAAATCATAATACTTATAGCATTCCCGGAAAATAAGTGCACGTGAGATGAATGAAAGTGGACGGAGGGATTATGATGGAACCCTGTTCCTGTATTTAAAAAAATTATATGGTTTTAGTGGCTTTAAAGAATTTTTTGGAAAATGTTTGTAATAAATATGTATTTAATATTTTTATCGCCTCCTTTTCTGTTAGGGGCGGGGGTGGCTCAGTCGGTAGCGCGCCAGTCTCGTAATCTGTAGTTCCCAGGTTCGAGTCCCAGCTGGGTCAGCGTTGAGATTTATCTCCGCAAAATTCCCCGCCCTGCCCGCGGTCAGTAGGGGACACTGATGGGCTTGGAAAGGCCGCCGTCCGTCGGATGGGACGTTAAGCCGTGGCCCCGTGTTGGGAGAGCCATACCCTGTGCAAGTTAAAGAACACGCTGGATGGCCTTGACGGGAGGCTACCATCTGTCTCCCAATAGCTGTTCCAGTGGGTCCCCTCCCCCAACCTTCTCTGAGCCTTCGGGGTCCATGTGACCTGGCCATTTAGCCCATGGTGTTCAAAAAAGTGCCGCTCAGAGGTAAAACAACCCAACCCAACCCTTTTCTGTTACTAGAATTTTTAAGGGGGACATGGCACCCTTGTCCCCTTAGATCGGCCCTCATATAATGCGATAGTTAACATGGATATTGTAATGAACAGGGCCGTACTTACGCATAAGCTAACTAAGCTACAGCTCACGATTATGACGGGCCTCAAAAATTTGAGTTTGAAATTTACTGTCACGATTTTCTTTTCTATTCAAATTAATCTGTTTTGCAAACACGGTTCGTCTACATTTTACACAGTCATTATTGTATACCAACGCTAGTATAATGTTTTCACCATATTTATTTCATATTTAGGTTTTAATGTTCCCTTCAATCAGATTAATAAATATGTAACTTATTTCGACTTTCGAAATTTTGGGGCCTCTTAAACTTATTGTAGCTTAAGGCCTCTCAAACTTGCCATAGCTTAGATGACAAACGTCTTCCCACTATCAATAAGATTTCTGTCGGTTGAAGATTTAATATCCTGTCACGCAGGTATTTCTAATGACATACTTATTCTAATGGTTGTAAGGCTCATTGCTGTGAAAAATGCAAACCGTTGATCGGCGCATGTAGGTCAGCAGCAGCAGTTATTATTATTACTGGTGAATTTGATACATCTTTAAACTAAAATTTATTTATAAATACATCTTTTTTAAAGGATTTGTATGTGCAGTGGACCTTCGTTATAGCGCTGCTCGCTATACCGCGCACTCGGTTATAGCGCGGGCGATGTTCGCGATAAGTTCAAACATGTTTATACAGGTCCGTGCGGCGTTAGTGAGTATCGCATTTTATTGTTACTGCATATTGAGTAATTGTGTATGTATTGAGTTCCTGCATGTATTTTGAATAGTGTTTAATTATTGTATGCATGATGAGTAAAAGAAAAGCTTACAGTGTGAAATTTATTGTGTCGCCACCGCGCCGCTCGGTATAACGCGGTTCACCTTATAACGCGGGTGTTTCCCGCCCGACATGCGCGTTATATCGGGGGTCCACTGTATTAGTGTTATGATAATGCAAATAAATATGAATAATATTCCTTTTAAACAGTTATATTTTTAAGTAAACATTAATATAAAAATATTATTACAATTTACCTGTATTAATAATAGAAATATATCTACAAGAAATAACATTTATAATAACTTCGTAATTCAGTTATACGGCCTTCTGTTGCAGAAGGATTATTGGAAAATTTGGTTAATTATTTTTATAAGATTTTCAATGAATATTCTGTATATTCATTTCGTTGTGGTTCGACAACATAGTTAAAAACAGTTGTAAGAAGTATATTTGCATAAATGTTTTCTAATAACTAGTACAGTCATGCAAGTTGCAAAAATAAATATCATTATTGGAGCAGTAAGTTTGTTTCAGATGAACATTTTGGCATTTCAGGAACTTTATTTTTCGCCATAACTCCGTTGCATGGATCAGTTTTTATATTTATTAAATAAGTTCTTTGTATAAAAAAGAATGCTTAAAGTTTGCAAAGAAATTAAATTTACTTCATAAAGTAGCAATGGATATTGGAAATTTATTAAGCTATAAGTCACCGTTATTTATTTAAATATATATATATTAGTCGTATTCTACACTAAGTACGTTTCGATAGAGAGTGAATGGATGTTGGGTCGATATCATGTTTCACAGATTTTTCATTCCAAATAAATAAATTACATAAAGGTAATTTCAAAATTGCAAAGGAATTACATCCATTTCTTTGAAATGACAATGGTAAGCTGCCGAGCTATAAACCGCCTGATGTATTTAAAAAACAATATTTCGAAATGCTACACATTAGTTACTATATCCAGGATATATTTTATTAAATTCATTTCTTTTTAGTGGGTAATGTCAGTAGACTGCTAAAATAATAATAGCTATCCAATGATCAAGAATTAGGTTATTTGCAAAAATAAATCAAAATGCGCAAGCTCTTTCGGTCCATGACACACGAGTTTCTGAAATATATATGCTACAGCAGCTTTGATCCAGGGAACGGTGAAATATTTCAAATCTGAAATATTGCCCTACGGATAAAAGTTTATTTATCATCGTACAATGGATACGTCTATATAATGGTTAAATGATTCGACCCGTCCCCTCGGCGATTTTTCAAATGGCAAAAATATACTCGTCTTCTCTGCTGCGTTGTAAATGGCATATATGTCAACCTGTCTCCTTGACTATTGGAGTTTCACACATTCTCAGGCACAGGACATTGGCGCCGATATCGACCCTAGATTCCTTTTGTACTTCTTCATGCAAAGCTTTCTCTTAGCCGAGTTGTATTTTCTTATTTCACATTTTCTGCAAGTTATATAGAAAAAAAAAATCGATATTTCATTTCCTTATTACAGCTAAAAAGACTTTTCATTAATGAACTATGGAAACAATATATATTCTATTAATAAAATAAAATACTGGTAGTTATTAAATTTTTTCATAAATGTAAAATATTATTTAAAAAAAAAAGTTAGCGCTCTTGGTTACTGATCTAAGGGACCTGGGTTCGAGCCCCGGGTAAGGCATGGATGTATGTGTCGTTTTTCTGCTGAGGTCCTGCCATCCTCTCAGATCTTCTACTGTGGCATATAAACTGACAGGCTCCTGTCAGACCTCTGTGGCAAGCAGCTGCTTGAGGGTGTATTTATTTTTTTAAAATATTATTAAAACATAAATTTAAATATAAACTTAAACAATAATCTAATATACGTTATTGTATATTTTAGTTATTTAAAAAATTACGATAATTAATTTGCTTCTCTTTTCGTTGACACATATTACCAAATACATTGACATTCGCCATTCTTTAATTGGCTAGTTTGATACTCTACGATACAATAAAATGTCGATATAATGAAAGCCAGAAATATTTAGTAAAACATTTTTTTTTCCTACCGTGAGCAATTTACTACGCATCTCTATTGTACGAATGTTTCATTTTAATGAAAATATCAATTCAACGAAATAAAACTTTATACAATTATCCTCTTAATAATTATTTTAAATCAACTCAGACGTCTATCAAAAATTTATAAAACTCTCCATTAATATCATCGTCTATGAAATTTGTTGTAAACCTCCCACAAAAAAAATCCGACATATTGGTGAAACGGACCGAATTAAGCCGAGAACTTCACCCTTTATTCTCCTTAATAAGTATTTCAATATCAGATTTGCTATTCTGGCGTCGCTACAAATAGTACAATTAATAGTAAGCATTTTCTTAATACCATATTTATTTAAAAAATGTTTTTTTTTTAAATTCTACGTCACACAATGCTATATACTAATTTACAATAAATGTAATGGCATCTGCACATTAACAGATATTTTTTTATTAATACTGTATTCAATTTCTGTAATAATGCGCAATATTAATATTCTCTTTTATTTTATATTTTTCTCCTCAGATAACATGTGCGTCATATTCGTGAGGAGTATCATATAAAGAAAAAAACTTTAAATTACGCACATCTTATCTACTTTATCCAGTTTACAGAATGAGAAGACTAACGATTTAATCTAACTATAAATTTTAAAATAACACAAGTACGTTTAAAAATGGTTAATTTTAGATTTTTTTATATTATTCTTACATAATCTTTATAAATATTTTTTTTTCTAATTCATGTTTTTTCTAAAAGACAGTGCCGCAATTCTCATTTTCCCACTAACTTTCAGTGTGTAGGTATTTTACTTTACAATTCTGTGTCTGGCTATTATTAGCATTTTATTGTCTTTTACGAAAATATGTGAAACAGAAAAATTTATTTATTGATATTACGTAAGAATATTACAGAATAATTTATAATTAACTTTTTTTTAAAAACTTTCTCTACTGTTTAAAATTCAAAATTATATATTGTCATTTAAAACAAAATTATTTAATTTAGCAGTTTTTAAATTGCTCTTGTACTAAAATATGCATATATGGAAATCATCTGTGTTAGCTACTTAATATGTAATTCAATTCACCGTCACTTATTTTACAAAACAAACGTTGTGGCGACCTACGCATAGTCTTTTAGAACCGCTGTTTCATTTCGAAACGCGCTATACACCTGCACAAATTAAAATTAAATCTCCAGCTAGACTTTATATGTATATTCCACGCAGAGACGGAGAGGTTGGTTAGAAGAGTTTGGGAGGGAGGGTGGAATAAACGAAGTGGTGGGTAGTGATGCCAGTTTTCAAACCATCAATCTCCGCTGTTTACGCCATTCAAAACTTCGCTATCTCTCTTTAGCCTTACTCTCCCTGGAGGCCAAAGTAACGCTTAAAGTGGAATATTATTTTACCCTTCTCGTAGCGGCGCATAGCCCCAAGACTGATGGGCTTTAAAGTTCTCCAGATTGTTGACTTAATACGGACGCAGGCACTTCAAGAGAAGACCCCACCTCAAGTGGTTCCTTATTCTGAAGAAGTGTGAAAATGTTCGCACAGCTCAAAGATCTAAGGAAAGGCAACAAAAAAGAAAGCGGTGAATTTGATGTATGTTCTTTGAAAGTGAAAATATTATTCTAACATCTGCGTAGGATTGTTTACTTAGGAAAGTTATTAGGCGATATTAATCAGGTTCAAGAAGTTACCCTAATATGACACCAGTTTCGATTTATTCTAATGAAAGTTGTTGCTAGATAAATTTAAATATTTACCTACAGTTGAGATTTTTGTTGTATATTTATGTTTTGGACTGCAAAGCAAGTTGATTAGATTTTTAGAGCAATATTTAATAATTACTGACTGAGGAGAACATTATACATACAAGAAAAAATTTCCATGTTATGTTAATATGAAACTAATTTCGAAACTAAAACTCTAAAATTTTTTATAATAAAAAATAACTGCTAACATTAATAAATTAAAGTTCTAAAGACCATCTTTCAAAATCTTGAATTTTTACAATTTTCATTCAATATTTATAGAGTCATGGAAGTATGAACATTTAACAGCTTATGCCAGTAATAAGAATTTGCTTCAAGATTTTGCTGAAAATAAATAATATTTTAAACTATTTAACGAAATAAGTGAATTATAGAGGTTTGTAAATAACTATTTGCATATTCCACAATTTTTGATGTTTCTTAAAACCCACTGCTGCTATTAACTATTCCATGTTTCAAAACTTTCTTAACACTGAATAATATTTTTGAAATTCAAGAATTCTGTATATTTAACGTTGAGCGATGATGTTTTACTTATGAGCGACACTCTTGGGGACGCAAAGACTAGGTCATAAGAGTAGGATTGTTTCATCTCTGAGTGGCACTTTTTTACCCACAATGGGCTAAATGGCTAAGTCACAAGGACCCAAAGGCTCAGAGAAGGTTGGGGGAGGGGACCAAATGGAAGAGCTCCAAATTGGAGACAGATGATAGCATCTCGTCAAGGACACCCAGCGTGTTCCTTACTGCGCGTGTGCACAGGGTATGGCTCTCCCGAAAACGGGGCCTCGGCTCAGGTCACAAGGACGCCAATAGATATAGACTGGGTAGAGGATTTTAAAATTGTTGAATTTTATGATGTCGATAATTGAATATTTTTTGGAATTGAGAGATAAATCACAACAGATAGGACAGAATAAAAGGCCATGCCATCTATGCTGGGACTCGAACTCGACCTCGGCAGTAGCAGTGTCACCGCAAACCAACACGATACCACTGAATCACTGAGTTCTTACTATATTTGTTTCAACAATTAATGAAACTTCTAGTTTCAAAATATTACTGGTAATTGTTATTTTGTAAAACGCCAGCAGTTAATTATTTTATATTTTTGTATAATCTTAATAAGGAAAGTTTTCAATATTTTACTTTTTATAACAGATCAATGAAAAGCAAATAGTAGTCAAACACAAATTGAAACTCAAGATGTCCACAAAATTCGAAACTGAGCTGGAAAATGAGAATTACGGGTGTCTGTTAAAGATGGCCTACAAGCAGTGGTCTTCAGTCGTCTATCTTCGCTCATCATCATCATCATCATCATCATCATCATCATCATCATCATCATCATCATCATCATCCTCAAGTAGCCATGGGCTATGGAGGTCCAACCAGACCGTGCAATTAAGTTCTCCAAGCAAGTCTGTCCTGAGCTACATCTACTGCATCTGGCCACTGCACACCAATTCTAACAAGGTCCTGTTTGACATTGTCTACCCACCGCATCCTAGGTCTCCCCCTCTTTCTGAGGCCTTTAGGCACAGTGTTCATAACCCTATTCGGAAATCTATAATTATTCATAAGGGCAATATGGCTAAACCAACGGAGTCTCTCTCTGCACAATATGCTGCTTAAAGGAGGTTGCAAACTCCTTTGCCTAACCTCATCATCAGTTACAAAGTTGAACCACCTAATGCCCAAGATACTGCGTAAGCATCTACAATCAAAAGCATCTAGTTTCCTGTTATCTTGTTTACAAAGTGTCCAAGTTTCACTACACTAACTAACCCTAGAAAGAACCAAACCATTATACAGTCTAATTTTAGTCTTTGGGTGTTACGCCTATTTCTCCACACTCTCCATAGATTCTTAAAAGTCCCGGCAGCAATCCCTATCCTTCTGTTAATCTCATGCCGCACATCACCAGCATCTGTTACATAGCTCCCAAGATAATTAAACTGTGACACCTGTTCAAGATTGCAACCATTCAGATTAATTGAATCACAGCCTGGCTGACAAATTCCCATCACTTTAGTTTTCACTCTGTTTATAATCAAACCTACTCTAGTACCAGTTTCATCAACAGCTCGAATGAAAGAGTTCATCTCATCAACATCATCTGCCAAAAGGGCTATATCATCAGCATAATCTAAATCAGAAATTTTCGTATCTCCAGCCCATTTAAGGCCAAAATCTTTCCCTTGAAGGAATTTCGCATAGCATAATCAATAACTAAACTAAAGAGAAATGGAGACAAAATGCACCCTTGTCGAACACCAGACGTAATGCTAAACCAATTGCTACAAGCCTTACCAACTCTCACATACGATTCAGTGTTATTATAGAGAGCTTTCATTATGTTCATTAACTTGTCTGGTATACCATATGATCTCACAATCAACCACAAATTATGACGATCAACAGAGTCGAAAGCCTTTTTGAAATCAACAAAGCTAGCAACCAAAGGTTTCTGACACTCTAAACATTTCTCAAGAATACTGCATAAGTAAAAATATCTGATCAACACATCCCCTACCACTTCTGAGTCCACATTGCTCATCGCGCAATTGACTATCAACCAGATTCTTAATTGTATTAAGCACAATCATGGAAAGAACTTTACCTGGAAGAGAGAGTAGGCTGATACCCCTATAGTTATCACAAGAACTGCGATCACCTTTTTTGAAAATAGGGATAATAATAGGTCTGGTAAAATCCTTAGGAACCATGCCTTTATCATAAAAGATATTCAAAATTTCAGTCATCCAAGTGGTAACAGAAACATTCCCAGCTCTAAGCATTTCCGTAGTAATTTCATCTACACCTGGGGATTTATGAAGTTTAAGTTTAGAAACAGCCAAAATAACTTCAGATTGTGTTATAGGGCCAACATTAAAGCCACCAATGCATTTGTCATCATTGCAAACGATGGGAATAGAACTAACCGCATTGTTTAGAATATCACTGAAATGCTCAGCCCACCTAGCCATAACAGAATCCTCACCTTCTATAACCTTACCTTGTTTATCCTTCAATCCCTGTATACCTGTCCGTTTTCTACCACACAAAACATTAACTATCTGGTACAGCTCTCTGCTGTTGTGCTGTCTAACTGCTTACTCGGCTTTATAAGCCAAGCCATCAAGCCAAAGATTCTTATCAGTAGCTAACTGATCCTTTACATGTTTATTACGTTCTCTGTAATCTTTTCTATTAGAACTAGTAGGGTACTGATTAAGGGCATTCCTGCAGTTCTTTCTTTCTGAAATAAGCTCAAGTGCCTTATTACTCAGATAATTCTGTCTCCTCTGCTCCTTTTTCGCTAAAAGAGTACTGTTAGTTTCCAAAAATGCCTGTTTAAAACGGCCCCATTCTTCCTCAACTTCAGTAGTAAGCAAACCATGACTGTCATAATGACTAAGTAACCTATCATGGTAAGCTTTAGCTATAACTGGGTCTTTCAAAGCTTCAGTATTAGGGCAAAATTTTTAACCCTAGCACAACACTTTTTAAGTTTAAGTTAGTTACTAGTTATTCTGTGGTTAGGCCTGGTGTATCGAGGTGGCCTTGTTCTTGCTGCACTCGATTATGCTGATAAAAAAAACCTAATAACACATCGTAAAGCAAGCAAAGAGAAATACCTACCGCTTAGTAGTTTTTTAATTTTTATACTAAAGAATGTTACACAGTAGGAAAAATATAAATATTTAAGAACTACATTTCATTGGGGTAGAAGTGTTCAACTAAACAATCCAGAGACGTGTAATGTTAAATAAATAAACTACATTTCAAAATCATTGTTTCTTCGAATGAAACCAAAAAAAAAAAACTAGAATTTTTAATTTATTTCTACACCGGTAATTTACTTATGTTCAAAAAGTAAAGAATCAAAGTACGTATGATTACTCCTTTAGCAAAGGTTAATTGCAAAATATATTTTTGCGTTTTTTCGTAAAGTTTGAAATATCAAACATTGTATCAGTGTGTATAATAGAATTTCAAATTTCTTCATTTATCTCATAACAGATATTAATAATGAATGTTAAAAAATATATATTTGCATAATAAAAACAAAAGAATTTTAAATACAACTTTACAATGTTGTTGCTCAATAATATTTGTGTTGTATATGTAATCCTACAAATTATCAAAAACCTAACAAAAAAAAATAATTATTTACTAAATAATATTTTTACTGTCTGATGCACATATTGTTCAATTAACTTTTTGTTTTGATTACTTCGGTTACTCTACGAAATATTTTCAGATATATATGCATAAAGAAAACAGCATGGTCACATCACTACAGCAACACTAAGACTTACTGCTATATATCTGTTCTTTCTAATTTCAAATAATTGTTTTTTTTTCTTATTTAAAATATCACGGAAGTGGAAAATACTCAGAATAAAATCAACATTAAAAAGTCAATACACCCGAAACATATTCGGGTTACACAATCCAATGATTTACTGTTAACGGCATGTTGAATTCAATGAGTTGCAGATATTCTCCACTTAATAAAATACAGTTGTGTTTGTTTCGGGTTAGAGTAATCGATTTTATATGAGTTATTTTTATCTTCTCTTTATTGGAGATTCTTCCAGCTTTATACCTTTCTTGATATTATAAAAACTCAAATAAATGATCCAAAAAGAGAAAAAGAAGAATCTAAAGAGGAGCAGAGGATGCTCTTGATAAAGCCAGCAATTGCGAGAAGATAAAGAGGAGCAGAGGATGCTCTTGATGAAGCCAGCAATTGCGAGAAGATAAAGAGGAGCAGAGGATGCTCTTGATAAAGCCAGCAATTGCGAGAAGATAAAGAGGAGCATAGGATGCTCTTGATAAAGCCAGCAATTGCGAGAAGAGAAGAGTAACAATGTAAAGGAAAAGTAGCATTTAACAACTCTTGCAGCATTTGTATTGTAATATTATTAGATAATTTACTGTTATATTTTTAGGGGAGTTGCAATGTTTAAGGTTATTATTTCCAACAATATACATATTATTGAACAGCAAAGACAGTTGCTCATGAACAATTCTATGATATTGTTACGACAGCTGAACGTGCTACAATGAACTTATGGTAGATGTGTCATTAATGCTCGCGTATGCTTCAGCGTGACAATTACGTTATCAATTGATTAGAAAGGTGAAACGCTTTGAATAATAAGAATTGTGGAAGAAAAACGAAAGATATAGTGGAGTAGTAAAGAAAGAAGGATATAGTGTGTTAAATTAGTGTTGTGTGATGCTGCGTAAGAGTTGGGTTGGGTTGTTTTACCTCTGAGCAGCACTTTTTTGCACACCATGGGCTAAATGGCCAGGTCATATGGACCCCGAAGGCTCAGAGAAGGTTGGGGGAGGGGACCCACTGGAACAGCTGTTGGGATACAGATGGTAGCCTCCCATCAAGGCCATCTAGTGTGTTCTTTAACGTTAACAGGGTATGGCTCTCCCACACACGAGGCCACGGCTTAACGTCCCATCCGACGGACGGCGGCCTTTTCCAGCCCATCGGTGTCCCCTACTGACCGTGGGCAGGGCGGAGAATTTTGCGGAGATAAATCTCAACGCTGACCCAGCTGGGACTCGAACCTGGGAACTACAGATTACGAGCCTGGCGCGCTACCGACTGAGCCACCCCCGCCCCAGCTGCTACGTAAAAAGACTGCTCTTATTTGATTCATGATGAAGCCTGATTCCGGTGGTGAAAGGGAATCAGTGAAGTTTGTTTTTGGGTCCGTTATCAGAGGAGATCAACGTTAAACGTTTCTCATCTATAAGGTATAAAGTACTGTTAAGGTAGTCTTGTATCACAAATGAAATTCAGTATAAATTGGTTTGTTTGTTGAATGTTAAAAGGTAATAGGTTCTATTTTGTCAAAGGAGGTGAATATTGACAGCACTGTAATTTAAACATTGAAATTAGTTAAGCATAGTAAATCATTCATTTTATAGTTTGACTTTATATTAAGAGGAAGAGAAATACTTGTGTTCAGATAAGATTGTTTTATTTGTATGATTTTGTACTTTTGTAATAAATTACTTCATTCATTGGTTGGGTAAAAATACTTTAGAACTCACGCTCACTTTTCATCTGCTTAAATTCATAACAATATGAACAACTATAAATAAGAAATTATTGATTAAAGTGTACTTTCTTGTGTCCAAAGGTTTTAAAAATATTTGAAATCTGTGTTTAAATGTGTCTTTATTGAATATGCAGTACGTTTTGTTCAATTGTGAATTTTAAATTTCTCAACCATTGACTCAAACCATGGGAGATGAAGTCAGTCACTTAGAAGTATCCTGTATGGTATGAGCCAACAGAATGGATACTATGGCGCAACTCGCCAGTAATTTGAATGCTAGTAACGGGAGTAATATGTCACAACACACAGTATATTGAACCCTGCTGAAAATGGGGCTGCATAGCCGCAGGCCATTACGAGTGCCCATGCTAACCTCGGTTCACTGTCAAAAGTGCCTACAATGGGCACGCAAGCATCAAAACTTTACCTTGAATGATCGGAAGAAAATCGTCTTGTCCGATGAATCTTGTTCGCTGTTACACCATATAGATGGCCGGGTACGTGTCTGTCGTTTACCTGGGGAAGTGTTGTCACTAGGATGTGCCGTGGGAATAAGCCAGTGGAAGAAGTGTAATGCTTTGGGCAATGATCTGCTGAGAAACCCTGGGTCCAGTCATTCACGTGCAGGACACTATAACGTCTATCACCAGGTTGGGTTCGGTTGTTTTACCTCTGAGCGGCACTTTTTTGCACACCATGGGCTAAATGGCCAGGTCACATGGACCCCGAAGGCTCAGAGAAGGTTGGGGGAGGGGACCCACTAGAACAGCTGTTGGGAGACAGATGGTAGCCTCCCGTCAAGGCCATCCAGCGTGTTCTTTAACGTGCACAGGGTATGGCTCTCCCGTACACGGGGCCACGGCTTAACGTCCCATCCGACGGACGGCGGCCTTTCCAAGCCCATCGGTGTCCCCTACTGACCGTGGGCAGGGCGGGGAATTTTGCGGAGATAAATCTCAACGCTGACCCAGCTGGGACTCGAACCTGGGAACTACAGATTACGAGCCTGGCGCGCTACCGACTGAGCCACCCCAGCCCCAGGCCGGGTACGTGTCTGTCGTTTACCTAGGGAAGTGTTGTCACTAGGATGCGCCGTGGGAAGAAGCCAGTGGAAGAAATGTAATACTTTGGGCAATGATCTGCTGAGAAACCCTGGGTCCAGTCATTCACGTGCAAGAAACTATGACGTCTACCACCAGGTACATCCTTTCATGGCAACGGTATTCCCCTCTAGTAGTGCCTTCTTTCAGCAGGATAATGCGTCAGCCACACTGCCCGGATGGTTCGAGAATGGTTTGTGGAACATGAGGAAGACTTCCAGTTATTGCCCTGACCTCCAAATTCCCCAGACATCAATCCAATCGAGCATCTGTGTTTTTGTTGGAACAGCATATCGATCTGTGGCGGCTCAACCACGTAACTTACAATAGTTAAAGGATCTTCTGGTAACGTGTTTGTACCAAATACTCAAGACACCTTTAGAAATCTTGTAGCATCCATGCCTCGCTAGGTTGGGTTGTTTTACCTCTGAGCGGCACTTTTTTGCACACCATGGGCTAAATGGCCAGGTCACATGGACCCAGAAGGCTCAGAGAAGGTTGGGGGAGGGGACCCACTGGGACAGCTGTTGGGAGACAGATGGTAGCCTCCCGTCAAGGCCATCCAGCGTGTTCTTTAACGTGCACAGGGATGGTTCTCCCGCACACGGGGCCACGGCTTAACGTCCCATCCGACGGACGGCGGCCTTTCCAAGCCCATCGGTGTCCCCTACTGACCGTGGGCAGGGCGGGAAATTTTGCGGAGATAAATCCCAACGCTGACCCAACTGGGACTCGAACCTGGGAACTGCAGATTACGAGCCTGGCACGCTACCGACTGAGCCACCCCCGCCTCGCTAGGTAAGAGCTGTTTCGGCAGAACGTGGAGTACCAACGTCATATTAGGCAGGTGGTCATAATGTTTTCGCTCTTTGGTGTATCATTTACATTATTATTATTACTGGTGTATTATA
Organism: Ryuthela nishihirai; assembly: GCA_038380435.1. Lineage (NCBI taxonomy): Eukaryota > Metazoa > Arthropoda > Arachnida > Araneae > Heptathelidae > Ryuthela > Ryuthela nishihirai. The sequence goes on from JAWZYU010000022.1 coordinate 48,107,872, forward strand.
ATATTAATCTTATTACTAATGTTTATTTACAAACAAACTTTTCTGGAAGGAAAATTATTCATTATTATTAGCATTATCAAAACGCTAATACATATGGATGACTTTTTCTAAATAATGTTTATTTATAAATAAATTATCAATATAAAGATTAGTATAAAAATACAACGCTGGAAATAATATAAATATGTATATAAGTGATATCTATATGTTATAATTATATTTGTCTACCTCAAAATTTAGCTTTATGGCCTTCTTTAATAGGAGGTGTTGCTAAAACCGGACAAAGCTCGCGACTGAACATCTTTAGTTCGGACAGCAAGTTGCATTGATATTTGAAAAATGGCCTGCCTTTTTTCAAAAAAGAAACGTCTCTTGCTTCCACTATTAAAAATAACCCATCAATAACGCGCACTCATGTTTGACACTATAAAGGCGGGAATAATTTCAGTTACGCTAAAAATTCAGGGTAGCCGTCCCGTGGCCGAGTGGTTAGCGCGCTTGGCTACTGATCTACGGGACCTGGGTTCGTGCCCCGGGTAAGGCATGGCTGTTTGTGTCGTTTTTCTGCTGAGGTCCTGACATCCTCTCAGACCTTCTACTCTGGCATATAAATTGACAGGCTCCTGTCAGATCTCTATGGCAAGCAGCTGCTTGAGGGGGTATTTATTATTTATTTTTTTAAAAATTCAGAAGAATGATTTCATGTCTGATGAAAAAAGAAGTTAAATATTTTCAGGTCCACCGATAGGAATCGGAAATGTTTCAGATCTTTTGCAATAGAAGTGGGATGGTTTCAGGTCTTTTGCAATAGAAGTGGGATGGTTTCAGGTCTGGAAAAAGCAAATAGGATGTCTTCAGGTCTTGGGAAATAGATGTGAAGTAGTTTCAGATCTTTTGCAATAGAAGGTGGATGACTTCATAGTTTCAGATCTTTTTTTTAATAGAAGGTGGATGGCATATTACTCCCGTCACTAGCATTCAAATTACTGGCGAGTTGCGCCATAGTAGCTTGAGAAGAAGAAATGGGATGGCTTCAGGTGTTGGGAAATAGATGTAAGATGGCTTTATGGCTTGTGAAATAGAAGTGAGATAGTTTCAGGTCTTTTGCAATAGAAGTGGGATGGTTTCAGGTCTTTTGCAATAGAAGTGGGATGGTTTCAGGTCTTTTGCAATAGAAGTGGGATGGTTTCAGGTCTTTTGCAATAGAAGTGGGATGGTTTCAGGTCTTGGAAAAAGCAAATAGGATGGCTTCAGGTCTTGGGAAATAGATGTGAGGTAGTTTCAGATCTTTTGCAATAGAAGGTGGATGACTTCATAGTTTCAGATCTTTTGCAATAGAAGGTGGATGGCATATTATTTCCGTCACTAGCATTCAAATTACTGGCGAGTTGCGCCATAGTAGCTTGAGAAGAAGAAATGGGATGGCTTCAGGTGTTGGGAAATAGATGTAAGATAGCTTTATGGCTTGTGAAATAGAAGTGAGATAGTTTCAGGTCTTTTGCAATAGAAGTGGGATGGTTTCAAATCTTGAGAAAAACAAATAGGATGTCTTCAGGCCTTGGGAAATAGACGTGAGACGGTTTTAGGGCTTCTGAAATAGAAGTGAGATAATTTCGTGTCTTTTACAATAGAAGTAGGATGGCATCACCTCTTTTAAAATAGAAGTGAGATGGTTTCATGTCTTGTGAAGTAGAAGTGAGATGGTTTTATGTGTTTTGAAACAAAAGTGAAATTATTTCAGGTGTATTATAAAAGCAATGGAATAATTTTGATCTTTAATGAAGAAACTGAAAAATTTTACTTTTTTAAGAAAGTGGGTGAATTGTAGTTTTTTTTATTAAGTGAGCTTGCTTCGAAATACGTGTTTTAAAGAAGAAAGTTATATTCGATTTCATTAAAAAGAAGTGGAAAATATGATTTCAAGTCCACTGAGAAGCAACGAAATTATTTCAGTCTTTTAAAAGAAAGCAGGAATGTCTTCTTCTTTTACGAAATAGAAGTGATTTCTTTCAGATTCTTTGGGAAAAAAAAGCCGGATGGTTTAAGGTTTTTGAAAACAGAAGAGGACTGGCATCAGATCGTCGAACCTTTTGGTCATTTAAGAAAGAAGCTTTTTGAGTCTTTCGAATTAAAAAAGGAAGATGACTCAGTACGCTGAAGAGCTTCTGTTTCAGAAAACTTTTTCCCTCTTTTTCCAAAAAAAGTAGAGTAATGTGGGTTGGATTCACATATTTATGAAACTAGACCAAAACCATCTTATTTCTTTTAATGGACATGTAACCATCCCTGTCTTCCTGAAATAGATTGTAGCCACTCCATTGCTTTCCTAAATGACTTGAAATATGGTTCCAATATAATGAAATAGAAGTGGAATGATTTAAGGATTTTTGAAAGATAAATAAGAATTTCGAGTCCTTTAGGAAAGAAGACGAATGTTTACGATTTATTAATAATATTATTTATTTATTTATTTATTTATTTATAGTGTCTACAACAATTTTCGATCCAATTTTACTGGACACATTATACATACAAAAAGACAACAATTACAGAAAAAAAAGGAACACAATCATAACCAAAAATTCACATATAAAAAAATTAAAAAACACAAGAAAATAATTCATTACGTTAAAAAAATCTAAATTATTTCTTACACATACTAAACAAGTCAAGATAATTCAAATATGTATCGTATAGATTAGAAAATCTGATTTTTATGTAATTTTTAGATGCATTATTTCTGCATAAAGGAACTCTAAAGAAAGATCTTTACCTCTTAACATTTCATAAAGGAAGATCTAGAAGGTTTCCGGTCCTTCAAAAAACAATCAAGATGCTTTCTGAAATAAGTGAGATTTGGGTCCTTTAGGAAACAAGTGAGATAGTTTCACGTTCTCAGGTCCTTTAAGAAACAAGTGAAATGATTTCAGGTCTTCAGGTCCTTTAAAAAACAAAGTGAGATGGTTTCAGATCCTCCTGTCCTTTAAGAAACAAGTGAGATGGTTTCAGGTTCTCAGGTCCTTTAAGAAACAAGTGAAATGATTTCAGGTCTTCAGGTCCTTTAAAAAACAAAGTGAGATGGTTTCAGATCCTCCTGTCCTTTAAGAAACAAGTGAGATGGTTTCAGATCCTCCTGTTCTTTAAGAAACAAGTGAGATAGTTTCAGGTTCTCAGGTCCTTTAAGAAACAAGTGAGATAGTTTCAGGTTCTCAGGTCCTTTAAGAAACAAGTGAGATGGTTTCAGATCCTCCTGTCCTTTAAGAAACAAGTGAGATGGTTTCAGGTTCTCAGGTCCTTTAAGAAACAAGTGAAATGATTTCAGGTCTTCAGGTCCTTTAAAAAACAAAGTGAGATGGTTTCAGATCCTCCTGTCCTTTAAGAAACAAGTGAGATGGTTTCAGATCCTCCTGTCCTTTAAGAAACAAGTGAGATGGTTTCAGGTTCTCAGGTCCTTTAAGAAACAAGTGAAATGATTTCAGGTCTTCAGGTCCTTTAAAAAACAAAGTGAGATGGTTTCAGATCCTCCTGTCCTTTAAGAAACAAGTGAGATGGTTTCAGATCCTCCTGTTCTTTAAGAAACAAGTGAGATAGTTTCAGGTTCTCGGGTCCTTTAAGAAATAAGTGAAATGATTTCAGGTCTTCAGGTCCTTTAAAAAACAAAGTGAGATGGTTTCAGATCCTCCTGTCCTTTAAGAAACAAGTGAGATGGTTTCAGATCCTCAGGTCGTTTAAGTAACAAGGGAAATGTTTTCAGCTTCTTTAAGAAACAAGTGAGATTATTTCTGGTCTTTTAAGAAATAAGTGAAATGATTTGAAAGACAGAAACCATTTCATTTGTTACTTTAAGTGACAAGTGAAATGGTTTCAGCTTGTTTAAGAAACAAGTGAGATTATTTCAGCTTGTTTAAGAAACAAGTGAGATTATTTCTGATCTAAGAAATGCGTGAAATGGTTGGAGGTCTTTTAAGTAACAAGTGAAATGGTTTCATGTCGTTTAAGAAACAAGTGAGATTGTTACTGGTCTTTTAAGAAATAAGTGAAATGATATGAGGTCCTTTAAGTGACAAGTGAAATGGTTTCAGCTTATTTAAGAAAAGAGTTAGATTATATCTAATCTTATTTAAGAATCTAGTTAGATTATATCTAATCTTATTGAAGAAACAAGGTAGATTATATCTAATCTTATTTAAGAATCAAGTTAGATTATATCTAATCTTATTTAAGAAACAAGGTAGATTATATCTAATCTTATTTAAGAATCAAGTTAGATTATATCTAATCTTATTTAAGAAACAAGTTAGATTATATCTAATCTTATTTAAGAATCAAGTTAGATTATATCTAATCTTATTTAAGAATCAAGTTAGATTATATCTAATCTTATTTAAGAAACAAGTTAGATTATATCTAATCTTATTTAAGAATCAAGTTAGATTATTCTAATTAGAAATTTATTCTAAAATAGAAATATATATTTTGATTTTTAATTAGAGAATTAGAAAATTTTCCTGCTGCTCTTTAAAAATATCTTTTTTTCTGGGTTTCTTTGTTTTGTTTTTTGTCATAGGGATTACAAAGTGGAGAAGGAAAATATGCAGCAAAAACCTGATAATGTGAAAAAAAAAATGTTAAAAACAACCCAGAAATAACAAAATTTGACAGTTGTAATTTTAACTGTTCGGAAATTTTACGTTGCTTTTTTTCGCATCTGCTGAATGCCATAAAGCTTACTATAATACTTACATCATTTAACCTTATTTGGACTCATCTAGAGACCAAAAGATCCTTATATCGCTTCGCTGTTAGTGTCATTAAGTGAACTGCTGATGGGTTTTTTTTTCTCGTTTGTGCAAAGATTAAAATGTAATTTAGACGCAGAGAGTTCATATTTCTATTTCTTTTCCTCTCTTAGAGTTTGAGAAAAAGAATGAATATGCTGAATAATGGGAGTATAGCAATGTCATTGTCAGAAAATATTCCACCCCCTCCATGGATGCTGGAATCATGGACAAGGAAATAAAATTTAAGCGGTAGAAATTTGTTGTTTTACCTCTGAGCGGCACTGTTTTGCACACCATGGGCTAAATGGTCAGGTCACATGGACCCCGAAGGCTCAGAAAAGGTTGGGGGAGGGGACCCACTGGAATAGCTGTTGGGAGACAGATGGTAGCCTCCCGTCAAGGCCATCCAGCGTGTTCTTTAACGTGCACAGGGTATGGCTCTCCCGCACATGGGGCCACGGCTTAACGTCCCATCCGACCGACGGCGGCCTTTCCAAGCCCATCGGTGTTCCCTACTGACAGTGGGCAGGGCGGGGAATTTTGCGGAGATAAATCTCAACGCTGACCCAGCTGGGACTCGAACCTGGGAACTACAGATTACGAGCCTGGCGCGCTACCGACTGAGCCACCCCCGCCCCAAGCGGTAGAAAGTCTCCTTAGATATTTAAAGACTTTTAAGAGTAGCACATTGGCCTCTGTGGTCTAATTTTTATTTATTTCTCCAATTCTTTTCAACAAATCTGAAAATGGCATTTTTTATGTCTAGAAAGTTTAGAATGTTTTCATCAGAACTTCGTGTCATACAATAATAATGAATATTGGTCATAAAAATAACTTAGGGAGTAAATAATATGTAGGATATGAGTAAATTTAATTCCATATTTGTTTTTTACTTCGGAAAATAAATTATGCATTTTTTCCATTGTTTTCTATGATGCTTTTCTTTTTAACGAAAACATCGATTAAAGGTGTGGCCAGGGTAGTTATATTTAAACTGACATTACTCAGAGCGATGTGGGGCGGGGGTGTCTCAGTCGGTAGCGCGCCAGGCTCGTAATCTGTAGTTCCCAGGATCGAATCCCAGCTGGGTCAGCGTTGAGATTTTTCTCCGCAAAATTCCCCCCCCCCCTGCCCACGGTCAGTAGGGGACACCGATGGGCTTGGAAAGGCCACACCGTCCGTCGGATGGGACGTTAAGCCGTGGCGCCGTGTGCGGGAGAGCCATACCCTGTGCACGTTAAAGAACACGCTGGATGGCCTTGACGGGAGGCTACCATCTGTCTCCCAACAGCTGTTCCAGTGGGTCCCCTCTCCCAACCTTCTCTGAGCCTTCGGGGTCCATGTGACCTGGCCATTTAGCCCATGGTGTGCAAAAAAGTGCCGCTGAGAGGTAAAACAACCCAACTCAGAGCGATGTAGAAAAGTATCTACTCGACGTATCACAGTGAAAAGTGGTGGATACCTTGTTAAGAACATGGGGTAAAGAATTGGAGAATAAAAAAATTAGTTAGTCTTTAGTGCCACCAGGTGGCGTGGGTGCACTAAAAACGTTGTAGAACATGCTAATTTCTTATGACATTGCAGCCAATCACACGTGAGAGTCGAATGAGGCACACTATAAATTGTGATGTGTTCCATGTAATCGCCAGAAGGAACCATGGATATCTGCGTTGTTGGGTTGGGTTGTTTTACCTCTGAGCGGCACTTTTTTGCACACCATGGGCTAAATGGCCAGGTCACATGGACCCCGAAGGCTCAGAGAAGGTTGGGGGAGGGGACCCACTGGAACAGCTGTTGGGAGACAGATGGTAAGCCTCCCGTCAAGGCCATCCAGCGTGTTCTTTAACGTGCACAGGGTATGGCTCTCCCGTACACGGGGGCTCGGCTTAACGTCCCAGCCGACGGACGGCGGCCTTTCCAAGCCCATCGGTATCCCCTACTGACCGAGGGCAGTGCGGGGAATTTTACGGAGATAAATCTCAACGCTGACCCAGCTGGGACTCGAACCTGGGAACTACAGATTACGAGCCTGGCGCGCTACCGACTGAGCCCCCCCCCCCCCCCCCCGCCTCCCATTGATATCTGCAAGAAAGACAGAGCTTTGCTAGTGAAACTCTTTTACCAAAACGGAAGTAATGCCTCCGCTTCATTACGCGAATATCGTCGTCTGAAAGATATAAGGAAAGGACCTTTGTCGCTAAATGGACTGAAAAATATGATTAAAAAATTCGAAGAAATAGGCGAGTTGGGTGTGGCTCCGGGTAGAGGCCGGCTGTCTATTGCAGAAAGCAATATCTAGACGTCGCACTTACCGTTGCAGAAATCCAGTCGCAATTGGAGCTACCCGTAGTTAGTGCGAGACAGGTATCCCTTCAGTTGCAACTTCTGTGGTCAACTGTCCGTAAAATTATACGGTCCATCCTGAAATGGTATCCTATAAAATTCATAGGGTGCAGAAGCTGCAACCACGTGACCTGAACAGGGCTTTCCGATTTCTGGCGAGGATGCAGCTCGACGACATGTGGCCTTCGAAAGTCTTATGGACCAACGAGGCGCATTTTCCCTACATGGAGCAGTGAATACGCACAACTACCGATTATGGGAACCTACACATCCGCATGTTGTGCATGATGTCTCCCCTACTACTCACTATGTAACTGTATGGTGCAGGTTTACGCATACCTTATAATTGGACCATTTTTCGTTGAGGAAATCACACCTCAAGGTCCCGTGCGTCGATCCTAATTGCGAGATAATGGACCATATTACACAGATCTCCGCCGCAAGAATATTCCGGTTTTTGAAAGAAAGAACCTGCTTAGGCTTCATAACCTTCATACAGGATGAGGCACCATCCCATATTTCAAGTACGGCAACGCAATTGTTGCGTACCATATTTGGTGTAGATAGAATAATTTCTCGAACGTTTTCCAATGCTTGATCACCACGTTCCCCCGACCTAAACTCATGCGATTTTTCGTTATGGTGTTATTTGAAAAGCAGAGTTTACCAAGGCAATGTTGACTTGCTTGCTGAACTGAAGGCAAGAATAACACAGCATGTAGCAGCCATTCCCCGAGACCTGTTTCAAGCAACTGTGAACTATGCCGTATTACATTTATAGCACATTTTAAATACGAATGGTTCACATATTGGTAATCTTGATTTGTAAAATAAAGGTTATATTTGGTGAACTTGGTATTTTCTTTATTTTAGCGCACGCACGCTACCTGGTGACACTAACATTAACTAATTTTTTTATTCGCAAATTCTCTACCCCATGTTCTTATTAAGATATCCACCACTTTTCGCTGTGATCCGTCGGGTAGATCCGTCTCTACATCACTCTGAGTAATGTCAGTTTAATTATAACCACTATGTATATTGGGCTGAATCAAAAATTCTTTCGGATTTTAGGCAAAAATCCAAACTCAAAAATTAAATAGTAAAAAATATCTTCAATCAATAATGTATCCACCATTTTGCTCGATTATCTTAAGCCATCTGTCGAGCAGCTTCATTATTCTGTCGGTGCAGAACTTGGTTGTTTTTCGATGGTCTCCGAAGATTGGAACTCTTTACCATTCAAACAGTTTTGGAGCGGCCGGAATAAATGGTAATTCGAGGGTGCAGTGTCAGATGAATATGGCGCGTGGCACAAAACATTCCAACCCAATTGTAACGTTGGGTTGGGTAGTTTTACCTCTGAGTGGCACTTTTTTGCACACCATGGGCTAAATGGCCAGGTCACAAAGACCCCGAAGGCTCAGAGAAGTTTGGGGGAGGGTACCCACTGGAACAGCTGTTGGGAGACAGATGGTAGCCTCCCGTCAAGGCCATCCAGCATGTTCTTTAACGTGCACAGGGTATGGCTCTTCCGCACACTGAGCCACTGCTTAACGTCCCATCCGACGGACGGCGGCCTTTCCAAGCCCATCAGTGTCCCCTACTGACCGTGGGCAGGGCGGGGAATTTTGCGGAGATAAATCTCAACGCTGACCCAGCTGGGACTCGAACCTGGGAACTACAGATTACGAGCCTGGCGCGCTACCGACTGAGCCACCCCCGCCCACCCAATTGTAACAAATTTCGCTAGGAGATAAAAAAAAAAACACATGTGGTCTTGCGTTGTCATGGTGGAACACAACTCCTTTGAGATTCGCCAATTCCGGAAGTTTTTCATCGATATCTGCCTTCTGCCAATCCAATTGCAAGCAATAATGATCCGAATTAATCGTTTGATTGCTTGGCAAGAGCTCATAGTGAATGATTTCCATTCAATCCCGCCACATATAGAGCATGACCTTCTTTGGATGCAGGCCGGCCCGGCGTTGCGGTAATGGAGGCTCACCGTTCTTGCACCACGATCATTTTCTTTGGACGTTACTGCAAAGGATCCATTTTTCATCGCCCGTCACTAACCGCTTCAAAAATGAGTCGTTTTCGTTGCGTTGCAGAAGCGAATCACAAGCAGAGATGCTGTACATTAATGCACTCACACATCGTAGGAGCGGGGGTGGCTCAGTCGGTAGCGCGCCAGGCTCGTAATCTGTAGTTCCCAGGTTCGAGTCCCAGGTGGGTCAGCGTTGAGATTTATCTCCGCAAAAATTCCCCGCCCTGCCTACGGTCAGTAGGGGACACCGATGGGCTTGGAAAGGCCGCCGCCCGTCGGATGGGACGTTAAGCCGTGGCCCCGTGTGCGGGAGAGCCATACCCTGTGCACGTTAAAGAACACGCTGGGTGGCCTTGACGGGAGGCTACCATCTGTCTCCCAACAGCTGTTCCAGTGGGTCCCCAACCTTCTCTGAGCCTTCGGGGTCCATGTGACCTGGCCATTTAGCCCATGGTGTGCAAAAAAGTGCCGCTCAGAAGTAAAACAACCCAACAACCCAACCCACACATCGTACCGATTCACGTATCCCAGTTACTCCAAATGCCTTAAAACTGATATTTGAGATATTTTTAGTGTCTTAGCAATCTCTGTTGTGGTGCTGTACTGGTTAATTTGGATAAATGTGGCGATTCTGTCGTTGTCAACCACCGAGGGCCTTCCTGAACAGAGATAAAATCACGGTTTAGAACTTCGCATACCACTTCTGATACGTTCGGTCATTCATAGCATCGTCTCCATACACTGCACAAAATCTATTTTTAGTTTTTTGTTTGCATTTTTACCCATCCAAAACAAACAGAGAATAAGGTGGTGAAAACGCACCCATTGTATCTTCCATTTTCAAATTGACCCTAGGCTAACATCACTCGCTCAATCTGCACGATTTATTTTTCTAAACACATTAACAATATCCTACGTCCAAAATATATATATATATAAATACCCCCTCAAGCAGCTGCTTGCCACAGAGGTCTGACAGGAGCCTGTCAGTTTATATGCCACAGTAGAAGGTCTGTGAGGATGTCAGGACCTCAGCAGAAAAACGACACAAACAGACTTGCCTTACCCGGGGCTCGAACCCAGGTCCCTTAGATCAGTAGCCAAGCGCGCTAACCACTCGGCCGTCCAAAGCACACACTATTTATACCGCTAATGAACGTAGTAGTGCAGATCACGTCTAATGACATTTCTTGGCGGAAAATCACAACGAATTTTTGGTTTAACCCAATATAAAGTAGTGTATTATAGTTTAAAGCTAAAGCAGTGAAAATGCAATTTTTCAGTTCATTAATAAAGTAGTGTAATTCAAATGTTTCCTATTTATTGATGAAGGTATTCAAATGTCATATTTTCCATTTATTGTTAAAGGTATTGAAATTTATATTTGCTATTTATTCCTAGAGCATTGAAATTTCATTATTGATGAAGGAGGTAAAATGTCATATTTTCTATTCATTGATAAAGATGGTGAAACCTCGAGTTTATTGTTTATTTATGAAGGTAGTGCAATATAATATTTTTTATTTATTGATCAAAGTAATGAAATTTCATATTTTCAATGTATTGATAAAGGTATTGAAATTATATATGTTCTATTTATTGATAATAGTAATGAAATTTAAGATTTTCAATGTATTGATAAAGGTAATGAAATTTTATATTTTGATATTTATTGATGAAAGTAATGAAATGTCATATTTTCAATGTATTGATAAAGGTATTGAAATTATATATATTCTATTTATTGATAATAGTAATGAAATTTAAGATTTTCAATGTATTGATAAAGGTAATGAAATTTTATATTTTATATTTATTGATGAAAGTAGTGAAATGTCATATTTTCTATTTATTAATAAAGGTTGTGAAATCTCATGTTTTCTATTTATTCATGAAGAGAGTAAAATATCATGTTTTACATTTATTGATAAAGGTCATGACATTCCATATTTTCTTTCTATTGATGAAGGAGGTGAAATTTCATATTTTTTTTTTATTGATAAAGATACTGAAGTGTCATAATTGCTGTTTACTGACAAATAAAATGAAATTTCCTGTTTTTAATTTATTACTGAAGATAGCGAATTGTCATATTTTCTGTTTATTAATAGAGGTAATGAAATTTCATATTTCCCATTTATTAATTTATTTCTTTCATTTCTATTATTTTGATAAAGGTAATGAAAGTTCATATTTTATTTATTGATGAACATCGTGGATCGAGATAATGCAATTTCGCTCGGTTCATGGCTAATACATCGAGGTAATGAGATTGCATGAAATAAAATGTCCTTTTTTGTTTGGGGCGTCGGTGGTGGCTCAGTCGGTAGCGCGCCAGGCTCGTAAACTGTAGTTTCCAGGTTCGAGTCCCAGCTGGGTCAGCGTTGAGATTTATCTCCGCAAAATTCCCCGCCCTGCACACGGTCAGTAGGGGACACCGATGGGCTTGGAAAGGCCGCCGTCCGTCGGATGGGACGTTAAGCCGTGGCCCCATGTGCGGGAGAGCCATACCCTGTGCACGTTAAAGAACACGCTGGATGGCCTTGACGGGAGGCTACCATCTGTCTCCCAACAGCTGTTCCAGTGGGTCCCCTTCTCTGAGCCTTCGGGGTCCATGTGACCTGGCCATTTAGCCCATTGTGTGCAAAAAAGTGCCGCTCAGAGGTAAAACAACCAACCTTTCTTTTTGCTTTTTAATAATGGTAATGAAATTTTATACATTCTGTTTATTGAAGGAGGTAATAAAATTTCATATTTTCTATGTATTGATAAAGGTCGTGAAGTACAGTGGACCTTCATTATAGCGCTGCTCGCAATACCGCGCACTCGGTTATAGCGAGGGCGATATTCGCGATAAGTTCAAACATGTTTATACAGGTCCGTGCGGCGTTAGTGAGTATCGCATTTTATTGTTACTGCGTATTGAGTAATTGTGTATGTATTGAGTTCCTGCATGTATTTTGAATAGTGTTTAATTATTGTATGCATGATGAGTAAAAGAAAAGCTTACAGTGTGAAATTTATTGTGTCGCCACCGCGCCGCTCGGTATAACGCGGTTCACCTTATAACGCGGGTGTTGTTTCCCGCCCGACATGCGCGTTATATCGGGGTCCACTGTATCATATTTTCCATTTATTGATGAAGGTAGCGATTGTCACATTTTCTGTTTATTGATAAAGGTAATGAAGCTTCGTATTTTCCATTTATTTTTGAAAGAGGTGAAATATCATTTTTTCCATTTATTGATGAAAATAGTAAAAGGTGATATTTTATATTTCTAACGGAAATTTATGATTATTCCACCATCAAAACTCGATAAAAATGCTTGCAATTCATAGCAAAAAGAAAAAATATTTCACAAAAACATAATGAGTGAAAAGTTATTTTGACTTGCATTACATTTATTAAAATAAGACGCTCTAATAAGGTGTTGTTTGTTTAACATTAAACTGCCAGACGCTTGAAAATATTTTCTACACTTCCAGAAACTTTTAACAGCTTTAATTCAAAGCCTAGAACACAAAATTATTCCACAAGTGTATATGCTTCAAGTTTTCCCGAAATTTATGATTTGAACTTTTAGCTTCATAAATCACCCATATAGTCAAACATCTAGAGCTGTCAAATATTTCAGAACCAACTCTCAGCCATCCAAACAACAATTTCCAACACTTCTAATGCTTCATATACACCACTCAGAGAAACCAAAAAAGAAACGCCAAAGTCTGAACTCAGTTGTGGTATTTTTATTCGGATCGCGTTTATTTTTACCCCGAAGTCAATGTTTCCTATCAGCTGCAGGACAACAAAATGCAATCGTAACGCTTCTTCGTTGTCCAGGTAACGCACGGCTTGCTGTTGGTCGCAGCCAAAGGAGGCCGCAGCTGTGGGTCAAGTCACGTGTTCTTTAGATGTTAGTTTTCAGGGTAGAGAGAACGGCTAGTGCATCGAGGTAATGCAATTGCATGAATGCAGCTTCTTCTGTTGGCGTGAAAGTCTCTGTATTCCAAGAAGGGTGTGAGTATGATGCGATGCTATCCAAAGCTTACTTTCCGAGAGCGCCAAGAGGGAATCAATTCTTATTTTCAACGAGTTGTTAAGCGGAAGTTTCCAGAAGACTGTTATGTCAATAAAGGGTGATTTTGCGACTGTTATTTGAAATTTTTTCGCTTAGCCCAAAAAATAATATTTGAAATATGGTGCTTTGTTAATTAAATCAAAGCTTAGATTGTTTAAATTATTAGATTAGACAAAGCTTAGATTGTTTAACTCTAAATACAACTTGTTTTCAAAATATAAATATCCCCTAAAGCAGCCGCTTGCCACAGCGATCTGAGATGAGCCTGCCAGTTTATACGCCAGAAGTAGGAGATCTGGTAGGAATGCGTGACTTCAGAAGAAAAACAACAGTCATCCATCTTTTCTCGGAGCTCGAATCGATAAAGCAGTGGTTCTCAACCTTTTATGCTTCGCATACCCCTTGGAAATGTGTATGTAACTGGCGTACCCCTTGTATAGATAGACAAAACTATAGTTATAGTATATATAGTTATAGTATAACAATGAGAATAAAATAAAACGTATATATCAGTGGTTCTCAAACTTTTATGTTTCACGTACCCCCTGGAAATGCGTATGTAACTGGCGTACTCCTTGTATAGATAGATAAAACTATAGTTATAGTATAACAATGGGAATAAAATAAAACATATATATCAGTGGTTCTCAACCTTTTATGCTTCACGTACCCCCTGGAAATGTGTGCGTAACTGGCGTACCCCTTGTATAGATAGACAAAACTATAGTTATAGTATAACAAAGGGAATAAAATAAAACATATATATCAGTGGTTCTCAAACTTTTATGCTTCACGTACTCCCTGGAAATGTGTACGTAACTGGCGTACCCCTTGTATAGATAGACAAAACTATAGTTATAGTATAACAAAGGGAATAAAATAAAACATATATATCAGTGGTTCTCAAACTTTTATGCTTCACGTACCCCCTGGAAATGTGTACGTAACTGGCGTACCCCTTGTATAGATAGACAAAACTATAGTTATAGTATAACAAAGGGAATAAAATAAAACATATATATCAGTGGTTCTCAAACTTTTATGCTTCACGTACCCCCTGGAAATGTGTACGTAACTGGCGTACCCCTTGTATAGATAGATAAAACTATAGTTATAGTATAACAATGGGAATAAAATAAAACATATATATCAGTGGTTCTCAACCTTTTATGCTTCACGTACCCCCTGGAAATGTGTGCGTAACTGGCGTACCCCTTGTATAGATAGACAAAACTATAGTTATAGTATAACAAAGGGAATAAAATAAAACATATATATCAGTGGTTCTCAAACTTTTATGCTTCACGTACTCCCTGGAAATGTGTACGTAACTGGCGTACCCCTTGTATAGATAGACAAAACTATAGTTATAGTATAACAAAGGGAATAAAATAAAACATATATATCAGTGGTTCTCAAACTTTTATGCTTCACGTACCCCCTGGAAATGTGTACGTAACTGGCGTACCCCTTTGTATAGATAGACAAAACTATAGTTATAGTATAACAATGGGAATAAAATAAACCTATATATCAGTGGTTCTCAACCTTTTATGCTTAACGTACCCCCTGGAAATGTGTATGTAACTGGCGTACTCCTTGTATAGATAGATAAAACTATAGTTATAGTATAACAATGGGAATAAAATAAAACATATATATCAGTGGTTCTCAACCTTTTATGCTTCACGTACCCCCTGGAAATGTGTACGTAACTGGCGTACCCCTTGTATAGATAGATAAAACTATAGTTATAGTATAACAAAGGGAATAAAATAAAACATATATATCAGTGGTTCTCAACCTTTTATGCTTCACGTACCCCCTGGAAATGTGTACGTAACTGGCGTACCCCTTGTATAGATAGACAAAACTATAGTTATAGTATAACAAAGGGAATAAAATAAAACATATATATCAGTGGTTCTCAAACTTTTATGCTTCACGTACCCCCTGGAAATGTGTACGTAACTGGCGTACTCCTTGTATAGATAGATAAAACTATAGTTATAGTATAACAAAGGGAATAAAATAAAACATATATATCAGTGGTTCTCAACCTTTTATGCTTCACGTACCCCCTGGAAATGTGTACGTAACTGGCGTACCCCTTGTATAGATAGATAAAACTATAGTTATAGTATAACAAAGGGAATAAAATAAAACATATATATCAGTGGTTCTCAACCTTTTATGCTTCACGTACCCCCTGGAAATGTGTACGTAACTGGCGTACCCCTTGTATAGATAGACAAAACTATAGTTATAGTATAACAAAGGGAATAAAATAAAACATATATATCAGTGGTTCTCAAACTTTTATGCTTCACGTACCCCCTGGAAATGTGTACGTAACTGGCGTACCCCTTGTATAGATAGATAAAACTATAGTTATAGTATAACAATGGGAATAAAATAAAACATATATATCAGTGGTTCTCAAACTTTTATGCTTCACGTACCCCCTGGAAATGTGTACGTAACTGGCGTACCCCTTGTATAGATAGATAAAACTATAGTTATAGTATAACAAAGGGAATAAAATAAAACATATATATCAGTGGTTCTCAACCTTTTATGCTTCACGTACCCCCTGGAAATGTGTACGTAACTGGCGTACCCCTTGTATAGATAGACAAAACTATAGTTATAGTATAACAAAGGGAATAAAATAAAACATATATATCAGTGGTTCTCAAACTTTTATGCTTCACGTACCCCCTGGAAATGTGTACGTAACTGGCGTACCCCTTGTATAGATAGATAAAACTATAGTTATAGTATAACAATGGGAATAAAATGAAACATATATATATACGGTATATAACATATATCTAGCCACTTTTCATCTCTCACGGCGTACCCTAAAACATTTTACCGCATACCCCACATTGAGAACCTCTACCATAAAGGATAAAAATGCAGGGTCGTAATGATAGGCCCAGCAACCCTGAGGTACTGGAGTAGTATCCACTGTCAGAGGACCTCTGCAAAACATTTTCGCAAAATTTATGGGAAAGTTGATACACAACTATTTAAAGGAACAGCCAAGATTTTTTTGTATAGCTTTGGACCACTAATAACGGAACTTGGACAATCAACTTCGCTTTCCTTTCATTTCTTAAAGTTTCACTTCTTGTTACTGTGGGTCAGAACTCATCATCAGTTTATACGTCATAATAAATGATCTGTGAGAAAGGCGGAACTTCAGCATAAAAATAGTACAAATATCCATACTTTACACGGGACTCGAACCCACGGAGAATAAATGCAGAGACGTTCTGATCGGCTATGCAATCTCCGCGGTGCGAGGGGGAGGGATATCCACGGTCAAGGATTTCTGCAAAATATTTCGACAAAATTTACGGGAAATTTTGATATTCAACTCTTTAATGGAGTAGCCAGCAATTTTTTAATAACTTTGAATTTATAATAATAGAACTTGAACATTCAGTGTTTATTTTTCTAATAGAAATTTCCCACCTTGCTGCCTGAGGGTCAGAACTTATTGTCTCAACGTCTTTCCTTAGATCTCTAAGGAATAAATAATTTACAAGTTATGATTAACTTTTGGAGAAGTGTTTTTTGTAGGTATTTAGTGTAGGTATAAGACGAATATAACCATTTATATCAAAACGCATACATTTGTTTTTTATGCCGCAAAGTGTAACAATTTTTTTTACGCAAAACAGCTCTGGGTTCTAAAACTTTAAATTATTGAAAACGATAATTAATCTTAAAAACCATGGTATCAATATGAAAATTACAAAATTTGAATAACTGAAAGCTAACGAATTTTCGCAAGAAGGACCCGAAATATTTTTTGCCGGGTGGGGAGCAAGATTTTCCTGCATCCCACTGAATAAATGGCCAACTCACAAGAAACAAAGGGCTCGGAGCTGGGATCCACTGGATAGCTGTTAGTAGACATATGGAAGTCTTTTCTCTCGAGCAATGCTTAACTCCGTTGGCTAAGTGAATTGTTCTACGGGCAGGAGTCGCTCAGTCGGTCGTAATCTCAAATTACTACGTTCGAGTCCCGCGATTACTACGTTCGAGTCCCGCGATTACTACGTTCGAGTCCCCGATATTTTTCTCCGCAAAACCCCGACCAGCCCTTAGTCAGTAGGGGGACACTGATGAGTTTGGAAACGCCGCCATCCGTCGAATTTAAAATTACTTTTAGCCATAGTCCCGTGTGCGGGAAAGCCAGACACTGTGCACGTTAAAGAACACACTGGATGATCTTGACGGAAGGCTACTATCTGTCTTCTAACAACAGTCAAGTGGATCCCCTCTCCAACCCTCTCGGGGGCACTTGTGACCTGCCCATTATGTGAAAAAAAAGTGCCGCTCAGAGGTAAAGTAACCATTCTATATAGAACTGGGGCTCCACCGCACTATGGAGGAGTTAGAAATTTTTAGAGAAATATTCTTGAGTGTTTAGGTTAGAAGAGATAAATTAAAATAGCGAACAGTTCTCAAATTGGCACATTTATGTTCACTTTTTTATGTGGACGAAAAAAATCTTGGAATATCATGGAATACTCCTAAATTTATGTACAGAGAAAATATTGTCCTTGCCATCTGGCCATTTATTCCCAATGAGTGCAAAAAAGTGCCACTCAGAGTTAAAACAGCACAACAACAACAAGGTTTGATGCTCATTCAATATTTACTCTCTTTTCTTGAAATGCATCCTAAACATTAAACGAGTTTAACCTGAATTTATGTGAGAAATAAAACAAATATTTCATTATAGAAATATTCTAATGATAAATCAAAATATATATAAAAGATGGGGAAAACTACCGTTTTCAAAAAGAAACAAATTTTTACATGAATGATTATCAAAGAAAGCAGAAGGAGTAAGAGAATGACTTCCCACGTAGAAAAGTTGTTTTTCTTCTTGGAAAGATATTACCAAGCAAAACAGTTTGCGCAAAACATTTTTATGTGAATGTTACATTAACTTTATTTGACGTGTGAAGGCAGAGCTTGTTAAGAGCAAAAGAGATGCTACAAATAAGAAGAAACGTACCCGGAGTGCGACTAATACTGACATTAAAGACAAAAAATCATGACACCCTGCCTGGTAATAGGAAGAGTGATATAATTACTCTTGATATTAATGGTAATATTCGTCATAGAAGAGTCTTTATTCTCTTAGGAATGAGAGTGAAGCTCAGAATTGCTTTCTATTTTTATCGAGTTCGGTTGTTTACCTTTGAGGGCCCTTTTTTCGCAAACAATGGGCTAAATGGCCAGGTCGCAAGGACCCCAAGGGCTCAGAGAAAGTTGGAGAGAGGGGACCCATTGGACAGGCGTTAGGAGACTTATACTTGGGCCCTCAGGAGTCGGATAGATTCCAAATAAAAGAACGAGAACAAAACTTAAAGTAGATTTATCTAAAATTTAACTGCGAGCTATTTAGTTTAAAACTTTATAAAATAAAATTATTCACTATGACATTATTTAAATAATGTTGAATATTTTAAAATTAATTGCTAGTTTTTTAAAAATAAGTAGTTGAATTTTAAAAAAGAGAATTTTAATTAGAATACCTAACAATTAAAATATCCATTCTTCTATCAGTGAAGTGTCCATGACCAGTCCTGTTTAGGACGATGGATGGACCCTTTAACCACAGGAAGGGTAGGAAAATACAATTTTTTGGACATTAATTTACTTTTTGTGTATGTGTGTTGGACAGGTATTATGAAATATTAAGATTTTCACTTTCCGAATCTCCCAATAACTGTAGGGGCGGGGATGGCTCAGTCGGTAGCGCGCCAGGCTCGTAATCTGTAGTTCCCAGGTTCGAGTCCCAGTTGGGTCAGCGTTGAGATTTATCTCCGCAAAAATTCCCCGCCCTGCAGTCAGTAGGTCAGTAGGGGACACCGATAGGCTTGAAAAGGCCGCCGTCCGTCGGATGGGACGTTAAGCCGTGGTCCCGTGTGCGGGAGAGCCATACCCTGTGCACGTTAAAGAACACACTGGATGGCCTTGACGAGAGGCTACCATCTGTCTCCCAACAGCTGTTCCAGTGGGTCCCCAACCTTCTCTGAGCCTTCGGGGTCCATGTGACCTGGCCATTTAGCCCATTGTGTGCAAAAAAGTGCCGCTCAGAGATAAAACAACCCAACCCAATAACTGTAATTGGGCTCTCTAACGGTGGAAAATTTAAAAATTGAAAAATTTCAAACAAATATTGCAAACGATGTATTTTTTGCTAGAAATTTGAAATTTTAATGGTAGAATGTGAACAGATATTCCACTGACAGCAATACACTACACTACCCTTTTTTTCAGAAGGGTGTGAGAAAAGCAACTTTTTAGAGTTGTATCCTCTCGGATCTCCTACTATGGCATATAAACTGACAGGCTCCTCTCAGACCTCTGTGGCAAGCAGCTGCTTGAGGGGGTATTTATTTATTTTTTTTTATAAGTGCAAAAAAATTTACTACCACTTACATTTTCCCATTTATCCATTGGTTCGAATTAAAACATTTAAAGGATGAAAGAAGTAGGTAAACGAAAAACTTATTCTCCTTGGAAACGAGATTTCCATTTTCTCTAGATATGCGTTCTTCTAGTTTTGTTTTAACATTAAACCAGCCGAATAATGTTTAAAAACCTTTGCCTTTATTTTGAATGTTTATTGTTTAAGACAACATACATATCAATTCAGCGAAATCCTAAAAATAATATTTACAAATTCAGAATTTTCAAATAAAAATATATATTTCAATGTTAGCGATACTTTTTTTCAGAATAAAAATATTATCCAAAGAGGCTTTATTTTGCTTACTCTGAATGAGATATTTTCTTACATTTCCCAGTTTTCTGAATTGTCATAACATTCCCCGAAACGAATCACGGGAGAACCCGTGCTGTCTTCGCTCGCAATGGCTCATGGGATTGTGCCATATGTACCAGATTAGAAAAGAAAAGTGAGCTTACGAAGCAATTGGTGGAGAAAGGTTGGGATTAATTCTGCTGCGATGCTTTGAAGTCCATTGATACGATTTGTTTCATGTCATCCAATGTTTTGAAAAAATGTTGCAATATATTTCATTCTATAGTTTCTATGGGAAAATGTTTTAATTCTTTCACATTAATATTTTTCATTTAAATATATTATTACAGGTAGGTTTTTCAATTTTTAATAGTTTTGAAATAGGAAGATCACGTAAAGGTCACACTATTGTTTTAAAAATCTAAAATATTTAAATCCATATTTTTTATTTCCAACCTGTAGGATGGAGAAAGATCCTAGAAATTAGGGAATAAAGAAACTCCGTACAAATAAGTCATTAACGTTAAAAACGACCTTTTTCCCAATTTCAGCACTTCTAACGTCACTACTTACTACAATAATCATAATCACTCATGTTCAATAATATAAATATCAAAGTTTAATTATACATATAAATTAAAATTCATTCGGCTTTATTTATTCTTTAAAAAGTTAACAAATAACTTTAAATATTCAATAATATTTCAATGAACAGCAATAAGTGTATTATTTTATTTACATAGCTTTAATTTTGAGTAATCTCCGCAAACGACTCTACCCTCGATCAGTAGGGGACACTGATGGGCTTGAAAAGGCCGCCGTCCGTCGAATGGAACGTTTAGCCGCAACTCCGTGTGCTTGAGAGCCATACTCTGCGCACTTTAAAGAACTCGCTGAATGGCTTGACGAGTCCTAACAGCCGTCCATTGGATCCCCTTCCCCAAATCTTCTCTGAGCCCTCAGGGATCTTTATGACCTGACGATTTAGCCCATTGTGTGCAAAAAGGTAAAACAACCCATTTCAAAACATCGCAACTGCTACCTCATCAGCAGTGTACTTTACATGCACATCTATCCCCTGACAATTTGTATTTCACGCTTCACTAAGCATTTAATCACTATTAAGCAACAGCATGAATGCATTGTCTTGAGCCTTGTGGAATCCGAACCCACGATACTCCTAACAACTTGTTAGGTGCCCTGACCACTGAGCTACCGGCCGCTGATCAATCTCTCCTCTATTGCTGATGTTATGTTATACACCATCAGGTCAATCACTATCTTTTGAGTTCATTTGGGAACTCTTTTCCTTCAAAACCATCCCAGGCATGTGCACAAAACCAACCAAGAGCTTCCTGGCTGATATTTTTTTGAGCAAATTTGAATCTCTTCAATTGGGTTGGGTGGATGTACATCTGAGCAGCGCATTTTTGCACATAATGTGCTAAACAGCCAAGTCACAAGGACCCCGAGGGCTTAGAGAAGGTTGGAGAGAGGGGACCCACTGGACAGCTGTTGGGAGACAGATGGTAGCTTCTCATCAAGGCCACCCAGCGTGTTGTTTAACGTGCCAGGGTATGTAGGGTATGGCTCTCATGTACATGGAAGGCCAAGGCTTTACGTCTCATCCGACGGACGGCTGTCTTTCCAAGCCCATGGTGTCCCCTACGGACCGGGGAGTTTTGCGGAGATAAATCTCAACGCTAGACCATGTGGGACTAGAACCTGAGAACTGCAGATTACGAGCCTGACGCGCTACCGACTGAGGTCGGTAGCGCGTCAGGCTCGTATCTGCAGTTAACAACCAAACCAATCATCATATATAGGCGATAATTATGATTATCGCCACATCGATACACTAACTCTAATTATGATGTAGTAATGGTAGAACTGTGAAATTTTGCATCTCGGGTAATCCGGGTCGTAGATCTCGATGGATAAACCAAAATTTGACCTCCAACTGGTCCTTTAAGGACAAATAGAGGTCAGGTAGAGGTCAAACCGTGATCTACGAGTGCTAGAAACGTGAAAATTGGTGTCTGGGGATGTTTCGGGTTCTAGATCTCGAAAATGTCACGAAATTTTGATCCGGAGGGTGCTTTGAGGTCAAAGGTCACGTTGAGATCTATCGGTGCTAGAGAGCTAAAAATTAGTTCCTGAGGGTATTGTCCTGCGCACCTCGCGGTTGCAAGCACTATTCAATTTTTATGTAGAAATACGCAAATTTCAACGTGTGGCGTTGTGTTTGCATATTGCCCAATTACGGATTATTCACTTAATTAGACAATGCAGGATGCAATAACCCAGGTTCGAATCCTGGCACGGCAGCAATATGTGGTGATTAGCAAATTAAAAAACTAAATCCTGGCACACGGCACCAATTTCTCGTGCGCACCTCGCAGCTGCAAGCACTATTAATTTTTTTATGTAGAAATATACAAATTTAAACGTGTGGCATTGTGTTTCCCACATTGCCCAATTACGGATTATTCACCTGGGATTTTTGCGTCCCACAAAAATCCCAGGCGTCTCCTTAAGGAAAGACGTTTTTATTAAAATGAAATCCAATGAAGAGTACAACTCAGGTTTATGGAAAACATAAAACAATAACAATATTTATTGAAACAAAATATCTAACAGTACCGTCCCATGGCCGAGTGGTTAGCGCGCTTGGCTACTGATCTAAGGGACCTGTTTTCGAGCCCCGGGTAAGGCATGGCTGTTTGTGTCGTTTTTCTGCTGGGGTCCTGCCATCCTCTCAGACCTTCTACTATGGCATATAAACTGACAGGCTCTTGTCAGACCTCTGTGGCAAGCAGCTGCTTGAAGGGGTATTTTTTATAGCCGTCCTGTACCGAGTGGTTAGCACGCTTGGCTACTGATCTAAGGGACCTGGGTTCGAGCCCCGGGTAAGGCATGGCTGTTTGTGTCGTTTTTCTGCTGAGGGCCTGCCATCCTCTCAGATCTTCTACTATGGCATATAAACTGACAGGCTCTTGTCAGACCTCTGTGGCAAGCAGCTGCTTGAAGGGGTATTTTTTATAGCCGTCCTGTGCAGAGTGGTTAGCACGCTTGGCTACTGATCTAAGGGACCTGGGTTCGAGCCCCGGGTAAGGCATGGCTGTTTGTGTCGTTTTTCTGCTGAGGTCCTGCCATCCTCTCAGACCTTCTACTATGGCATATATACTGACAGGCTCTTGTCAGACCTCTGTGGCAAGCAGCTGCTTGAAGGGGTATTTTTTATAGCCGTCCTATGCCGAGTGGTTAGCACGCTTGGCTACTGATCTAAGGGACCTGGGTTCGAGCCCCGGGTAAGGCATGGCTGTTTGTGTCGTTTTTCTCCTGAGGGCCTGCCATCTTCTCAGACCTTGTACTATGGCATATAAACAGACAGGGTCCTGTCAGACCTCTGTGGCAAACAGCTGCTTGAGCGGGTATTTTTTTTTACAGGCAGAACAATTAATCTTTCTAATAATCAATCATTAATCGTGGACTTAAGAAAGAAAAAACTTAAAGAATTAAATGAACTATGGAACTGTGGAACCCCTTTAGATTTGAATCTTAAATTAAGGATAGCAACTTATAAGTGCAAGGAAGAATAAGCATACCGTGTTTATATATGCTCCTTGGTCCTTCTGACTGTAGGGGCGGGGGCGGGGGTGGCTCAGTCGGTAGCGCGCCAGGCTCGTAATCTGTAGTTCCCAGGTTCGAGTCCCAGCTGGGTTAGCGTTGAGATTTATCTCCGCAAAATTCCCCGCCCTGCCCACGGTCAGTAGGGGACACCGATGGGCTTGGAAAGGCCGCCGTCCGTCGGATGGGATGTTAAGCTGTGGCCCCGTGTGTGGGAGAGCCATACACTGTGCACGTTAAAGAACACGCTGGATGGCCTTGACGGGAGGCTACCATCTGTCTCCCAACAGCTGTTCCAGTGGGTCCCCTCCCCCAACCTTCTCTGAGCCTTCGGGGTCCTTGTGACCTGGCCATTTAGTCCATGGTGTGCAAAAAAGTGCCGCTCAGAGGTAAAACAACCCAACCCTTCTGACCGCTGTCATCGGCTGGGGTCAGGTGACGCTTCAACTCTGGGTAGGGGGTCATCTCCTGGTTGCGTCCTTTTGCTAGCGAAGAGGAAAACATATCCGTCGCACTGACGATGATATGGAGACGGACCCTAACTCGGCCGTCACATACGCAGTTGGGTAATTTGACTGCGGGAGTCAGACGGCTGCATCAACTTGATTATGTGGAAATGTACTATTTGTTGCTAGATGTTCGGCAACCACGGCAATCCCTGGTTCCGTCTCACGACACTACCAAGTTAACAGAAAGCCGTGAATATCTAGAGTCGGGGGCAAGAGTCTTGCCCCCGACTCTAACTCGACTCTAACGAATGGCCCGATCTCCGTCAAGGCCATCCGTTATATTGGTATTCTTTAGTCTGTTCGTGTACACCATATAGATGCACCTCATCCCCGACCTCACATGGCAGCAGTCCTATAAAAGGAAAGCTAACCACCGGAAAAAACCTGAAATTTAATCTGTTCCCCGGTTAGCCATGAACAAGGATATGTAGATCCAAGTTCGCTCGGCACCCGGGGTGGAGACTCTTAGTCAGGCCCAGACTTTGAAAGGGCTCGCGCCTACTAGGGGACCAAATCCGTTTGGCCGTGCATTTGAACTTGCTCCACGGAGCACCTGATTGAGGTCTTGACACCGTCCAACCTGGCTAGTCAAACCGGTCGGCGAAGTCTTCGACCTCGGTTGGTCTTGGCTCTGTCCAACCGGGGACCCAATCCGGTCAGCAAAGCCTTCGATCGGTTGCTGGGCCCGAAACCCCCCCCCCCACACACACACACACACACACACCACCACCACCACGTCAAGGTGGTCCCCTATCGGGGGGGGGAGATTATGTGGAAAGGGGGAGTGTGTCCCTCACCGGTCAGACGATCAGCAAGCGTAAACTCAGTCTCTCTGCTTCTGATTCAAAGTCCTGAAGGCCAAGCAGTGATCCCATTCGATTACTAAATTTTTTGCAATATATGTGGTTCTTTCACTACACACTTCTATTCACTCATTTACAATGATTCTGATATGCCGATACTAAATCTGGCCGCCCAGAGCTCTGGCCATCCCGTGCTTCACTCACTTCGTCGCTTTTCCGAGTCTTACTGCAAGACCTCTCTGTCCAAAATCTCGGATCCAAGTGAAGCCCTCTCTGCTCGCTACTATACCCCACGTTCCTTTCCCCTTGTTTTCCACGAAAATGGTATGTTCAAACCATCTGTAGAATCTGCAGAGGAACTTACGAGTGATAAATTCTCCCCAGGGAGGGAGGGGCGGGGGTGGCTCAGTCGGTAGCGCGCCAGGCTCGTAATCTGTAGTTCCCAGGTTCGAGTCCCAGCTGGGTCAGCGTTGAGATTTATCTCCGCAAAAAATCCCCGCCCTGCCCACGGTCAGTAGGGGACACCGATGGGCATGGAAAGGCCGCCGTCCGTCGGATGGGACGTTAAGCCGTGGCCCCATGTGCGGGAGAGACATACCCTGTGCACGTTAAAGAACAGGCTGGATGGCCTTGACGGGAGGCTACCATCTGTCTCCCAACAGCTGTTCCAGTGGGTCCCCTCCCCCAACCTTCTCTGAGCCTTCGGGGTCCATGTGACCTGGCCATTTAGCCCATGGTGTGCAAAAAAGTGCCACTCAGAGGTAAAACAACCCAACCCTGCGATCTGACGTTATTGATCATTGAGGAAATAAATTACAATACGTGTTTTAGATAAGAAAACTGAACAAATAAATACCTAAAGGGATGGTTTAAAAATTAATAAATAGCTGCCAATTTTAAATAATAAATGCTTCTTTTTTTCAAATAATTGAAACTGTTTATTCATTTGCTCCTTTTATAATTAATTTTTTTGCTCATTTTATAAGGAGCAATGAAATCTTACTTTACCTTCATATTCAGATAGACCTGATCAATAATATATTTAAGTAAAGTTTCGGATTATATTTAAAGAGAGTTTCTTAAGAATCAATAGTAGAAACAGGTAATTATCTGTAAACATAGAAATCAATAAATGTTTTTAATGAAAAAATTGAATTTTGTCTTAAGTTGACTCGAATTCACGTCAATTAATTACATGTCTAGAATGGTGAAATGCGTCGTAGGTTCGACTTTTACTCAAGAGAAAGCTCAATTTTATCAACAGAAAAAATTAATTTTACTGGTAGTTGAGTTTAATTTTAATATAAAGACATTCCTGGAATCACATACAAATAAAAAAAAATTATATCATATTTCCTAATTCATATATTATAGAGTTAAATATTGATTGGTTATTTTTAAAAATTAAGATATAAATAGATGAGTTTGAGAATTTTTAGTTATTTTCATATCAATATTAATTTCACCGTGATAAAGTAATTACCATGTTGTTGTTTTTTTTTTACATTTTTCGTCTGCCAAACAAAGACAAAACAAAACAGTGTGTCATTTAGGAGCAAAAAATTAATAATTTAAAAGTCATTTTTTATTTTAGTAATTTACTTAACCAAAAAAAGCACTAAAATGCAACTGCTTTAAACAATTTTTTACTCAGAAAATAAAAAAAAATATATTTTCCATCAAAAGTAAAGAAAAAAAACTTTCATTAGTAACTTACAAGAAACTAATTTTCCAACAAGAAAACATAAAAAGAAGAAAAATTTAACCTGACTTTTTTTTACCTTAAATTCCTTTCTTAATTGTTATGCGATAGTTGAAGAAAAGTAGGATTAGTTGCAGAAAAACTGCCGCAGGGGGAAAAAACTGATAATGAGTTTTAGCCAAGTCTAACGTGTGCGAAAGTACATCTGGTATTAGTAACTGCTTTTCATCTCTTTACTCCAACTGCCGACGGTGGCGCTGTTGTAGTAGCACGGAGCAGTTTCAGGAAATGAAGACCGTTATTGAAGTAGAGTAATTAGGCTCTCTCACCTTACTACAGTTCCAATGGGCTTGGAGGCAAGCAAACACTGTTCACTTGCTAGAGTCAGCGCTCTGCATTTTACAGGGAACAATGCTACTACCCCTAATTATGAGACGTGATTCTCACACCTTTGTGATTTTCGAGTTGGCATATTGACTTATTAGATTGCTCGCTTGACTGCTGTGTTAGTAAAGGGTGAAATTCTGTCTTCTGTACAGTTAAAGGACTCGATTATAGCAATTATTCAAAAGGTGATTTCAAATGGTTAGCTCAAAGGTGACTGACTGATGATAACATTTAAGCTGAATTGTTTCCGGTAAAATAGCAGTCCAGAATATCGTTTCAGAAAACGTTATTGCTGTTTTGTTCACGGTTTGATTTACCTCGGAGCGACACTTTTTTTTAACACAACGGGGGGGTCAGTTGGTAACGTGTCAGGCTCGTAATGGTGGCCCAGTTGGGTTGTTTTATCTCTGAGCGGCACTTTTTTGCACACCATGGGCTAAATGGCCAGGTCACATGGACCCCGAAGGCTCAGAGAAGGTTGGGGGTTATTGGGTTGTTTTACCTCAGAGCGGCACTTTTTTGCACACCATGGGCTAAATGGCCAGGTCACATGGACCCCGAAGGCTCGGGGAGGGGACCCACTGGAACAGCTGTTGGGAGACAGATGGTAGTCTCCCGTCAAGGCCATCCAGCGTGTTCTTTAACGTGCACAGGGTATGGCTCTCCCGCACACGGGGCCACGTCTTAACGTCCCAACCGACGGACGGCGGCCTTTACAAGCCCATCGGTGTCCCCTACTGACCGTGGGCAAGGCGGGGAATTTTGCGGAGATAAATGTCAACGCTGACCCAGCTGGGACTCGAACCTGGGAACTACAGATTACGAGCCTGGCGCGCTACCGACTGAGCCCCCTCGCCCCGGCCCAGTTGGGACTGGAGGCTGAGAACTGCCGATTACAAATCTACCCCGACTGAGCCACTCCTGTCGATGTATTTTACAACTCCTTACACAAAATTACTTAATTTTAAACAACTCCTTACACAAAACAATCAGCAAACAATCAAACGAATAGGAAATGAGAATCTATAGAAAGATAGGTTAAAGTTGAATAACCGGATATTTAACGAAACATATTAATGACTTAATTATCTTCAACAAAATCGCGTTATATGTGAATCAGCCGCTGGGGTTCCAGGATCGTAATCTGCACTTCCCTGGTTCGAATTCTACCTGGGTCAGCGTTGAGATTTATCTCCAAAAAAATCTCCGCCCTGTCCTAGGTCAGTGAAGGACAACTGAGCTTGGAAAGGCCGCCGTCCATCGGATGGGACGTTAAGCCATCTGCTGAAGAGCCATACACTGTTCACATTAAAGAACACGCTGGATGGCCTTGACGGTAGGTTACCATCTGTCTCCTAAGAGACGTTAGGGGCGGGGGTGGCTCAGTCGGTAGCGCGCCAGGCTCGTAACCTGTACTTCCCAGGTTCGAGTCCCAGCTGGGTCAGCGTTGAGATTTATCTCCGCAAAATTCCCCGCCCTGCCCACGGTCAGTAGGGGACACCGGTGGGCTTGGAAAGGCCGCCGTCCGTCGGATGGGACGTTAAGCCGTGGCCCCGTGTGCGGGAGAGCCATACCCTGTGCACGTTAAAGAACACGCTGGATAGCCTTGACGGGAGGCTACCATCTGTTTCCCAACAGCTGTTCCAGTGGATCCCCTCCCCCAACCTTCTCTGAGCCTTCGTGGTCCATGTGACCTGGCCATTTAGCCCATGGTGTGCAAAAAAGTGCAGCTCAGAGGTAAAACAACCAACCAACCAACCTAAGAGACGTCTAGTGGATCCCATCCCCCAGCCTTCTCTGAGTCCTTGTGACCTGGCCATTTAGCCAATCGTGTGCAAAAAAAAGTGCCGCTCAGAGGTAAAACAACCCAACCCGCACAATGGCTTAAATGGCCAGGTCACAAGCACACCAATAAGGTTTAGGGGAAGGAATCCACTGGATTGCTATTAGGAAACAGAACCCTTTAAGGTCATTCAGTTGACTTTAACGTGCACAGATTATGTTTCTTTGGCACTTGGGGCCAAAGGTATCCCTTTCTGACCTTGGGCTAGGCGGGGGTTTTACAGCGATAAATATCAACCCTGGCCAAGTTGGAACATGAACCTGGGAACTGCAAATTACAGTCCTAGAACGTCAGCGAATATTCTACAACCGCCGCGATTTTGTTCACGATAATTACATGATTAATAGGTTTCATTAATATCAGGTATATTTAAACTTAGCCTATCTTCCTAAAGATTTTCATTTCCCATCCGCTTCTTTGTTTCCTGATTGGTTGTTTTAAGTAAGGAGTTGTTACAATATCTCCACAGGGCTCAGTCTGTAACGAGCCAAGCTCGTAATCTGCAGTTCTCTTGTTCGAGTCCTACCTAGGCAACCGTTGAGAGTTACCTCTGCAAAACTCCCTGCCTGGTTAGCAGGGGACATTTATGAGTTTGGAAAAGCCGCCATCCGTCGGACGGGATATCAAGCCGTGGTTCCGTGTGCAGGAGAGAGCTACATCCTCCGCACATTAAAGAACACGTTGAATGGCATTGCCGAGGAAGCTACCATCTGCTTTGTAACAGCTATCCAGTGGTTCCTCTCCCCTAACGGGGGCGGGGGTGGCTCAGTCGGTAGCGCGCCAGGCTCGTAATCTGTAGTTCCCAGGTTCGAGTCCTAACTGGGTCAGCGTTGAGATTTATCTCCGCAAAATTCCCCGCCCTGCCCACGGTCAGTAGAGGACACCGATGGGCTTGGAAAGGTCGCCGTCCGTCGGATGTGACGTTAAGCCGTGGCCCCGTTTGCGGGAGAGCCATACCCTGTGCAGGTTAAAGAACACGCTGGATGGCCTTGACGGGGGGCTACCATCTGTCTCCCAACAGCTGTTCCAGTGGATCCCCACCCCCAACCTTCTCTGAGCCTTCGGGGTCCATATGACCTGGCCATTTAGCCCATGATGTGCAAAAAAGTGCCGCTCAGAAGTAAAACAACCCAACCCAACTCGTGATATCAAAGTTTGTGCCGAGAAAATACGTGTGGTAAATTCAGTAAGCTTACCAGTGGTATAGCCGTCCCGTGACCGAGTGGTTAGCGCGCTTGGCCAGTGATCTAAGGGAACTGGATTCGAGCCCCGGGCAAGGCATGGATGTATGTGTCGTTTTTCTGCTGAGGGCCTGCCATCCTCTCAGATCTTCTACTATGGCATATAAACTGACAGGCTCCTGTCAGACCTCTGTGGCAAGCAGCTGCTTGAGGGGGGTATTTATTTATTGGTGACAATAACAGTTAAACGAACGACAAAAATGTATCATTTCAAATTCAAGTGCATATGATTTCATAAAATACCGATAGCTTCTTAACGCCAATTCTAATTCTTCCGAATGCAAACTATGAAAATTACGTGTTGATAATTTTTATATCGAAAGAACTTCTGTAGTAAATCTTATTATATAATAATATTTAGAGTTTTTATAAGACACTATATTTGTGATCAACAAACATTTATATATTTTATCGTTTATTCATGATAATAAATTTAATGGACCCTAAGTTTATCTGCGGACAGTTATTGTACCCAGGGGGGGAAAAGGGTTCACCCCCCCACACACCGAAAATCCGGTCTCTTTATACGAAATCCCAAACTTGTCTACCTGCTCTGAAGTTCACAACAACTGCCTGCGTATAATTTTTTAGGCCCGTAGTGTATGTACGATACTAAAAATAGATTTAATAAGTAACAATAGAATTTTATTTCATATGGAATATAGAATATATAGAAATCAATTTCTTTTATTTCAGTTTTTTTCTTTCTTTCTATCTTGTGGAATAGTTTAGTAATTGGTAAATCCTACTCAAGTGTTGTTTTTCTGCTGAGGTCCTGCCATTCCTCAGAGACCTTCTATTATGGCATATAAACTGACAGGCTCCTGTCAGAACTCTGTGGCAAGCTGCTGCTTGAGGGGGTAGTTATTTATTTCTTATTCATCTTATTCTCAGAAACACCCGCCTCTCCCCCAAAAAAACTAAATTCTCAGCCCCCCCCCCCCCACTTAAAACTAAATTCTCAACCGTTCCCCGAACTAAATTTCTGACCCCCGAGAGACTAAAGTTTTGTATCCCCTGGACACTAAATTTTTGGACCCCCTGGAGACTAAATTTTTGAACCCCTGGAAACTAAATTTTTGGACCCCTGAAGACTCAATTTTTGGATTCTCTGGACACTAAATTTTTGAACTCCTTCGAAAAAAAATTTGCGATCCCCTGGACACTAAATTTTTGGACCCCCTTGAAACTAAATTTCTGTACCCCTTGGATACTAAATTTTTGGAACCCCTGGAAACTAAATTTTTGGACTCCCTGCAAACTACATTTTTGCACCCCCTGGACACTAAATTTTTGGACTCCTTCGAAACAAAATTTTCCGATGCCCTGAACACTAAATTTCCGTACCCTTTCGAAACTAAATTTTTGGACCCCCTGCAGACTAAATTTTTGGACCCCCTGGAAACTAAATTTTTGGACCCCTGAAGACTCAATTTTTTGGATCCCCTGAAAACTAAATTTACGGAACCCGCCTCCCTTTCCCCCGAGAAACAAAATCCTGGGTACCACCCTGTCAGCGGATATCCGCATTTATGAGGTTTTGGCGGATAAACTTTAATGTTAACGCGGATAGTGGATAAAACGGCGGATAAGAAAATTAATGTCGACGCCGATAGCGAATGAAATCTCGGATTTATTAAGATATGCAGCAAACTGGTCACACGTTACTCTATCGTTGATGGGGCAGGGGTGGCTCAGTCGGTAGCGCGCCAGGCTCGTAATCTGTAGTTCCCAGTTTCGAGTCGCAGCTGGGTCAGTGTTGAGATTTATCTCCGCAAAATTCCCCGCCCTGTCCACGATCAGTAGGGGACACCGATGGGCTTGGAAAGGCCGTCGTCCGTCGGATGGGACGTTAAGCCGTGGCCCCGTGTGTGGGAGAGCCCTACCCTGTGCACGTTAAAGAACACGCTGGATTGCCTTGACGGGAGGCTACCATCTGTCTCCCAACAGCTGTTCCAGTGGGTCTCCTCCCTCAACCTTCTCTGAGCCTTCGGGGTCCATGTGACCTGGCCATTTAGCCCATGGTGTGCAAAAAAGTGCCGCTCAGAGGTAAAACAACCCAACCCTATCGTTGATGGTTGACCAGAGTGAAAAAGATCCTTGAGATAATGAAAAAAGAAACCGGATTAGAATATTCAATGATGATATTCACTTTAAAAAGAAACAAAATGCATTTCGATAAAACCACAAATAAAAGAACTTATCCTATGTTAACCCTTTCAGGACCATAAGGTTTCTAAGAGTAAATATTAGTATGTAACTGTTTATTTTAGTTTGTTTAGACGTAAAATAAATAAAAATCATAAGAAAAATACATAACAATGTGTAGTTTTTTTGGAATTTTATGGGAAATATTTTTCCCAACGGACTATAAAGGTAACACAAATTATAGTTAGGCTTATTATGCAATGTCTTTTATTTATTGGTTTATTAGAACAAAATGTTAACTAAAATAATACAAAATTATGAAATAAAATTACTATACAAAATGATGTGCTTAATATGATATTCTGCGAAGCAATTTCTTTTGGTAGTGAGGCAAAGATGGACATTGCACATAGTACATATATTATGCGTCCTGACAGTTCTGTTTTTGTTTTCTAAACGTTCCCATTTACGTAATTGCGTTCGGCATACGTTCTATTTTGACATTCTGTATAAAAAATGGAGATAAGGTTATAATTAAATACGACAATCACCAATTTTAAAATGGGAAAAATGTTTCCCTTAGTCGTGAAAGGGTTAAAGGAGAGTTTGTTTGTTTGTTTGTTTGTTTGTTTTTTTCAGCAAAACATGTAGTAAAAAAATTTCCAGAGTGTTACGTAAAAAACTGGAATTAAATACCTGAAAATTTCAGTAGCGGAGGTCACGAAGTTTGCATATTGATATGTAGAGGGGAGTTAATGAATAATGAAATGGAGTGTCTTTCCATATTTGCTGATAATTGCATTTAAAGTAGTAAAATTCACTCAGAAGAATTTGCAAATTTAGATTTAAGTATATTTTTGCAATCTAATAATGAATAAAGCATATTTTTGCAAAACTGAAATAAATATACTGTGATAAAGGCTTGTTTATATTTTTATTTAGTAATTAGCCGTTAATAAAGCTTTAGATTAAGTTCTTTTACTCGCCTGTAAAGATGAGGCCTCCAGCATTTGCAAAAACTTCGAGGGTATTAAGTAGTCAATAGACGCAGATGAGGGTTGGGTTGTTTTACTTCTGAGCAGCACTTTTTTGCACACAATGGGCTAAATGGCAAGGTCACAAGGACCCCGAAAGCTCAGAGAAGATTTGGGGAGGGGACCCACTGGAATAGCTGTTGGGAGACAGATAATGGGATTTCCAGGGTGTCTCTTCTCCCGTCAAGGTCATCCAGTGTGTTCTTTAACGTGCACAGGGTATGGCTCTCCCGCACACGGGGCCACAGCTTAACGTCCCATCCGACAGAAGGCAGCCTTTCCAAACCAATCGGTGTCCACTACTGACCGTGGGCAAGGCGGGAGTTTTGCGGAGATAAATCTCAACGCTGACCCAGCTGGGACTCGAGCCTGGGAATTGCAGATTACGAGCCTGGCGCGCTACCGACTGAGCCACCCCCCGCCCCGACGCAGATGAGACCTTGAGGATAAAATATTGCGGATGATGATGCTGTTGCGGTTAAAACCTTGCGGATGCGGATGTGCTTGAGGATTAGAACTTGCAGATGATAATGCTGTTGCGGATAAAACCTTGTGGGTGCGGATTAGACCTTTGCGGATGTGGGTGCGTTTGTCGATGTATTGAGGATTAGACCTTGCGGATGAGGTTGCGGATAAGACCTGGCGGATAAAACCTTGTGGATGCGAGTGCTGGTGCCGATGTTCTTAAGGATATGACCTTGCAGATGCGGTTGCAAATAAGACCTTGTGGATGCGGAAACAGTTGGGTTGGGTTGTTTTACCTCTGAGCGGCACTTTTTTGCACACCATGGGCTAAATGGCCAGGTCACATGGACCTCGAAGGCTCAGAGAAGGTTGGGGGAGGGGACACACTGGAACAGCTGTTGGGAGACCGATGGTAGCCTACCGTCAAGGCCATCCAGCGTGTTCTTTAACGTGCACAGGGTATGGCTCTCCCGCACATGGGGCCACGGCTTAACGTCCCATCCGACGGACGGCGGCCTTTCTAAGCCCATCGGTGTCCCCTACTGACCGTGGGCAGGACGGGGAATTTTGCGGAGATAAATCTCAACGCTGCCCCAGCTGGGACTCGAACCTGGGAACTACAGATTACGAGCCTGGCGCGCTACCGACTGAGCCACTCCCGCCCCGCGGAAACAGACTTTTGTAATGCTGGTACAGATGCTGTTACGAATAAGAGCTTGCTGATATGATATATATATATGATATACCATATCATATACATATACTGATATACATATACATATACCTGATTTGGTATCGATAGTACTTTTACTATTCGCCCAGGGCTCTAACTAAAAGGCAGTGGTACAAAACCTGCGGGACGCGGGACACAATGGCCCGACAGTGCTTTTTGCGCTGTCAATGACTTGTGTTAATATCAAAAATTTAAACGATATTTGACATTATTCGCTATTTTTATTCCCCTACTGATCGTGGCGCATTCAATTTCCATAAATTGCGAGATAACCCTCTCTCTCTATTGCTATGTGATTTTTAGAAACACTTATCATGAACCACAAGTACAGTCGCTCAAAAAAATATCCGACTACTATGGTTGATTACATAATTCATAAAAAATATTTGGCATCGATTTTTTAGAAATTAGTGATCTGGCAACCTTCGTGTATATTGCCAGATCACTAATTTCTAAAAAAATCGTTGTCAGATATTTTTTATGAATTCTTTAACCATAGTGTTCGGATATTTTTTGAGCGACTGTAGATAACATCTTCTATCTACAATAGTGATTGAAAGTCATTATTAAATTACAAAGCATTCCTACAGCAATTTGCAACAATAAACACTATTTCAAATGGAATAACAGTTCTCAATCACGAAAAATTATAATTATTGATGCCTATTTAAATTAAGTACTCACAGAAAGTATATTGATTGTTGTTAAATCCACCCCAAAAGTTTGGCGCGAAACCTATGTCCATTGTTGACTCTTTTCATAGTTGTTCATTCACGGCTGGGGCGGGGGTGGCTCAGTCGGTAGCGCGCCAGGCTCGTAATCTGTAGTTCCCAGGTTCGAGTCCCAGCTGCGTCAGCGTTGAGATTTATCTCCGCAAAATTCCCCGCCCTGCCCACGGTCAGTAGGGGACACCAATGGGCTTGGAAAGGCCGCCGTCCGTCGGATGGGACGTTAAGCCGTGGCCCCGTGTGCGGGAGAGCCATACCCTGTGCACGTTAAAGAACACGCTGGATGGCCTTGACGGGAGGCTACCATCTGTCTCCCAACAGCTGTTCCAGTGGGTTCCCTCCCACAACCTTCTCTGAGCCTTCGGGGTCCTTGTGACCAGGCCATTTCGCCCATGGTGTGCAAAAAAAGTGCCGCTCAAAGGTAAACCAACCCATCATCATCATCATCCTCAAGCAGTCATGGGCTACGGAGGTCCAACCACACCGTGAAATTTAGTTCTCCAAGCAAATCTATCCTTAGCAACATCTACTGCATCTGGCCACTGCACACCAATTCTAACAAGGTCCTGTTTGACATTGTCTGCCCACCGCATCCTAAGTCTCCCCCTCTATCTGAGGACTTTAGGCACACTGTTCATAACCCTATTCGCCAATCTATAATTATTCATACGGGCAACATGGCCAAACCAACGGAGTCTCTCTCTGCACAATATGCTGCTTAAAAGAGGTTGCAAAACTCCTTTGGCTAATCTCATCATTAGTTACAAAGTTGAACCACCTAATGCCCAAGATACTGCGTAAGCATCTGGAATCAAAAGCATCTAGTTTCCTGTTATCTTGTTTACAAAGTGTCCAAGTTTCACTACCATAACTAACCCTAGAAAGAACCAAACTATTATACAGTCTAATTTTAGACTTTAGGTGTATACGCCTATTTCTCCACAATCTCCATAGGTTCTTAAAAGTCCTGGCAGCAATCCCTATTCGTCTGTTAATCTCATGCCGCACATCACCATTATCTGTTACATAGCTCCCAAGATAATTAAACTGTGACACCTGCTCAAGACTGCAACCATTCAGATTAACTGAATCACAGCCTGCCTGACCAATTTTCATCACTTTAGTTTTCTCTCTGTTTATAACCAAACCTACTCTACTACCAGTCTCATCAACAGCTCGAATGAAAGAGTTCATCTCATCAACATCATTTGCCAAAAGGGCTAAATCATCAGCATAATCTAAATCAGAAATTTTCGTATCTCCAGCCCATTTAAGGCCAAAATCTTTCCCTTGAAGTGAATTTCGCATAACATAATCAATAACCAAGCTAAAGAGAAAAGGAGACAAAATGCACCCTTGCCGAACACCAGAAGTAATGCTAAACCAATTGCTACAAGCCTTACCAACTGTCACACACGACTCAGTGTTATTATAGAGAGCTTTCATAATGTTAACCAACTTGTCTGGTATACCATATGATCTCACAATCAACCACAAATTATGACGATCAACAGAGTAGAAAGCCTTTTTGAAATCAACAAAGCTAGCAACCAAAGGTTTCTGAAACTCTAAACATTTCTCAAGAATCTGCCTAAGTGAAAAGATCTGATCCACACATCCCCTACCACTTCTGAATCCACATTGCTCATCACGCAATTGACTGTCAACTAGATTCTTAATTCTATCAAGCACAATCATGGAAAGAACTTTACCTGGAACAGAGAGTAGGCTGATACCCCTGTAGTTATCACAAGAACTGCGATCACCTTTTTTGAAAATAGGGATAACAATAGCTCTGGTAAAATCCTTAGGAACCATGCCTTTATCATAAAAGATATTCAGAATTTCAGTCATCCAAGTGGTAACCGAAACATTCCCAGCTCTAAGCATTTCCGTAGTAATTTCATCTACCCCTGGGGATTTATGAAGTTTAAGTTTAGAAACAGCCAAAATAACTTCAGATTGTGTTAGAGGGCCAACATTAAAGCCACCAATGCATCTATCATCATTGCAAACAATGGGAGTAGAACTAACTACATTGTTTGGAACATCACTTAAATGCTCAGCCCACCTACCCATGACAGAATCCTCCCCTTCTATAACCTTACCTTGTTTATCCTTCAATCCTTGTATGCCTGTCCGTTTTCTACCACATAAAACATTAACTATCTGGTACAGCTCTCTGCTGTTGTGCTGTCTAACTGCTTCCTCGGCTTTGTCAGCCAAACCATCAAGCCAAAGATTCTTATCAGCAGCTAACTGATCCTTTACAAGTTTATTAAGGTCTCTGTAATGCTTTCTATTAGGACTAGTAGGGTATTAATTAAGTACATTCCTGTAGTTCTTTCTTTCCGAAATAAGCTCAAGTGCCTTATCACTCAGATAATTCTGACTCTTCTGCTCCTTTTTTCCTAAAAGAGTACTGTTAGTGTCCAAAAATGCCTGTTTAAAACGGCCCCATTCTTCCTCAACTTCAGTAGTAAGCAAACCATGACTGTCATAATGACTAAATAACCTATCATGGTAAGCTTTGGCTATAACTGGATCTTTCAGAGCTTCAGTATTAAAAGTAAATTTTTTAACCCTAGCACAAAACTTTTTAAGTTTAAGTTGCAACACACTTTTAACAAGGTAATGGTCAGATCCAATTTCAGCTCCTCTATATGCCCTGGTATTCCTAACAGAACTAGCCCATTTGCTGTTAATTAATATGTAATCAATCATATTCTTATGCAGCCCATCAGGTGAAACCCATGTGTACTTATGTATGTCGCGGTGTTTGTAATAAGTGTTAGTTATTCTGAATCCATTGAGTTTACTTACCTGTAGGAGACGTTGCCCATTGCCATTGCAGCTACCAATACCAAAAGGGCCTATTACTCCTCCCCAAAGGTCAGAGTCAGTACCAACTTTGGCATTGAAGTCACCAAGAACAAGGGTAATATCTCCTTTCTTGACAGAATTCAAAATATCCTGAAGTTGTTCATAAAACCTATCCTTCTCATCCTCATCGGCATCCTCAGTGGGGGCATAACAGCAGATAACATTCAAGTCTTTAACGCTTGTCTGAAATTTTGCTGTAAGAAACCTTTCATTAATGCACTCATATCCTAGAA
Organism: Ryuthela nishihirai; assembly: GCA_038380435.1. Classification (NCBI taxonomy): domain Eukaryota; kingdom Metazoa; phylum Arthropoda; class Arachnida; order Araneae; family Heptathelidae; genus Ryuthela; species Ryuthela nishihirai. Next base: position 48,146,263 of record JAWZYU010000022.1, read on the forward strand.
GAGCATCGCTAGCGTGTCTGCTGAGAAGCAGACCCACGCCTTGGTGATGCTTATTGTCGTCCCGCCCTGAAATGAGAAATTTACGATTATTTTTAAGAATCTGACCTTTATCTGTCCATCTGGTCTCTTGCAAGCCGAGAATATGTAAATTATAACGGTGGAATTCTTGTGTGAGGACATCAAGAGAAAAAGCTCTGTGCAGAGTCCTCACATTCCAACTACCTATGGAGAGAAAATGGTTAGTGGGATGTTTAAAGAAACTATGTTTATTGAGAGAGGGAATGCCGACAATATCAAACAGCCCCCTAATCGCAGACATGGGCAAAGACCCGTTCCCCCACTACTAAAGGCTGAAGCCATCTACACTTGAAGACTTCCTCCAATGTAGAATTTGACGATGCCAATAGAAGCAAAGAGTTCAGGCGCCTGCGATGACTTCTGCTCAGGATTATCCACCAGCTGATAAACATATCCTGTGAATCTATTCACTTGGGGCTGTAAACCCACAAACAAACAGAAAACACAGCGAAAGATTTTCCCTCCAGAGAACCCATCCCAAATCCCAGGTTCGATTCCCAGCTGGGTCCGCGTTGAGATTTATCTCCGCAAAATTCCACGCCCTGCCCACGGTCAGTAGGGGACACCGATGGGCTTGGAAAGGCCGCCGTCCGTCGGATGGGACGTTAAGCCGTGGCCCCGTGTTCGGGAGAGCCATACCCTGTGCACGTTAAATAACACGCTGGATGGCCTTGACGGGAGGCTACCATCTGTCTCCCAATAGATGTTCCAGTGGGTCCCCTCCCCCAACCTTCTCTGAGCCTTCGGGGTCCTTGTGGCCTGGCCATTTAGCCCATGGTGTGCAAAAAAGTGCCGCTCAGAGGTAAAACAACCCAACCCATTCACGGCTATCCACCGTTAACGTACTACTCACAATGTACTACTCCTTTCATTAGTCTGGCGACCGCAGCGCCCTTAGAAATTTCCGACACTTTTTGATGGATCACTCCCGACTAAAGGTAGCTGGAAACCGGATCTGTTACCCCAACAAGGCTAAAATGAAGTAGGACCACCAGAACAAATTTGGGACGAGTCGTTCAAGTAGCCGCGGAATCACAGGAAAACCGACAATTTCTGTCACCGATGACGTCACACGGTCCATGTTGGGTTGTTTTACCTCTGAGCGGCACTTTTTTGCACACCATGGGCTAAATGGCCAGGTCACATGGACCCCTAAGGCTCAGCGAAGGTTGGGGGAGGGGACCCACAGGAACAGCTGTTGGGAGACAGATGGTAGCCTCCCGTCAAGGCCATCCAGTGTGTTCTTTAACGTGCACAGGGTATGGCTCTCCCACACACGGGGCCACGGCTTAACGTCCCATCCGACGGACGGCTGTCTTTCCAAGCCCATCGGTGTCCCCTACTGACCGTGGGCAGGGCGAGGAATTTTGCGGAGATAAATCTCAACGCTGGCCCAGCTGGGACTCGAACCTGGGAACTACAGATTACGAGCCTGGCGCGCTACCGACTGAGCCACCCCCGCCCCCATGGTCCAGGAATTACGACTATTATTTAATACGATTTAATGAGGCCCTCTAAAACTGAAATAACTAACACAAATACTCCCAAATAAAAATTAAATTGCTAAAATAATAACTCTTAAAAAAAGAGTGGTAGAAAATATTTCTGAAAAATGAGAGTATTATTACATAATTAAAAAATTAATTCATTATAAATGTAGATTTTTAAATTCGTATTTATAATAATATTTTAATTTTCACGTAAATGTTTTGATTATGTAGTAATATTTTACATATAAATTCAAAATATTTAAATTTCGTTAATTGAATACTCCACTTTTGAAATTCCTTGCTCTTAGGCATAAAAAGTTAATAATTCCTCCAGAAAACTTACTTCAGAGTAAATGATTAAAACCTTCGATTGCTTTGAAGTCAAACATCCTAATACAGACTATAAATATGTAAAATGAAAATGCTTGTGAAACAAATTATTTAAGAAACGAATTTATAGGTCTGATTCATTTTAGGAGAAAAAGCAAGGTCACTAAGACACTGAAAATCTTACAATTTCGAAAAGAAAAAGGAAAAAAAAAATCTGATCATTGTTTAAATCGCTCATTTAAATTTCCATCGCAAATGTAAAAGCGCTAGAAAGAGTTTAAGCTGCAGGCTCTTCCTTTTGACCTTGCTAAAGGAGTGAAGGAATTTGCTCCATCCAGTGTTTTATGGAAGTGCGTTAAATGACAAAAGCGACGTTAAATCTAAGGAAAAGCTCACTGCGCTGATCCTTCCAGAAACGCATATAAAAGCGAAAGCAGTCAGTTTTCATGGTTCGAAGGGTTCATTAGCTCAATGGGCATCGCCGCTGTTTCGTTAATGGGGGTATAAAAGTGCTAGGATGCTTTTTCTTGTTCGAGAAGGATAGGCGTCTCCGAACTGTAACTGGCAGGGAAGCTTTGCAGCGAATACTTTCAATTTTTGCAATATTTTTCTTACATTTGAAAACAGCTACCAGTAGTAGCTCTTTTGAAAGGAGGATAAAGTAACAAAATAAAACTTATAACCTAATTAATATTTTTTTACAAATAAACTAATGGTAATTAATTTACACAAAAACTAACAGCGATATATTTTTATTTAATAAATAAGTGTTTTACAAATATATTTGCTTTAAAATTTACACATTTATATAATTAAATGTGTCATATATGTTTTTTTTAACCTTCCAATGAAGAAATATAATATAATATTTAAATAAATAAAATATTTCAGTAATTACTTTTCTTCACGTAAATGTGAGGTTAAAATTGTTTTTTATAAAGTTAAAACTAAAAGATTTCACTCTGGTCGACAATACAGTCGCTCAAAAAAGTATCCGAACACTATGGTTGATTACACTATTCAGAAAAAATATCTGGCAACACTTCTTTTAGAAATTAGTGATCTGGCAACCTTCGTGTCACGTGACACGAAGATTGCCAGATCACTAATTTCTAAAAAAAGTGTTGCCAGATATTTTTTCTGAATAGTGTAATCAACCATAGTGTTCGGATACTTTTTTGAGCGACTGTACATAAAGACCAAGGCCGGATCTACGGAAAGTGGGGGGGAGGGATACGTGCCATTCCGAACCCTCCTCTACAGAGAAGAATCAGAAGGTAGTAATAGTAATAGAGGCAGAAAATTATAAAATTTATTTATATTTGATGCATTTTTCAAGAATTTTAAGCACTTGTAAAATGGAGGGGAAAATATTGTTACGACAGATGAACTTGCTGCAATGAACTCGTGATTTGATGTATCATTTTGATGCTCGCATATGCTTCAGCGTACGAATTACGTTACCAACCACTTCGAACGAACTTAACTTAAAATACACGGAATAAGATTTGGGTTGTTTTACCTCTGAGCGGCACTTTTTTGCATACCATGGACTAAATGGCCAGGTCACAAGGACCCCGAAGGCTCAGAGAAGGTTGGGGGAGGGGACACACTGGAACAGCTGTTGGGAGACAGATGGTAGCCTCCCGTCAAGACCATCCAGCGTGTTCTTTAACGTGCACAGGGTATGGCTCTCCCGCACACGGCGACGGCTTAACGTCCCATCCGAAGGACGGCGGCCTTTTCAAGCCCATCGGTGTCCCCTACTGACCTATGGGCAGGGCGGGGAATTTTGCGGAGATAAATCTTAACGCTGACCCAGCTGGGACTCGAACCTGGGAACTACAGATTACGAGTCTGGCGCGCTACCGACTGAGCCACCCCCGCCCCACGGAATAAGAGAGTTGTATAATTAGGAAGAATTTATCTGAAGGGAAACGTAATTGTTTTAGTCTGTGCACTGTAGTATAAAGAAGAAATGTTTCTAATTGGTGTGTTCGCGAGAGGTTAAATAAGTTTATTAGTGTGATCGTGATAGAAAACTAGCAAAGAAAAAGAAGAATTCATCGTTTGAAGCGTAATGATCAACATCTTAAAAAAGAATTGGTTCTGGGAAACCAGTATACTCAGCTGCTGTTTTGGAGTACTTTATGAATAAAACCTTAGAAAGATGTCATTTGGTGAATAGTTATTTAGTTGTTCAGGAATTGGTAACGTTATTCTCGATAGATTTCAAGTTAGTTAGGGTTGGGTTGTTTTACCTCTGAGCGGCACTTTTTTGCACACCATGGGCTAAATGGCCAGGTCACATGGGCCCCGAAGGCTCAGAGAAGGTTGGGGGAGGGGACCCACTGGAACATCTGTTGGGAGACAGATGGTAGCCTCCCATCAAGGCCATCCAGCGTGTTCTTTAACGTGCACAGGGTATGGCTCTCCCGCACACGGGACCACGGCTTATAACGTCCCATCCGACGGACGGCGTCCTTTCCAAGCCCATCGGTGTCCCCTACTGACCGTGGGCAGGGCGGGGAATTTTGCGGAGATAAATCTCAACCTGCTGGACGGCTTAACGTCCCATCCGAAGGACGGCGGCCTTTTTAAGCCCATCGGTGTCCCCTACTGACCGATGGGCAGGGCGGGGAATTTTGCGGAGATAAATCTCAACGCTGACCCAGCTGGGATTCGAACCTGGGAACTACAGATTACGAGCCTGGCGCGCTACCGACTGAGCAACCCCCGCCCCCCATGTTAGTTAATAAATATGATTGTGCCAATTATTAAATGATGTAAAAAGCCTTATTTTTTGCCTTGAGCATAGATAGAATGAATTATAGAGGAAACAACTCTTTATAAGGAATAGTAATAAGGTGCTAAGTTTTCTGAAGATTTATTTTCATATTGATATAAATTTATGTTATTCAGTTGAGTATATAAAAAGGTTTTCATTCATACTTTTGAAATAAATTACATCACTTTAGAATTGTAATTGTTAAATATTATTTTTTTGAACTCACTCTTAATTTCCATCCGTTAAATTCATAACAATGTTATACAGCATTGGAAATCCAGTCTCTTGCCTCCCTCCCTCTCTTTTATATTTTTCCGGCTAGATCGTGGGCGGGGGGGGGGGGGGGGGGGGCTAAGTCGGTAGCGCGCCAGGCTCGTAATCTGAAGTTCTCAGGTTCGAGTCCCGGCAGAGACAACGTTGAGATTTATCTCCTCAAAATTCCCCGCCCTGACCAAGGTCAGCAGGGGACACCGATGGGCTTGGAAAAACCGTCGTCCGTTGGAAGTGACTTTAAGCCATGGTTCCGTATGCGGGAGAGCCATACCCTGTGCACGTTAAAGAAACACGCTGGATTGCCAAAACAGGAGGCTACCATCTGTCTCCTAACAGCTATTCCAGTGGGTGCCCTCCCCCAACCTTCTCTGAGCCTTCGGGGTCTTTGTGACTTTGCCATTTAGCCCATTGTGTGCAAAAAGTGCCGCTCAGAGGTGAAACAACCCAACCCGAAAACGTGTAGCAAAATGGAAGAAATTATTAAATCTGTGAAAATGAACCTTTGGCGTATGTGTGAGCTGGCCATTTAGCCCATAGTGTGCAAAAAAAGTGCCGCTCAGAGGGAAAACAACCCAACCCAACCCGGCTAGATTGTAGTTGTTGGCCCTCCCTCCTTGTTTTTATTTCTATATCCGGGCTTGACCAACACCGTACTTTTTATTTCCAGCTGTGGATAACGGGGCTTGAATCCGATACTCTTTGTGTACCAATGGTTATAATTTGGAATTTATACATTAATATTGTAAGTGAAAATTGCATATCATCAGGCAATCACAAGCACAAATATCAATCATCAGGATTAAATCAGACCTCAGTTATATCTCCTTTCATGGGGAACATCAGCAAGGGAGAGCAATTCGAGCATTTACTTCCCTAAATCCTGGTTTATAAATTCATTAAATTGTTATATTTAGCCATTGAAATTTAAATACACTGCTCGAAAGCGAAATTGCCCCACCCAGAAACACTGGACGGAATCTTCTGATGTTCATGGTAGACTCAGATGAGTATGACGGTATTCGGTTAGGTTGTTTTACCTTTGAGTGGCACTTTTAGCACACCATGGGCTAAATTGCCAGGTCACATGGACCCCGAAGGCTCAAAGAAGGTTGGGGAAAGAGATCCACTGGAACAGCTGTTGGGAGACAGATGGTAGCCTCCCATCAAGGCTATCTAGCGTGTTCTTTAACGTACACAGGGTATGGCTCTCCCACACATGGAGCCACGGCTTAACGTCCCATCCGACGGACGACGGCTTTTCCAAGCCCATCGGTGTTCCCTACTGACCGTTGACAGGGAAGGGAATTTTGCGGAGATAAATCTCAACACTGACCCAGCTGGGTTAATAAAAAAATAAATACCTCCTCAAGCAGCTGCTTGCTACAGAGGTCTGACAAGAACCTGTCAGTTTATATGCCATAGTAGAAGGTCTGAGAGGATGGCAGGACCTCAGCAGATAAACGACACATATATCCATGCCTTACCCGGGGATCGAACCCAGGTCCCTTAGATCAGTAGCCAAGGAATGTATATAATATTAATTTATAGTTTACAAAATTTTCATTTGCAACTTAATGACGTAATTTTAATTTACAGCTTAAGGTATATAATTTGCAATTATTATTTTTAGGATTTCGCTAAATTGAAACGTATAATGTCTCAAACAGCAAACGCTGAAAATCAAGACAAATGTGTTATTTAATTCGTAGACTGACCCGATAAGTACTCGTACGTTGCGCGTTTTCCAAAGTAACACTAGATGGCGCTCTGCGTGACGGCTGCGAAGGAGGCTCCACGTTCCAAGGTCATTTGACGTCGATTGCTGTTGTATTAAGTCTGTGATTCGAGTTGCGTGTCATAGACGTTCGTTCCGAATGTCGGAAATTCAGACGGAACAGCGTTATGTCATTCGTTATCATGTTAGACGTAGCCTAAGTGCTGCTGCGACTGTTGAAGAGGTGAGTGAAGCCTGTGGTAATGACTGCCTTCGTTGGTCTGCCATTTTTAAGTGGCTTAACCTTTTGATGGCAGCTCGATTTCTCGGCCATCTCTCTGCTGTAGCGGCGCATTTACCGCCAAATTCTTGCAGAGGGGTAGGAGAGGCGAGAACCACTCCCAGTTTCCAATGACCCTCTCCATCCATTAGTTAAACCTCTTAAGTGCTCCCACCTTGGTTCTTGGTTGCTTCTGGGCATACCTTGTCGTGAGTGCTGCTTCTTGTGGAAAAAGATCTAGTCTCATTTCACAAAATATGTACAGGTTCTGGACAAAAAAAAAAATGGAAATATTTCCATGTTATCTCAATGCTGTTCAGAGCTCAATAATAAAAAAAAAAATAAATACCCCCTCAAGCAGCTGCTTGCCACAGAGGTCTGACAGGAGCCTGTCAGTTTATATGCCAGAGTAGAAGGTCTGAGAGGATGGCAGGACCTCAGCTGAAAAACGACACATACATCCACGCCTTACCCGGGGCTCGAACCCAGGTCCCTTAGATCACTAGCCAAGGGCGCTAACCACTCGGCTAAGGGACGGCTTAAGCTTTTTCAAAATGATTTTTAATGAAAAATAGGCCTAGAGTTAAATTAAAATCTCAGATCTCGATTTTGAACAATATTAGCTCAGTATTCCAAGATTAAAATAAATAAATAAATACCCCCTCAAGCAGCTGCTTGCCACAGAGGTCTGACAGGAGACTGTCAGTTTATATGCCAGAGTAGAAGGTCTGAGAGGATGGCAGGACCTCAGCTGAAAAACGACACATACATCCACGCCTTACCCGGGGCTCGAACCCAGGTCCCTTAGATCACTAGCCAAGGGCGCTAACCACTCGGCTAAGGGACGGCTTAAGCTTTTTCAAAATGATTTTTAATGAAAAATAGGCCTAGAGTTAAATTAAAATCTCAGATCTCGATTTTGAACAATATTAGCTCAGTATTCCAAGATTAAAATAAATAAATAAATACCCCCTCAAGCAGCTGCTTGCCACAGAGGTCTGACAGGAGACTGTCAGTTTATATGCCAGAGTAGAAGGTCTGAGAGGATGGCAGGACCTCAGCTGAAAAACGACACATACATCCACGCCTTACCCGGGGCTCGAACCCAGGTCCCTTAGATCACTAGCCAAGGGCGCTAACCACTCGGCTAAGGGACGGCTTAAGCTTTTTCAAAATGATTTTTAATGAAAAATAGGCCTAGAGTTAAATTAAAATCTCAGATCTCGATTTTGAACAATATTAGCTCAGTATTCCAAGATTAAAATAAATAAATAAATAAATACCCCCTCAAGCAGCTGCTTGCCACAGAGGTCTGACAGGAGACTGTCAGTTTATATGCCAAAGTAGAAGATCTGAGGGGATGACAGGACCTCAGCAGAAAAACAACACATGCAACCATGCCTTATCCGGGGCTCGAACCCAGGTCCCTTAGATCAGTAGCCAAGCGCGCTAACCACATATTTAAAATGCTAGGAAAAAAAATTACCCCAAAATTTAACTGTAACATTAAAACAGGTTAAGAGATTTGAGATCAAACTTGACTCTCCAGGTATCTACTAACGTCACTTATTATCTCTAATTTTTAATGTTTGAATGTTTAAATAAAATTTCAGACTCAATTTTTTGTAGGCTAATAGGTATTTCAGAGTTCATGCCCCTTTGAATATTGAACAAATATTAATTAAAATCGAGATTTAGATAGAGTTGATGAGATCGTTAAATTATCATTCGACATATTTGTTATTAAAAAGCATATCGAAGAGTTATTGAGTCAGAATACGATACTCTATTGAGATAACATGAAACTGTTTCCATTTCTCTGTGCTGTAATTATATTCAGACACGTACACAGGATTTAGTTTCCATCGCGCTTGGCTAGTGATCTAAGCGACCTGGGTTCGAGCCCCGGGTAAGGCATGGATGTACTGTCGCTCAAAAAGGTATCCGAACACTACGGTTGATTACAAAATTCATTAAAAATATCTGGCAACGATTTTTTTAGAAATTAGTGATCTGGCAACCTCCGTGTCACGTAACACGAAGGTTGCCAGATCACTAATTTCTAAAAAAAATCATTGCCAGGTATTTTTTCTGAATTCTGAAATCAACCATAGTGTTCGGATACTTTTTTGAGCGACTGTATGTGTCGTTTTTCTGCTGAGGTCCTGCCATCCTCTCAGACCTTTACTCTGGCATATAAACTGACAGGCTCCATGTCAGACCTATGTGACAAGCAGCTGCTTGAGGGGGTATTTATAATTTTTTTTTATTTATTCCATCTCACAACAGGAATGTTTTGAATGATATTCTATACGGAATAAAATTTTGTAGTTTTCTTTTCAACTGTTTTTAGTGTCGGACTTATATTATTGTGTTAAAACAAAATATACGAAACAATTGTTTTGGAATTCAAAGCAGGTGGATAAGTTTGTGATTTCGTACATGACCTAATTTTCGGGAGGGGGGGGGTGTGAACCCCCCTTTCTGGTATGTTCCTCTCTATATTTATCACATTATTTTGGTTGTCTTCGTTAATACTAGCTTTTTAGAACATGTCACTGATCTAAAAATTTGTGAATAAAAAAAATTGAAAAGAAATTGAAAATATCCCCTCAAACAACTGCTTGCCACAGATGTAGAGTAGCTCAAAAAAGTATCCGAACACTACGGTTGATTACAAAATTCAGAAAAAATATCTGGCAACGATTTTTTTAGAAATTAGTGATCTGGCAACCTTCGTGTCAGATCACTAATTTCTAAAAAAATGGTTGCCAGATATTTTTCTGAATTTTGTAATCAACCGATTTTTTTAGAAATTAGTGTTCTGGCAACCTTCGTGTCAGATCACTAATTTCTAAAAAAATCGTTGCCAGATATTTTTCTGAATTTTGTAATCAACCGATTTTTTTTAGAAATTAGTGTTCTGGCAACCTTCGTGTCAGATCACTAATTTCTAAAAAAAATCGTTGCCAGATATTTTTCTGAATTTTGTAATCAACCGATTTTTTTTAGAAATTAGTGTTCTGGCAACCTTCGTGTCAGATCACTAATTTCTAAAAAAATCGTTGCCAGATATTTTTCTGAATTTTGTAATCAACCGATTTTTTTAGAAATTAGTGTTCTGGCAACCTTCGTGTCAGATCACTAATTTCTAAAAAAATCGTTGCCAGATATTTTTCTGAATTTTGTAATCAACCGATTTTTTTTAGAAATTAGTGTTCTGGCAACCTTCGTGTCAGATCACTAATTTCTAAAAAAAATCGTTGCCAGATATTTTTCTGAATTTTGTAATCAACCGATTTTTTTTAGAAATTAGTGTTCTGGCAACCTTCGTGTCAGATCACTAATTTCTAAAAAAAATCGTTGCCAGATATTTTTCTGAATTTTGTAATCAACCGATTTTTTTTAGAAATTAGTGATCTGGCAACCTTCGTGTCAGATCACTAATTTCTAAAAAAATCGTTGCCAGATATTTTTGCTGAATTTTGTAATCAACCGATTTTTTTTAGAAATTAGTGTTCTGGCAACCTTCGTGTCAGATCACTAATTTCTAAAAAAATCGTTGCCAGATATTTTTCTGAATTTTGTAATCAACCGATTTTTTTTAGAAATTAGTGTTCTGGCAACCTTCGTGTCAGATCACTAATTTCTAAAAAAATCGTTGCCAGATATTTTTCTGAATTTTGTAATCAACCGATTTTTTTTAGAAATTAGTGTTCTGGCAACCTTCGTGTCAGATCACTAATTTCTAAAAAAAATCGTTGCCAGATATTTTTCTGAATTTTGTAATCAACCGATTTTTTTTAGAAATTAGTGTTCTGGCAACCTTCGTGTCAGATCACTAATTTCTAAAAAAAATCGTTGCCAGATATTTTTCTGAATTTTGTAATCAACCGATTTTTTTTAGAAATTAGTGATCTGGCAACCTTCGTGTCAGATCACTAATTTCTAAAAAAATCGTTGCCAGATATTTTTGCTGAATTTTGTAATCAACCGATTTTTTTTAGAAATTAGTGTTCTGGCAACCTTCGTGTCAGATCACTAATTTCTAAAAAAATCGTTGCCAGATATTTTTCTGAATTTTGTAATCAACCGATTTTTTTTAGAAATTAGTGTTCTGGCAACCTTCGTGTCAGATCACTAATTTCTAAAAAAAATCGTTGCCAGATATTTTTCTGAATTTTGTAATCAACCGATTTTTTTTAGAAATTAGTGTTCTGGCAACCTTCGTGTCAGATCACTAATTTCTAAAAAAAATCGTTGCCAGATATTTTTCTGAATTTTGTAATCAACCGATTTTTTTTAGAAATTAGTGTTCTGGCAACCTTCGTGTCAGATCACTAATTTCTAAAAAAATCGTTGCCAGATATTTTTTCTGAATTTTGTAATCAACCGTAGTGTTCGGATACTTTTTTGAGCGACAGTACCACCATAGTAGAAGATCTCTAACGAAGGCAGGACCTCAGCAGAAAAACAACACATACATCCGTGCCTTACCCGAGACTCGAACCCAGGTCTCTTAGATTAGTAGCCAAGTGCGCTAACCACTCGGCCACGGGACGGCTTTAAAATAAAATTACTGCAGTGCAAAAACAATAAACGTTCAGATATTTAGACTGAGGATTTTCTCTATTAAATCTTATGGTACAAAGAGGGGAGAGGAGATAATTTTGCCTCAGAACTTAATTTTAGGCGTATGCTTGGTTTTGGTTTGTTTTACCTCTGAGCGGCACTTTTTTGCACACCATGGGCTAAATGGCCAGGCCACAAGGACCCCGAAGGCTCAGAGAAGGTTGGGGGAGGGGACCCACTGGAACAGCTGTTGGGAGACAGATGTCAAAACGTCAAGGCCATCCAGCGTGTTCTTTAACGTGCACAGGGTATGGCTCTCGCGCACACGGGGCCACGGCTTAACGTCCCATCCGACGAACGGCGGCCTTTTCAAGCCCATCGGTGTCCCCTACTAACCGTGGGCAGGGCGGGGAATTTTTGCGGAGATAAATCTCAACGCTGACCCAGCTGGGACTCGAACCTGGGAACTACAGATTACGAGCCTGGCGCGCTACCGACTGAACCACCCCCGCCCCGGATTCTTTCAAATTATGCCCTCTGCCTGCAGAAAAAAGGGAAGAGAAATTTCTACTATGTAATAATTTTTAACTTAACTCCTCTTTCCCCCTAATTTTTTTTCCAGATATGGGTTCCTTTGAGCAACAGGGCCAATCTGTATTTAAAAAGAAAAAAACAATTTAATGCATAAATATCTTTCATTATACGAAAAATTATCCGAAGTTTGCACTTTAACCCTTTCACGACTAAGGGAAACATTTTTCCCATTTTAAAATTGGTGATTGTCGTATTTAATTATAACCTTATCTGCATTTTTTATACGGAATGTCAAAATAGAACGTATGCCGAACGCAATTACGTAAACGGGAACGTTTAGAAAACAAAAACACCGATGGCTGTGACGGACATTGCACATAGTACATATATTATGTGTCAGGACGCATAATATATGTACTATGTGCAATGTCCATCTTTGCCTCACTACCAAAAGAAATTGCTTCGCAGAATATCATAATTAGCACATCATTTTGTATAGTAATTTTATTTCATAATTTTGTATTATTTTAGTTAACATTTTGTTCTAATAAACCAATAAATAAAAGACATTGCATAATAAGCCTAACTATAATTTGTGTTACCTTTATAGTCCATTGGGAAAAATATTTCCCATAAAATTCCAAAAAAACTACACATTGTTATGTATTTTTCTTATGATTTTTATTTATTTTACGTCTAAACAAACTAAAATAAACAGTTACATACTAATATTTACTCTTAGAAACCTTATGGTCCTGAAAGGGTTAATGAAAACAGTCACTTTCGTATACGTCTACAAAGCATTAGAGAGCTGAAAAATTAACTTTGCTAGATAGGGAAATGGGAATTTTTTTCATATCGCCACTGCATCTGCAGAATATTGAAGAAAAATCTCCAGTGTTGGAATAAATAAGAATGGAATAGCATTTTTATGACAAACACAACTGTATAATTAAATGATGCTCCATTAATTAATTTAGAAGTTAAATTTAGCAATTGTCTCCATCAATTATGAGTTCAATCATCTTCTGAAAAGATTCGTTTAATTTCAGGGGTTCTAATTCATCTTGAATTCGTTTTTCTATTAAATATCTACATTTTGGCATGATAAAGCACAAAATAGTAACTCTAACGAAAGGGAGTAAATATAAAATAAATTATAAATAAATACCCCCTCAAGCAGCTGCTTGCCACAGAGGTCTGACAGGAGCCTGTCAGTATATATGTCACAGTAGACGATCTGAGAGGATGGCAGGACCTCAACAGAAAAACGACACATACATCCATGCCTTACCCGGGGCTCGAACCCAGGTCCCGTAGATCAGTAGCCAAGCGCGCTAACCACTCAGATATAATATAAACATTCGAAAAAACTAAACAGAACTGAGAAACAAGTAACCAAACTCAAAGGCTGAACCTAAAAGCTCAGTTGTGGCTTTTCTCCGTGTTTTCATTGTAAGAGGAAGCAAACTCTTTAGTCGGGCCGTATTGTCTACATCAGTTTCTCGCAAGCTGTGTGCCGCGAGAGATTCCAAGTGTGCCGCGAGAGATTTTCAAATTGACAGTAGATATTCCAAAGATTTCTTTTTGACTTGACTTGTGTTATCGATGTGCTTTAATATCGACGTGCTATCGACGTGCTTTAATAAAAATCTTTCAGATTTTATCAACTGGGATCTTGTAAGTATTTATCAAGCTTTTTCCAAATTTTGGTATTAATTTTTGATTATTTCAAGCCATAGAATGGACAAATATTTAAAACAAACACCGAGTTATGAATTAAAGAACGAGAGCAAATCTTCAAGTAAAACCAGGCTGATGACTTCAACAAAGCGCACATATAATGACGATTATATAGAGTTTGTTTTTATTCTTTTTTAGGTGTGCCGCGGAAAAAAATTAGATTCAGTGTGCCGCGGAAAAAATTAGATTCAGTGTGCCGCGGAAAAAAATTAGATTCAGTGTGTCGCAGAGTAAAAAAGTTTACGAGACACTGGTCTACATCGTCGCAGCACTGCAGGCGGTACGGGGTAACTCACTCCCTCTACGCCGCCAGCAGCACGAGACAACACACCTTGATTTCCATCCCCCCATGAAGAGCTCGAAAAGTGTCCCAGCCGCTGAGCAAGCACGGAAATGTGTCGGGACAGATGCTGTCCCAGCCGCTGTGAAAAGGTTAAACGATTCAAAGAAGGACGCCAAAACCCGGCCAGCCTTCTTCTTCAATAACTCCTGAGCAAATCGAAAGAGTCCTGGCAATGCTGAATGAAGACAGACTATTGTGTTTTTTTACATCAAAGGTGTTTTCGTTACTCACTTTGTGGCTCGTGGAACAACCATGAATAAGGAAGCCTACTCGAAGGTTCTCAGAACTAAACTTCGGCGTGCCATTCGTGAAAAACATCCGGAACTCTCTGGTGTTACTTGGTTTCTCCATCACGACAACGCCAGGCCCCATACGGCTAATATTGTGCAGCCAGTGATCACTTCCATAGGTGCTGAGGTTCTGCCACATCCTCCATATCCCCCGGACTTTAGCACCCTGCGATTTTTTTCTCTTTCCGTGACTGAAGAGAGCTTGAAAGAGAAACATTTCGCATCCGACGACGAAGCTTTCAGAGCCACAACGACACTTCGCACGATTTCGAAAAATGGCTTCAAAGATTTTTTAATGCATGAATACAACGATGGCAAAAATGTGTGAAGTTCAAGGGAGAGCATTTTGAGAAAGGCAAATGCCAGGAAGATTTAGAGGATGATACTTAATATAACTTTCTGCTTCTGTCCACGAATTAAATGATCACGGTATGTATAAACGTTATTTGGCAGGTTTAATATTAAAACGAAACTCTAGTTTGATTGTTTTCCTCTGAACTTTTTTTGCGAAGTTTTTTGGTCACAAAGACCCCGAGGGAACAGAGAACATTGGGAGGAGGGAACCAACTGCACAGCTGTTGGAGACATCTCTTAAGAGCTTCAGCTAATCAAACATTACAGCAAATTCACTTGCAAGATTTCAGATGTTAATATCGATTTGTTTTTGTTTTTTCATTTATGAAATTTCAACTTTTATTCTTCTTGTGGTAGGTTTAACCACGACTTTTTTTTTTTCTTTAAATAAAATTTGTTATTTAATATTTTTGTGGTAGTTATACACTTATGAACATATGAGTAAAAATTAAAGAAATATCTTTTAAATTTCTATATCATTTATATGTGGTTTGTAAATGAGAGAGTAGCCTCCCGTCAAGGCTATCCAGTATGTTCTTTAATGTGCACAATGTATGGCTCTCCTGCACACAGCATCATAGCTTAGCGTCCCATCCGACGGACTTTACAAGCCGAACAACATCTCCTACTGAAGGCAGGGCGGAGAGTTTTTCGGAAAGTAATCTCACTTTTTCCCACTTGGGACTCGAACCTGAGAACTGCAGATTATGAGCCTGAAGCGCTACCGACTAAGCCACCCGCCCCAATTCGAATATTTCACAGCAACAATGGCAGTTAAAAAAATATTTCTCAAAAGTTAATAATGAAGTAATAACCATTCTACTAAACTTTACTAGCGCGTTGTAAGAGCAGTTTTAGCAGTTTGCTTAATAATCATTTTAATCTTCGCTAATTTTGTCCAAACAAAAGTTGGGTAGGGTAGTAGTTTTACCTCTGAGCGGCACTTTTTTGCACACCATGGGCTAAATGGCCAGGTCACATGGACCCCGAAGGCTCAGAGAAGGTTGGGGGAGGGGACCCACTGGAACAGCTGTTGGGAGACAGATGGTAGTCTCCCGTCAAGGCCATTCAGCGTGTTCTTTAACGTGCACAGGGTATGGCTCTCCCGCACACGGGGCCACGGCTTAACGTCCCATCCGACGGACGGCGACCTTTCCAAGCCCATCGGTGTCCCCCTACTGATCGGGAGCAGGACGGGGAATTTTGCGGAGATAAATCACAACGCTGACCCAGCTAGGACTCGAACCTGGGAACTGCAGATTACGAGCCTGGCGCGCTACCGACTGAGCTACCCCGTCCCCACCAAACAAAAGCAATTTTCAGAATATATCTAAAAGATATCTAAGATGACAAATGGATATCCTCTGGTTACCTTTGATATCTTATGGATATATTCTCGATGTTGTGGTGGTGTGGGAAATGCCTTTTTCCAAAATGATCTAACTTGTTAAATGTTTCAGCTTCCAAAATCTTTAAATCGGAACGAATATTGTTGGAAATCGACAATGCAATAGACTGAGAATTTTAAATTATCTTCAGTCATATTTTTTCATAAAAAAGTTTATTATGAAGTTGTTGCGTTCTGCATTTCAGCTATTGTTGACATAACATGGTATAACCAGGTTGGGTTGTTTTACCTCTGAGCGGCACTTTTTTGCACACCATGGGCTAAATGGCCAGGTCACATGGACCCCGAAGGCTCAGAGAAGGTTGGGGGAGGGGACCCACTGGAACAGCTGTTGGGAGACAGATGGTAGCCTCCCGTCAAGGCCATCCAGCGTGTTCTTTAACATGCACCGGGTATGGCTCTCCCGCACACGGGGCCACGGCTTAACGTGCCCACCCGACAGACGGCGGCCTTTCCAAACCCATCGGTGTCCCCTACTGACCGTGGGCAGGGAATTTTGCGGAGATAAATCTCAACGCTGACCCAGCTGGGACTCGAACCTGGGAACTATAGATTACGAGCCTGGCGCGCTACCGACTGAGCCACCCCCGCCCCTGTTATGACCAGCCTTCATGACTAATGAAGTTGCAGCTGCATATATATCAGTATAATGAAAGCTATTTAAAGTAGTATACTTTAATATGAGTAAGAAAAGTAAAATTAAAAACTTCCTTTGAGATTTCCGAATAGTTTTATATTACTAAGTTCAAACGAACAAGTACTTTCCGAATTAAATTCCATATAGGTGGTATTCAAAAATAAGTTTTAAAAAAAGGCAGTGTGTTCTAATAAAGAGGGAAAGTTTTACAAAACATTAAAAATAAGACAAAGCAAATTTTCCTTAAATAATTTCTTCTTCAAAGAGAAATATGGTTCAATCGGTAGCGCGCTAGACTCATAATCTGGTGGTCTCAGGTTCGAGTCGAAACTGAGCTTCGTTTACAATTTTTTCCACCAAACTCCGTTCTGCTTTCGGTGAGAAAAATGATTCCGATAGACTTGAAAATTCTCCTATCTGTCAGATGGGATGTTAAGACGCGGCCCGTGTGCAGGAGAGCCCAATTGATGGTATTGACGTGCAGGTTAATAGCCCAATTGACGTATTGACGTGCAGGTTAATAGCCCAATTGATGGTATTGACGTGCAGGTTAATAGCCCAATTGATGGTATTGACGTGAAGGTTAATAGCCCAATTGATGGTATTGACGGGAGACTCCCATCTGCTTACTAACAGCTCTCCAGTGAATTCCCAACCTTCTCTGATCCCTTAGGGTCCTTGTGACTTGGCTATTTAGCCCACTGTGTGCAGAAAAAAAAGCGCAGCTCAGTGGTAAAGCAACCCAACTCTTCAAAGAGAGAATAAAATTGATTTAACCGATTCTACCTGTGGCGACATCTGTTGAATAGTTAGATAAATGCGGAAACTAAAAGATATTGCAACCGCTATTAACAAAATTCTCTCTGCTACATACATTGAATCAAACAATTACATAAATCTTATAAAAGTGATATTTCAAATTTCCCACTTCAATATTTACGCAGCATTGTCTTTTTCAAGATTGGTCACTTAATTATCACATATTCAAACATCCTAATTTCCATATCCTATTATCACATATTCACATATCCTATTATCACATATTCACATATCACATATTCACATATCCTATTATCACATATTCACATATCACATATTCACATAACCTATTATCACATATTCAAATATCCTAATTTCCATTCACTTGGAGTTATATTGCATTACAAATCAGTTTAGAGTGTAGTTATTAAAAATAAGAATTATCCATGCAACTTTGCGAGAGTTTTAACAACAAAAAATAAGTAAATATCAAAAGTTCAGTTAAATCTGAGAACTTCGTTTCATCAGCTCATTCCAAATAAAGATAAAATTTGAATACGTAATTGATTGTTTTTTCACGGAAAAGATTGATCACATTGTTCTTGTCAATTTCACAAAGCAATAAATGAGTTTGTCAGCTATTTACTTCTATATACCACCCTGTACAAAGTTCAGCCTTACTATCTATTAGTGTTAAGAGAGTCAGTATCCCAGTCGACATATTCGTTTCAATTACCAGTCCGAACAGGTGTAGTTGCTGCAAGAATGCCGGAAGACAGATCTTATCGTATAAAAGACTTCAAGATGGCGACAGGTAGACCAAACAGGACAAAAGTAAGGTAATAAAGTCCTGTTTCTCCTGCGACATAATACCGCGTCCAACTCTGTGGTCGCTCCGCCATGAAATGATGTACGGCCTATTAGTTGGAGCGCGTGTTCAGGATGAGTACGAGGCGCGAGCCCTACTGACCAACCAGAGACCGGTAAATAGAGACTGATAGAGGATTCCCGCCGGGAAAGCTCATCTGGCATCTCTAACAAATATTGATTCTCAGCGTGAAGCTTCTGCGTCCTTTTCTCGTGTCGTTGACTTTCCAACAAACAGACATATTTTTAGCACACCAGAGAAGTAAATTATGATACAACTTTCTTGCGACATAACATGATTCAAGTGTTTTCCATCTCTTAAGAGCTTCAGCTAATCAAACATTACAGCAAATTCACTTGCAAGATTTCAGATGTTATCGATTTTGCTTTTGTTTTTCCATTTATGAAATTTCAACTTTTATTATTCTTGTGGTAGGTTTAACTATGACTTTTTTTTCTTTAAATAAAAATTGTTATTTAATATTTTTGTGGTAGTTATAAACTTATGAATATACGAGTAAAAATTAAAGAAATATCTTTTAAATTTCTATATCATTTATATGTGTTTTTAAATGAGAGAGTTATTTACTAAGAGATACAGGATATCATAAATTCTCCAAAATTTTATTGCACTCTGTTACAGGACAAATTTTGTTTTGAAATTTGATAAAGCAAAAATTACAGCTCCATTATAAGTCAATAGGAATTAATGCCAAAAGTTCAAATACAATCCCATTTTATGTCAATAGCAAACTAATGCTCAAATGTTAAATTGTATCCCCATTTTATGTGAAAATGAAACTAATGAGCAAAAGTTAAATTACAATACTATTTTATGCCAATAGGAAATTAATGAACAAAGGTTAAATTACAACCCCATTTTATATAAATAAGAAATTAATGCGCGTAAGTTAAATATGAACCCCAGTGTTTTCTCCAGGAATTTTCTCCATTTTGGTTTTTCTCCAGGGAGATTCAGGTGATTCAAAAAATAATAGAATTTTCCAAAACATCCTTGAGACCAACGCTCAAATATATAAAAAAAAGGATCGATAATTACTTTGCAATGAATCCCTGAACATCTACACGTCCAGGAAGGGGCGGGGGTGGCTCAGTCGGTAGCGCGCCAGGCTCGTAATCTGTAGTTCCCAGGTTCGAGTCCCAGCTGGGTCAGCGTTGAGATTTATCTCCGCAAAAATTCCCCGCCCTGCCCACGGTCATTAGGGGACACCGATGGGCTTGGAAAGGCCGCCGTCCGTCGGATGGGACATTTAAGCCGTGGCTCCGTGTGTGGGAGAGCCATACCCTGTGCACGTTAAAGAACACGCTGGATGGCCTTGACGGGAGGCTACCATCTGTCTCCCAACAGCTGTTCCAGTGGGTCCCCTCCCCCAACCTTCTCTGAGCCTTCGGGGTCCATCTGACGTGGCCATTTAGCCCATGGTGTGCAAAAAAGTGCCGCTCAGAGGTAAAACAACCCAACAACAACAACGTCCAGGAAAATAAAATTACTTTTTCTTTATCAAAGTAGGCTCTTAACAACCTCCAGTTGCAAATCGGGAATTCGTATGTTCCTAAATTAAATGAAAAAAAAACTAAAGGAGAGTTTTCTACATCATTTCCAAGCCATCACTGAAAGAATGATCAATCATCGACAATTAGTAGAGAACAAAATGCTTCCACTAAATGATCTGCATCTTCCAAGAAGAAATCTTGTGTGCATCACCAGACTCAGAACCGGTGCAGCACCCTTGAACGACTCACTGATGATCACAATGACTTCACAAGATGAGAAAGGTTCTTTCCCCCAATTGTCAGACGTGCAAAGTAAATGAAACAGTGATTCATGTTCTGCTGAACTGGAGTCTCAGCTGGGTCAGCGTTGAGATTTATCTCCGCAAAATTCCCCGCCCTGCCCACAGTCAGTAGGGGACACCGATAGGCTTGGAAAGGCCGCCGTCCGTCGGATGGGACGTTAAGCCGTGGCCCCGTGTGTGGGAGAGCCATACCCTGTGCACGTTAAAGAACACGCTGGATGGCCTTGACGGGAGGCTACCATCTGTCTCCCAACAGCTGTTCCAGTGGGTCCCCTCCCCCAGCCTTCTCTGAGCCTTCGGGGTCCGTGTGACCTGGCTATTTAGCCCATGGTGTGCAAAAAAGTGCCGCTCAGAGGTAAAACAACCCAACCCAACCCTCTGCTGAACTGTACCACTTCCTTCAGTGAAACTACTTAATGGCAATATTAGGAAAATAAAACATCTTCGACCTAAGTCTGCAAAGCTTACTTGGTCAAGCGGATCTGACTAAACTCAAACTTTGCTACAATGAAACAATCCAATTTTTATATGATATGTATCTTTTCAATAGGATTTAAGAGCTTTGTTATTGTTATGTAACCTAAAAGTGATCAGCTTCTTGGCATTATCCAATCTTGCCGTCTGGAGGAGATGGTTGAAAGACGCGAACCTATCCAGAGGAAACATTTATTTTTGATTGATGATGTTTTACATTTATCACTGTATAATAAGATATCCAATTATTCCGTAATTAAAAGGGGAAACGTAAACAAGACTGCTAAATACCATCTCCTTTCAGAGAAAATACATCAAAGAGCAGTGAAAAGAGTTTCAAGATTTTCTGTTTGAACACTGCTTCTTTCTATAGAAATCAGTTTGAATGTCTTCTCCCCACTTCTACAAAATCCGATACTTAGTGTGTAAAAGAGAAGAATTTCTCTTCTCAAATTAACTCTTGGACATCTTTGAAATAGGAGCTCTTCAAAATTGGAACGAATCCTCTTCTATGCGAAATTTTCCGAAATTCGAAACAACTTGATATTTCAAGGTTTGACAACTATTTTAGACACGTCACGAACGGAGGGATTTATTTTCAAAATTCAATATGTTATTTCTTTCCGAGTAGTTTTGTATACATCTAACATTTAAATATAATACAAAATATAATATTTTCAGCAATAGTACTAAGTAAAAAAATCAGTTATTTTTACTGTAATTATCTTTATTAATTACTGTTTTATCTGTTAGATATTTTTAGGGCAACTTGCAGTAATTTTATACAAAGATAAATATATATCCCTCCATTCATACTGGGCGGGGTTGGCTCAGTCGGTAGCGCGCCAGGCTCATAATCTGTAGTTCCCAGGTTCGAGTTCCAGCTGGGTCAGCGTTGAGATTTACCTCCGCAAAATTCCCTGCCCACGGTCAGTAGGGGACACCGATGGGCTTGGAAAGGCCACCGTCCGCCGGATGGGACGTTAAGCCGTGGCCCCGTGTGCGGGAGAGCCATACTCTGTGTACGTTAAAGAACACGCTGGATGGCCTTGACGGCAGGCTGCCATCTGTCTCCCAACAGCTGTTCCAGTGGGTCCCCTCCCCAACCTTCTCTGAGCCTTCGGGGTCCATGTGACCTGGTCATTTAGCCCATGGTGTGCAAAAAAGTGCCGTTCAGAGGTAAAACAACCCTCCATTCATACCGTCACTGAAATAATTGTCACTCAATAATAAATCAATAATAACGTCACTCAAATAATAACATAAGCACGTTAAAGAACACTCTGGAAGACCTTGACGGGAGGCTACCATCTATCTCCCAACAGCTGTTCCAGTGGGTCCTTCCCTCAACCTTCTCTGAGCCTTCGGGGTCCTAGCGACCTGGCTATTTAGCCCATGGTGCGCAAAAAAGTGCTGCTGAGAGGTAAAACAACCCAAACCAACCACACTTGCATTGAACGCAAAGTTAAATTCTTTCAACCAAATCTGAAGCCTTCCATAAAGTTTAGAACAAATCTGATCATTCAGTGCATCTGATCATTCAGTCTTGTGGTCCCTGTTCTGAGCCTGGTAATGATCACTGCGTCGTTTTTTTAGTCAGTCCGAAATCTTGAAATGGATCAATGGTTTGACCAATCAAACTCCTATGATTCAGATGTGAGGAAGAATGAACTTTAAAATAATGCAGAAAATTTCTTTTTATAATTTGCTTATTTTTGCTTTTATAGTAATTGAAACCTCTTGGAATATTGAGCCAGTTTTCAGGTAATAACGCTTCCATAGCAATTTTGTCAACATTTTCATTTCATATAACGTCGACGTGGCTGGGAATCTACTGCACGTTTAACTCAATACCACTTTTCATCGTTTTATTCGCCATCTTCAAAACGTTGCAAAAAACCTCATTGTTGCTAGATCTTCCCGGACCTTGTAAAAATTGAATAACTGATCGGCAATCAGACAGAATAACAACTTTATCAAAGGACAGGGTAGTAGCCCACTTAAAGGCCATTTCTATGGCTACTAATTCAGCTGTGAAAACTTCTGTTTGGTCCGGTAGTCTAACTGCTAAATGAATATTCTGATCTGGGATCCAAACTGCAGCATCCGCTCTTCCCTCATCCTTGTTTACAGAGCCATCAGTAAATAGTTTTGTAAAGGAAGCATACTTTGCCTCAATTAAAGCTTCAGCTGTATTCTTGAGTACATAGACATCGTGATTTTTCTTAGTAGTAATACCCTGTATCTTATGAAAACAAAGAATTTTTTCAAAAATCCATGGGGGCAAATCATCCCATTGGTCCACTGGTCGCTGGAGGCCCCGAACGTCTTCGAACAGAGGAAATCCTCTGATTACTTCATAAATAGGACATGTTTTCCTCAGAGAAATGATTGAAAATCTTCTCTACCAGTGGGTTAGTCCTCTGTTTATAGATCATTCTTAGAAAGTGTTGGAAGAGGATATTGGATCTCCTTAGTGAAAGAGGTTCCAGATTGGCTTCAACAAGAAGCGAGACAGTAGGACAAGGAGGGAGTTGGGGCAGACAGATCCTTACGGCTCTATTTTGGATTTTTTCCATTTTTTTAACTAAGGTGTAGCTAGCATTTTCCAAAAGAAATCCTCAATAATCCAGTCTGGATCTTATTAAGACTTTATAAATGTTTAACATTTGTTGAATGGAGGTTCCTCGTTTCCTCGGAGCCAGACATCGCAGGATATTTACGAAGGGTCTTGTAGTTTCTTCTGTGAATTCGATGTATTTTAACCATTTCAGTTCTGAATCTAGTACAACTCCGAGAAATTTGCGGAATTTAACAACTTTCAGTACTGTATTGTTCATCCTTAACTGTAACGAAAGAAATTTGCGGAGGGAGCAAAAGGGAGCACAACAGTTTTTTTTCCTTGTAACACCTGCAGTCCCCATTTATCGAAGTAAATTTCTAACTTCAAAGCGTTTTCTGAAGCTGTTCCTCCAATGATTGTAAATTTCTTTATTCATTTATGGATAATTTATTTCTATAAGTTTACTTGAAGCTTATTTTAATTTGTTTCTCTGTCTATTGAACTCATAGCAATTAAT
This sequence comes from Ryuthela nishihirai, assembly GCA_038380435.1. Lineage (NCBI taxonomy): Eukaryota > Metazoa > Arthropoda > Arachnida > Araneae > Heptathelidae > Ryuthela > Ryuthela nishihirai. The sequence continues at coordinate 48,170,094 of JAWZYU010000022.1, forward strand.
TGCACAAAAACGAAATAAATAAAGAAATATTGACCATATAGGATAACCATGATTTCGTCTTTTCAAATGCAAAATATGATTTTAATATTTTTAAATGAAATTTTTTAATCAATAATCAATTTATTTCTCATTGTTTGTTTCCCCCAATATGAAGGACACGCTACGAATTGAAACTCCGTTTGTCATCACACCGTGTCAAATCTAAACTTCTTTCGTTTATACATTCTTTGCATTTGGACCAAAGAATATATAAATGATAAAGAGACATATATAGGTTGGGTTGGATTGTTTTACCCTGAGCGGCACTTTTTTGCACACCATGGGCTAAATGGCCAGGTCACATGGACCCCGAAGGCTCAGAGAAGGTTGGGGGAGGGGACCACTGAAACAGCTGTTGGGAGACAGATGGTAGCCTCCCGTCAAGGCCATCCAGCGTGTTATTTAACGTGCACAGGGTATGGCTCTCCCGCACACGGGGCCACGGCTTAACCTCCCATCCGACGGACGGCGGCCTTTCCAAACCCATCGGTGTCCCCTACTGACCGTGGGCAGGGCGGGGAATTTTGCGGAGATAAATCTCAACGCTGACACAGCTGGGACTCGAACCTGGGAACTACAGATTACGAGCCTGGCGCGCTACCGACTGAGCCACCCCGCCCCTACATATATAGGAAAAGAATATGTAATGCTATGAGACATATATAGGAAATGTAAAAACATGCCCTGAGAGGGCATGTTTTTACATTTCCTATTTATATATATCTCACTCTTTACATACAAAGATTACATAGAAAAATATTGCTATTAATATCTGATATCTGAATTAACATTTATTAAGTTCCTGACCTTAGGCATTAATCTTAAAATCATTATATATAGCGCCAATGTCAATGACAGTATAAGAAAACATCCCCGAAAGGGCCTAATAGGAAAAACAACGTGTTTACTTAAAACACAATCGAAAAGTATAAAAGGTTAAAATCAACCAATATAAAAAATAAGTGTAGATTACATCAGAGTGTAAAAATACGATCTTCAAAAACCATTAACTTTGGGTGTTTGAACTTGTTCAGCACCAAAGGATCGTAATTGAGTAAAGTATTTATAATTTCGTAAGAGTGATCTCCCACTGCCTCGAATAAGGTCTGCGAGAGTTTCCTGATATGTATATATATGTGCTCAATGCCCAGGTCAAAAAATAAATAAAACAATAATTGCAAAATCTGTCACCACTAACCCAACAAAATTTATCTATTGAGTAAGCCTGAAGAAGGAACACTCATTGCATGTAACGTATACAAACAACAAACAAACAGGTCATTGTGAATGGTTTTATTCTTCACAAACATAGCGCACTGACCACAAAAATTTGTTTTCGAAACTCTGTAGTCTCCCAACGTTCGTGTTGGTGATGATGCTCCAGACTGGTGAGGTCAGAACAGGCCGCAAAATGGTCTTAAATTTGATTAGTGTTCAAAGATATCCTTAACAAATCTCAAAAATATCAACAGCGGTAGTTTCCATTTTTAACATTTGCATACAAAGTGTTTCAATACTCTCTGTAGAAATTTCAATGAGAGATAGGGAACATCAAAACAAACCTTTTTCGTCTATGAATGTATGTCCGCTGACATAACCCTTCTCTTCTAGATGGCGCTGACAGAAATATCGATGAAGCTGGTACATAAATGAATGGAAACAAGTGTGAACAACATGTTTATTTAAAGAAGGTGCTCAAAGTTGCAACCGGCAACAGCACTGCATGCGTGACAGAGTCGAAGCATTGATTTCCGTACATGTTGAAAGATTCCAGGAATTTCACGAACAGTTGCAGCGGCGACAGCGATTATTGCGACGAGCTTTTCATCTGAGTCAATGGGAGTCTCGTACACCAGGTTCTTCTGTGTCCCCAGAGGAAGAAATCGATACATGTTAAATCGGGCGATCTTGGTGGCCAGGCGACAGAATCACCGGCTTATCCATCGGTCCCCAAAAGTGGCATTCAGATAAACCCACACATCATTGCTGAAGTCTGCTGGTGCCCCATCGGTTGAAATCACATTCGTCTGCAAATAGCCACGGGATTTGGGTTGTTTTACCTCTGAGCGGCACTTTTTTGCACACCATGGGCTAAATGGCCAGGTCACATGGACCCCGAAGGCTCAGAGAAGGTTGGGGGAGGGGACCCACTGGAACAAGCTGTTGGGAAACAGATGGTAGCCTCCCGTCAAGGCCATCTAGCGTGTTCTTTAACGTGCACAGGGTATGGCTCTCCCGCACACGGAGCCACAGCTTAACCTCCCATCCGACGGACGGCGACCTTTCCAAGCCCATCGGTGTCCCCTACTGACTGTGGGCAGGGCGGGATTTTTGCGGATATAAATCTCAACGCTGACCAAGCTGGGACTCGAACCTGGGAACTACAGATTACGAGCCTGGCGCGCTACTGTCTGAGCCACCCCCGCCCCCAGGCCAATTGGAAAATCAGAGTCTCCTTCTCTTTCCTGGAATGTTTCTCTTTTAGAAGAAAACAAAACCTTGGAAAATGTAGTAAATGAATTTGCACTTACGTTTTCAACTTCAGGAACTAATTTAGTGTCTCCTGAATTTCTCGAAAACCAGTTTGTGGTAGAGAGAGAATTAGAAAAAACATGTGATTTAAATCCTAAAGCTCCTGATTTCTTGTACAGGAAATTTAATATGAGTGAATTTAAATTTGCTCTTAGACACTTTAAATCATCTACCTCTCCAGGACCAGACGATATATCCTATACGCTACTCAAGAATCTTCCGGAAAAACATTTTAATACTTTACTAAATCTTTTTAATGAAATTTGGGAGCAAAACATTTTCACAGATATTTGGAATACATCTTTTGTTGTTCCTGTTCTCAACCCTACAAAATCAGCTGGTGATATGATATCTTATAGACCTATTGCACTCTGATCATGCTTGGGAAATTGCTCGAAGGTTGGGTTGTTTTACCTCTGAGCGGCACTTTTTTGCACACCATGGGTTAAAAAGGCCAGGTCACATGGACCCCGAAGGCTCAGAGAAGTTTGGGGGAGGGGACCCACTGGAACAGCTGTTGGGAGACAGATGGTAGCCGCCCGTCAAGGCTATCCAGCGTGTTCTTTAACGTGCACAGGGTATGGTTCTCCCACACACGGGGCCATGGCTTAACGTCCCATCCGACGGACGGCGGCCTTTCCAAGCCCATTGGTGTCCCCTACTGACCGTGGGCAGGGCGGGGAATTTTGAGGAGATAAATCTCAACGCTGACCCAGCTGGGATTCGAACCTGGGAACTACAAATTACGAGCCTGGCGCGCTACCGACTGAGCCACCCCCGCCCCTGGAAATTGCTTGAAAGTATGGTGAACAGAAGACTGTATTGGATAACAGAATCAAACCATCTCCTTCACTATAACATTAATGGCTTCAGAGCTGGCAGAAGCTCAGTGGACTGTATTATTGACCTTATCACAAATATTCAAACAGGTCTGAATTTTAAGAATATGTACAGTCGCTCAAAAAAGTATCCGAACACTATGGTTGATTACAGAATTCAGGAAAAATATCTGGCAACGATTTTTTTCGAAATTAGTGATCTGGCAACCTTCGTGTCACGTGACACGACTATAACTATACTATAAAAGGCACTAGATGATAATGAACATTATTTTAAGTCATGGAGTTTAGACATCTCAAAAATAAAACGCTGATTTTGCCATTTTGCAAAAAGTAGAAATTTTACAAAACATAAAATTATACATTCAAAATGAACTTTTGCAAGTCGATAAACAACATCGCTATCTGGGAGTCTTACTAGATTCGGAGTTGGGGTGGAACCCTTATGTTCAACAGCTTGTTTCCTCTTCTAAATCATTCCTCAATATCCTCAAGTGCATTGGCTCGAGTAAAGGAGTAGCCTCACCAGATCAGATGTTGCATCTCTATAAAACTATGCTGAGATCCCGTTTAGAATATGGTGGATTCTTATTGGAAAGTGCAAGTCCAGCCCTTGTCAAAAAGCTTGAGAGAATCCAGAATAGAGCTCTGAGAATCTGCCTGGGACAATTGCAGATGTGTCCAACTATATCGCTTAATGCTGAGGCAAATATTCCATCTCTCGCTGTAAGAAGATCACATATATTATTTTCACACTTTTCTCGAATGATACTTAAATTGGAATATGATCCTGTCACAGACAAGGTCTTGCATGGATCTAGGAAAAAGAAAAGCCATGTTATAACTTCAATTCGGAGTCACCCTTTCTTTAAATTAGTAGTTTTGCAAGAACACAGGGTTGATTTAATATCTAAAGAACCTCCTTGGACCTTTTCAAGTCCAAATTACTCATTTTCCATCCCTGGTTTCTCCACTAAAAAAGAAATGGATATTGCGGCTCAAAACATAATTGTTTCAGAATTCATTTACAGTCACTATAAAGATCATATGAAGATCTTCCCGTAATTGGGAATAGCGACTGCTGCCTTTTGTGTTCCCGAAGTTTCTTATTTTGAGGCAGTGTGACTTCAAAACGTAACAGAAGTTCTCACCTCGGAATTGTACGTCATTGACTTGGCACTTAAATGGTGCTTTAAGCAGTCACACCGAAAAAAAAGTTTTATTAACAGACAGCAGTTCCTCTACATTTTCTTGAAGGTGACCCCTGTCGATCCAGCAATAATATAATTTTTCAGAGCAATTTAAAATCCTCCGCAATCATCATGAAAAATGGTACAGGATTTATACTACAATGGATCCCTGCACATGTGGGGATCCAGGGAAATGAATTTGCTGATCTTTTGGCAAAGGCAGCACTCTTGCATGAAAAATCCCTCTACTCCTACATGGAAAATGCACACGTAAAGAATTTAATCAAAAAAATTCAAAGAAACATTTCAACATTATTTTGAAGTATTAACCGAAGCATGACTGAGAAGGAGATTTCTCCCTTTCGAGACTTTGGTTTGACCAGAAGGAATATTATCTGTATCACCAGGCTCAGAACGGGCTCAACTTTATTAAACGATTCCTTATTCAAAATGAAAAAAGTAAATTCTCCAAACTGTATTCTTTCCAATGTGAAAGAAACAATATCACATATGCTTCTTAATTGGGAAGAATATGAAAATCAAAGGACAGAGTTAATAAACAGTCTAAAAAGAAATGATTTTACTGAATTGAGTCTTAAAAGTATATTAGACCAAGTAGACCCTTTAACAAACTTTTAAATTTCTACATAATTTTAATATTTTCGAAAGAATTTAAAGGAACTTTGAACTAAGGAGAGGTCTTGCTTTTAGGCAATTGTTCCATTCTTCACGATCTGGAAGAGAGGGACGAAAAGCCCCAAGTTTCAAGTAGTCTAGAGGTTTTTGACTAACTGACTGAATTTAGGTCTTCTCTTACTAAAGTGTCTAGGCCTAATGTATCGAGGTGTCTTTGAATGAGTGCCCTTTGCAGTTATTGTTTGCTGTCTCTTCCTGTCACATAAATCTTGTTATTATATAAGTCTATTGATTTATCATGTCTAAAAATTGCCATTATTAAAACCTAGGTTGAAGATAGTTTCTAAACAACTGAGCTTTTAAAACTTTCATTTGCTAAACGAGTTTTGATCAATGCTGTCATAAAAATATTTATTCCACTGCGATGTAGGAGAATTTCATAAAGTGATAATAGAATTATTTCAAAAACATGAATAAAAATAAGGTTAAAAATTTAAAAAATAAAATTAGTATCAAGGTAGCCTGGCCCAAAGAAGCTTTCTAAAAAAATGCTAGAAGTTCTTAAAGTAATCATATTAGTTTTGGCACTTCCCCAACATTTGCAACTTATAAGCAACAATATTCATCTTGAAGATAGAATAATTTCAGGCATTCTTCGGCATAAATTCGGACAAAAAAAAATGTTCCTAATGTCGCTTCTGCTGATTTATTTGGCAAATTTCTTTCTGTTAAATGAGGCGGGGTGGCTCAGTCGGTAGCGCGCCAGGCTCGTAATCTGCAGTTCCCAGGTTCGAGTCCCAGCTGGGTCAGCGTTGAGATTTATCTCCGCAAAATTCCTCGCCTTGCCCACGGTCAGTAGGGGACACCGATGGGCTTGTAAAGGCCGCCGTCCGTCGGATGGGACGTTAAGCCGTGGCCCCGTGTGCGGGAGAGCCATACCCTGTGCACGTTAAAGAACACGCTGGATGGCCTTTACGGGAGGCTACCATCTGTCTCCCAACAGCTGTTCCAGTGGGTCCCCTCCCCCAACCTTCTCTGAGCCTTCGGGGTCCATGTGACCTGGCCATTTAGCCCATTGTGTGCAAAAAAGTGTCGCTCAGAGGTAAAACAACCCAACTTTCTGTTCAAAAGATAATTCGTGCGCTCCTCTATAAATTAATGTAAATATTTCATTCATTAATTCTGGTATATTTCACTGCTTTTCCCTAATAACTTCCGCTTAAAAACTTATTCTATAAATTCCTAAAGCAATCGAATCAATAGGGCGATTGCCCCAACATTCATAAAGTAACAGTGCTGAAATTGTTTCTGAACAATACAATAGGTTGTGAACACTTTTTCCCTACTAAACTCAACTAAAAGTTTGCTTTTGCCAATCCAAAATAAAGAAAAAAAAAAGATCTTCTTCTATATTTTTTACAACGATAGAATTGGAGTGAGTGTTACTCTTTCCTTGACAAACTGAAATCGAGAGAAACTCGTTTATTTTTTGGTAATCTCTGCCGGGATTCCAGTAAGCTCCGTCAGTAGTTTCTTCTGAATGAACGGCAAAAGGGAACCCATCAGGAGCAGTCTCCTGCCTTGCCATTATTGGCAAAAGCAGAACTGTTGCGGAGTTCAAAGTTTCCGCAGATTTTCCTCTTTCTCCTTTCCATCTTCTCCTTCAGCTTCTTTCTTTAGAGGATTAGTAGAACAGAAGACGTCTTGTTAACGCACATGCGAAGCACAAAACTCCCTTGCCGATATCCTCTTTTTTCGCCACAGATTCAGCGCCCTGACAACTGTCACATGCTGACGTCAGATCTCCGAGATCAAGAGGGATGCTGTGGTTTGAGGGATGAAGAATGCAATCACGTGGATGGCATTTCCCGTAAACAAAGCGAGATTTCCATTGCTTCAATATAATGCAGCGGTTTAAAGGAAAGGGAGAAAGACATTTATTTCAAGAAACAATAGCATTCGGTTCAAGAAAATATTTTTATTCTTTTCTTTTTCTATACGTACTTTTACTTCCTGGACAACAGAAAACAGAAAATTTTTCATCCTGTATCTATAAAAAGCTAAGCCAGATGATAAAAATTTTCTAAAATAACTTTTTATCATTAACTTACATTGTAGATATTATGAAAGATTTAACCCCAGGTCTATCAAAGTCCTGAGTTCAAAAAAAGGGAAAAAAAAATTTGGTCCAGAGGGGCATGAGCAGTCGCTAATGTGCCAGGCCCAAGTTCAAGCCCTGCCTGGGTCAGCGTTGAGATTCATCTTAACAAAACTCCCCCTGTCTTCAGTCAATAGGGAACACCGATGGGTTTGGAAAGGACGCCGTCTATCAGTGTGGGCGGGGGTGCTCAGTCGGTAGCGCGCCAGACTCGTAATCTGTAGTTCACAGGTTCGAGTCCCAGCTGGGTCAGCGTTGAGATTTATCTCCGCAAAATTCCCCGCCCTGCCCACGGTCAGTAGGGGATACCGATGGGCTTGGAAAGGCCGCCGCCCGTCGGATGGGACGTTAAGCCGTGATCCCCTGTTCGGGAGAGACATACCCTGTGCACGTTAAAGAACACGCTGGATGGCCTTGACGGGAGGCTACCATCTGTCTACCAACAGCTGTTCTAGTGGGTCCCTCCCCCAACCTTCTCTGAGCCTTTGGGGTCCATGTGACCTGGCCATTTAGCCCATGGTGTGCAAAAAAGTGCCGTTCAGAGGTAAAACAACCCAACCCGTCTATCAGATGAGACGTTAAGCCGTGGTACTTTGTGCCGGATAGCCATACCCTGTACACATTAGAGAACACGCTGGATGGCCTTGACGGGAGGTTACTATCTGTCTCCTAACAGCTGTCCAATAGATCCTCTACCTCCTACCTTCTAGGGACCCATTATGTGCAAAAAAAAAAGTCCCGCTCAGAGGTAACTCAAAAAGGTCTTTGGGAATGAAAGAAAATAATTCTTTTTCTATGCATGCTTTTACTCCTCTGGATTCTGAAGTAGTAAGAGACAAGGATGTCAGTAGGGGACACCGATGGGCTTCGAAAGGCCGCCGTCCGTCGGATGGGACGTTAAGCCGTGTCCCCGTGTGCGGGAGAGCCATACCCTGTGCACGTTAAAGAACACGCTGGATGGCCTTGACGGGAGGCTACCATCTGTCTCCCAACAGCTGTTCCAGTGGGTCCCCTCCCCCAACCTTCTTTGAGCCTTCGGGGTCCATGTGACCTGGCTATTTAGCCAATGGTGTGCAAAAAAGTGCCGCTCAGAGATAAAACGACCCAACCCAACTTCATTGACCTCGCCAGCTTTCATTTGTACAATGTTGAAACGTTGCCCATCCCAATCATAGATGGCGCCACGAGCGACAAAATTCGAAAATATTTTAGTAGGTACAATTAGCCGAAAAAAAGTAACTAGCCATTGATAACTTAGTGGTAAAAAGCTTGGCATGCGTTCAGGAGACGTGATTTTGAGTCCCACTCCGGATGAAGTTCGTTTTTTCTCCAAAAATATTTCTTGATTTCTACGTTTATCTATGCAGTTAATATTGATTGATTTTACCTGCAGATATCTGATCTATAAAACTAAAAATGAAAGTGAAGCAAAAAATTAAATTTCGGTGATGCAACCTCTTACTAAATTCATATTGGCTACAAATGAATATAGGGAGCTAACAATATTTCTGAAGTAGTAAGAGACAAGGATGTACAGTCGCTCAAAAAAGTATCCGAACACTAGGGTTGATTACAGAATTCAGAAAAAATATCGGGCAACGATTTCTTTAGAAATTAGTGATCTGGCAACCTTCGTGTCACATGACACGAAGATTGAAAAATCTCTAATTTCTAAAAAAATCGTTGCCAGATATTTTTTTTATTCTGTAATCAACCCCAGTGTTCGGATACTTTATTGAGCGACTGTACCCATGGAGGAACCTGTCAGAGTTGAAACCCATCGTCTTACATGAAGTCAGGAACTTGGATACCTGCTTTGAAATCCAAAACTAGTGTCTCAATAATATTAGCCCCATGTTATATGCCCAAACTTCAATGGGGGTGAAGGGGACTCATTTGGTAGCGCACCAGACTCGTAATCTGCAGTTCCCAGGTTCGAGTCCCAGCTGGGTCAGCGTTGAGATTTATCTCCGCAAAACTCCCCGCCCTGCCCACGGTCAGTAGGGAACACCGATGGGCTTCGAAAACCCGCCGTCTGTCGAATGCGACGTTAAGCCATAGCCCCGTGTGCGGGTAAGCCTAAAGAATTGGCTTAATGACCTTGACGGGAGGTCACCATCTGTCTCCCAACAGCTGTTCCAGTGGGTCCCCTTCTCCCAGCCTTCTCTGAGACTTCGGGGTCCTTGTGACCTGGCCTTTTAGCCCATTGTGTACAAAAAAGCGCCGCTCAGAGGTAAAACATTCCAAAACTCAAAATAGTATTTAAAAATAAACAACAATATAATTTTATTCCATTTTGAAAACTTTTTAATATTCTCTGTTCGGTAAAATATTTTTGACAATTGGGAAATCGTATTCAAGTCTTTTCTCTCGCGTCCCCTCCATATAAATAAAATAAAATAAATACCCCCTCAAGCATCTGCTTGCCACAGAGGTCTGACAGGAGCCTGTCAGTTTATATGCCACAGTAGGAGATCTGAGAGGATGGCAGGACCTCAGCAGAAAAACGACACACACACCCATGCCTAATCCGGGGCTCGAACCCAGGTTCCTTAGATCAGTAGCCAAGCGTGCTAACCACTCGGCCACGGGATATTATCACGAAATTAAACCCTGGGAATGTTCCAGCAAATCTAACTCGTTTCGGAGCCCGATCTTCCTTTGAAGTTAAAGGGATTCAGCGTTGAAATTTATGTTGCCTAACCCCAACCCTGCCCTTGATAGGAAAGGGGGCACCAATGGATTCCCATAGGCCGCCGTCCGTCATATGGAACATTAAGCCTTGATCCGTTAGTAGGATTTTTTGGCTGTTTTACCTCTGAGTGACATTTTATGCGCACAATAGGCTAAACGACCAAGTCACAAGGACCTTGGGGGCTCAGAGAAGGTTAAGGGACCCACTGGAAGAGTTGTTGGGAGACAAATGGTAGCCTCCCGTCAATGTCATCCACCGTATTCTTTCACGTGCACAGGGTATGTCTTTCCTGCACACGGATCCAAGGCTTAGCGTTCCATCCGACGAACGGCGGCCATTCCTAGCCCAGCGGTGTCCCCTACCGACTGAGGGCAAGGCGGAGAGTTTTGCGGAGATAAATCTCAACGCTGGCGCAGCTGAGACTCGAACCTGGGAACTGCAGGGAGTTTAAGAGCCTGGCGCGCTAGCGATTTCGCCATCCCCGCCTTGAAGAGAGCCTTCAATTTGTCTCCTAACAGCTGTCCAGTGGTCGCCTTTTCCATTCTTCCCTGTGCCCTTCGAGTCTTTATGGCCTGGCCATTTAGCCCATTGCGTGAAAAAATATGCCGCTCGGAGGTAAAACAGTCAAATAAATCTTTTTTCAATGGAGTTGAAAAGACGGGGTTGATATTTTATAGCCCATGACATCCTTCACCTCATAATTCACCCCATAAGCTGGGGCGGAGGTGGTTCAGTCGATAGCACGTCAGGCTCGTTATCTGCAGTCCCCCCCACCCCCGGCCAGCGTCCAGATTAGTCTCCGCAAAAAATCTCTGCCCTCCGTCCGTAGCAGATACCGAGGGGCTCTGAAAGGCCGCCATCCGTCGTATGTTACGTTAAGCCGTGTCTCCGTGCGCAGGAGAGCAATATTCTGTGCACGTTTAAGAACACGCTGGATGGCCTTAATGGGAGGCTATCATCTGTCTCCTAACACTTCTTCAATGGATCCTCTTCCTCTAACCTTCTCTGAGTCCTCGGGGTCCTTGTGACCTGGGGCGGGGGTGGCTCAGTAGGTAGCGCGCCAGGCTCGTAATCTGTAGTTCCCAGGTTCGAGTCCCAGCTAGGTCAGCGTTGAGATTTATCTCCGCAAAATTCCCCGCCCTGCCCACGGTCAGTAGGGGACACCGATGGGCTTGGAAAGGCCGCCGTCCGTCGGATGGGACGTTAAGCCGTGGTCCCGTGTGTGGGAGAGCCATACCCTGTGCACGTTAAAGAACACACTGGATGGCCTTGACGGGAGGCTACCATCTGTCTCCCAACAGCTCTTCCAGTGGGTCCCCTACCTTCTCTGAGCCTTCGGGGTCCATGTGACCTGGCCATTTAGCCCATGGTGTGCAAAAAAGTGCCGCTCAGAGGTAAAACAACCCAACCCTTGTGACCTGGCCATTTAGCCAGTTGTGAGAAAAAAAAGTATCACTCAAAGGTAAAACAATCACCCCATCGTCACAAGCATTCATTTCGAACATAAATTGTTATTGTTGGACAATGAGATTGGTAGAACAACTGTTTTTGGCAAATCCGCAAACGGTTAAGGGGAATAAAAACTTACAAATAACAAATGAATATCGATAGGAAAATTGGTAATAATGTTACGACGATCTCAAACAATTGCTTCTCAATGTTATTTTTAAATATATTATTACCTATTTACAATCACCGTATCCTTCTCTTTCTCGAAATGAAATGCGGGGTGGCTCAGTCGGTAGCGCGCCAGGCTCGTAATCTGTAGTTCCCAGGTTCGAGTCCCAGCTGGGTCAGCGTTGAGATTTATCTCCGCAAAATTCCCCGCCCTGCCCACGGTCAGTAGGGGACACCGATGGGCTTGGAAAGGCCGCCGTCTGTCTAATGGGACGTTAAGCCGTGGCCCCGTGTGCGGGAGAGCCATACCCTGTGCACGTTAAAGAACACGCTGGATGACCTTGACGGGGGGCTACCACCTGTCTCCCAACAGCTGTTCCAGTGGGTCCCCTCCACCAACCTTGTCTGATCCTTCGGGTCCATGTGACCTGGCCATTTAGCCTATGGTGTGCAAAAAAAGTGCCGCTCAGAAGTAAAACAACCCAACCTATTTACAATCACCGTATCCTTCTCTTTCTCGAAATGAGCCTGAAAATAGATGCGAAACCACATCACAATGACAGCAAAAATATTCCTCTTTCGACTTTGTTCTGCTGCCACATATGAATTTTAGGCTTCGATTATTTCAGAAACGAGGACAATCTGTTATCAAAATTCACCAAATTCATTTTATCGATGCCCTTTATCAAACACTTTTCGTCATATTCAGTCTATTTGCAAAACATTTTATATGTAGTTTAAGTATCTGTTCGTCGAGTGTGGAAAAGGCTTCATTTTTACCAACCGCTAGCTTTATTTGCAGCGGTAGATGGAAGCTCAGCTCACTCTAATAGAAACCATATTTCAGCATTTTAATGAGCACAAGATTGATGGATTCCTCGATCCCATTTGCCAGTGCTGAACAAGAAAAGCTAGAGAAGTGGAATAAGGAAGCTCCGACGAACTTCATCTTCCTCAGATCTCTAGTAATCTCGCGGAAAATGAAGTGAACACTTTCCTTCTGTGGAAACTGTTTCTCAAACTTGGAGATCTGACAGTAATATTAATGAAGCAGATTCCTCTTTTGTCTAATGTGCTCGATCGTAAAGTATGAATTTGTTTAAAAAATGTTTCTCCTAGTCAAGTTCACTTATAACAATAATAGAGCTAGACTATTTATGGGTATGTCTGTTTTAATTCTGAGAGACTTTTTCTGAACATACTGGGCTACATGACCAGGTCACACTGGCCCCAAAGGCTCGGGAAGGCTGCAGAAAGGGGACCCACTGAACAGCTGTTAGGAGACAGACGGTAGACTCCCGTCAAGGATGGGGCGGGTGTGGCTCAGTCGGTAGCGCGCCAGGCTCGTAATCTGTAGTTACCAGGTTCGAGTCCCAGCTGGATCAGCGTTGAGATTTATCTCCGCAAAATTCCCCGCCCTGCCCACGGTCAGTAGGAGACACCGATGGGTTTGGAAAGGCCGCCGTCCGTCGGATGGGACGTTAAGCCGTGGCCCCGTGTGCGGGAGAGCCATACCCTGTGCACGTTAAAGAACACGCTGGATGGCCTTGACGGGAGGCTACCATCTGTCTCCCAACAGCTGTTCCAGTGAGTCCCCTTCCCTAACCTTCTCTGAGCCTTCGGGGTCCCTGTGACCTGGCCATTTAGCCCATGGTGTGCAAAAAAGTGCCCCTCAAAGGTAAAATAACCCAACCCTTTTGTGACGGAAGGCAGGGCAGGGGTTTAGCGGAAATAAATCTCAAAAGTAGCATTGGAAGGCATCCGACCTGGGAACTGCAGATTACGGGCCTTTCACGCTACCGACTGAGCCACTCTAAGCCCTAGATCTGGGCTAAGCACTCCCCAAATAAAAAATATTTCTAGTGGTAAAACAGTTGCAATTATAATGTATGCTCTGTGAATCAACAATTGTACTATTTCTTGCAGATGTTATGCAACCACAGCAATCTCCGGTTCCGTCGATAAGACACTACCATGTTAATAGGAAGCCGTGATTATCTAGGGTTCGGTTGTTTTACCTCTGAGCGGCACTTTTTTGCACACCATGGGCTAAATGGCCAGGTCATATGGACCCCGAAGGCTCAGAGAAGGTTGGGGGAGGGGACCCACTGGAACAGCTGTTGGGAGACAGATGGTAGTCTCCCGTCAAGGCCATCCAGCGTGTTCTTTAACGTGCACAGGGTATGGCTCTCCCGCACACGGAACCACGGCTTAACGTCCCATCCGACGGACGGCGGCCTTTCCAAGCCCATCGGTGTCCCCTACTGACCGTGGGCAGGGGGGGGTGGAATTTTGCGGAGATAAATCTCAACGCTGACCCAGCTGGGACTCGAACCTGGGAACTACAGATTACGAGCCTGGCGCGCTACCGACTGAGCCACCCCCGCCCCTCCGTGGTTATCTAGAGTCGGAGGCAAGAATGCGCCATATAGCCGCACCTGAACCCCGACCTCACATGGCAGCAGTCCTATAAAAGGAAAGCTAACCACCGGAAGAAACCTGAAATTTAATCTGTTCCCCGGTTAGCCATGAACAAGGATATGTAGATCCAAGTTCGCTAGGCACCCGGGGTGGAGACTCTTAGTGATGCCCAGACTTTGAAAGGGCTCGTGCCTACTATGCGGGCTCAGACCGTTCGGCAGAGCCCTTGAACTGCTCACACAGAACACCTGATAGGTGAAGTCTAAGACACCGTCACCGTCCAACCGGCACGTCCAACCGGTCGGCGATGTCCTCGACCTCGATTGGTCTTGGCTATGTCCAACCGGGACCAAATCCGGTCGGCAAAGCCTTCGACCGGGTTGTTGGGCCCGAAGCCCCCCCCCCCCCCCACCACCACCACCAAGGTGGTCCCCTATCGGGGGGAGTCTGTGAACCAACAATAAGAATAGCAGCAACAATATCATCACGAACAGCGATCACCTGGGCCAGCGTTGAGATTTATCTCCGCTAAACTCCCCGCCCTGCCGTCGGCTAGTAAGGGACCTGGCACCGCCTTCCATCTGATGGGACGTTAAGCCGAAACCCCGTGTGCTTGAGAGCCGTACATACCCTGCGCATGTTAAAGAACACACTTGATGACCTTGATAGGAGGATACCATCTGTCCCCCAACAGGTGTCCAGTGGGTCCCCTTCCCCCAAACTTCTCTGAGCCATCGGGGCCCTTGTGACCTGGCATTTAGCCCATTGTTCGCAGAAAGTGCCGCTCAGAGGTTAAACAACCCAACCATCTGTCTCATAATAGCTATCCAGTAGATCTCTTCCCCCAACCTTCTCTGAGCCCTCGGAGTCCTTGTGGCCAGGCCATTTAGCCCATTGTGTGCAAAAATGTGCCGCTCAGAAGAAAAACAAACACAGAACCTATTGTACAAACAAAACATAGGTCCATTACTCAAACGTAAGGCCTATCATGCAAACACAACATAGAGCCTGTTATGAAAACACAACATAGAGACAGTTATGCAAACACAGCATAGAGCCTATTATGCAAGTACAACATAGCGCCTATTATCCACAAGCAACGTTTAGCCTGTTATCTACAAGCAACATAGAGCATACAGTATTATCCACATGCTACTTAGAGCCTATTATGCAAACGCAGCACAGAGCCTATTACGCAGACACAACGTAGAGTCTATTATCCAAACACAACATAGAGTCTATTATGGAAGTACAACATAGAGCCTATTATCCACAAACAACATAGATACTATTATTCACAAGCATTATAAAGCTTATTATACACAAGCAACATTTAGCCTATTATCCAAAAGCAACATAGAGTATCCACATGCTACTTAGCTCCTATTATGCAAACACAACATAGAGTCTATTATGCAAACACAGCATAGAGTCTATTATGCAAACACAACATAGAGTATATTATGCAAACAGGGCACAGAGCCTATTATGCAAACACAACATGGAGCCTATTATGCAACAGGGCACAGAGCCTATTATGCAAACATAACATGGAGCCTATTATGCAACCAAAGCACAGAGCCTATTATGCAAACACTGCATAGAGCCTATTATGCAAATAAAACATAGAGCCTATTATGCAAACAAAACATAGAGCCTATTATGCAACCAAAGCACAGAGCCTATTATGCAAACAAAACATAGAGCCTATTATGCAAAAACAACTTAGAGTCTATTATGGAAACACAACATAGAGCCTATTGTTCGCAAACAACATTTAACGTATTATCCAAAAGCAATTTAGAGCATTTTACCCAGAAATAACATGAAGCCTATTATCCACAAGCAACCTAAAGCCTATTACACACAAGCAATGGAGCGGGGGTGGCTCAGTCGGTAGCGCGCCAGGCTCGTAATCTGTAGTTTCGAGTCCCAGCTGGGTCAGCGTTGAGATTTATCTCCGCAAAATTCCCCGCCCTGCCCACGGTCAGTAGGGGACACCGATGGGCTTGGAAAGGCCGCCGTCCGTCGGATGGGACGTTAAGCCGTGGCCCCGTGTGCGGGAGAGCCATACCCTGTGCACGTTAAAGAACACGCTGGATGGCCTTGACGGGAGACTACCATCTGTCGTCTCCCAACAGCTGTTCCAGTGGGTCCCCTCCCCCAACCTTCTCTGAGCCTTCGGGGTCCATGTGACCTGGCCATTTAGCCCATGGTGTGCAAAAAAGTGCCGCTCAGAGGTAAAACAACCCAACCCACACAAGCAATATGAAGCCTATTACCCACAAAAAACATGAAGCCAATTACTCGCAAAGAACATGAAGCCCATTACCCACAAAAAACATGAAGCCAATTACTCGCAAAGAACATGAAGCCTATTACCCACAAATAACATGAAGCCAATTACTCGCAAAGAACATGAAGCCTATTAACCACAAACAACATAGAACCAATTGCTGACAGCCAACTTATTTTTATTGCATACAACCAACAAAACGTTTACTATGCAGAAACATGCCGCATGTTACATAGTAGCAATGCAGTGGTAGTTATTCAGAAAGATGTATTAAAGAGAACCAATATTATGCCTATTAAGGCGAATAACATAGCCCCTATTACATATAATAACCTATTACATTACACACAGCATAATGCATATTATGCACAATAACATTTTAAACACAAAAAGACTAACACCTCTTGCAAAAACTCTTTGGGCGAAACCAACATACAATGTTCACGCTACCCCAACGCTACAGTCGCTCAAAAAAATATCCGAACACTATGGTTGATTACAGAATGCAGAAAAATTATTTGGCAACGATATTTTTCGAAATTAGTCATCTGGCAATCTTCGTGTCACGTGACACGAAGGTTGCCAGATGACTAATTTCTAAAAAAATCGTTGCCAGATATTTTTTCTGCATTCTGTAATCAACCGTAGTGTTCGAATATTTTTTGAGCGACTGTCATCATCATCATCATCCTCAAGCAGCCATGGGCTACGGAGGTCCAACCAGACCGTGCAATTTAGTTCTCCAAGCAAGTCTATCCTGAGCTACATCTACTGCATCTGGCCATTGCACACGACTGTACATACAAAGTTATGTTGGTTTCACGGGGGCGGGTGTGGCTCAGTCGGTAGCGCGCCAGGCTCGTAATTTGTAGTTCCCAGGTTCGAGTCCCAGCTGGGTCAGCGTTGAGTTTTATCTCCGCAAAATTCCCTGCCCACGGTCAGTAGGGGACACCGATGGGCTTGAAAAGGCCGCCGTCCGTCGGATGGGACGTTAAGCCGTGGCCCCCTGTGCGGGAGAGCCATACCCTCTCCACGTTAAAGAACACACTGGATGGCCTTGACGGGAGGCTACCACCTGTCTCCCCACAGCTGTTCCAGTGGGTCCCCTCCCCCAACCTTCTCTGAGCCTTCGGAGTCCATGTGACCTGGCCATTTAGTCCATGGTGTGCAAAAAAGTGCCGCTCAGAGCTAAAACAACCCAACCCAAAATGTTGGTTTCACGTAAAAAAGAATAATAGTAACTTTTTACGTGAAACCAACAATACTATTGCAAACAAAGTGTAACGCATTACGCATTGTTATTCAGAATAACCTATTTCACAGAACCAAATATTTCGTCTATTTCATGCAAGTAACGAAGTGCATTTTACACCCAAGGACCTGTATATTACACTATACAGAGCATGGAGCCTGTTAACCTGAACATGTTAAACACGTTACACACATAGCACACATTAAAAACCTACACACAGGGTTGTTGGGTAAATGGCCAGGTCACATGGACCCCGAAGGCTCAGAGAAGGTTGGGGAAGGGGACCCACTGGAACAGCTGTTGGGAGACAGATGGTAACCTCCCGTCAAGGCCATCCAGCGTGTTCTTTAATGTGCACAGGGTATGGCTCTCCCACACACGGGGCCACGGCTTAACGTCCCATCCGACTAACGGCGGCCTTTCCAAGCCCATCGGTGTCCCCTACTGACCGTGGGCAGGGCGGGGAATTTTGCGGAGATAAATCTCAACGCTGACCCAGCTGGGACTCGAACCTGGGAACTACAGATTACGAACCTGGCGCGCTACCGACTAAGCCACCCCCGCCTCCTGTAAGGCAGAAGAACATGTTAAACAAGTTACACACATAGCACACATTAAAAATCTACACACAGGGAACTATTACATTATGAACAAAGATTCTCTTATACATGAGAAACATACCACATATGATATACATGCAACTAGCTCCTGTTATACACAAGTAATATAATTACACATTACATATCACAGATATTACACTTTGCGGATATTACACATCACAGACATTACTCATCCATATTACACATCACAGAGATTACTCATCACATATTACACATCACAGACATTATTCATCAAGCTTTGTACATCACAGACATTACTCATCACACGTTACACATCACAGACATTATTCATCACACTTTGTACATCACAGACATTATTCATCATACTGTACACACTCATCACACGTTACACATCACAGACATTATTCATCACACTTTGTATATCACAGACATTATTCATCGCACATTACACTTCACAGATATTACTCATCACACATTACACTTCACAGATATTACTCATCACACATTACACATCAAGACATTACTCATCACACATTACACATCAAGACATTACTCATCACACATTACACATCAAGACATTACTCATCACACATTATACATCAAGACATTACTCATCACACATTACACATCACACATAGCTACATTACAAACTACTACACACAAAAATCTATTAACATTACAAACAACAACAAATCGTCTATTAAACACACGAAATATAACGTATTATATTCACGCAGCATATAGCACCTGTTACATACGAGTAACGTAAAAGCTATTTAACACAAGAATCTATTACACAGAAACAGCATTAACGCCTATTCACACAAGATCCTAAACGCAGAAGAGCCATACACTGTACATTCCCAAAGAATGCTCTGAATGGATTTGACAAGAGGCTTCTTCCCGTCTCCCAGCAGCTGACGCGTGTCCCTTGCCTTTAACCATCTTTGAGCCCTTCAAAATAGGATAAATGGCAACCTAGCCATTTATCTTATTTTGTGAGGGAACAAACGCTCACAGAGATTTTTGGAAACCAGTGCAATTGAATTTTAGCAAATAAAAATTTACTTGAATACACTCAGAAGAAAAACAATCCTAACCTATAATGGACTGCTTTTTCAGGAATAACAGGACTACTTTTCCTGGAATATAACACGTTAGAAATAGCCTAAAAACTCATTCCATTGTTAAAATGCAGTTAAACAACCCCAGGTTCGAGTCCCAGCTTGGTCAGCGTTGAGATTTATCTCCGCAAAATTCCCCGCCCTGCTCATGGTCAGTAGGGGACACCGATGGGCTTGGAAAGGCCGCCGTCCGTCGGATGGGACGTTAAGCCGTGGCCCCGTGTGCGGGAGAGCCATTCCCTGTGCACGTTAAAGAACACGCTGGATGGCCTTGACGGGAAGCTACCATCTGTCTCCCAACAGCTGTTCCAGTGGGTCCCCTCCCTCAACCTTCTCTGAGCCTTCGGGGTCCATGTGACCTGGCCATTTAGCCCATGGTGTTCAAAAAAGTGCCTCTCAGAGGTAAAACAACCCAAACAACCCAAAGTTAAACAACCAACCCTAGAACCCATTACGCAGAAGCAAAATAGCACCTTTTTTTTTCATAAAAACTTATAACCCAAGATGATACAGCTTCTTTTACACATTTTAATAATTTGGCTTACTTTTGTGACTATAACAAAAAAATTAAATCGCCTAGAAAATAATTCAGTTTTGTTAACAAACGCATGATGCACAATTGAATAATTCCATTCTCTCGATTTTATAATCGAATATAGAGGGAATATAATTTAATTTGGTGTTAAACATCTTCCCAAGCAATTTACATGCATCAAAGACAGACCTCTGCTATTTCAATTGCGTCTGACTAAACCAATCAACCCTGACGTTCGATCGTTGTTTCAAACAACTCTTTCTATCGCCAGTCGAAAACGTTTCGACATCGGTTTTAAAAGCATTCATGAATATTTAAATTCTTTTGATTTATCCATCTCTCTTTATTCGGCAACATCCTCTGTAGGAGCGATCACAAAAGTCCATCTACAGTCCCAGCATCTTAATCCTCTGGCCATTAACATCTTTATAATCAGCTACAAAAGTGCTAATCCTCTGGCCATTAACATCTTTATAATCAGCTACAAAAGTGCTAATCCTCTTACAGCTGCAACATCATTTACTTCCTGGGCATTCGTAAATCTGGTGCATATTTTACCTAACTGAATTCCAATAGAGAATACTTGCATTTTAACAATGGAATGAGTGTTTAGGCTAATTCTATCATGTTATACTCCTGGAAAAGTAGTCCTGTTATTCTTGTAAAAGTAGTTCATTATAGGTTAGTATTGTTTTTCTTCTGAGTGTATTCAGGTAAGTTTTTATTTGCTAAAATTCAATTACACTGGTTTCCAAAAATTATGGAACAACTCTATGTTATGTCATTGCGAAGCTAAAGTCGAGCATCTATAGCTTCTAAAATAAGTTTTTTGTTTTGAAAAATGTGATAGCAAATAAAAAAAACTCAATCAAATATACACCGAAGAGCCAAAACATTATGATCAGCGCGTCTTTTTGCAAATCGAAGCAACTGCAGGTAAACGACGGCGCGTGTGTAGGTCATGAAACGGTATAAATAACACCTGATACTGAACTCTGTTAATCAGTGTTATTGATGTTCTTCAGATGGGAAAGGCAGCGGACTTAAGAGAGTTTGACAAAGGCCAAATTGTAACGGCCAGACGACTGAATCAGAGCATTTCCGAGACGGCAAGGGTTATGGGTGCTCACGGTCAGCCGTAGTTAATATCTTCAAAACGTGGTCAGAGGAAGCGAAAAACCATGAACCGCCAGCAAGATGTAGCCCGACCATGGCTCAATGACGCTAGAGGTGAACGAAGAATATCCCGTATGGTACGAGCCAACACCTCTCTCGTGTTGCGATCTTAAGCAACCACGGCAATTCCCGATTCCGCCTATATGACACTACCAGTTATGAAAAGCCCTGCTCTCTAGAGACAGGGGCAAGGAATACGCCCTATAGGCGCACTTCAACCCCAGCCTCACATGGCAGCAATCCTATAGAAGGAAAGCTGACCACCGGAAGAAACCTAACTTTAATCTGTTCCCCGGGTAGCCATGAACAAGGATATATAGATCCAAGTTCGATCGGCACCCGGGGTGGAGACTCTTAGTAAGACCCAGACTTTTTTGGGGGCTCGTGCCTATTAGGCGGGCTCAAACCGTTCGGCAGAGCCCTCGAACTGCTCACCCAGAACACCTGAGGTTGAGGCCTCGGATACCGTCACCATCCAACCGGTCAGCGGCATCGTCGGCCTCGGTTGGCCTTGGCCATGTCCAACCAGGGCACCAGTCCGGTCGGCACAGTCTTCGACCGGGTTGCTGGACCCTAGACCCCCCACCACGACAAGGTGGTCCCCTATTGAGGGGGGTACGAGCCAACAGAAGGGATACTGTGGCGCAACTAACCCGTAAATTGAATGCTGGTGACGGGAGTAATGTGTCACAACGCACAGTACATCGAACCCTGCTGAAAATGGGGCTACATAGCCGCAGGTCGCTCCGAGTGCCCAATGCTAACCTCGGTTCACCGTCGAAAGCGCCTACAATAGGCATGTGAGCATCAAAACTGGACCTTGAATGATTGGAAG
Source organism: Ryuthela nishihirai (assembly GCA_038380435.1). NCBI lineage: Eukaryota > Metazoa > Arthropoda > Arachnida > Araneae > Heptathelidae > Ryuthela > Ryuthela nishihirai. The sequence continues at coordinate 48,192,020 of JAWZYU010000022.1, forward strand.
AAGGTCGTCTGGTCCGATGAATCTCGTTTCCTGTTGCACCATGTGGACTCCCGGTACGTATGCGTCGTTTACCTGAGGAAGTTTTGGCACCAGGATGCACCGTAGAATGAAAACAAGTCGGTGAAGGAAGTGTGATGATTTGGGCAATGTTCTGATGGGAAACCCTTGGTCCAGTCATTCATGTGCAGGAAACTATGATACCACCTACCAAAACAACATTGCAGACCAGGTTGGCCACCAAATTCCCCAGACATCAATCCAATCGAGCATCTGTGGTTTGTGTTGGAACAGCATATCCGATCTGCGGCGGTTCAACCACGTACTTACAATAGTTAAAGGATTTACCGGTAAGGTGTTAGTACCAGATACCACAAGACACCTTTAGAAATCTGTTAGCGTCCATGCCTTGCTGGGTAAGAGCTGTTTTGGCGGCACGTGGAGGGCCAACATCATATTAGGCAGGTGGTCATAATGTTTTGGCTCTTCGGTGTATCAATATCTCGATTATCAACAATATTCGTTAAGTGTTTAATGAGTAAAAATATTTAACGAATATTGAAAAGCGAGATAATGATATACATGAGTTATAAAAGTTTAAATATTGAACAATAACAATGCCAGTCTTAAGAAACTTATACCAAACTGATGAATAATGAAAGAATTCTCTACACGAACTTCTAAAACACACACTTATTTCATTAAACAATTTGGTGGAATATTTATTGCTAAGTTTTATTTAACTTCTGAAGTCAAGTTTTGTGACTGGTACTGTTATTGTTAAATATTCAAACATTCAAAACTCATTAAATACTGAACGAATATTTTTGAAAATTAAGATAGTGATATATTTGATTGAATTCTTTATCTTCTATCACATTTCACAAATAAATATAAATAAAAATAAATACCCCCTCAAGCAACTGGTTGCCACAGAGGTCTGACAGGAGCCTGTCAGTTTATATGCCATAGTAGAAGGTCTGAGAGGATAGCAGGACCTCAGCAGAAATACAACACATACATCCATGCCTTACCTGGGTTCGAACTCAGTACCTTAGATCAGTAGCCAAGCGCGCTAACCACTCAGCCAAAACAAAATTTATATTAGAAGTTATACAGCTTGGATGTTAGCTTTCCATTGACATAACGTGGGGTTGTTCCTTAATTTATGGGGCGGGGGTGGCTCAGTCGGTAGCGCGCCAGGCTCGTAATCTGTAGTTCCCAGGTTCGTGTCCCAGCTGGGTAAGCGTTGAGATTTATCTCCGCAAAAATTCCCCGCCCTGCCCACAGTCAGTAGGGGACACCGATGGGCTAGGAAAGGCCGCCGTCCGTCGGATGGGACGTTAAGCCCTGGCCCCGTGTACGGGAGAGTCATACCCTGTGCACGTTAAAGAACACGCTGGATGGCCTTGACGGGAGGCTACCATCTGTCTTCCAACAGCTGTTCCAGTGGGTCCCCTCCCCCAACCTTCTCTGAGCCTTCGGGGTCCATGTGACCTGGCCATTTAGCCCATGGTGTGCAAAAAAGTGCCGCTCAGAGGTAAAACAACCCAAATCCTTAATTTATGGAAAGCAGTCTAGTAGCTATTAATTTTTAAAAAACTGCTAACCAATTTTAAAATATTCAGAAATATTTTAATATAGGTATAATAAATAAAGTATTTAATTTTATTCGATTTAAAAATAAATAGATATTAGTTAAATTTTTATTCATATTTAATTTGTCTCCTTTTTCTTAACGGTTCTCCAGGCCTGGTATGTCAAGGTGGGCTTGACAGAGTCAACTTGTTAAGAGCCACAGATTACGTAGGTAGCACTAATATGTAGATGATCCTTTGTAGCGCAAAAGCACTGCTAGAGCCGAGTCTTACCTGATTTTGTTCTAAATTATAGTTTAAAATTTTAGGCGTCAAATTAAACAAGTTGTTATTTTGCATTAATACCACCAGTTAATTTTTGCTTATTTTGTAATATCTTATATTAACTTAAAAAAATTTTGTTTCATACTTTTGTCGAAAGAAATGAAAAGAGCAAATAATAGTCAGATACAGAAATGCAAATCAAGATGTCCATACATTTTAAAAACTAGAATTACGGCCAGCTATTAAAGGTGGCACTGCAAGCAGTCGTCCATCTATAGGATCACACGTAAACTGCTCTATAATGAAGTTAATATAACTATATTTAACATATATATATATATATTGTCGATTTAAATATTTCGTTTTAAAACTATACTGGTAGCTGTTTACAGCTTCAGATTTTTATTTCTTTACTGCTAGCTCCAGCTTTTTTATTTCACTCAAAAAAAACATTTCAGTGGAACGTAGGTTCAGATGTTTTCAAAAGACTTGACTAACACTAAACTCAATTAACTCACACGTGAAACATTTCGTCATGTCCTTTGCATTACAGTTAACTAATGATTTTGATAGGAACTTGCATGAAAGAAGTGTTAAAAGCAACGTCTTTTAAAAGCGCAGAAACTTTTTCTTGTCTCAAAAATAGCTTTAAAAATTTTTCAAAAACTGGAAATCTTTTATATAAGAATAACGGGACTAAGAAAAATTGGCAGTCTGATTGGCTATCTGCTATCCCAATAAAATTGAGTTGTTAACTAAAAAATATTTAATAGAAAAGTTACTAAAGCATTCAGCAGTAATTATTTTTAAATATTTATTTTGTTAAATAAAGTTATTTGATTTACATAAACTTGAGAGATCTTTAATACTACCATATTTTTGCTTCCACAAGCAAATTATTACAATTTCATGAGTCTCATGTTAATCCAGATTTTGATAAAACTTTTATTTTGCATGCTGTTTGTGTGTAGCAGCTTCTCGTGGTGGGTTGTTTTAAGCTGATTTTATGGGTTGTTGGGTTAGGTTACCTCTGAGCGGCACTTTTTTGCACACCATGGGCTAAATGGCCAGGTCACATGGACCCCGAAGGCTCAGAGAAGGTTGGGAGAGGGGACCCACTGGAACAGCTGTTGGGAGACAGATGGTAGCCTCCCGTCAAGGCCATCCAGCGTGTTCTTTAACGTACACAGGGTATGACTCTCTCGCACACGGGGCCACGGCTTAACGTCCCATCCGACGGACGGCGGCCTTTCCAAGCCCATCGGTGTCCCCTACTGACCGTGGGCAGGGCGGGGAATTTTGCGGAGATAAATCTCAACGCTGACCCAGCTGGGACTCGAACCTGGGAACTACAGATTACGAGCCTGGCGCGCTACCGACTGAGCCACCCCCGCCCCTGATTTTATGTGAATCAACATCTCATGAAGACGTGGATATCTAACCTCTATTACGAAGGAATATTTCCTCAAAAATTCTCAACCCCATATATATATAACAAGAAATTATGAACATGTTCACAAAGTGAATTTATATGTAAGTAGTTATCACTACAATACATTAATTAGAAACAAAATTTTCAAAAACTGTAAAAGAGCGACATTATGGGCAAGATTTATATTGAGGTTAATGTATTTATCAATAATAGCTGGATCACAAAGACCTTAAAAGTTTAAATCTGGTTAAGCGTATCTAGCTAGGAATGTTTAAAAAATAAATTACTAAAACATTTGGTTGAATTTTTTTTTTCTAAACATGATATATTAATTTTTGTATGTAAATTTTTTAACTTATGTTAAGCTAGCAAGATCTTCAATATCTACTGTATTTTTGTTTCCAAAATTAAATTAATTTTATGTTTTAAAATAATATTGATGTCGTTTATGGAACTATTTGATCTTTTCTAAACTAAAATCTACTTTTTTTTAAAATACGTGAAGTGAATTAATTTATTACGAATATATTAAGTTATTTTTAAATATTTTACAACTGATTACACCCTTTCTTTTAATTATGAGCTACCAGTAGAATTTTAAAATAATGAATTTAATTAATGTAACCCTATCTTGTGAAGGTGATAATAACAACCAAAGTATTAGATATACAAAGAAATTAGTAACATTAAATACAAAAAAGAAGAAAGTAAACCACACGAAATTTTATTAAAGAACAGTTCAGTCTTAACCAGGACGGAACTCTCATAAATTGAAAAAAATATATACCTTAAATAAAAAAATATATACATTCAAGCAAAAAAACTATGTATGTGGCATTAAAACTACATATGAATTCAGTTGGAAGGAACTAAATGCAAAGTAACCTATCCAAAAATTACAAAGGTAAATCTGGAGAATTGTGCAGTAATTCTCTCAGGAGAAATGAGAAAGAGAAAACTAATAAATCTTCCAACTACAATACATAAAAGCAAATAAAAAATAATGAACTTTTTTTTAATATATGATGTCACTTATCCTATATATTAATTCATACTTTCCTTCAAAGGCTGACTGGGCTGATTATTCGATCTAAAGTTGCCTGAGGCAAAGATGAAACCGGTTTTACTTCATTTTCTCCGAACTAATATTAATACAACACATAAATAACAAAGCCTACTCCGCGGTCCAAAAATTATTTATTTTTTTTCCCTTTATTTCATTCCAAATAAACCGAAAACTAATACTCCATCATACCAAAACGTCATCTTATACCCCGAAGTTTTGGTATTTTTACTTGAAAGCCGGTTATGGCTGAAACGACAGCGTGCCAGACTTGCAATCTGCAAATCTCAGGTTTAAGTTCACCAGCGATGAAATTTAAATTTCACCAACGTTGAGATTTATCCCGGCAAAACTCCATTCTCTCTGTCAGTAGGGTACACCGATGGGCTTTCAAATCAAATTCGAGGTGACTTTTTTAAGAGGGGCAGATGCCTCCCCCACTGGAAATTTTTCGATGGGCTTGGAAAGGCCGCCGTCCGTCGGATGGGACGTTAAGCCGTGGTCCCGTGTGCGGGAGAGCCATACCCTGTGCACGTTAATGAACACGCTGGATGGCCTTGACGGGAGGCTACCATCTGTCTCCCAACAGCTGTTCCAGTGGGTCCCCTCCCCCAACCTTCTCTGAGCCTTCGGGGTCCATGTGACCTGGCCATTTAGCCCATGGTGTGCAAAAAAGTGCCGCTCAGAGGTAAAACAACCCAACCCAACTGGAAATTTATTATAAAAAAAAACTAATTACTGTAGTAAAAAAATGTTTTTTACTTAAAGAAGTGTAAATTTTGAGGTGTGGTATTACATTCCTTATGATTGCAGAAGCATATGATTTATTATTATTATTACGAAAAATATTACTAGTATGTTCAATAATATTTGCTGTTTTTTCGTTTTGTTTAGGCATCTTTAATTCTCAGATGTTCAATGTTAATGAATTGAAAGAATAAAAACACATCTTCTAAACTTGTCAATTATTTTCAAAACATTGCATACTATCATTCCTAACATTTTTTAGAATAATTTGAATACTTTATAAATATGTTGGAAATAAAACAAAATCTAATAGGTGAGATTCAGAAAATTTTAAAATTAGTGCGTTAGCCTCTTGTATTACTTTCCGAATATCACATATATTTATTAAAGCCAAAGAAGTTAAAGCATCAATTTTAAAATTTCCTAAATCGAAATTTCTATTTTACCTTGTTTATTTCACCACCACCTTTATCAGGCGAAAGAGGTTGTTTGTTAAAGTGCCACCAGGGGCAAAGTTCCAAAGGCCATTAATCGATTACTAGAGGTTTTTGTTTTGTTTTTGATGTACTGCGTCGCATTCTAGGGAAAGTTTTAACTATTTACTGTCATTATCCATTAATTATGAGCTGTTAGTAGATAATTACTTACACTTTTCTGCTTAATTAGGCATCAGAGGGGCTACATCGACTTCGCTATTTATCATCAGCGCTATAAATGGTGTGCAATGGAGTAATTTTTTCACCGTTTGTTCTTTTGGCAACATAGTGCTTACCTTAAATGAGCATGTTCATGTTACGTCAATGCAAAACTAAACACCAAGATGCAGAACTGAGGATAAATGCTTTTAATTTGGTGATACTGAAGATAAACTAGCAGTCTAGATCTAATCTAGCTAAATGCTGCTATGGTTCTATGGCTAGGTTGTTTTTGTTGTACAAACGATGGCTTTTTTTCCCCTCTTGTTAAAAAAAGAAACTACCAGTAATCATTTATTATTAAACTACTGGTAGTTTTACGACTTTTACAGTGAATGCTAATATTTCGCTTTATATTTTTACGAATTAAAATGAATGAGAACTGATCGTGAGTTCAAGTAAATATTTTACAATGACAATTACAAAACAATGCAATTTATTAAAAGTATGGATGAAATTATTTATAAACAAACTAAATACTATCGTACATAAAGTAATAATCTATTCCTACAGACAGTTAAGACTAGCTCTTCCTATTCGATTAACGTTTACCTCTTCGTTTTTAATGTCAATGTTCCTTTTATATATTTCACTTCAGGCGTAAACCATTCTAATTTTCCTTGTTAATTCAGTGGTAGGTTTTACAAAAATAAACCAACTTGCTTTAGCAAACCGGTTTGCTGTCTTGACACCAACAGATAATGTGGACTCCGAAACCGAACAACTTTCCACAGCCATCTATAATTGTGCCAAAGGTATCTGCCCCATCATGAAACACCGAACCTAACAGTAGATAACAGATGAATGCTTGGACCTTATCGACCAGTGGAAGCGTGCCAACCATGCATTGTACAGACGACTCAACAAAGTACATCAAAAACTCAAAGCAGAAAGGGAGGCACACTGGAATACAGTAGCAGTCAGCCTAGAAGAAGCTATGCAGAAAAATGAATGCCACACACTGTATTCAACACTCCGACGTACACTTATCGTGTACAGACTGAGTCTATGTCCACTTTCACATATCCACATCTCCAACATAACCATTCTATCTTTACTATTTTTCAGTTGGGTTATTCGTTCCAATTTGTTGGTTACGTAATTCTCACGCAGAAGCATACGCAAACGTTCATGACACGTTTATCATAAATTCACTGTAGCACGTTCATCTGTCGCAAAAATATAAATATTACAAAAAAGTTCGTCGGCATTAAGAATAATGATATTTTATAAAAAATATTAATATGTCAAAAAATGGAAAAAGAACAAAAATCGTTAACTGTGAACATACATACTCAGGGCATACGAAAATCACATCCGCTGATACACGCATCCAATCAAAATTCAAAATTTTTTGGAAGAAAGTAAGAAGGGTTGAACTGGTCGTTCCAAAGACGGCAGAAGACTTCTGTGGTGTGTTGTTTTTCTGCTGAGGTCTCCCGCAATGAGCTGTTTTCTCTGAGGTTTCCCCATAGTAAAATCAAGTATCTATGGTGTATTAAACTAACAAGCCCCTGTCAGACCTCTGTGACAAGCATCTGCTTGAAAAAGGAATTATATTTAAGTTTTATGAAATTTTAACAAAATTTTATCTACCGCTAGTTTTTTTTTAATAAAAAATTGCATGCTTAGAAGTATACCCGGAAAAAGATACATTCTAATAAATTTATAAATTTGTTGCTTTTTGTCTCACAAAATGCAAAGAATTCTGATTGACAGCACCCAAAGCTAGTCCTAACACTCGAAAAAAAACCAACAAACGATAAAACATATACCCTATCAATGGCATACTTTCAATCACAGAATTTGAGCAAACACAATGTAAGACGACCGTTTCTTATTTTGGAGAACGTAACTTCAAAAGCAATTTATTACTAGAAGCATAGCTGAAGAAAATGGAAGACGAAACGGACGCATGGTAGGTACATTATTACCGAACAGCGTAGCCTAGCATTTATCGTTTGGGACAATCTGACTAGACACAAGTCTGTATTGGAGTATAAAGACGTCCGTCATTTAGAAAAAAACCTTCATTTTTTTCCCATTTAGGTTACTTGAAGTATAATCTCGTTTTCGGAAATTGCGAGGAAATAAGAAAGAAGAAAAATTTCTCGGCACGGGAGGAATTAATCGATATTCTGTCTCTAGAGTTTCCAAAGAGAAGTTATGGCTACCGCAGACTTTTTAAATCAAACAAAAGAGCGTGCTTCTCACTTCGTCCGATCGGAAGTTTCCGATGAAACACGATGCTACCTAGGAAGAAATGGGTGGTCCTAATCTCAGGAAGTAAACTTAGCACAAAGAATCCATAGGGAAAAGAGGTTCATTTTCCATAAGGACTAATGTAAAATCAAGTATCGTGTATTGGATTTAGGGGTGAAGCTATCTTTACAGGGGGTTGGGTTGGGTTGTTTTATCTCTGAGCGGCACTTTTTTTGCACACCATGGGCTAAATGTCCAGGTCACATGGACCCCGAAGGCCCAGAGAAGGTTGGGGGAGGAGATCCACTGGAACAGCTGTTGGGAGACAGATGGTAGCCTCCCGTCAAGGCCATCCAGCGTGTTCTTTAACGTGCACAGGGTATGGCTCTCCCGCACAAGGGACCACGGCTTAACGTCCCATTCGACGGACGGCGGCCTTTCCAAGCCCATCGGTGTCCCCTACTGACCGTGGGCAGAGCGGGAAATTTTGCGGAGATAAATCTCAACGCTGACCCAGCTGGCACTCGAACCTGGGAACTACAGATTACGAACCTGGCGCGCTACCGACTGAGCCACCCCCGCCCCACTTTATTACGAAGGAGATGCATTTTTGTCATTATGGAGAAGGCCAGAATTTAGAAACAATTAGAAAGAGGGAGATAGGGTATCAAGCCGTGATAATTTAAAAGGAAGTGATAAGAGAACGGATTTCAATAGCGGTAAAACATTTCCCCCTTCGTTTTAGAAGTCCTTGAAACATTTTTTGACAAATCGTTAAATATGCATAACTTTAAAAATAATTTGCCAACTATTTATCCTTATTAGTGGGGTGGGGTTGACTCATCGGTAGCGCGCCGGGATCGTAATATGCAGCTCCCTGGCGGACTCGCTTGGACTCGCTTGCAAGCGGGACTCGCTTGGACCAATGCTGAGATTTATCTCTGCAAAACTCTTCGGTCAGTAGGAGACACCGATAGGTTGGGAAGGCCGCCGTCCGTCGAGTGGTATGTTAAGATGTGATTCGGTGTGCGGGAGAGAACCATAAGCTGCGCACGTTAGAACCCATTGGATGGCTGTGACGTGAGGCTACCGTATGTCTCCTAAAAACTGTCCCCTTCCTCAGGGGCGGGGAGGCTCAGTCGGTAGTGTGCCAAGCACGTAATCTGCTTCTCACGTTCGAGTCCCAGCTGGGTCAGCGTGGAGATTTATCTCCGCAAAATTTCTCGCTCTGCCTACTGTCAGCATGGAACACCGATGGGCTTCGAAAGGCAACCGTCCGTCAGATGGGGCACTAAGCCGTGGTCTTGTGTGATGATGAGCCATATCCTGTACATGTTAAAGAACACAATGGATGGCCTTGACCGGAGGCTATCATGTCTCCCAACAGCTTTTCTAGTGGGTCTCCTCCTCCAACTATCTCACCTTCAGGTCATTGTGGTCTGGCCATTTAGCCCATGTGCGCAAAAAAAGGGCCACTCAGAGGTAAAACAATCCAGCCCATGCACAGGGTATGGCTCTCTCCCGAACACTTCTTAACACCCATTCACCGTAACTTCTCTCACCGACCCACATCTTAACATCCCATTCTTCACCGTAACATCTCTCACCGGCCCACATCTTAACATCCCATTCTTCACCATAACATCTTTCACCGACCCACATCTTAACATCACATTCTTCACCATAATTCCTCTCACCGACCCACATCTTAGCATCCCATTCGACGGACGGCGGCCTTTCCAAGACCATCAATGTCTCCTAGAGAGCTCGCTTATATCAGCATGCCATATATGAAATTCATTTGCTCTCTGTGTCCACGCATCTGTTCGCCGTCGGTTCGTTCATTCTCCCAGCTACCATCATCACCATCAACATCCTCAAGCAGCCATGGGCTACGGAGATCCAACCAGACCGTGCAGTTTAATTCTCCAAGCATATCTGTCCTCAGCTACATCTGCTGCATCTGGCCAAGGCACACCAATTCTAACAAGGTCCTGTTTGACATTGTCTGCCCACCGCATCTTAGGTCTCTCCCTCTTTCTGAGGCCTTTAGGCACACTGTTCATAACCCTATTTGCCAATCTATAATTATCCATACGGGAAACATGGCCAAACCAGCGGAGTCTCTCTCTGCACAATATGCTGCTTAAAGGAGGTTGCAGACTCCTTTACCTAACCTCATCATTAGTTACAAAATTAAACCACCTGATGCCCAAGATACTACGTAAGCATCTAGTTTCCTGTTATCTTGTTTACACAGTGTCCAAGTTTCACTACCATAACTAACCCTAGAAAGAACCAAACTATTATACAATCTAATTTTAGTCTTTAGGTGTATACGCCTATTTCTCCACAATCTCCATAGATTCTTAAAAGTCCCTGCAGCAATCCCTATTCGTCAGTTAATCTCATGCCGCACATCACCAGTATCTGTTACATAGCTCCCAATGTAATTAAACTGTGACACTTGCTCAAGACTGCAACCATTCAGATTAACTGGATAACACCCTGCCTGACCAATTTTCATCACTTTAGTTTTCTCTCTGTTTATAATCAAACCTACTCTACTACCAATCTCATCAACAGCTCGAATGAAAGAGTTCATCTCATCAACATCATTCGCCAAAAGGGCTAAATCATCAGCATAATCTAAATCAGAAATTTTAGTATCTTCAGACCATTTAAGGCCAAAATCTTTCCCTCGAAGTGAATTTCGCATTACATAATAAATAACCAAACTAAAGAGAAAAGGAAACAAAATGCACCCAGCTACCACTTTTATTTATTAGGATTTTCGTATGTATGTAACATAATAAATGTGCACTATTTGGTATTTTCAGTTCTATTATCTGCAATTTCTTGCAATATTTATAACTCTTAGTGCTTAAATATTTAGTTTTATGGTGTAGATTTTGCATTTGTTAAAGTGTTCAAATAGGCAACGTTGACCGACACATTGTAATGTCAAAATCAAAAAAATATGTATTTTTCGTATTTTTCCAGTTACTGCCTAGATCTATTTATATATCACTTCTGACACTAAACTGTTATAAAATTTTGTAAATAATTCACTTTCATAAAGTAAAAATTCAATTTTATTAAAAATCAAAATACCGTATTATAAACTACATTAAAAATACTATTATTCTATACAAACACTTCAGTAACTAAAAACCCTTAAATCAATAACTAAAAACCCTTAAATCAAATTTCATGGATTCAAACACATTATTACCTAAACATTAAAACAATAAAAAAGCTATCTTATTTAAAAAATCCTAAGTTTCTGATTATTATATTTTTGCTCATCTATCTGTTCAGTCTATCTGTTCCAGTTTCAGACACTTCCAAAACGTCACTTCTTACATTTCATTGCTTTATGATAGTAATCTATCACTTCATGAGATTGCTTTGTCGAACACCATTCTAAAAAGGTTCAATTTCCAAAAAATCGCTTTTTAAATTTTACAGTTTGTATTTCTTTTCATTAAGCAAGTCAAAATAATTGTTTTATTTTTAGTAATCAATTATTAATTATCTCAGATCTGGTTGTGTGTAATGATCAGAATAATGCATTAGTAAATTCCCTAATAATTTTTAAAATTACAAAGCAATAATTTATGCTTTTTGAGAAAACTTTAGATAATTTGTATTTATTTTCCCGCTTTTATCTGTAGATTTAGTCATACTTACTAATCGTGTTTTCACAATTATTGAATCGTGTTTTCACAATTATTAAATCGTGTTTTCACAATTATTAAATCGTGTTTTCACAATTATTGAATCGTGTTTTCACAATTATTAAATCGTGTTTTCACAATTATTGAATCGTGTTTTCACAATTATTAAATCGTGTTTTCACAATTATTGAATCGTGTTTTCACAATTATTAAATCGTGTTTTCACAATTATTGAATCGTGTTTTCACAATTATTAAATCGTGTTTTCACAATTATTGAATCGTGTTTTCACAATTATTAAATCGTGTTTTCACAATTATTGAATCGTGTTTTCACAATTATTAAATCGTGTTTTCACAATTATTGAATCGTGTTTTCACAATTATTAAATCGTGTTTTCACAATTATTGAATCGTGTTTTCACAATTATTAAATCGTGTTTTCACAATTATTGAATCGTGTTTTCACAATTATTAAATCGTGTTTTCACAATTATTGAATCGTGTTTTCACAATTATTAAATCGTGTTTTCACAATTATTGAATCGTGTTTTCACAATTATTAAATCGTGTTTTCACAATTATTGAATCGTGTTTTCACAATTATTAAATCGTGTTTTCACAATTATTGAATCGTGTTTTCACAATTATTAAATCGTGTTTTCACAATTATTAAATCGTGTTTTCACAATTATTAAATCGTGTTTTCACGATTATTAAATCGCGTTTTCACGATTATTAAATCGTGTTTTCACGATTATTAAATCGTGTTTTCACAATTATTAAATCGTGTTTTCACGATTATTGAATCGTGTTTTCACAATTATTAAATCGTGTTTTCACAATTATTGAATCGTGTTTTCACAATTATTAAATCGTGTTTTCACAATTATTAAATCGTGTTTTCACAATTATTAAATCGTGTTTTCACAATTATTAAATCGTGTTTTCACAATTTTTCACTGAACTCTAGAAGTACAACGAACTCACCATAATGTAAAACAAAACAAAAAGAAAAGCATTCTTCCAATTGTTATGAATTTAACGGAAGGAAACTGAGCGAGTTCATAAATAATATTTAGCAATTTTAGGTCCAAAATAATGTACACCTATCCCTCGATTTACACTGAAGATAGGTTCCGCACAAAACCGTGTAAATCGAAATTCGCGTAATCGAAATCAAAACCGTGTAAATCGAAACTGAATAATGAACATTTTAGTGTTTTTTTCATTTTACACGGTTTTGATTTCGATTACACGGATCTCGATTTACACGGTTTTGTGCGGAACCTATCTTCAGTGTAAATCGAGGGATGGGTGTAATTTGTTACAAAAGTATGAATAAAAACATTTATACGAACTAAATTCAACCAACAAAAATCTTTATCCTTATAAAAATATCCTTTAGAAGAATATAGCAGATTTTTACTATTCCTACAAAGAAATGTTTCCTCTATAACTCTTACTATCTCTACTCAAAACATAAAATAAGGCTTTTACAACAGTCTATAAGTGGCACAATCATATCTGTGAACAAACCTGCAATCTATAAAGAATAACCTTACCAATTTCTAAACGAACTAAAGATAACTATGCATCAAGCGATGAACTCTTCCTACCGAAAAGTTGCGATCAGCTCTGCTTGTTCGACTAACATATAACCTCCTCAGCCACATCTTTAAGTGTCCTAAACATCCTTCTTTATCTTACCAGTCCGCTAACAGGATCAACATTAATAAACTTTTTTAACCTCCTGCGCACACACCAAATAAAATCATTTTTTTTATACTTTAGTGCACAGACAAAGACAAACTACGTTTTCCTTCACACTCTAATTCCTCTTACTACAACTCTCTTATTCTTCGTTTTTAAATTAAGTTCGTTCGAAGTGGTTAGTGACGTTGAGTTGGGTTGTTGTTTTACCTCTGAGCGGCACTTTTTTGCACATCATGGGCTAAATGGCCAGGTCACATGGACCCCGAAGGCTCAGAGAAGGTTGGGGGAGGGGACCCACTGGAATAGCTGTTGGGAGACAGATGGTAGCCTCCCGTTAAGTCCATCCAGCGTGTTCTTTAACGTGCACAGGGTATGGCTCTCCCACACACGGGGCCACAGCTTAACGTCCCATCCGACGGACGGCGGCCTTTCCAAGCCCATCGGTGTCCCCTACTGACCGTGGGCAGGGAATTTTGCGGAGATAAATCTCAACGCTGACCCAGCTGGCACTCGAACCTGGGAACTACAGATTACGAGCCTGGCTCGCTACCGACTGAGCAACCCCCGCCCCGGTTAGTGACGTAATTCTCAAGCTGTAGTACACGCGAGCATCAAGACGATATATCACATGACGGGTTCATTGTAGCACGTTCATCTGTCGCAACACTATTTTTCTAGTTATTACAAGATCTATTCATACACCACTCCTAACACCAAATTGTTATGCATTTCATAAAATTTTGTGTAAAAAGTTGCAGTCAGTTCACTTTCATAAAATGAAAACTCAACTTTATTAAAAATAAAATGCTTTGTTATAAACAACATTGAATTATTTATTCTCTCTGCAAACATTTCAATAACTAAAGGGGGCGGGGGTGACTCAGTCGGTAGCGCGCCAGGCTCGTAATCTGTAGTTCCCAGGTTCGAGTCCCAGCTGGGTCACCGTTGAGATTTATCTCCGGAAAAATTCCCCGCCCTGCCCACGGTCAGTAGGGGACACCGATGGGTTTGGAAAGGCCGCCGTCCGTCGGATGGGACGTTAAGCCGTGGCCTCGTGTGCGGGAGAGACGTACCCTGTGCACGTTAAAGAACACGCTGGATGGCCTTGACGGGAGGCTACGATCTGTCTCCCAACAGCTGTTCCAGTGGGTCCCCTCCCTCAATCTTCTCTGAGCCTTCGGGGTCCATGTGTCCTGGCCATTTAGCCCATGGTGTGCAAAAAAGTGCCGCTCAGAGGTAAAACAACCCAAACAATTCAATAACTAAAGACAGTCGGATCACGGTGTATAGATCCGCGTTAGTGGAACGTGGTGTTTCTTATTGTGCTTACCCTTTTCGTCGCAATGAACAAAGCTAGAGGGAAAACAAATAAAACAAAAATCCTAATAGTAGGCACGAAAGAAATCGATCAGCTTGTCGCCCAGATACTCTCGCACCCGCTGCAAAACAAGTGCTTCTGGAGCACGATTCGCCAATGTGTATTGGAGATCACCTGAAGGCTTCAGGAAACTGCGCTTCAACACACAGAAGGTATCGGAAGGAAGTGAAAGTAGTAGTGATGGAATACAAACCCACTCCCACAGCCTGCAGTTGGGGGAAGTAAGGAAAGGTCCTTTCATGTCCTGGAGGCTTAGTGTTAAAGCCATTATCGCAAACAGTTTCGATGAGAAATGTTTTGGTATCTTTGATCATGCTGACAGTGAGAATGTGTCGCCCTTTTTCTAGGTTCTCCTTGTTTCTGTAGTCTAGGGATGACTCTTAAGATCTGTCTGGTACTGCGGGCTATGGTATTTAAAGAACACTCTTGTAGCTGAAGGGAGTAAAATGGAAAGAAAATATATGGGTAATGTTGATTTGTGTATATTGCACACTGGAGATCTGGTTGTTTATAATGGAAATGGCTTTACTATATTCCCTTACGCTTTTAACATTGCGAAAGAATATTTTACATTTCTAGAATAGTTTGAATAAATATCTGAAATCTATTCAGCATTGTTGTTTAGTATTTCTTCAATATATTCAACATCATCTATCAATATAGATAAATGTTAATATATTTTCAATTTATCTTTGCCTCAAATTTAAGAAAAGCACAAACTGTTTTCATTTTGTTTTATAATTATTCATGTAATTGACTTGAGGTTTTCCAAGCTTCTTGTTATTAAAAAGTTGGCGTCAAAGTATGCAGAGTTCGCGATGTATTGATGCAGAGTTCGCGATGTACGAAAATTTGCTTCAAGGGAGAAGAGAGCAAGTTTCAATAGTTCATGTTGAGAGGACGCTGCAGTCGCACTAATCATGTAAACTATAGTGGTGCTATATAGGATTGGGTTGTGGCACTTTTTTGCACACCATGGGCTAAATGACCAGGTCACATGGACCCCGAAGGCTCAGAGAAGGTTGGGGGAGGGGACCAACTGGAACAGCTGTTGGGAGACAGATGGTAGCCTCCCGTCAAGGCCATCCAGCGTGTTCTTTAACGTTGGGTTGTTTTACCTCTGAGCGGCACGTTTTTGCACACCATGGGCTAAATGGCCAGGTCACATGGACCCCGAAGGCTCAGAGAAGGTAGGGGGAGGGGACCCACTGGAACAGCTGTTGGGTGACAGATGGTAGCCTCCCGTCAAGGCCATCCAGCGTGTTCTTTAATGTGCACAGGGTATGACTCTCCCGCACACGGGGCCACGGCTTAGCGCCCCCATCCGACGGACGGCGGCCTTTCCAAGCCCATCGGTGTCCCCTACCGATGGGCATGGAAAGGCCGCCATGGCACCACCCCCGGTGGGCAGGACGGGGAATTTTGCGGAGATAAATCTCAACGCTGACCCAGCTGGGACTCGAACTGGGAACTAGAGATTACGAGCCTGGCGCGCTACCGACTGTGCCACCCCCGCCCCGGTGCTATATAGGGAGAGGTTGGCAAACGGCGTTCATTGGGTTCCTTGTCCGTGTTCTGCGAGTTCGTCAGGTAGGCTAGCTGACTGATTATATAGCTTTTTCAACACACACACGAAGACAAAGCAACTCAGTAATAAGATTTTGTTACTTAAAAATCATGGGAATACTTTCTGTTCTCAGTATTTTATACTAATATTTATTGATTGTTAAATTAATAAGAATTACTTAAAGTAATAAAAATTAAAGCAGTAACTGTTCTTTCATACATTCAGTCCCAGATATTAAAGTTTTACTTAAAAAGTAAAATTGCTAAACATTCCTGAAACGATATGGCAATATTTTTAATTTGGGCTCTGATTTATGCTTTTACTAAATTAATATTCAAATTCTATTCAAAAATAATAGTTTAACATTCGTAGCATAAGCAAGCTTTATAAAAAAATTTTTACATATTCTGAAATCTGTCAAAATTATGCTATATATATAAAAAGAACTAGAACATTCTAAATGAATTTTTTCCTTTATTACACTATAATAATATAAATAAATACCCCTTAAGCAACTGCTTGTCACAGAGGTCTGGCAGGAGCCTGTCTGTTTAATATGCCATATTAGGGGATCAGTGAGGATGGTGGGACCTCAGAAGAAATACAACATAAACATCCATGTCTTAACCGGGGCTCGAACCTAGGTCTCTTTGACCAGTAGCCTAGAGCGCTAACCACTTTTAATCGTTTTATATTGTGCATCTCTAAACGTTTTTTCAATCTGGTAACCTCAGCCTGTAGTTTAGCGAACGAAGAGCAAGAATCACTCTTTTCAGATGTGTCACCATTTGATTTAAATGCCAACAGATCATCAACATTAACTTCATTTACGACGCAATCTGCGATATTTTCCCTATTACCAGTGTTCATTAGTAAAGTGTTATTACATGAAGTAAAATTATAAGTCGTTTCTTCAGCCACCAAAAAGTTTCTTTTACAATAATTATGATCCGTATAAACCTTTGCTTCTTCAGGAGCTTGGGGCGGGGGTGGCTCAGTCGGTAGCGCGCCAGGCTCGTAATCTGTAGTTCCCTGGTTCGAGTCCCAGCTGGGTCAGCGTTGAGATTTATCTCCGCAAAATTCCCCGCCCTGCCCACGGTCAGTAGGGGACACCGATGGGTTTGGAAAGGTCGCCGTCTGTCGGATGGGACGTTAAGCCGTGGCCCCGTGTGCGGGAGAGCCATACCCTGTGCACGTTAAAGAACACGCTGGATGGCCTTGACGGGAGGCTAACATCTGTCTCCCAATAGCTGTTCCAGTGGGTCCCCTCCCCCAACCTTCTCTGAGCCTTCGGGGTCCATGTGACCTGGCCATTTAGCCCATGGTGTGCAAAAAATGCCGCTCAGAGGTAAAACAACCCAACACTTCAGGAGCTTCATTTACATGGTTTCTTCTGGGAGGGCTTTTACGTGTCTTTGATACTGGGCAATGTAAAAATACGGTTGGCACTGCTGAATTTTTTAACTTCTTTTGACCATCAACTCGAATCTTCTCCCATGAGATGCATCAAAGTGATCCTGAAAACGAGATATCAAAAGATAATTAGAACTCTCATGAATACATATTTTAGAAAAACTAATTCGTTTACTTTTCAATGACCTTTGCCTATTGCCCATAATCAAATTATTATTTTATGGGTTGGGTTGTTTTACCTATGAGCGACATGTTTTTGCACACCATGGGCTAAATGGCCAAGTCACAAGGATTCCGAAAGCTCAGAAAAGGTTGGGGGAGGGGAGCCATTGGAACAGTGGTCTATTGGGAGACAGATGGTAGCCCCCTTCAAGGCCATCCAGCGTGTTCTTTAACATGCACAGGGTAGTGCTCTCCCGCACACGGGGGGCGGGGTGGCTCAGTCGGTAGCGCGCCAGGTTCGTAATCTGTAGTTCCCAGGTTCGAGTCCCAGCTGGGTCAGCGTTGAGATTTATCTACGCAAAATTCCCCGCCCTGCCCACGGTCAGTAGGGGACACCGATGGGCTTGGAAAGGCCGCCGTCCATCGGATGGGACGTTAAACCGTGGCCCCGTGTGCGGGAGAGCCATACCCTGTGCACGTTAAAGAACACGCTGGATAGCCTTGACGGGAGGCTACCATCTGTCTCCCAACAGTTGTTCCAGTGGGTCCCCTCTCCCAACCTTCTCTGAGCCTTCGGGGTCCATGTGACCTGGCCATTTAGCCCATGGTGTGCAAAAAAAGTGCCGCTCAGTGGTAAAACAACCCAACCCAACTCACAGAGCAAATCGACAATCGACGCACAGAAATGGCGCCCATGAGACACGTGATGGCAACAACCAATAGAAATCGACATCGCCGTTTGCCAACCTCTCCCTGTATAGGACCACTACTAAACTGTGCGCTGCAGCGCCCTCTAAACGTGGCAATTTCATGCATTGCAGTGAAGTCATTGTGTCATAATAAAGGGGCAAATTGTGCGTCTTTCTTCTTTATTTGCTGAGTTGGGTTGGGTTGTTTTACCTCTGAGCGGCGCTTTTTTGCACACCATGGGCTAAATGGCCAGGTCACAAGGACCCCGAAGGCTCAGAGAAGGTTGGGAGAGGGGACCCACTGGAACAGCTGTTGGGAGACAGATGGTAGCCTCCCGTCAAGGCCATCCAGCGTGTTCTTTAACGTGCGCAGAGTATGGCTCTCCCGCACACGGGGCCACGACTGAACGTCCCATCCGACGGACGGCGGCCTTTCCAAGCCCATCGGTGTCCCCTACTGACCGTGGGCAGGGCGGGGAATTTTTGCGGAGATAAATCTCAACGCTGACCCATTTTTTGCTGAATTAGACCTTTTACATCCATAAGACAAATTTTCGTTTCTAAAAGATAGAAATGTAGTCGAGCAGGATAAACAGGATAACGAGAATATGGTAAAGTTGACTTCCTGATTGGCTGCCTTTTACCCCAAGGAATGTAATACAACACTAAGGTTTATAATTTTTGATTCCAAAATTTTTAACATTTAGAGCTGTGAGTTGCTTTTTAAAAATTGGAGACTTAATTCAAACAGCTGTATATTAAAAATTAATTATAATTTAAGAAGAAGAATTCTTTAAGAATAATTACTTTTAAAGATACAAGATTGATAGACAGAATTTGTTTTACTTCTGTTATTGCACTGTCCAGGTCTGATATTAAATAATAGTCTTTGGTTCTGTCCACCCATAAAACAAAACCAACACGTGACCTCGATATGAACGAACCACCAATTACGATGGCAACATCAAAACCACTTCAGATTGATGCTCTTAACCAACAACGACAATAAACTGTTACAACGTCACTCTTTTTCCCTCACATGTTAAGAAAGCACTTCACATCAATGAGTCCAATATGCATCATCGCTAAGTATGTCCTACTCTAACATCACTCCTCTTTCTATTGCAACAAACCAGCAGACATGAGCTTTTGATGCGTCAGCAAACTTTTCATTCTGCTTTTGCTGCCTCGAAGATCGCTCCATCAGGGGAGAAGCATCCTGTCTCTCGTCCGACGTCTCTTCTGTCCGACACGGCCTCTCAACCCGCCCTCCCCGTGTTCCATGCGAACTATATCCAACGGATCCAATGTCCCATGGGACAACGTACATGCCAGCCCTCCCCTAAAAGTACAGATTGCTGTTGCGGTTAATCCAAGCGAGCTTCGTGGATGAACGGAGCAACGGAGTCTTCGAATGCTCCGTCGCTTCGTCAATGGGGGCGCCGTCTCCTGCAAATCTTATCATTGAGTTATTGAACTTCCGAGTTATTGAAGTTATTGAAATTGTTAAAGTTTTGGACGCACTTTGAAAAGTTCAATCGTCCATAAATATCAAAAACCGTTTATAATAATTCGAACGGTAGCATTTATTCAGAAAAAGGACACACAACTTTCTGCTATTGAAAATATTTCATAAATGACGGAAATATCGTTAAATATATTGTGTAGTGTTCTAATACATTTTTATAAAATTAAATGATATTTCTGCATTTATTGTAGTTACCATGTGAAATCCTGTAATTATCTGTTTTGCCAGTCAGAAATGATTCCAGTTATTAAAAAATTGTCCACAAGGTCTTATTTTATTATTTTTTACCAATAAAATATGCATATATTTTAAGATAAATTAACAATTGCCAATAAATAAAAGATTAGAATGAAATATTCTAAGAGATTTTGAACTGAGTGATCTTAATAGAAGTGAATCTTTAATAAATCTTGATAATATATTGTTAAAACTTTTAATAAATGATAATTAATGCCACTGATAATTATTTCCTGAAACTACCGTTAGAAAAAAAAGTAAATTTTAAAAGTAGCTAACACCGTTTTCAAATATAGTTCACTCACTGGAAGAAACTGGAATTAAGAAATTTACGCTGAAAGACCTACTGGGACATTAGAATTTGATAAAAAGATAATTACTCTTAAATTAACTTTGCAGTGTTTAAAGGATGTAAGATTGATTGACAGAATTTGATTTGCTGCCCAAATACTCAGAAAATTATGAAATGTTCATTTGACCGCCAATCCAAGATTACTGGCAATTTTATAGTTTTGCTTTTAAAATTTCAGTTTTCCAGACTCATTTTAGAGAACTGTCCCACATAGTTCAATGATCTTTCTTAGCAGAATTTCCTAATGAGAAGGGCAAAAGGCCCGAGTGATTTCCGGAATAATAATTTCTTTTGAAGAAGAAGAGATCAAACCTAGTCGAGTTCTTTGGTTTCTACATAAATGTAATCTAACCATGTTGTCTATTTATGACAAACCAAAAATTAAAGTCCCATTATTGTGTCGTTTTTCTGCTGAGGTCCTGCCATCCTCTCAGACCTTCTACCATGGCATATAAACTGGCAGGCTCCTGTCAGACCTCTGTGGCTAGCAGCTGCTTGAGTGGGTATTTATTTATTTATTTATTTATTTATTGGTGACGTAGGATGGATCAGATTAAAGTCAGTAAAAAAATATCACAGAGAAATATTCCGTAGACAAGAAACATTTGAAATAATTAGATGAAAAAAAAATTGTCGTTATGATGAAAATGATGTTTATCACTCACGCTCACAGTGTTATATGAATGATTCAGTAATAATTCATTATTTATATAACACTCTGAGAGTGAGTGACAAATATTACTTCCATCATAACGAGGCAGCTTTGCTGTCCAATTCCTTGCAAAGGTGGCGCCAGTGGCGAATCTAGAAAAATGCGGGAATGCCTAAATGTCACTTTGTTGAAGAAAATGTGGTTTCTGGTGGTCTAGCGGTTATGACGCTTCTGGGAACCGTGTGTTCGAATCTCAGTCAGAGCAACCAATTTTTTTAGTTAATTATTTCAGATGAGATTTAGGGTTCGATTTAGAGTTCTCTGTACTCAGTTCTATCACATCATGATATTCAAACATAGTAAATGGAATAAATTGGTAAAGATAGTAACACATTCCTAACTACCTAAAAGGCAATGTCATTTCCGATTACAATTATCATAAGACAGATAAATGGTATATATGTGTCGTATAAAATTAATTCTTGCTGTTGTTTCAATTGAAATGTGCTCCAGTTTTAAATACACAGATATTAATTTTAGGGATTTTTTTTTATCTGGTGAGATACGATGCAACACGAACGCTGTTGGTAGCCAGTAGATCAGTTGTAGAGAGCAGTTGGGTTGTTTTACCTCTGAGTGTCACTTTTCTTAAGCATAATGACTTAAATAGCCAGGTCACGAGGTCCCCAAGGGCTCATAATAGTTTGAGCGAACGTTTCCACTGGACAGCTGTTAGGAGACAAATGGTAGTCTCCCATCACGGGAAAGTGGGGAGAGCTCAGTTGGTATAGCCTGCCAGTTTCGTAATCTGCAGTTCCCAGGTTAGAGTCCCAGATGGGCCAGCACTTAGATTTATCTCCGCAAAACTCCCTGCCGTCCCCTCGATTAATACTTTTTACCATTACCGAGAAAGGCGACACCGATGAGCTTGGAAAGGCCACTGTCCTTCTGATGGGATATACATACCCTGTGCACGTTAAAGAACATGCTGGATGGCCTAGATGGGAGGCTACCATCTGTTTCCCAACAGCTGTCCAGTGGGTGTCCTTCCCTAAACTTCTCTGAGTCTTCGGGGTCCTTGTGACCTGGCCATTTAACCAATTGTGTGCAAAAAAGTATCGCTCAGAGGTAAAACAATCCAACCCAACCTCCCATCAAGGCCATCCAACGTGTTCTTTTACATGCAGAGTGTAGGACTCTACCGCACAAGGAGCCACGGCTTTGGGTCCCATCCGATGGACGGCGGTCTTTCCAAGTCCATCAGTGTTCCCTACTGAACTCAACGCTGACCAAGGTGGAACTCGAATCTGGGAACTACAGATTAGAGATTGGAATACTACCTTCTGAACCACCCCATCACACTACGTGCACAAAAAGTTGAAACAACCCAACACTATGTAATAATTAATATTTATTAAGGAAAATATCACTCTGAATTTAACGTCGATCAGTTTTAGAGGAAACATTGTCTTGAGCCGTGTGGGATACGAACCCACTACCTCTTGATAACATGTCAGGTGCTCTGGATCACTGTGCTACCAGTCTCCGATCAAGATCTCCTCTAATTGATGCTATGAACTTTCTACCAGCAGTAAACAATTCTCCATGTGTTATGAAAGTATTGTCCCAGCTGCTCTCAGCTTCAAGAAACAATAACAAGCATGTCATAAAGATCGCAAGCATATTCTGAGTATAGCTGAGAAGAGAGTGAGAGTAACTGGGACAATACCTTCATGAGACAAGGAGAATTGTGTACTGCTGGTAGAAAGTTCATAGCATCAATTAGAGGAGATCTTGATCGGCGGCCGGTAGCAGAGTGGTCCAGAACACCTGACATGTTACACTGGGCAACAAATTTTCATAAAGGACTATTCATGCCTCTCAGATAAAAGTAGCCATTTCTTAAAGATTTCAAGGTGCTGAACACCAATATAAAAATGCAAAATTGGCTAAGATTTCTGAGAAATCCGCAATAGTTTCGTATACTAGAGCAGTGTCTCGCAAACTTTTTCACTCTGCGGCACACTGAACCTAATTTTTTTTCCGCGGCTCACTGAATCCAATTTTTTTTTCGCGGCACACCAAAAAGAGAATTTTTGATGGTTACGTAAAAAGAGGAAAATTGAAGTTTCATTAAATGCATTTTATTTAAAATAAATATAATAATAAATATATTTAATCATAACTCGGCGTTTGTTTCAAATATTTGTCCGTTCTATGGCTTGAAATAATCAAAAATTAATACCAAAATTTAGAAAAAGCTTGATTAATACTTACAAGATCCCAGTTGATAAAATCTGAAAGTTTTTTATTAAACCACGTCGATAACACAAGTCAAAATGAATTCTTTGGAATATCTAGTGTCAATTTGAAAATCTCGCGCGGCACACTTGGAATCTCTCGCGGCACACAGTTTGCGAGACACTGTAATAGAGTAATACGTACATATAACACGTATCGGTAAAAAAAAATTTACCACTTTTTCACCTTTCAGCCACTTTGGAAGATTTCTTGCACACGTACTGCAGCATAAGTGTGGGGGTCCAGGTTTTGTCCTGGTCCCCAATCTTGCATCCAAAATAAACCTCATACGCCGCTTTCACTATTGGAGTGATGGCCCTTTTTTGGCTGGCAAAGGTCACTTCCCCACAAACGTAACAAAATGTTTCTGCACTATTAACACAATTACGGGGCATCACTACTGCTGGATTAAAACTGCAAGGATCACTTGTGTTGTACTCATGACTCAGGGGTAAATGGGAGTCGCCCAAACGACTTGCTCACCCTATGAAACGTCGCTTACAACTAACGATTGCATCATCTTTTGTCCGTGATCGTAAAACCGCGATGTCATGACTCAATTACATTGCATCAGACAATGATGCAATACCTCCAGGATTTGTGTGTATGGTGGGCTGATGCAATACAACACAAAATGTTGCAATCTGGAGTTTAAAATACAGCGTTGCGAAATGGTTACCTATGTACTCAATGCCCATTGAGTCGTTTATACATGACCATCTCTGTCTCTCCTAAACAAGAGCCAATCGACAAATTTAATTGTCATTTTCGTGTTCAGCACCTCGAAATTAGTAAAGATTGGCTATTTTCATTTCAAGTTCTTTTTGTGTGTTGCCCAATATTATCAGGAGGTCGTAGGTTCCTAACCCACCCGGTTCAAGACAATTTTTCCCCTAAAATTATCCGACGTTAAGTTCAGAGTGATACTTTCCTTAATATATGAATAAATACGTTGAAAAACAATCTCTTCAACCTAAAAAATTTATTATTCTATATCTTTCAGCAACATTAAGGGATTTGAAATCGGTTCTGATCAAACTAAATGATTAAAATTGTTTCACTATGAAACTTAGGAAATATAGTTCAAAGGCTAAAATGTTGTTCTAAGGTTTCAATGGTTCTTTTAACGCTGATGTCGTGAAAGTAATGACAACGAAACAGACAAAACTCACCTTGGTATGTATGAAAAATAAGGTTATTTTTGTTTACAAATGAGGTTAAGAAGCAATTGAGCCATTTAAGCAGGTTATTCTTGATAGTAACAAGGCTCTTATGGAAATTGGAAGAAGAAAGATAAGAGGCAAAGTCATTTAAGCGATAAGATGTGGCAGTTTATTCGTGATAAAATGGACTGGAGGGATAAACTGAATAAATACCCTACTAGTCTTAATTAACAAGCAGCGTTAAAGGGAGCTTAACAGCAATTATTTAAGAGATCAACCTAGAACTGAAAAGATTCTTTTCTTGATAGCCTATCTAGCAAAGCAGAGAAACTACTAAACAATATAAAAATAAGGAGTTGGGTTGTTTTACCTCTGAGTGGCACTTTTTTGCACACCATGAGCTAAATGGCCAGGTCACATGGACCCCGAAGACTCAGAGAAGGTTGGGGGAGGGGACCCACTGGAACAGCTGTTGGGAGACAGATGGTAGCCTCCCGTCAAAGCCATCCAGCGTGTTCTTTAACGTGCACAGGGTATGGCTCTCCCGCACACGGGCCACGGATTAACGTTCCATCCGACGGACGCGGCCTTTCCAAGCCCATCGGTGTCCCCTACTGACCGTGGGCAGGGCGGAGAATTTTGCGGAGATATATCTCAACGCTGACCCAGCTGGGACTCGAACCTGGGAACTACAGATTACGAGCCTGGCGCGCTACCGACTGAGCCACCCCCGCCCCAGATCAACCTAGAACTGAAAAGATTATTTTCTTGATAGCCTATCTAGCAAAGCAGAGAAACTACTAAACAATATAAAAATAAGGAGTTGGGTTGTTTTACCTCTGAGTGGCACTTTTTTGCACACCATGAGCTAAATGGCCAGGCCACAAGGACCCCGAAGGCTCAGAGAAGGTTGGGGGAGGGGACCCACTAGAACAGCTGCTGGGAGACAGATGGTAGTCTCCCGTCAAGGCCATCCAGCGTGTTCTTTAACGTGCCCAGGGTATGGCTCTCTCCCGCACACGGGGCCACGGCTTAACGTCCCATCCGACGGACGGCGACCTTTCCAAGCCCATCGGTGTCCGTGGCAGGGCAGGGAAATTTTGCGGAGATAAATCTGAACGCTGACCCACGAACCTGGGAACTACAGATTACGAGCCTGGCGCGCTACCGACTGAGCCATCCCTCCCTGGTTGTCGTCAAATCTTAATATTCGATAAATAGTTACAATGGGATTTTGTAAAAACCAGAATAATAAGTTAATATGTAGTTTTTATTATATTTACTATTTTATGCGAAAGGTGACAGATTCACAAAGCTTAAGTATGTACACACAATTCTGTTTTTACACGGTAGATAGGTTCACGAAAAAAAGTGTAAAAAAAATACAGTGTATATGAAAAAAACAGAAGATTGGTTCCAAACGTGAAAACCAGTTCCAGTAGTTTTCAAACAAATCGTATCAAAATCTTTAATTAAACACGAAATGAGAGACAAAGACTAACGTATGTATTGAAGATAAAATTGATGGGAATTCTCGGAACTCAATGTTGCCACTTTATTCCGAATGAAGTAGGTTTTGTACAATTTTTCCATAAAATAGAGAATAAAATAGAGAAAACTTGCTGTGTAGTTATGTTAGTGCAGATTTCATTTTGGGGATTTTAGTGCACAAAATGTGTATCTGTAGCACATTTTCAAAGTTAAAACTACTTCGAAAAATGTGACCATAAAAGCGACATCTTTGTTATAAATGTAAATTCTAGGAATTTTTTCTTGAATAGGAATATCTTTTCAGAAATAAATTCAAATGGAGATTTTTAAAAAGACGCTGTTTGAACCGTGTTAGATCAAAATAAATCGTGTAAAAAGAGAATTGGAATTTTTTTCTAAACCGTGTTAAATCAAAATCGTGTAAAAAAAAACATATAAAAGCAGAATTGGGTGTATTTAAAAATGAACGGAAAGTCATTAATATTTATTAAACGAGTGCCTATGGTGACACAACCAATGTGATCAATTCCAGCTTTTATTTTACACTCAAATTTACACTTTTCCTTTTAACACCTCCTTTTAAGACATGATTGATTCGAATTTTAACTTTTTTTTCTAATAAGATATCCCAAACACTAATACTCGTAAAATTCAAATTATGCGGAAACAAGCTGTTGTTTTACACAGAGTAGATTCCGAGTAGACCAAATAGATTCCCGTGAATCGAGATGAAGCTTATGCACAGAAAGAACAGAGATATTGCTGTACTCGGATGTTACGGATTGGGAGATTCCGACGGGGGAAATACTGAATATTGTCCGGATTGATACGCAAATCATAGGTTGTTTGGGTTGTTTTACCTCTGAGCGGCACTTTTTTGCACACCATGGGCTAAATGGCCAGGTAACATGGACCCCGAAGGCTCAGAGAAGGTTGGGGGAGGGGACCCACTGGAACAGCTGTTGGGAGACAGATGGTAGCCTCCCGTCAAGGCCATCCAGCGTGTTCTTTAACGTGCACAGGTATGGCTCTCCCACACACGGGGCTACGGCTTAATGTCCACACGGGGCTACGGCTTAATGGCCTTTCCAAGACCATCGGTGTCCCCTACTGACCGTGGGCAGCGGGGGGGGGGGGGGGGGAATTTTGCGGAGATAAGTTTCAACGCTGACCCAGCTGGGACTCGAACCTGGGAACTACAGATTACGAGCCTGGCGAGCTACCGACTGAGCCGCCCCCGCAAATCATGGACTTCGTCCTTTTTTTTTTTCAGCAAAAGTCCGCTATTGGCTTAAATGGTTTTGTCCATTAAATCCGAAGTCCACTATTGGCTGTTGCTGAATGATGAAATGTTGAAATTATTTTGTCCATTAAATCCGAAGTCCGCTATTGGATGGAATTATTTTGTCCATTATATCCAAAGTCCGCTAAATCGAAAGTTTGCCGTATATCTAATGTTAGGCAAAAATAATGACTCTGATACTACCTTAGATTCGAATCCTTACAGTAGACTTTGTAGTATAACCACCAAATGCGAAACCACTGCAGGATCCAAAAGATGATAAATGTATAAAGTTAACAACGCATTGTATAAAAAGCATTTGTCGATTGAAAGAACCAGCATTTGGGATAGCAGGAAGCCCATTGTTGAAGGGTTTCTAACCTCCCCATCACATTTTATCACATCAAAGAACCAGCAACTAATTTTTAAAATTGCATGCCTCTTTAGAAAAACTTTTTCCTCCAATTCCACTGAAAGATAACTAATCATCATTTTTTTAAATTTTCCTTTTGTTTACTACGACATTATTTGCAAATGAATACCCCAAAGCAACTGTTGATGCACTAAATAATACATCACCAACCTCCAGCTGGTTCACGGGCAATACTTGTTCCACAACAAAATTATGCAACTCCCTCTCTGCAATAAAGTGGCTCGCGATAATTAATTGTCTCCGGTCAGGGAGCAACTCTTCAGCCAACTCCTATTCACTGCGTCATTTATTTCTGGTCACGTGCCCAGCACTACGTTACAGGGTTTCGTGTAGTGACGCTCTGTTCATCTGCCCTGCTATTGGATAGGAGAGCGCATACCACGGCCTCCTGCACACCGAATGCAGTACATCATCCCTTGACAGTCCACATATTCAGTGGGCATATGAATCACTTCAGCTACGAATATTAACAGCATTGCTCTGCCCACACATGGGTGGATGTCCCTCCCTGTTCTGGGCGAACCAAATTCGAGTGACGAAAACAGACCATGAGAGACGAAAATCTATATTTGCATTGCCGTTAACGAAGCTCCTTGTTCGGGTAAATTCTACCTAAATGGTGTAAACAGAGTTGTTAAGAGAGATGTTTTCAACACATCTCAAGAGACGAAATCAAGTGTTTATGCACTAAGCAGTCGTTCATATGTTGGTACTAAATGAAATATCTAAAAGTAGGGCAAATACAATTGTAAACTAGAAGAACTCATATCGCCTCTGGCGCATATGAGAATCACATTTTCAAAGAGAATGAAGTTTTTCATTCAGCTACTTTGTCATTCCTTAAATGTTTAGGTTGGGTTTGATTATTTTACCTCTGAGAGGCACTTTTTTGCACACCATGGGCTAAATTGCCAGGTCACATGGACCCCGAAGACTCACAGAAGTTTGGGGGAGGAGACCCACTGGGACAGCTGTTGGGAGACAGATGGTAGCCTCCCGTCAAGGCCATCCAGCGTGTTCTTTAACGTGCAAGGCTATGTCTCTCCCGCACACGAAGCCACGGCTTAACGTCCCAACCGACGGACGGCGGCCTTTCCAAGCCCATCGGTGTCCCCTACTGACCGTGGGCACGGCGGGGAATTTTGCGGAGATAAATCTCAACGCTGTCCCAGCTGAGATATAAGATGGCCTTTACGAAGCCCATTAGTCCATCTTCCTCATCAAGAACAAAATTGAAGTTACCAGAAAAAACCTCAGATCATCAGAGTATGCACTCGAAGTTCCAGCTGACCCAGCTGGGGCTCGAACCTGGAAACTACAGAGTACGAGCCTGGCGCGCTACCTACTGATCTACCCCCGCCCCAATCGTTAAAAGTTTAAATTCGAGCTAAAGGATGATGGGGAAAATATAAATGGTAGTATTTCATTAGCATTTAAGCAACATTAAAAATATTTTTCTTTCAAATCTTCAGTTTAAACCCTTCTGATAAAAGGAGGAGGGTATTGCTATCAATGGAATATCTATTGAGACTCTACCATCGAAATTGGGGTGGGGGTGGCTCAGTCGGTAGCGCGCCAGTCTCGTAATCTGTAGTTCCCAGGTTCGAGTCCCAGCTGGGTCAGCGTTAAGGATTTATCTCCGCAAAATTCCCCGCCCTGCCCACGGTCAGTAGGGGACACCGATGGGCTTGGAAAGACCACCGTCCGTCGGATGGGACGTTAAGCCGTGGCCCCGTGTGCGGGAGAGAGACATACTCTGTGCACGTTAAAGAACACGCTGGATGGCCTTGACGGGAGGCTACCATCTGTCTCCCAACAGCTGTTCCAGTGGGTCCCCTCCCCCAACCTTCTCTGAGCCTTCGGGGTCCATATGACTTGGCCATTTAGCCCATGGTGTGCAAAAAAGTGCCGCTCAGAGGTAAAACAACCCAACCTACCATCGAAATTTCAAATTTCTACCATAAATTGATCATTTCCAGCACTCATATCATCATTGCGCACGAATTAAAAATTTCTTCATTTCCATATTTAATGACCTCTATAAATATAAATCAACTCTAAGTAAGAATTTGAAAAACGCGAATTATAATATTTCATTAGTACCAATCCAAATAAAAAAGAGTTTTTCACTTATCCCTTAAAACAAAATAGTTACGTTTTCCCACCACCCTCTGGGGGTAACCCCAGAGGGTGGTGGGAAAATGTAACTATGGGTTCAACTCATTGTTGTCAATAAAAGCTTCATCACCTCCCCATTTCAGCCCAAAAATTTCAAATATCTAGCATAAATGCACTATTTAAAATACAGTGGACCTTCGTTATAGCGCTGCTCGCTATACCGCGCACTCGGTTATAGCGCGGGCGATGTTCGCAATAAGTTCAAACATGTTTATACAGGTCCGTGCGGCGTTAGTGAGTATCTCATTTTATTGTTACTGCGTATTGAGTAATTGTGTATGTATTGAGTTCCTACATGTATTTTGAATAGTGTTTAATTATTGTATGCATGATGAGTAAAAGAAAAGCTCACAGTGTGAAATTTATTGTGTCGCCACCGCGCCGCTCGGTATAACGCGGTTCACCTTATAACGCGGGTGTTGTTCCCCACCCGATATGCGCGTGATATCGGGGCTCCACTGTATTCATTTAAAATTTTGGAATTTTCAAATTTTCTTCGCCGTTAGAGGGCGCAATTCTGGCTCTTGAATATTCGGAAAGTGCAAATATCAATATTTTGTCAATACCTATCAACACAAAAATAATTTTTAATTTATCTCTATAAAACAAAAAGTTCGATGTCTACAAACGATAAAATTGACATATTATCTCTTTTTCTTTGAAAACGAGATAAAGAATACATAAATAACATACTTCAAACGCACGCAATAAAACGTAAAAATTACGAATTGTTGAGATCCAATAATTTTTATTTTCCATTAATTCAAATATTCCGCGATGGTGAAATGATCTACATCACAATGCGCATATCACCTCTAGTGGATGTGGCGCTAGTGATCCTAGTATCAGTAAAAAACGCCATAGAGAAGATCTGGAAGAAAGGTGAGTTGGGTTGGGTTGTTTTACCTCTGAGCGGCGCTTTTTTGCACACCATGGGTTAAATGGCCAGGTCACAAGGACCCCGAAGGCTCAGAGAAGGTTGGGGGAGGGGACCCACTGGAACAGCTGTTGGGAGACAGATGGTAGCCTCCCGTCAAGGCCATCCAATGTGTTCTTTAATGCTAGGTTGTTTTATCTCTGAGCGACACTTTTTTGCACACCATGGGCTAAATGGCCAGGTCACAAGGACCACGAAGGCTCAGAGAAGGTTGGGGGAGGGGACCCACTGGAACAGCTGTTGGGAGACAGATGGTAGCCTCCCGTCAAGGCCATCCAGCGTGTTCTTTAACGTTGGGTTGTTTTACCTCTGAGCGGCACTTTTTTGCACACCATGGGCTAAATGGCCAGGTCAGAAGGACCCCGAAGGCTCAGAGAAGGTTGGGGGAGGGGACCCACTGGAACAACTGTTGGGAAACAGATCCTCCCGTCAAGGCTATCCAGCGTGTTCTTTAACGTGCACAGGGTATGGCTCTACCATACACGGGGCCACGGCTTAACAGCGGCCTTTCCAAGCCCATCGGTGTCCCTACTGACCGTGGGCAGGGCGGGGAATGGAAGAAAGGTGAGACCATATATGTCTTAGGTTATATTATGGGCATTATCAATTCCATGTCATTCAATCAAATTTCTTCTATTATCGATATTAAGAATTACCTCAGAGCCTATATCTCAAGAATTCGTAATATTTTTGTGAATAACTTACGTCTGTTATTAGCGATATTTTTTTCTTTACGATCACAGTTACTGTAGGCCATTTATGATTCTAAAATTTATTAATGATGTCAGTACTTCTCTAGTAATTTATTAACAGCATATTTTAACCTTAAAATAATTCTTTTTCGAACATAAATCGATATGAAACACACGATAAAAAAATGCAATTAAATAACATTTGTTACAACCGAAACAAGTTTTATGCGTTTTTTAATTAAATAAATAAAATTGCTTAGAAGATTAAAAAGAGAAAGATAGAAAAAAAACCTATCTAATTAAAGCAACCGTTTTTATTTCAGTACAAATTATTTATCAACTAAATCTTTTTCCCAACTTACGTGTTACAGTGGCGAAGTCAAAGTCAATACTTCTCGCAGAAAATTAATGGCAATTCGGAAAGTGAGTTTGAGGAGCAAAATTTCGCTTCCGTCGACCAAGAGCTTAACTGCATTAATTAACAATGGCAGGTCTGGCTCCTCCTTGCTAAATAGATTTTCAAAATTAAGTTCAGAAAGACGTGCAAATCAGCTGCTTAGAACTGATTAATGCTCTTAAAAAAATTAAGTTTAAAGTTGTCACTAATTTGCTACCAGGTTTATACGCACCAATGGCATCGGTTATTTCTTTGAAAGAAATTAGAAAACTGAACAAGGGGGAATTTTTAATCGAGTGATTAGTTTTCGCTTGCTGATACCACAGTGATCAATGTTTCGTTATGGAAATTGGCGCTGCACAATTTCACTGCCATTCCGTTTCTTGAATACATCTTAATGGAGAACTTTAAAATTCTGACTGAAAATACTTCATTTTTAAAACCTCAAAGTGTAACTTTTAATCAGTTTTCAGCGCTCTAGTTTTCCAAGTATTAATTGCCAAACCAACTCTCTAACCAGTTCTTCCATTGAATAAATTATTTTATCTGTTTAACGTTTTAAAGGACAAATTATCAATATATTCTCATAGTAAATATTTTCTCAAACAATAGAATAAAAAAAAAGTTAATATCGATCAACAAACCTAAATTTTAACGATTATATAAATACAGTAATATCATTTCTCTCAAACTTCAAGCATTTTCATGTAATTAAATAAACGACAAAAGTGTTTTTAATACTGGAATAGTTACCTTTTAAAATTACACTGAGAGGCCAAAAGTCATGGGAATAACAGTTAAAGTAGAACTAGCACGCTGTACTCATAACCTATGCGTTGGATGTCAACCGCAGAATGGCGCTGCAGTAGCCTACAAACCCAACATTCATTTCGGTTGGGTTGTTTTACCTCTGAGCGGCACTTTTTTGCACACCATGGGCTAAATGGCCAGGTCACATGGACCCCGAAGGCTCAGAGAAGGTTGAGGGAGGGGACCCACTGGAACAGCTGTTGGGAGATAGACGGTAGCCTCCCGTCAAGGCCATCCAGCGTGTTCTTTAATGTGCACAGGGTATGGCTCTCCCGCACACGGGGCCACGGCTTAACGTCCCATCCGACGGACGGCGGCCTTTCCAAGCCCATCGGTGTCCCCTACTGACCTTGGGCAGGGTGGGGAATTTTGCGGAGATAAATCTCAACGCTGACCCAGCTGGGACTCGAACCCGGGAACTACAGATTACGAGCCTGGTGCGTTACCGACTGAGCCACCCCCGCCCCCATTCATTTCGGAGTAGTTGTTAATTCAGCAGGGCTGCACATAGTGAGTTGTCTGACTTTGAACGTGGTTTGAACGTCGGTGCCAGAAGGATGGGTCATGCAATATCGGAGATCGTGCAGGAATAACCTGGGACCAACTGATACTAACCTGTATATGATAATCCCAGGTTATCATATACAGGTTAGTATCAGTTGGTCCCAGGTTAGTGTCAGTTGGTGCCTGGTTAGAAAAGTCGGGCTACAGTTCCTGAAATCACTGCCAATTTGAATGCGAGCCAAACACAAATATTTCTTAAAGAATTGTCCATCACCACCTGCACTCCATCGGAATTGGTAGCCAAAGACCCACTCGTGTCCCATTGCTTACACGTCGTCACAGAGCTCAATGACTGGAATGGCCCAAAGGCACCGAAATTGAACTGAGAACAGTGGTATCGGGTAGCATGGTCTGATGAATCAAGGTTCCAGTTGCTTCGTGCTGACAGGCACGTTAGAGTGTGGTGTAGGCCCCGTGAAGCCATGGACTTTTCTGTAAGGTACTGTTCAGGCTGATCTAAGGGACCCGGGTTCGAGCCCCGGGTAAGGCATGGATGTCCGTGTTGTCTTTCTGCTGAGGGCCTGCCATCCTCTCAGACCTTCTGCTATGGCATATAAACTGACAGGCTCCTGTCAGACCTCTGTGGCAAGCAGCTGCTTGAGGGGGTATTTATTTTTATTATTTATTTTACTGTTCAGGCTGGAGGTGGCTCTCTCGTCTGTTTGCAGCAATACCTGACAAGTATGAGATACATGGACATCTTTGCAGATCACCTGCACCCCTTCATGACTCTTGAGCACCTTGATGTTGAAGTGGTATTCCAACAAGATAAGGGGCGGGGGTGGCTCAGTCTGTAGCGAGCCAGGCTCGTAATCTGTAGTTCCCAGGTTCGAGTCCCAGCTGGGTCAGCGCTGAGATTTATTCTCCGCAAAACTCCCCACCCTGCCCACGGTCAGTAGGGGACACCGATGGGCTGGAAAGGCCGCCGTCCGTCGGATGGGACGTTTAAGCCGTGGCCCCGTGTGCGGGAGAGCCATACCCTGTGCACGTTAAAGAACACGCTGGATGGCCTTGACGGAAGGCTACCATCTGTCTCCCAACAGCTGTTCCAGTGGGTCCCCTCCCCCAACCTTCTCTGAGCCTTCGGGGTCAATGTGACCTGGCCATTTAGCCCATGGTGTGCAAAAAAGTGCCGCTCAGAGGTAAAACAACCCAACCCAACAAGATAATGCAACGTGTCACAAGTCTTTGGTTGCTAGGAGGTGGAGCGAGAAACATTCCACCGACCATGAATTGGCCCCCACAGTCCATCGATATGAACCCCTTGGAGGATCTGTGGGACACAATGGAAACAAGCTTACGATCCATGAATTCAGAATCATTCAATGGAACCCAATTATAATCTACACTGCAGGATGTGTGGGTTGCCATCCCTGCAGAACGGAACCAGAAACTCATTGACTCCATGCCTCGACTTTCATTTTTTTTTTAGACTCATATTTAAATATAATTAGATTTTTTATAAATATAGTGGAAGTTTAAAATTAATTAAAAAGATTAATAAAATGTTAAATCGACGTGTGACTGCATTGCTGACGTGGGTTAAATCGACGTGTGACTGCATTGCTGACGTGTGTTAAGTCGACGTGTGACTGCATCGCTGAGGGCTCGAGGAGGACCAACCCGTTATTAGGCAGGTATTCCATGTCTTTTGGCCTCTCAGTGTATAAACTAGTTTTATTTTCATTATTATCATTACTATGACTACTACTGTTGTCACTACCACTAAATGATTTATTCCTAAGCAGCCAATCAAAGTTTTCTACACAAAACAGTCAATCAGTCAACTAAAACCTCTAGACCACTGGAAACTTGTGACTTTCGTCACTCTGTTTCAGTTCGTCAAAAATGGAACAATTGCCTAATAGCAAGACCACTCCTTAGTTCAAAATTCCTTTAAATTCTTTCGAAAAGATCACAATTATGTAGAAATTTCTAAGTTTCTTGAAAACAAAATCTTCTTAAAAAGGGACCCCTTGGCCTAATAGGCTTTTAAGACTTAATTCTGCAATATTCTTTCTCTTTAGACTATTAATTCTTCTCTTTGATTATCATATTCTTCACAATTAAGAAGCACATGTGATACTGTTTCTTTCAAACTGCAATGAACAGTTCGAAGATTTTACCATTTTTTTAGTATGAAAGCAAAAAAAAAGGCGTTTTGGTATAAATTTAATAAATTAAAATTTTACTGGTAGTTAAAAAATTTTGCCTAATCAATTTAAAAATATTATAAATACACCAGCACGTTTTACTGTGGGGGGGATAACGGGTGGTAATTTCACCTATTTTCGCCCCCCCACCACCAAAAAATAAAAATGTTTACAAATAGAAACATTTTTCACCACTTCCTCCTTCCTATGTTTTTATTCATGCCCATTTTAATTTGCATTCAAGCGTACTTTCATATTTTTTTTTTTAGACTCATTTCTAAATATAATCAGATTTTTTATAAATATAGTGGAAGGTTGGAATTAATTAAAAAGATTAATAAAATGTTAAATATCTATATTGTTATACCCTATTAATAAAGTTTGAAAATGCAACTTCGTCAAATGTTCATCTTCATAGTAAAATGTATTTCATACTTAAAAATCACACACATATAGATTCCATGTCTCATAGAGGCAGGGGTTTTCTCAGTTGGTAGCGCTCCAGGTTCTAGTTATGTTCGAATCCCTGCTCTGACTGGGTTGAAATTTTCACCCGCAATGTGGTGTCCCAACATGTGGTTGTCCAGTAGCTCCATACAGCCCTTCTGGTTCAAGTGTGACATCACCGCAACAAAAAGACCCATTTCCTCGTACGTGAAACATCCCAAGAACATCACAGAGCCTTCTCCAGCTTGAACAGAACCTTGCACACAGGCTTCATGTGGCTTACGATGTACCCGTCGCCTCGCATCATTCGAGTACAAGCAAAAACGTGACTCATTCGACCAGATCACACACTTCCGAGAGTCGACAGTCCAGTCTTTGTGGTGCTGCGCCCACTGTAGCCGTACAGTCTTGTGCAGAGCTGTTAACATGGGTCTCTTCCACAGTACTCTGCTCCAGATATCCATGACATGCTCAAAATTGCGGATGACCTTGACGGGTGCTACCATCTGTCACCCAACAGCTGTCTAGTGGATCTCCTCTTCCCAATCTTCTCTGAGCCATCGAGTCCCATGTTAACACCAGGCACTTGCCTCAACTGGTACTAACCAGGCACTTGCCTCAACTGGTACTAACCAGGCACTTGCCTCAACTGGTACTAACCAGGCACTTGCCTCAACTGATACTAACCAGGCACTTGCACCCCATTAAGTGTCCCTTCAGAGTGTTCATTCGAAAACAGCTTGTTGTAGGCCTGCATTGAGTGACTCGAACAATTCCTGCCTCATTGCAAAGTGGCTTGCCCTAATAGTGCGTAATAACTGCAGCGGTCCCTATTGGTGAGCAGTCTTTCTGCTGCAGTTCTGGCGACGATTAGCGGTGGACTGCGATGTACGCCACTGCTGGGAGACCCTTTGGATAGTATGTTTGGACTTCTTGTACACTATGTCCTTTGGTTTGGACAAACACAATAACACCTTTTTTGCCACTCATTCACATCTTTGGCACGACCCATGTTTCACGGAGCGACTAACACACACATGGCACACAACCACTTCTTGTCACTGTATGAACCCCGTAGCGCATGGCACAGCTATTTGTAGGACGCATTTATTACTGGTGCGTCCTCTGTTGCTGTCGAACCCTCTTACGGCGGAAGATGACTAATTTTTTTGTCCGGTGAGCTTATTTTTCTATGATCTAATAGTCACAGATGCAAACTATGAAAAAAGGCCCACTGTTTTGACGATTTTCATACAGTAATGGCAGAGAGACTTACAGATACCACGCAGAAAAATGGAAATAGTTCCATGGTATCTCAATAGAAAATCACATTCAGAGTTCGATAATTTCTTCAGTATGATTTTTAATTAAAAATATTCCTATATATAAATTAAAGATCTTAATCAAATCTATCTAAATCTCGATTTTAAAAAATATTTGTTCAGTATTCCATTAGTTATGAACATTGGAATATTTAAGAGGGTACAAAAAAGTCGACTTCAAAATTTAATTAAAACCGGTTAAGAGATGAGACACCGTAGCTGACTCTCCCTGTACTCTTCTAGAGTCAATTATGAGCTCTGGTCCTTAACCTGTTTTAATTTAATTTTGGGGTCAATTTTTTTTATAAAATTTTCCAGCGTTCATAATACTTTGAATACTAAAAACATATTGTTGAAATTGCATTGAGATAAATTTGATTGAAATCTTTAATTTATCTTTATACATATTTTTCATTAAAAAGCATATTCAAAGCGTTATTGAGCTCTGAATGTAATGTTGCGAATTTTAAGATATGGATAGGCACTGAGCGTGAGTTTCAATAAGTGTATTTTCAAACCAATTACAATACAATGCAAATCGTTTCAATAATATGGATGAAGTATCTCATAAACAAATTACTACTATTATAAATAAGTCATTAACACTTTTTCTGCAGAGCATACAAGACCAGTCTGTTCTATTAAACTATTACCTCTATACTGTCTGTGGGGCGGGGGTGCCTCAGTCGGTAGCGCGCCAGGCTCGTAATCTGTAGTTCCCTGGTTCGAGTCCCAGCTGGGTCAGCGTTGAGATTTATCTCCGCAAAATTCCCCGCCCTGCCCGCGGTCAGTAGGGGACACCGATGGGCTTGGAAAGGCCGCCGTCCGTCGGATGGGACGTTAAGCCGTGGCCCCGTGTGCGGGAGAGCCATACCCTGTGCACGTTAAAGAACACACTGGATGGCCTTGACGGGAGGCTACCATCTGTCTCCCAACAGCTGTTCCAGTGGGTCTCCTCCCCCAACCTTCTCTGAGCCTTCGGGGTCCTTGTGACCAGGCCATTTAGCCCATGGTGTGCAAAAAAGTGCCGCTCAGAGGTAAAACAATCCAATCCAATCTATACTGTCTGTCGTATCTCTTAAATACATTCACTTCAGGCGTAAATAATCCTTCGTTTTTGATTAGATCACTATACGTATCACACTAGCAAAACAAAACGACCGCCCGCGCACACATCACATAAAAGATACTTCTTGTCTTTTACTTATCGCGCACTGAATCAGACCATCTGAACATCCTTTCAGATCTCACAACTTTAAACACTGCACTGCTATATTTTCATTCTTCCGAATCGTTCTAAGTTCCAAATCGTTGGCTAATTGAATCTCACGTAAAAGCACACACGAGGGCTCCAGTCACGTTAAGTCATGAAGTCACTGTAGCGCGTTCATCTGTCGTAACAGTAATATTCTATTCAGATATCATGGAACTGAGGGGCGGGAGTGACTCAGTCGGTAGTGCGCCAGGCTCGTAATCTGTAGTATCCAGGTTCGAGTCCCAGCTGGGTCAGCGTTGAGATTTATCTCCGCAAAATTCCCCGCCCTGCCCACGGTCAGTAGGGGACACCGATGGGCTTAAAAAGGCCGCCGTCCGTCGGATGGGACGTTAAGCCGTGGCCCCGTGTGCGGGAGAGCCATACCCTGTGCACGTTAAAGAACACGCTGGAACGCCTTGACGGGAGGCTACCATCTGTCTCCCAACAGCTGTTCCAATGGGTCCCCTCCCCCAACCTTCTCTGAGCCTTCGGGGTCCATGTGACCTGGCCATTTAGCCCATGGTGTGCAAAAAAGTGCCGCTCAGAGGTAAAACAACCCAAAAACAACCCAAATCATGGAACTGTTTCCATTTTTCTGTCCAGTACCTCTACTTTCAGGAGTACGCTTTTACTTTAGGAGCTGTCTCCCTCTTTGCGATTCAAACCAATTACAATACAATGCAAACCAATTACAATACAATGCAAACCAATTACAATACAATGCAAATCGTTTCAATAATACTTTCGACTTTGACATTTAGTCAAATGTGTTGAAACAAAGGTAATTCAATCCAGTCAGAAAAAGCGTTTCTTCCATTTTATCGCCACTTATTTTGTTCCGGTGGAAAGACAGCATCGTCAACAAACGCATATTCGAATAATTCAAGCATCTTAAGAAAACTAATAACCTTTGTTGCCCAACAATTTGCATCCGATAATGACAACAATAACGCTGTGCAGAATTGCGTGCCAATGTCACCGTTGTCATAGTTACGAGACAACCTGCAGTCATTCATTTGCTCCGTCATGATGCTAGATGAAGAATAAATACTCTACGTCATCGCAAACAATTGAACATTTGACGCTGTTCACGTCACTGCCGTGATCGATTTACGTCACGGGACAATTAAGGATTGAATGTCTTTCAATATTTCTCAGCATTTTAAGTCATTAAGCACTTTATCCAAACTGCTGAGTGTAAATTCTCCATGGCCTTTTAAGTCTCTAACTAAAGCTGCAATGAACACATTGTTTGCCAGTCGTTTCTTTATCGTTTCTTGTCACCAAACAATGGAGTACTTAAAGCGATCGTATTTATAAGTCTCGATGGCATTTGACGCTATCAAAAGCATTGAGAGCGTGACACAGAGCTATTTGCCAAAATCGTCGTTCAACGTCTTAAGCTGCTAAACAACAAAACATTTAAAAAGCAACTTTTCTTGCAGACATTTATCACGTGAACCTGCCGCACCATCAAGTCAGTGAGTGCATTGTTTTCAACAAATATTTTTCGCGTTTTGGCATCAAGTTCTTAATATTGGATTCTTGAATAAGACATTTCTGAACTTCTCACTACGAATAAAAGACATTAGGGAAACTTTTTGTAGGAAGATTAAAAGCCTTCTCCCCACGAATAAAAGACATTAGGGAAAATTTTTGTGGGAAGATTAAAAGCCTTCTCCCCACGAATAAAAGACATTAGGGAAAATTTTTGTAGGAAGATTAAAAGCCTTCTCCCCACGAATAAAAGACATTAGGAAAAATTTTTGTGGGAAGATTAAAAGCCTTCTCCCACGAATAAAATACATTAGGGAAAATTTTTGTGGGAAGATTAAAAGCCTTCTCCCCACGAATAAAATACATTAGGGGAAATTTTTGTGGGAAGATTAAAAGCCTTCTCCCCACGAATAAAAGACATTAGGGAAAATTTTTGTAGGAAGATTAAAAGCCTTCTCCCCACGAATAAAAGACATTAGGGAAAATTTTTGTGGGAAGATTAAAAGCCTTCTCCCACGAATAAAAGACATTAGGGAAAATTTTTGTGGGAAGATAAAAAGCCTTCTCCCCCAACAACATTTTTGCTTCATTATATTTGCACATTTAGGGCTTTTGCTATCCCAAGCTACGAATAAAATAGAGTGAAAATTATAAGAGGAGAGAAAATAAAAAAACTATTGGTGTACAAAATCAAAGTAGTCGTTTAAGACTTATTTGTGTAAATTTGGTAGAGATTATTTATTATATATTTTTCTTATCTAATCGAACGTAGAACTTTATTTTTTCAAATCAACGCAATATCACCGAAAAGGAATAAAAGGATAAAATTTTGCTAATACTCTCGTTAATCTGGATAAATTGGGGGAAGAATTGGTAAAGTATAAAATGGACCTAAAACGCGAAATGCTTTAAACACAAATAAATGGAAAATTTAGGGTTGGGTTGGGTTGTTTTACCTCTGAGCGGCACTTTTTTGCACACCATGGGCTAAATGGCCAGGTCACATGGACCCCGAAGGCTCAGAGAAGGTTGGGGGAGGAGACCCACTGCAACAGTCGTTGGGAGACAGATGGTAGCCTCCCGTCAAGGCGTTCCAGCGTGTTCTTTAACGTGCCAGGGTATGGCTCTCCCACACACGGGGCCACGGCTTAACGTCCCATCCGACGGACGGCGGCCTTTCCAAGCCTATCAGTGTCCCCTACTGACTGTGGGCAGGGCGGGGAATTTTGCGGAGATAAATCTCAACGCTGATCCAGCTGGGACTCGAACCTGGGAACTACAGATTCCCCACGAATAAAATACATTAGGGAAAATTTTTGTATGAAGATTAAAAGCCTTCTCCCCACGAATAAAAGACATTAGGAAAAATTTTGTGGGAAGATTAAAAGCCTTCTCCCCAACAACATTTTTGCTTCATTATATTTGCACATTTAGGGCTTTTGCTACCCCAAGCTACGAATAAAATAGAGTGAAAATTATAAGAGGAGAGAAAATAAAAAAACTATTGGTGTACAAAATCAAAGTAGTCGTTTAAGACTTATTTGTGTAAATTTGGTAGAGATTATTTATTATATATTTTTCTTATCTAATCGAACGTAGAACTTTATTTTTTCAAATCAACGCAATATCATCGAAAAGGAATAAAAGGATAAAATTTTGCTAATACTCTCGTTAATCTGGATAAATTGGGGGAAGGATTGGTAAAGTATAAAATGGCCCTAAAACGCGAAATGCTTTAAACACAAATAAATGGAAAATTTAGGGTTGGGTTGGGTTGTTTTACCTCTGAGCGGCACTTTTTTGCACACCATGGGCTAAATGGCCAGGTCACATGGACCCCGAAGGCTCAGAGAAGGTTGGGGGAGGGGACCCACTGGAACAGCTGTTGGGAGACAGATGGTAGCCTCCCGTCAAGGCCATCCAGCGTGTTCTTTAACGTGGCAGGGTATGGCTCTCCCACACACGGGGCCACGGCTTAACGTCCCATCCGACGGACGGCGGCCTTTCCAAGCCTATCGGTGTCCCCTACTGACCGTGGGCAGGGCGGGGAATTTTGCGGAGATAAATCTCAACGCTGACCCAGCTGGGACTCGAACCTGGGAACTACAGATTACGAGCCTGGCGCGCTACCGACTGAGCCCGCCCCCCCCCGCCCCAAAAATTTAGGGTATTCATCTCATAAATAAATATGTATTTGAATATAGAGTCACTTCGCTGTTTGCTTCGAGTTATGATATTGAGTTCCTTTCTTAAACAAACACTCAAATTTGAGTCTTTAAAAAAATTAAAAAAAAATTAGTTTTTGAGTCTTTATTTAAAAAGTAAAAAAGCAGCACTTTTATTCATCAACAGATAACACAAAAGTATTAGAAAGCGGTTCAGTAATAGTGGCACTGAAATCTGTACCAAAAATCTTCAGCAGTTTTCCTTTTAAATACGCCTTTCTCAAGTTGTTCTATCCGTTTCAGTTTGTTAACGAAAGTTATAGCAACATGTTTTTTTATACCACTTTTCAACTGATTAGGACCCATATTGAAATCATATATTTCAACTTAAGTAAATAGTTGAACACAAATTATGCGTTATAAGCAATAACATCATCCGTTACAGAGCCAACAACACCGCCGAACGCTTCAAACAAAGGGCGGGGATGGCTCGGTCGGTATCGCTCCAGGCTCGTAATCTGCAATTCCCAGGTTCGAGGCCTGACTGGGACAGCTTTGAGATTTATCTCCGAAACACTACCTCTCTGCTCTCTTTGGGCGGGGGTGGCTCAGTCGATAGCGCGCCAGGCTCGTAATCTGTAGTTCCCAGGTTCGAGTCCCAGCTGAGTCAGCGTTGAGATTTATCTCCGCAAAAATTCCCCGCCCTGCCCACGGTCAGTAGGGGACACCGATGGGCTTGAAAAAGCCGCCGTCCGTCGGATGGGACGTTAAGCCGTGGCCCCGTGTGCGGGAGAGCCATACCCTGTGCACGTTAAAGAACACGCTGGATGGCCTTGACGGGAGGCTACCATCTGTCTCCCAACAGCTGTTCCAGTGAGTCCCCTTCCCCAATCTTCTCTGAGCCTTCGGGGTCCATGTGACCTGGCCATTTAGCCCATGGTGTGCAAAAAAGTGCCGCTCAGAGGTAAAACAACCCAACGCTCTGCTCTCGGTCACTACAGGACACCGATGGGCTTTGAAAGCCGTCGTCCGTCGGATGGGATGTTCAGCCGTCGTCCCGTGTGAGTAAGAGCCATACTCTCTCTGCACGTTAAAGATCACGCTAGATGGCCCTTAAAGGTAGGCTACCATCTGTCTCACAACAGTTCTCCAGTGCATCATCAACCCCGACTTTCTCTGAGTCGTCGGGGTCTTTGTGACTTGGCCATTTAGTCTACTGTGTGCAAAAAGGTGTCGCTCAGAGGTAAAACAACCCAAAGGATCCGGATTAGAGGAACTTTACTGTACTTAATGGTATTAAAGCTCACTAACCACTTTACGCTATTAACACTGATAACCGAGCACTACAGCCAGAAAGAGCATGAAGACCAAGCCTCCAGTTCAAAAATTTGAATACA
Source organism: Ryuthela nishihirai (assembly GCA_038380435.1). Classification (NCBI taxonomy): domain Eukaryota; kingdom Metazoa; phylum Arthropoda; class Arachnida; order Araneae; family Heptathelidae; genus Ryuthela; species Ryuthela nishihirai. Next base: position 48,235,875 of record JAWZYU010000022.1, read on the forward strand.
GAATCTTTTCTCGCAAATCTCAAACATTTCAAGCTTTATAGATATCGTGATTTCGTGATGTTATCAGTCACATTTTTACCAATAACTGAATAGCTATACAATATTTAGCAGTTAGCCAAAAAAAAATCCTTCACACGAATATATGAAGTCTAGATTTGCACTTAAAAATTCTGAAAGTCTGATAGCTGTAAACAGAGATTCCAAAGCAAGGGAGTCGGGACTATTTTGGAGGACGGGGTTTCTCAGTCGCTAACACTCCAGGCTCGTAATCTGTGAATTTCCATGTTCGTGGGTTGGGTTATTTTACATCTGAGCGGCACATTTTTGCACACCATGGGCTAAATGGCCAGGTCACATGGACCCCGAATGCTCAGAGAAGGTTGGGGGAGGGGACCCACTGGAACAGCTGTTGGGAGACAGATGGTAGCCTCCCGTCAAGGCCACCCAGCGTGTTCTTTAACGTGCACATGGTATGGCTCTCCCGCACACGGGGCCACGGTTTAACGTCCCATCCGACGGACGGCGCCCTTTCCAAGCCCATCGGTGTCCCCTATTGACCGTGGGCAGGGAGGAGAATTTTGCGGAGATAAATCTCAACGCAGACCCAGCTGGGACTCGAACCTGGGAACTACAGATTACGAGCCTGGCGCGCTACCGACTGAGCCACCCCCGCCCCCAGGATCTAGAGGAAAAACTAAACAGGGCAAGATGAAATCGAACTGGATAAAATTAAAAGATGGACAATGCTTAATTTATTTAGCAGGCTCGGATCTACATTTTGTATTGGTCAATATTTAAAGCATATGACACTTTTTAAGAAACATACGATGCTTCTGTAGTAGCATTAATATTAGTATTAATACAATAACAGCTGTACCGTGGCCTAGTAGTTATTGTGTTTGGATACTGATCAGAGCGACTTGGGTAAGAGCCCTAGGTACGACATTGTTGCTTGTGTTGTCTTTTTGCTGAGGTCTCGACTTCCTAGTAGCGGGCGTAGCTCAATCAATAGTGCGCCAGGCTCGTAATCTACAGTTCCCAGGTTCGAGTCTCAGCTGGGCCAGCATTCAGATTTATCTCCGCAAAACGCCCTGGGTCAGTAGGTGACACCGATGAGCTTGAGGTAAAACAACTCAACACAACTGATTAAAGAGACCTAGGGTTCGAGCCCGTAATAAATATGTTAGGTGTATCTAAACAATTACATGCGATGCTATAAAATGATTTCTGCATTCCCATATTTCAAAACTGATCATTTCTAACTTAGAAGGTAATAAATGTTTCATTTTTGCATTTAATGATTTATTATTTAGCAGATTTAAAAATTGGTAAACGTACATTTATCCTGGGGATTTTATAAAATCGACAATGAATATAGCACATTATATTTTTTCCTTTTTCCAGCCACTTTTGGCGATTTTATAAAATCCCAACGTTTTATTTGTGTGCAAAAATGATACTGTTTTATAAAATAACTGAGTCCACACTTTCACAATATCATGTATGCTGCTAAAAATATTGATTTAAACATTTCGAAAATGGATTTTCTTTTTAATTCATTTAAAAATGGTTTTTAAAATGTAAGAATTAATCGGTAATGCTAATGGAATTGTAAAAATATTTGAAATATATTTTACATTATATCTAGCGGATATTTTCTCTGGATTAAATTTAAATCAATGATTACTTGGTATTTTTATTCGAACTAGATTCAAGTAATTGTATTATTTTTGCCTCCGAACGTTCTAGACCACGTCATCGTACAAGTCACGATTCTAAAAGAGATGGAGTAGTAGGAAGCGTCTTTTGCCTTAAGAAGAATAGCGTTGAGAACATGTGAATGCGCTTGTGTTTAGGCTGCTTCGGTATGCAGAAAACATCCTTCTTTGGAATTAACTTGTTAGAGCCAAAGGCTGCCGGACAGAATCAAAGCCATGTAGACAGCACTGGCCTAGACAGAACCACATAGATAAGACTAGAAAGCCTGGGTGTTCTCGAATAAAAGAAGCGTTGAATTGCTTTACCTCTGAGCGAAGAATTTGTTCACAAACTCAGAAAAGAGGCCAAGTCACAAGGACACCATGGGTCAAAGAGGATTTAATAAAGAACTGTTAAGAGGTAGACTTCTCGGTCGGTTGGTTTATTTTAACTCGGAAAGGAACTTCTTTTATACAATGGGCTAAATGGCCAGGTCACAATGACCCCGAAGACTCAGAGCAGGTTGAGGGGAGGGATCAACTGAACAGCTGTTGGGGGACATATGGTAGCCTCCCATTAAGGCCGTCCAGCAGGTTCTTTAACGTGCACACAGTATGGCTCTCCCGCACACGGACAAATGAACGTCCCATCTGACGGACGGTATCCCTACTGATCGAGGGCTTGGATTGGATTGGATTGTTTTACCTCTGAGCGGCACTTTTTTGCACACCATGGGCTAAATGGCCAGGTCAGAAGGACCCCGAAAGCTCAGAGAAGGTTGGGGGAGGGGACCCACTGGAACAACTGTTGGGAGACAGATGGTAGCCTCCCGTCAAGGCTATCCAGCGTGTTCTTTAACGTGCACAGGGTATGGCTCTCCCGCACACGGGGCCACGGCTTAACGTCACATCCGACGGACGGCGGCCTTTTCAAGCCCATCGGTGTCCCCTACTGACCGTGGGCAGGGGGGGGGGGAATTTTGCGGAGATAAATCTCAACGCTGACCCAGCTGGGACTCGAACCTGGGAACTACAGATTACAAGTCTGGCGCGCTACCGACTGAGCCACCCCCGCCCCCGATCGAGGGCAGGGTGGAGAGTTTTGCAGAAATAAATCTCATCGCTCCAAGGCGGGACTCAAACCTGGGAACTGCAGATTACGAGCCTAGCGTGTTACCGACTGATTCACCCACAGACCCACCACCTCACTCTGTGCCAGCTTTGAAATTTATTTCTACTAAATCCCACCCTACCTCAGTCATAAAAGGAATACCGATGGGTTTGGAAAGACCGCCATCTATTAGATGAGCCGTAAAGCCGTGGTCTTGTGTGAAGAAGAAATCCCTGTGCACATTAAAGAACGTACTAGATGGCCTTGACGGGAGGCTGCCATTTGTCTTCTAATGGCTATCCAGGATTTCCTTCTCTCAACATTCTCTAAGTCGTTAGGGTCCTTGTGACCTGGACCTTTAGTCCATTGTATACAAAAAGTGCCTCTCAGTGGTCCCAACCTGTGTAAATGAAAAACCAAGCTGGACGGCCTTGACGGGAAGTTTCCATTTGTCCCCATACAGCAGCACCCTAATCTGCTCTTAGCCCTTGGGGTCCTTGTGACTTAGCCATTTAGCTGATTATGTGCAAGCAAAGGGCTGCTCAAAAGTAACACAACCCAACGGCCACCTCAAGACCATCCAGGGTGTTCGTTAGAGTGCGCAGAGTGCACTTGAACAAGAGCATAGGCTTAAAGTCCGATTCGAAGGACAGCACTTTTTCGATTCATTGCAAAGAGTTGGGTTAGCTGAGAAAATATCACTGAAAGCAAGTGGTCTGGAGTCTGGTTCTCTATCGAATGATCCAGACCACCTCTTTCAACAGAAGACCAGTGGACCAAGTCATGACGTCTGCATATGTAGTTCTTTAATCTGAATCAGTGGTTCTCAACCTTTTATGCTTCACGTACCCCCTGGAAATGTGTAATGCAACTGGCGTACCCTTTGTATAGATAGATAAAACTACAGTTATAGCATAACAATGGGAATAAAATGAAACATATATATATATAAAATATATTTACACCTAATCTAGATTATTGTTATAGATTTATTTCTTTTATTATGAGAACTTTTATACTAATCTTTATCCTAATCCTTATTTAAACTATTTATTGTTTAGAAGAAAAATTATTCTTCTTTATTAGTATTATGATAATTGCTGGTTTACACGAATATATTTCATTCTAAGTCAGGTATGTTTATAAATAAACATTAATGTAAATATTAATATAAATATCCACCAGTAATAATAAAAGTAAAAATAGTTTAAATATTTTATAGATTATTTGATTACTCATGTTAATGTCATAATTTAGTCCAATCGGTTTTCTGTTTTAGCACGTGTTGTTCAAATCCCACTCCTAATGGGTTGGGTTGTTTTACCTCTGAGCGGCACTTTTTTGCACACCATGGGCTAAATGGCCAGGTCACATGGACTCCGAAGGCTCAGAGAAGGTGGAACAGCTGTTGGGAGACAGATGGTAGCCTACCGTCAGTGCCATCCAGCGTGTTCTTTAACGTGCACAGGGTATGTTTCTCCCGCACACGGGGCCACGGCTTAACGTCCCATCCGACGGACGGCGGGCTTTCCAAGCCCATCGGTGTCTCCTACTGACCGCGGGCAGGGCGGGGAATTTTGCAGAGATAAATCTCAACGCTGACTCAGCTGGGACTCGAACCTGGGAACTACAGATTACGAGCCTGGCGCGCTACCGGCTGAGCCACCCCCGCCCCACACTCCTAATGAATGTGTAAGCAATGAATAAGTATGGCGGCACAGAATAAACAGAAAATTATACTGACGTATGTAAGTTAAAACGGAAAACTTTTTAAGAAGATTCGCTTCGCATAACACAATTATGGATAAAGAATTATTAACGAATTGTACATTAACCATCTTTAACATATTAACATTCATATTCGGACGCAACATTTTCTTCAAAAATTTCAAAGCAGTTATTATTTTGAAAAAACCTTAAAAAGAAATATTTCCCTGCAATACAACGTATTTCTCTCTGCATATTTCTGTGAAAAAAAAAATCGAGCAAAAAAATGTTTCGAAAAGTAATCGTGTGATGGAAGACATACATGGAAAACACTTTATCAGTTTCGAAAAACTGTGACTTTCAACTTTATGGTGCATGTGAAAGATGCGATCTCTACACTAAAAGATGCATCTTCCACAAGATAAAGTACGAAATCAAACTACTATATCCCACAAAACATGTGTACTTTGCCAAAACTAAGTTTGCTGCAACTTCTTCAAGCAACGTGATTATTTTTAAAATATGGGCAAGGTGTCTTGAATGTATTTATTTATTTATTCGTACTTATTTATTTCTTTGTTCGTTTGGTTTTATTTGTTCTTTATTCATTAGTACGTTTCTTTATTTCCTTGTTTGTATATTTCTTAGGGTTTTTTCCGCTTATTTTCTTTATGTTAGTTTTTGTTGTTTATTCGTTTATTTTCTTTGTTCGTTGCTTCTTTTCTTTATTATTTTTGGGGGTTTTTTTTATTCCTTTTTTTATTTTTTTTGTTTCTTATTATTTTTTTTCTTTCTTTTTTATTTCTTTGTTCGCTTCTTTACCTCTTTCTTTTTCTCATTCATTTCTTTGTTCCTTATTTTGTTCTTCATTTCTTTTTTGGCTGTTTTTCCTGTTTCTTCCTTCATTCCTTTCTTCATTTCTTCCTTCGTTCGTTTCCTTCATTTTTGTTCTTTTCTTTATTTCATTTTTATGTGTTTCTTTCATTTCTCTTTCTTTGTTTCCTTGTTCGTTGGCTCGTTTATTTATTTATTTATTTATTTATTTATTTATTTATTCATCTCTATTTATTTCTTTGTTATGTTTTATTTGTTTCATTATTTTCATCTTTGAATATTTATTAGAAATTTTGGAGAGTTTTTCATTTCCTTATTTCTTTGATCATTTGTACTTTTTGTGTGTATTTTTTTCTTCGTTTCTTTGTCTCTATGTTCGTTCGTTTGTTTCCTTTGTTCGTTCATTTCTTTATTTATTATTTTTTCGTTTGCTTCTTTTTTGTGTCTTCATTTCTTTATATCCTTGTTCTCCTTTGTTTAATTTTTTATTTGCTCGTTATTTCTTTGTTCCCTACGTCGTTCATTTGGTTCTTTTTTCTTTTCGGTTTTTCTCCTTTTTTCATTCGTTTATTGCTATCTTCCTTTGTTCCTTTTGTTCTTTTTCGTTCTTCTTTTTTCCCTTTTTATTCCCTCTAGGGCCCACCCAGGGGTGGTTTACTTATTAATTGTTTTTACTTATGCCAATTGGGCTTATTCTCAGATAGAGATGGTAATAGGTAAAGTTTTACCTGGAACATCGCATATCCATACACGATCTACGATCTACGAATTTTATAACAATCATGTCATATCCTAGTATATACTTCCACAGCTTAAAATTCCATACTACAATTTTAATTGAACTTTTGCAGCATATATAAAAAGTATGAGTTCCAAATTTGTCACCTTTCCCCTCATTCAATCCTCAACGAGAAAGGGGACACCGTTGGACTTTGATAGGCAGCTGTCGGTCGGATGTGACGTTAAGCCAAAGAACATATATGTCTTCAAAAAGAGCAACTCTCTAGAACAGTGTCTCGCAAACTGTGTGCCGCGGCACAGTAGTGTGCAGCGAGAGATTTTCAAATTGACACTAGATATTCCAAATTCATTTTGACTTGACTTGTGTTATCGACGTGCTTTAATATCAACGTGCTTTAATAAAAATCTTTCAGATTTTATCAACTGGGATCTTTTAAGTATTTATCAAGCTTTTTCCAAATTTTGGTATTAAGTTTTGATTATTTCAAATCATAGAATGGACAAATATTTAAAACAAACACCGAGTTATGATTAATTATATTTATTATTATATTTATTTTAAATAAAATGCATTTAACGAAACTTCAATTGTCCTCTTTTTACGTAACCATCAAAAATTCTTTTTTAGGTGTTCCGCGGGAAAAAAAATTAGATTCAGTGTGCCGCAGAGTAAAAAAGTTTGCGAGACACTGCTCTAGGACTAAGAACTAATGCCAGATTGTTCCCCTGGAGTTTCGTTTCTTTGCATGCCCATTTGAACCTTCAAGTGAAAATGACCAACAGAGGACGTTTTCACACTATTCCCAACTTCTCTCCTATTTTTTAGCTGGAAAAAAATAATCTCTAGAAACCAATAGCGCCTACTTATCAAAACGTTTGCTGTTGTTTATTTGTGAAAAAGCACTGCACTTTAAATAATTTCATTAAATAATACTAATAGCGGTTACTAAATATTAGAACATAATTTATTGTCATTATTATAAACGAGCACATAATTATAACGGGAAAACCTCTACAAAACTTTATATTAATATTATATTGAAAAACATATCATTATCCTTGAGTAAATACGAATTGTTAATGCTATGTTAAACAGGACCTTGTTAGAATTGGTGTGCAGTGGCCGGATGCAGCAGATGTAGCTCAGGACAGATATGTTTGGAGAATTAAACTGCGCGGTCTGGTTGGACCTCCGTAGCCCATAGCTGCTTCAGGATGATGATGATGATGATGATGTCAAGGTTCAAAGTACAGGAAGATCATGGTGAAAGCCTCCAATAAAGGGCTCCCTGCACCAGATTAATGTCTACTGTTTTTACTTGTGATTCTTCGACGTCTCTACTGCAGCATGGAAGTTTATGTTTGATAGAATTCCTGTTGTTCATGAACAATCGCTACGTGAGCCAAGAAACGAGTTATCCTCTTTCATGAAAGTTCAGATATTCTGTGATGAGGGGTGCCAGCTGTATCACACAGTAGACAGCTGTTAGTCTCTCTGAGACAGAAACACAGTGGCCAGAGTCTTTCAGTATTCACAAAAAAACGATTTCTCCCATGTGACATGTCAACGGCTGGATCAGTTTATAACTCCACGCGCACAGTGTCAATGACTTCAGTTTATAACTCCACGCGCACAGTGTCAATGACTTCAGTTTATAACTCCACGCGCACAGTGTCAATGACTTCAGTTTGTCTCCATGTGTCTGAATTTGACGTTTCACTTGCACCTCTTTATTTCTTAACTTGGCAGCTGAAACAATTTCACTTATTTTTCCCATTCAAGAACATTTTTCGAAGTCTGCTTCCTGCTAAATCGAAACATGAAAACACCCTATATAATGTATTATATTTAACAACTTTGTTGTTTATTAAACTCATTAACCACTTACTTAGGAACATACCAACACCTCTTAATAACTAGAGGTCGTCTAAGTTATGATGTCAGCATAGGTAATCATCAGAGATCATAGGGGCGGGGGTGGCTCAGTCGGTAGCGCGCCAGGCTCGTAATCTGTAGTTCCCAGGTTCGAGTCCCAGCTGGGTCAGCGTTGAGATTTATCTCCGCAAAATTCCCCGCCCTGCCCACGGTCAGTAGGGGACACCGATGGGCTTGGAAAGGCCGCCGTCCGTCGGATGGGACGTAAAGCCGTGGCTCCGTGTGCGGGAGAGCCATACCCTGTGCACGTTAAAGAACACGCTGGATGGCCTTGACGGGAGGCTACCATCTGTCTCCCAACAGCTGTTCCAGTGGGTCCCCTCCCCCAACCTTCTCTAAGCCTTCGGGGTCCATGTGACCTGGCCATTTAGCCCATGGTGTGCAAAAAATTGCCGCTCAGAAGTAAAACAACCCAACCCAACAACACAACTCAGAGATCATAACTGGATTTTCGAAGTACCGAACAAAATTCTTGTCCATAACCTTCTTCATCGTCAATTAAGCAGTGTTCTGCATCACATATCATAGTGTTAAGGTGCACCTAGATAAGCTGGAAAAGTCCAGAACCCGAAGGTTGAGTAACATAGCTCATAATAATATCGAGCGTGGACGCTTGTGTCTTTGTTCACAAGTGTTGTTGTAGTTCATCAGATTTGCTACTAATTGGTTAGGATGATCTGCTATATTTTCATAAAACTTGATAGAATATTCTTTGATCAATTCCTTGATACTGGAAATACCCAAATCTCTGTGTATGATTTCATTTCGTACATACCAAGGTGCAGCAACTGCTGTTCTGAGAAACTTGTTTTGCAGCACTTGAAATTTTCTGAGTTGACACTCATTAGCATAACCCCAAGTAGGTGAAGCATACATGAAAAGAAGACGGATGATTGTTCTATACAATAGCAGCTTATTTTCAAGAGAAAGTTCAGAACTTCTCCTCAAAAGTGAATTAAGTTTGAACCTTACTCCTTGAGCTTTATTGGCAACATTTGTAACGTGGTCTCTCCAATTGAGTTTGTGATGTATATTGACTCCAAGGTATTGGATATTTTCTCTCTATTCTATCACATTGTTAAACAATTTGACAGTGGGTTTGGTTTGTTTTACCTCTGAGCGGCACTTTTTTGCACACCATGGGCTAAATGGCCAGGTCACATGGACCCCGAAGGCTCAGAGAAGGTTGGGGGAGGGCACCCACTGGAACAGCTGTTGGGAGACAGATGGTAGCCTCCCGTCAAGGCCATCCAGCGTGTTCTTTAACGTTGGGTTGTTTTACCTCTGAGCGGCACTTTTTTGCACACCATGGGCTAAATGGCCAGGTCACATGGACCCCGAAGGCTCAGAGAAGGTTGGGGGAGGGCACCCACTGGAACAGCTGTTGGGAGACAGATGGTAACCTACCGTCAAGGCCATCCAGCGTGTTCTTTAACGTGCACAGGATATGGCTCTCCCGCACACGGGGCCATGGCTTAACGCCCCATCCGACGGACGGCGGCCTTTCCAAGCCCATCGGTGTCCCCTACTGACCGTGGGCAGGCGGGGAATTTTGCGGAGATAAATCTCAACGCTGACCCAGCTGGGACTCGAACCTGGGAACTACAGATTACGAGCCTGGCGCGCTACCGACTGAGCCACCCCCGCCCCTTTGACAGTGGGAATATAGGCCAATCTTTTGTGCATGAAAAGAAGTGCTGCACTTTTGCTGGTGTTAATTTTGACTCGCCAGTTAATGCACCAATTTTCAGTCATTTTTAGCTATGCTGGAAGTCTTTCAATTGCTATTGCGTAGCTTAAAGATGACGCCATGATAGTTGTATCATCTGCATACAAAGCTAACTGAACTCTGTCCAACTTAGGAATGTCACTAACATAGATGTTAAAAAGAATCGGACCAAGCACAGAGCCTTGAGGAACTTCAGCAGAAAGTAGTCTGGCGGTTTAGTAGACATAGGTAATAATAAACAATTTAACAATACTTATAATTTTATTTCTATTATTATTACTGGTGTGACTGTATTCACACTAAAGTCGTCCATGTTATGATATTATCATAAGCAATATAATTAAACAATATCACCAATGGTAATAATAACAGCGATATGAACAATAATAAACAAACTGACACTATATATCGACAGTAATAGACAGAACCCAGTATTAACTGCTCTCTATAAATCATATTTGATATCTTCCAGAATGGACTGCTTTTCCAGACAGAATTCCCAACCCAAGTGTGTATAGGAGTTCACGACAGGCATTGTCCATTGCAAGAAATAATCCCTAGTCCATTGTCGCCGCCAACAATGGATGGAGTTTCTGTTGTCAACGTGAGCTCCATTCAAACTCTGTCTTCTATTAGCTTTGGGCTACGTATGTCACAAAGCTTACGAAAGAGGGAAGATGGCGGATGAACTTGTGCTCGGGGTCAATGAGGTGAGAGAAATGGACGGAAAGTTTAATGTTGCAGAAGTAAGGAATGAAGCTAGAAGACGCTTTATCTTACTGGCCCGCTATCATTAGCGATGAACTTTGCCGGGCCCGCTTCGGTAATAACAGAGAAGAAGATGGTTTCCTAACTTCAGATATTGACTGCCACCGTTGCTGGCAACATCAAAAAATTGTTCAATAAGGTGCTGACGCATCTGGCTCTGGGTTGAGCCTTTCCGAAGTGGAATTATAAGAGAGAAACTGAGAACTAGTTTCCTCTACCATTTCCAGTACACCATTAAAACAAGAAAATAATTCTCTGGGGAGGGAGGGAGGGGGGGGGGAATATGATAGAGCATCTTCGGAACTTTCAACGGAACTTTTTTTAGCTTTATCTTGTGAAAGAAAATTATGAGATTATGATAGCGAAGTAAATTATGAGATCATAATGACTTTCTGAAAGTGAATTACGATATGATAATATTGATTTATTAGTAGACGATGAACTTCTGAAAGTAAATTGTGAAATTATAATACTGCTGTATGATGAGTTGATAATGAACATTTGAAAGTAAATTATGAAATCATAATATTCGTCTATTATGAGGGGCGGGGGTGGCTCAGTCGGTAGCGCGCCAGGCTCGTAATCTGTAGTTCCCAGGTTCGAGTCCCAGCTAGATCAGTATCGAGATTTATCTCCGTAAATTTCCCTGCCCTGCCCACGGTCAGTTGGGGACACCGATTGGCTTGGAAAGGCCACCGTCCGTCGGATGGGACGTTAAGCCATGGCTCCGTGTGCGGGAGAGCCATACCCTGTGCACGTTAAAGAACACGCTGGATGACCTTGACGGGAGACTACCATCTGTCTCCCAACAGCTGTTCCAGTGGGTCCCCTCCCCCAACCTTCTCTGAGCCTTCGGGGTCCATGTAACCTGGCCATTTAGCCCATGGTGTGCAAAAAAGTGCCGCTCAGAGGTAAAACAACCCAACCCAACGTCTATTATGAGATGGTAATCTACCTCTGAAAGGCGATTATGAGATGATAATACATATATTACGATGATAATGAACTTCTGTAAATAAATTACGATATGTAATACTGATATATTATTAGATGATGAACTTCTGAAAGTAAATTATGAAAATATAATATTCATATATTATGAGCTAATAATGAACTTCTGAAAGCAAATTAAGATGATAATACTGATATATTTTGATGATAATGAACTTTTGAAAATAAATTATGAGATGAAAATGTTGATATAATGTGAGATGATAATTAACTTCTGAAAGTGAATTACGATATGATAATACTGATATATTATTAGATAATGAACTTCTAAAAGTAAATTATGAAATTATAATGATATTTTTATATATCATATCAATAATGATATTATTGATATGCTTATTATGAGCTGATAACAAACTTCTGAAAGTATCTTATAAGATGATAATATTAGTACATCATATGTATTATATACTAATAATATTAAAATTATATTGTATATTTACTTTCTATATTATATAAAACTCTATTATAAATTTACTTTCTATATTATACAAAACTATATTATATATTTACTTTCTATATTATACAAAACTGTATAATATAGAAAGTAAATATATTACTTTGTATATTATATATTTGCTTTCTATATTAATATATATTATTATAAGTCAGTCAAGTCAGTCAAAAACCTCTAGACTAGGGGTTTTCAACGTTAGGCACGCAGTAAAATTTTTAGGGGTACGCCGTGAGAGCTCAAATGTCACTAGATCTAGTAACAAAGTAAAAATAACCATTGTTTTACTATACCTAGAGTTTTATCTATCTATATAAGGGGTAAGCCAATTACATACACATTTCCAGGGGGTAGGTGAAGCATAAAAGGTTGAGAACCACTGCTCTAGATCACTCGAAACTTGGGGCTTTTCGTCCCTCTCTTCCAGATCGTCAAGGTTGGGTTGTTTTACCTCTGAGCGGCACTTTTTTTGCACACCATGGGCTAAATGGCCAGGTCACATGGACCCCGAAGGCTCAGAGAAGGTTGGGGGAGTGGACCCATTGGAATGGCTGTTGGGAGACAGATGGTAGCCTCCCGTCAAGGCCATCCAGCGTGTTCTTTAACGTGCACAGGGTATGGCTCTCCCGCACACGGGGCCACGGCTTAACGTCCCATCCAACGGACGGCGTCCTTTCCAAGCCCATCGGTGTCCCCTACTGACCGTGGGCAAGCGGGGAATTTTTGAGGAGATAAATCTCAACGCTGACCCAGCTGGGACTCGAACCTGGGAACTACAGATTACGAGCCTGGCGCGCTACCGACTGAGCCACCCCCGCCCCAGATCGTCAAGTATGGAACAATTGCCTAAAAGCAAGACATCTCCTTCGTTCAAAGTTCCTTTAAATTCTTTCGAAAAGATCATGTTTGTTCTCGGATTCAACTGAAAATTTTTTCTTTGGTTTATTGGTTTTATCAACGCTGATTTCAGTTTTGAATGTTTCCAGCAATTACAAAGTAAAAGGTAGATACAAAGCTCACAATCAGTAGAAATCTAAATAACGTACCTGAAATTGAAGAGGCAGACAGAAACTTCGAAAATTCTGTTCCAAAAAGATAGAAGTTTCCGAAAAGTCTCTGGGACAGATAATATCAAAGTATCAAAACACCCCTCTGCGTGCTAATCTTCGATAACTCAAGAAAATGCAAAGTATATCGCCTTGGGCCCAGAAGATTTGGGTTGGGTTGTTTTACCTCTGAGCGGCACTTTTTTGCACACCATGGACTAAATGGCCAGGTCACATGGACCCCGAAGGCTCAGAGAAGGTTGGGGGAGGGGACCCACTGGAACAGCTGTTGGGAGACAGATGGTAGCCTCCCGTCAAGGCCATCCAGCGTGTTCTTTAACGTGCACAGGGTATGGCTCTCCCGTACACGGGGCCACGGCTTAACGTCCCATCCGACGGACGACGGCCTTTCCAAGCCCATCGGTGTCCCCTACTGACTGTGGGCAGGGCGGGGAATTTTGCGGAGATAAATCTCAACGCTGACCCAGCTGGGACTCGAACCTGGGAACTACAGATTACGAGCCTGGCGCTCTACCGATTGAGCCACCCCCGCCCCAGGGCCCAGAAGAAAGAGCACTGAAGGTTGCTCTACTCCTAGGTGGAAGCACTGTACGGTCGTTCAAAAAAGTATCCGAACACTATGGTTAATTACAGAATTCAGAAAAAATATCTGGCAACGATTTTTTTAGAAATTAATGATCTGGCAACATTCGTGTACTGTACACAAAGGTTGCCAGATGACTAATTTTTAAAAATAATCGTTGCCAAATATTTTTTCTGAATTCTGTGATCAACCATAGTGTTCGGATACTTTTTTGAGCGACTGTACTTACAATAATATAGTGTCAGGAAAGCACTGTGAACACTAGTTAATTATCCTTTTCTTGTCTAATTTGCAGGCCATCCTGCTGGCGAGAAATTTAAAAATATTTCAGTTATGCAAAGAGAGAAATTTAAGACATTTCCGTTACTTTCTGTCGCACCTAACCATCTTAGTTATAAGAAGTTATAAGAAGTTTCCTCAGAAATTTATTAAGGCGCATTACTGTTGGAAGGGACGGGGGTGGATCAGTCGGTAGCGCGCCAGGCTCGTATTCTGTAGTTCCCAGGTTCGAGTCCCAGCTGGGTCAGCGTTGAGATTTATCTCCGCAAAATTCCCCGCCCTGCCCACGGTCAGTAGGGGACACCGATGGGCTTGGAAAGGCCGCCGCCCGTCGGATGGGACGTTAAGCCGTGGTCCCGTGTGAGGGAGAGTCATACCCTGTTAAAAAACACCCTGGATGGCCTTGACAGGAGGCTACCATCTGTCTCCCAACAGCTGTTCCAGTGGGACCCTTCCCCCAACCTTCTCTGAGCCTTCGGGGTCCTTGTGACCTGGGTCATTTAGCCCATGGTGTGCAAAAAAGTGCCGCTCAGAGGTAAAACAACCCACCCAAACTATTGGAAATATTCTGGTTCCCATAACTTTTTAAAAAATGAACGCATACTGTTGAAAAATCGAGATTTAAATAGATATGACTGTGATTTTCAATTTATCTTTAGTCATATTTTTCCGCAAAATGCAAATATTAAAATTTACAGAGCCTCGAAATTAGATTATCATAGAAGTAATGTGAAAATTATCTAATATTTTGGTAGGGCAGCGTAATTTAGCAAGTCACAAGTATATCAAGGCCCAGAGCACATCTAAAAAAAGGTGATCCTTTTGAAGCTTAGTGGATAGCGAGCTAGGTTCGTAATCTACAGTTCCCAGGTTCGAGTCCCGCCTGGGGCAGCATTGAGATTGAACTCCTTGCCTTGCGGTCAGAAGGGTGACACCGATGGGCTTATAAAGGCAGCCGTCCATCAGATGTGTCGCTCAGATGTAAAACAACACAAATTAACCGTTGGATGGGATGTTAAGCCGTGGCCCCGTGTGCGGGAGAGCCATACCCTGTGCACGTTAAAGAACACGCTGGATGGCTTTGACGGGAGGCTACCATCTGTCTCCCAACAGCTGTTCCAGTGGGTCTCCTCCCCCAACCTTCTCTGAGCCTTCGGGGTCCTTGTGACCTGGCCATTTAGCCCATGGTGTGCAAAAAGTGCCGCTCAGAGGTAAAACATCACAAACAACCCAAGAAGAGGGACATCGATGGGCTTATAAAGGCAGCCTCCGTCAGATGTGTCGCTCAGATGTAAAACAACACAAACTAACCGTTGGATGGGATGTTAAGCCGTGGCTCAGTGTGCGGGAGAGCCATACCTAGCGTACGTTAAAGAACGTGCTGAATGGTTCTAATGGGAGGCTACCATATGTCTCCTAACAACCTGTTCAGTGGGTGACATTTTTCCAATCTCCTCAGAGGTCTTGGGGTCCTTGTGAACTGGCCTTTTATCCCATAGTGTGCGAAAAAGTCCTTCTCTAAAGTAACACAACCCAGACCAACTTCAACATCTGGATAAGTGTTACTAAACAATCATAATCCTCACCAATTACAATCACGGTTATTATAAAGTGAAGTTAAATATCCATAAAATATTTACTGATTATTTAGCTTTTGTTTTTCATTCATTTCGAAAACTTGAGTTTCCACTGTACAATTTATCGATTGTTTAGGAAAAAATTATTTTTTCCCCCGGAAACAAGTTCCGCTCCGTAAATCGCGTGTCGCAATTGATTGTTCCAGAGATCGGGTTCCAAATTGAAATTTTGCTAAGAACGATGCCTCGAAAGAATTGATCGCGCTTAACAGCATGACTTGGAATTGATTCGCTCCTAAATAGCGAGCATTTAAATAGATTGTTCGGAGGCATGTGTCTACAAAATGAATGACTCTAAAGGACCAGCAACTAAATTGGTTTTCGTAAAAGGAAAAAAAAGACTAAAGAAGAAAAAAAAGTTTAAAATGCAACAAAAAAAGTTCAACACTGAGAGTACTCTATGCATGGCTCAAATCTGCTCGTAAGCTTTTGTATCTGATCAAGAGATTTGATTCCATTCAAATTTTTGGCATTCCGCGATTTTTTTTTTTACTTTTCTGTCTGGGTCAAGCACCTAAACAGAAAAATATTTTCACGAGTGGTGCTAAAATGAAGACTGGTGGGAAAAATAATTCGATATAGGTGCTAAATCATTTATTTCAATGCAATCGTATATTTTAAGGAGAGTAATTCGCTGGTAAATGGTTCATAAAGGCAACAAAATCTCGAAAATATTGTATCTTAATATATTCATTTTTCCATCAGTTTAGAATTGGGGGTTGGAAGCGGAAAATTATACACTTTCCTCCCATGGCAATGCCATATCCTCCGATATCATACAAGACCTGTACAAATGCAGTGGCAGAAAATTTAATTGTAAATATATGTATAGTGATGTGATGCGAAGGTTAGAAACCCTTCAACATTGGACTTCCTGCTATACCAAACAAAGAACATATATATATAATGTATTCATATATATTTCTATCGTAGATCGTACAATCATTTTCGATGTACCGGATAATAATCTATATGTTTATATATATATATATCTTTTAATGAAAATTTATTTATTAGAACTCTACAGGTAGCTATTAATATTTAAAACTCTGGTAACTAATTTTAAAATATTCGTCAATATTTCCATGCAGTTAAAATTAACAAATTATTTTATTTTATAAAGTTTAAAAATAATATATTTTATTCGGAACGTTAAAATTAGTCAAATTAAATCACTGAAATATTTAAGCATATTTCGTTTACCTCCTTTTGCCATTCTTTCGTCCAACTTGCCGTACAGACCTAATGTATCAAGGTGCCAAGTGGACTGGCTCGGATTTATAAAATAATAAATGGGAGGATGCGAGCAAGTTTGATCGGGACACCATTTTGGCAAAAACATTTTCTGACGGTTTTAGGGGTCTCAAATAAATTTCTTGAACTATACAAATAATAAAAATGTTTTTAATATTTTTGATCCACTCTGGCTATTAGCACTGTTATAAGGTAGGGTGCATAGCCCATGTCCCCTTCGTCCATAAATCAAAGCTTCTTATACCACGTCTACAGACGGTGCAGTAACAAAGTTATGATTTAAATAACTATATATAGATATATATATTAAAATATGGCGGGAAGGTTAGAAACCTTTCAACTTTGGGATTCCTGCTATCTCAAACAATTAACGAAACGAGCAAATCACAATTTAGGAGAGCTGTAATCGTAGATCGTAGATCATATAATCATATTCGATGGACCGGGTAATAATTTAACCCCTAACCATCTCCATCAGAATGACATGCCTATTTAGCATGAGTAAGAACAAAATATATAAATAAACCACCCTTAGGTGGGCCCCTAAGGGCAAACATAAGAAAAGCTAAAAATAGAAGTAAAATTGTATAAGAAACCTAAAACGCATACGTCTCCTCAGAGAATGCTACCGTTTTAGGCCTCTTCTCGTTTTAGGCCTTCTCTCTTGTTCAAAACAGTATGATCGTAAAGAATTAGAGAAGAAATAATCTCATTCGATAGGACGTTTTATATGTGTACATATATATGGTCGATGCCCAGGTCTTCATGGAGTTGTCTGTTAGTGACAAACCAGGGGGCATCGACCACAGTTCTCAAAATCTTGTTCTGTAAGACCTGAATCTTACGAATATTGGTGGGGGTAGTATTCGCCCATATGGGTGAAGCATAGAGAATCACCGGTCTGATGATCATATCATAGAGTAAAAGCTTATGATCAATCATTAAAATGGAATTTCTCCTAAGGAGTGGGCCTAGCTGGCCCCTCAATGAATTGACTTTGGAGATTATATTATTTAAGTAATAGTCCCACTTTAACCTCTTATGTATAACAACCCCAAGATATTTGACTGAATCACTCCAGTCGATGGGAATATCTTGTAAACGAAGGCAAGTGGGATTCATAATACGCTTTCCAGTAAAAAAGAAAATAAAGATTAACTCTTGTCAGAGTTAATCTTTATCTTCCATTTTTCGTACCATGTGCCCAGCTCGGTCAAGCTATGCTGTAGCCTCTTCACAGCGATAGCAGGACCGAGGGAGGGAGATAGTAAGGCAAGGTCATCTATGTAAAGTGCAAGGAATACGATCAAAGGAAGGTAAATCGTATAAGTATAAAGAGAAGAGTGTAGGACCCAAAAGGGAGCCTTTGAGGCACACTGCAGAGATGACTCTTCTTGTAGACATCACAGATTTGATTTGGACTTGAAATATCCTATTGGAGAGATATGATTGGATCAAACAGATGAATCCAAATGGCACTTCGGCTAGTATAAGCTTGTGTAAAAGGGCGTCCAACCAGACGTGGTCAAAGGCTTTGGCCACGTCCAGGAAGACGGCTGCAACGGACTCCTTTTGGTTAAAGGATTCGGCGACTTTCTCCACCACCCTAAGGACCTGGTGTTCGGTAGATCGATTCCGTCTGAAACCAAACTGGATCTCAGGCAGAATAGGGTGACAGCCAAGAAAATCGTCAATACGATTGAGCAGAATCTTTTCAAAAAGCTTACTAATTGTAGACAGCAAGTTGATAGGACGGTAACTGGTTGAAATAGCGTAGTCCTTGCCTGGTTTGTGTAAAAGCTTGACGATAGCATTTTTCCACACATCAGAAAATATTAAATTTCGAAGTAAATAATTAAATAACGAACAGAGATGCACAATGGCTTTCTTTGGAAGATGCTTGAGCATCCTGTTCGATATTCTGTCTTCAATTTTAAGCATTTGATTGCCAGCTGAATTTCCAGCGGTGATGTAAAATTCACCCTGGTCCGCTCCACCTGATCGAAATAAAGAAGGGATTCCCTCACCAATCCACAGGTATGATGGTCAGAGAGATCAAAGTTCTCACAGAATTGCAATTCGATAACGACCGTAAAAGCCTCGGATTTATCTTCGTCACTGAAATTTAAACCAGTTTCTCCATGTGTAGGTGGGGAATTGGTAAATGGTTTCTTTAACGCTTTATTCATCTTCCAAATGGAATTATCGGTTGTAGACAATGATTCAACTTTCTTATTCCATTGTTCACTTCTAAAAGCTTTGAGGCTGGATTTGACTTTGAGTTTTAAAGAGTTGTAAAGCCTCTTATCAGACGTAAATCCATGTTTCTGCCATGCATGCCTTACCTTGTTTTTCTCCTAAATGAGGCAAGAGAGATGCGATGGCAGGACATAAAAATCTCGTTTTGGTGTAAAATCCACGCTAGCTTCGGTTTTCGAAGTTAGCAATAGGATTGTAAAGTCATTTATGGCATCATTATTGAAGTTTTTCATCATTATTTATGACATCACCATTAGAAAGTTGGCAGGTTCCAAGAATCTTGCTGTTTCATCATCATCATCGTCATCCTCAAGCAGCCCTCGGCTACGGGGGTCCAACCAGACCGTGCAATTTAGTTCTCCAAGCAAGTCTGTCCTGAGCTACATCTACAGCATCTGACCACTGCACACCAATTCTAATACGGTCCTGTTTGACATTGTCTGCCCACCGCATCCTAGGTCTCCCCCTCCTTCTGAGGCCTTTAGGCACACTGTTCATAACCCTATTCGCCAATTATTCATACGGGCAACATGGCCAAACCAACGGAGTCTCTCTCTGCACAATATGCTGCTTAAAGGAGGTTGCAAACTCCTTTGCCTAACCATCATTAGTTATAAAGTTGAACCACGTAATGCCCAAGATACTGCGTAAGCATCTGGAATCAAAAGCGTCTAGTTTCCTGTTATCTTGTTTACAAAGTGTCCAAGTTTCACTACCATAACTAACCCTAGAAAGAACCAAACTATTATACAGTCTAATTTTAGTCTTTAGGTGTATACGCCTATTTCTCCACACTCTCCATAGATTCTTAAAAGTCCCGGCAGCAATCCCTATTCGTCTGTTAATCTCATGCCACACATCACCATTATCTGTTACATAGCTCCCAAGATAATTAAACTGTGACATCTGCTCAAGACTGCAACCATTCAGATTAACTGAATCACAGCCTGCTTGACCAATTTTCATCACTTTAGTTTTCTCTCTGTTTATAACCAACCCTACTCTAGTACCAGTTTCAACAGCTCGAATGAAAGAGTTCATCTCATTAACATCATTTGCCAAAAGGGCTAAATCATCAGCATAATTTAAATTAGACATTTTCGTATCTCCAGTCCATTTAAGGCCAAAATCTTTCCCTTGCAATGAATTTCGCATAACATAATCAATAACCAAGCTAAAGAGAAAGGGATACAAAATGCACCCTTGTCGAACACCAGACGTAATGCTAAACCAATTGCTACAAGCCTTACCAACTCTCACACACGACTCAGTGTTATTATAGAGAGCTTTCATAATGTTAACTAACTTGTCTGGTATACCATATGATCTCACAATCAACCACAAATTATGACGATCAACAGAGTCGAAAGCCTTTTTGAAATCAACAAAGCTAGCAACCAAAGGTTTCTGAAACTCTAAACATTTCTCAAGAATACTGCATAAGTGAAAATATCTGATAACACATCCCCTACCACTTCTGAGTCCACATTGCTCATCACGCAATTGACTATCAACCAGATTCTTAATTCTATTAAGCACAATCATGGAAAGAACTTTACCTGGAAGAGAGAGTAGGCTCATACCCCTATAGTTATCACAAGAACTGCGATCACCTTTTTTGAAAATAGGGATAATAATAGGTCTGGTAAAATCCTTAGGAACCATGCCTTTATCATAAAGATATTCAAAATTTCAGTCATCCAAGTGGTAACAGAAACATTCCCAGCTCAAATCATTTCCGTAGTAATTTCATCTACACCTGGGATTTATGAAGTTTAAGTTTAGAAACAGCCGAAATAACTTCAGATTGTGTTATAGGGCCAACATTAAAGCCACCAATGCATTTGTCATCATTGCAAACGATGGGAATAGAACTAACCGCATTGTTTAGAATATCACTGAAATGCTCAGCCCACCTAGCCATGACAGAATCCTCACCTTCTATAACCTTACCTTGTTTATCCTTCAATCCCTGTATACCTGTTCATTTTCTACCACACAAAACAGTAACTATCTGGTACAGCTCTCTGCTGTTCTGCTGTTTAACTGCTTCCTCGGCTTTGTCAGCCAAGCCATCAAGTCAAAGATTGTTATCAGCAGCTAACTGATCCTTTACACGTTTATTAAGTTCTCTGTAATGCTTTCTATTAGGACTAGTAGGGTATTGATTAAGGACATTCCTGCAGTTCTTTCTTTCCGAAATAAGCTCAAGTACCTTATCACTCAGATAATTCTGCCTCTTCTGTTCCTTTTTTCCTAAAATAGTACTGTTAGTGTCCAAAAACGCCTGTTTAAAATGATCCCATTCTTCCTCAACTTCAGTAGTAAGCATACCATGACTGTCATAATAACTAAGTAACCTATCATGATAAGCTTTGGCTATAACTGGGTCTTTCAGAGCTGTTTACAAGAACCTTATAAAATTGCCAGTCAGTCCGACTAAACTAACCAGTCACAAGATGCGTGGAAAGGTGGAAAGTCAGACAGACCGCAAATGATCACAGTTGAGTTGGTTGACGACACTAAGATCATAGTTTGGCAAGACGTTGACAAAAATGGCCAGATCAAGGACGTCAGGTCTGTGCATAGTATTGAAGGGGTAAAACGTCGGCTCATAGGGAACGTCGACAATAAATCTCTTGTCAGTAGTATATTGGAGTAAAATACCCCCATTTTTGTTGCAGGCCCTTGAATGTCAAGCAGCATTTTTGGCATTAAGGTCACCTGGAAGTACTGTAGGAAGATTGGAGTCAAAAATGAGTTCAGATCATCATTCATAAGCATAGCATTTGGTGGCTTATATGCAACAACTAGATGAACAGTCCCAATTTTGGTGTCTAAAATAGCCACGGCTGTGGCTTCAAGAGTTATGAGGTTTAAAGTAGGTAAAAGATGATGGTGAATTGACCGCTTGATCATAACTGCCTCCTCCACTGTTATGCAAACGATCTGTACGATAGACCTCAGAGTTAGGCATTTTCAAGACATTTGAGGCACGCATATGCGTCTCACCAAGTAAAACAATGTCTGCCTGGGTATCTGTCAAAAATGAACAGAACTCAGGCAGATCACGAAGAATTCCGTGGCAATTCCAGATATAGATCTGAAGAGGAAAGCTATAAATACATATTCGTTTAACTTTAACATTATTTATTAAATATTCTACTGGTAGTTTAATTTTTCAAAATTCTATTAGCCAATTTTAAAATATTCACAAATATTAAATATAAATCGTAAAAATTTATATATTATTTTGGTCATATAGTTTTAAAATAAGCAGATTTTAGTTAAAGTTCAGATAAATTTAATTTTTAAATATTTATGCACATATAATTTCCCTCCTTTCTTCCCTCTTGCTCTGTGCTGTCTATGCCCGGTGTATCAAGGTGGTTTTGCCTAGACCCCGTCCTGCCACTGACAGCAAATAGGAGTGGAATATCTTTATATATAGGGGCGCAAGGCTCTTAATCTGTACTTCCCAGGTTCGAGTCCCAGTTGAGCCAGCATTGATATTTACATTAGCACCCATTCCTCCGAAGTAACTTGCTTGAAATCTTCTCTAAACTTGTCGTTACGTGTTAAAAACAAAGGTCGTATCATCATTTCTCTCTTCATTGGCCGCGCGCAAAGCTGAGTATGCGAAATCTGTGCGTTGTTGCTATGGAGCCTACTAAAGACGGGGCAATATTTTACATTTTCACAAGGATGCAGCTTGGAGACGACGAGAAAAACATTCATCCCGATTTATTGCATATAAATATATGAGCATCATGCCTATTCATATGTTATTCCCAGCTGGGTCAGCATTGAGATTTATCTCCGCTCAATTCCCCGCCCTGCCCACGGTCAGTAGGGGACACCGATGGGCTTTGAAAGGCCGTCGTCCGTCGGATGGGACGTTAAGCCATGGCCCGTGTACGGGAGAGCCATACCCTGTGCACGTTAAAGAACACGCTGGATGGCCTTGACGGGAGGCTACCATCTGTCTCCCAACAGCTGTTCCAGTGAGTCCCCTCCCCCAACCTTCTCTGAGGTCCATGTGTCCTGGCCATTTAGCCCATGGTGTGCAAAAAAGTGCCGCTCAGAGGTAAAACAACCCAACCCAACTCTTCATTGGCCGCGCGCAAAGCTGAGTATGCGAAATCTGTGCGTTGTTGCTATGGAGCCTACTAAAGATGGGGAAATATTTTACATTTTCACAAGGATGCAACTTGGAGACGACGAGAAAAACATTCATTCCGATTTATTGCATATACATATATGAGCATCAT
Source organism: Ryuthela nishihirai (assembly GCA_038380435.1). NCBI lineage: Eukaryota > Metazoa > Arthropoda > Arachnida > Araneae > Heptathelidae > Ryuthela > Ryuthela nishihirai. The sequence continues at coordinate 48,259,213 of JAWZYU010000022.1, forward strand.
GCCTATTCATATGTTATTGTTACGGGATGTATGCGCAAATTCAGAGGAGTTCAGAGCTTCAAATACTCGTGCAAGAAGACCGAAGGAGGCCACGAACGAGAGAACCATCGCTGCTGTTCGTGAACTTATTAAGGAAACCACACATCACCGTTCAGGTAATAAATTTAGATGTCAGTGTATCGATTGGCAGTGTGGAAACAATTATTCATCAATATTTTAAGTTCCGAAAAATCTGTGCGAAATGAGTATCCCACAAACTGACAAAACAGCATAAAAAGGGCTAGAGTCGCCTTATGTAAGGAGATGCTGGCAATGTTTGAACCTAGTGGCCCCAAACGGTTAACAGGCATTGTCACAGATAATGAGATGTGGTTTTATTACTATACAACTCCTAGGAAGATGTTTATTTTTCCTTTTGGGGAGGATTTGGGGATGCGGTTCATCTTCCGCAATGCTATGTTTGGATTGTGGAAGATGAACCGCATCCCCAAATCTTCCCACAAGACTTTCGCTCAAGGAAGGGAAGATTCAGAATTTTTTCCATTCCCAAGATGTCGTAGCTGTGGACACCTTACCAGAAAAATTCAATTTAAATGGTTTGGATTGGATTGTTTTACCTCTGAGCGGCACTTTTTTGCACACAATGGGCTAAATGGCCAGGCCACAAGAACCTCGAAGGCTCAGAGAAGGTTGGGGGAGGGGACCCACTGGAACAGCTGTTGGGAGACAGATGGTAGCCTCCCGTCAAGACCATCCAGCGTGTTCTTTAGCGTGCACAGGGTATGGCTCTCCCGCACACGGGCCACGGCTTAACGTCCCATCCGACGGACGGCGGCCTTTCCAAGCCCATCGGTGTCCCCTACTGACCGTGGGCACGGCGGGGAAATTTTGCGGAGATAAATCTCAACGCTGACCCAGCTGGGACTCGAACCTGCGAACTACAGATTACGAACCTGGCGCGCTACCGACTGAGCCACCCCCGCCCGTAATTTAAATGGTCAATACTTCATCAACGTTGTTTTTCATAAAACGGTTAAGGAGAAGAAGAAGCAGCATCCAACAACAGGCGTGTCAAGAGTTCTCCATCCTCATAACAATGCCAGTGCTCACAAAATTCGGCAAGTTACGGCCTATCTGAGGTAATGTAAAATAAAACATCCACCCCAAGCTGCATATTCATCCGATCTTACACCTTACGGTTTTCGGTTGATTCCAAAATTTAAAACGCAATTTGCTGGGAAGTCTTTTTCAAGGGTGCAAGACCTTATGAAAAGTTTTCATTCAAAGTTGTGTAGCGTGAATACCACCAAGTGATCCAGAATTGGCGTATATATCTGCAACTTTGCATAGAGACTATAGGGGAGTACTTTGAAGGACAGTAAAAGTTTTGCTAATATTTGTTCTGTAGATGCATGTCAATAATTTTTTGAACGCCCCTCGTAATAGAAGTATCGACACATTCACATTGTGTTTGTTATGCATAATCAAAATTCCCCGCCCTGCCCACGGTCAGTAGGGGACACCGATGCGCTTGGAAAGGCCGCCGTCCGTCGGATGGGACGTTAAGCCGTGGCCCCGTGTGCGGGAGAGCCATACCCTGTGCACGTTAAAGAACACGCTGGATGGCCTTGACGGGAGGCTACCATCTGTCTCCCAACAGCTGTTCCAGTGGGTCCCCTCCCCCAACCTTCTCTAAGTCTTAGGGGTCCTTGTGACCTGGCCATTTAGCCCATGGTGTGCAAAAAAGTGCCATTCAGAGGTAAAACAACCCAACCCAACCAAAGCCTAATCAAATTTCGGCAGTACCAAATTCGACCTTTATTTTTTCACTGAACTATACTATCAATATAAACGTTATCTCATACACAGTATCTGTGCTATGTGAATGTAAAACACAATTCAAAGGTCCATATTGCAAATAAACTTTTTACCAAAGAAAGGCAAAAAGAATAAAGATTGTAAAAAAAACGAGATTTTCCACAAGTGATATTTTCCATAAAAAAACTTATTTTAAAAATTAGGAAGCGTCGAATGCATAAATTTGCTTTTTTCCAATGAGAATGGGTTGGGTTGGATTGTTTTACCTCTGAGCGGCGCTTTTTTTGCACACCATGGGCTAAATGGCCAGGTCACAAAGAACCCGAGGGCTCAGAAAAGATTGGGGGAGGGAACATACTGAACAGCAGTTAGGAGACAGATGGTAGCCTCTGGTCAAGTTCCTCCATGGTGTTCTTTAACGTGCACAAGGTATGGCTCTCCCACACACGGGGCCACGGCTTTACGTCCCCTCCAACGGATGTTGACCTTTCCAAGCCTATTGGTGTCCCCTACTGGCTGAGGACAGTGCGGGAAATTTTGAGGAGATAAAACTCAAGAAGATTTCCGCCGATTCCTGTCCCAGGTAGGACTCGAATCTGGGAACTGCAGATTACAAGTCTGGAGCGCTAACGACTGAATGCTATAAAGAGAGAAAATTTTTATTTATTAAGTATAATATCATTGCAGGTAGCTTTAGAATGTATCTAACAAAAGAATATAATACAAAATATATTACATATATAACAATAATACAATATGAAAAGGTGAAACTTCGATATGGATTTAACTATATGGATACTTTTAATAATTTTAAAATTAAATAATTGTTATTACTATTTTTTGATTTGTCAAATATATCCTAAAGCTACTTGCAGTAGTATTATAATAAATTAAACTAATGTATATCACTCCAGTCATGACATCATTAACAGAGCTGTCATGGCTTTCACTAACATGATATCTGGTTAAGATTTCCCTTTACAGATCTCTATGGTGTATTAATTATATCGATAAGCCCTATCGGACCTCTATGGAAAGCAGTCGCATGGAAATAAATTTATTTGATTTAGTAAATAAAAATATATCATGCTTATATATTTCATTAATATTTTATAGATTTTATTTACCCACGGATATTAATATTTGAATTTTATAGACATATTGCACTACCGCTTCTTTGATAATATAAAATATATTTATATAATAAAATTTTATTCAGCAATACGTTGAAAATGATATAATCAAACTGGTGGCTTACTAAACAGCAAATTCTTTCATCAACTATTTATCTAGCAACCATGTTTTTGCCAACCCATCCTCGGTCATTAAACTATTATGGCTACGAAACGATGCAGTCAAGTGTAGCATAGAAGCTGAGATTTGCGGACGTCAGCTCCGGCACCATTTACAGTAGCCATAGCTCAGATCTGACACTTTTATGACGACAATAACCCTGCAATCTTTAGCATTTATATTATTTTTCAAGCTTTTAACCCCGACAGGGCAATATTCATTACATCATATTGACCTCAAAATAAGGACCTATTATTTGGTGATTTTTATGTTTTTGTGCTTCACATACCTCAAGATTGCTATAAAATGAAAATACTTCCGACATGCTCTGAGCACTATATCATGAAAATATTTTCACGTTTTATCTTAGACAGTTTCACCACTTTCTTTTTGCGAATGTGTGATAGCCAGTCGGTAACTTATTTCACTAGCTTAAGATTCGTGAGTCCAGACCCCAAAATTTCAGATTAATACTTTTACAATTTCTCAGTTCCCTACTTGGGTTAGGTTGTTTTACCTCTGAGCGGCACTTTTTTGCACACCATGGGCTAAATTGCCAGGTCACATGGACCCCGAAGGCTCAGAGAAGGTTGGGGGAGGGGACCCACTGGAACAGCTGTTGGGAGACAGATGGTAGCCTCCCGTCAAGGCCATCCAGCGTGTTCTTTAACGTGCACAGGGTATGGCTCTCCCGCACACGGGGCCACGGCTTAACGTCCCATCCGACGGACTGCGGCCTTTCCAAGCCCATCGGTGTCCCCTACTGACCGTGGCCAGGGCGGGGAATTTTGCGGAGATAAATCTCAACGCTGACCCAGCTGGGACTCGAACCTGGGAACTACAGATTACGAGCCTGGCGCGCTACCGACTGAGCCACCCCCGCCCCTCAGTTCCCTACTCACCTGATATTACTGCTCAGATCATTAGTTGGATTAAGTGATTTAAATGCCCAGCAAATGACGTAATTATGAATTCAATATAAAGGTGCTGAAAATTTTCATGAAGGGATTAATTTATGGCCAGAAAAAATTACCCCTCAAGCAGCTGCTTGTCACAGAGGTCTGACAGAAGCTTGTCAGTTTAATCACAAAATTTAAAATCAGGACAATAAAATCATAGAGGACATCTGTGGAGAAGGCAAAACTTCAGTAGAAGGCTAAGACAAGGAAACAACCATACTTTATCCGGTATTCGAACCCGGGTCCATCAAATCACTAACTAAACATGCTAACCTTTAAGACACTGGAAGTATAATTTTTCAGCTGAAAAGAGATGAGAAATTTTAAGGAAGACTCACTTTGATAAAAGAGAATGACAAAAGTTGAGGAAGACTGACTTTGATAAAAGAGAATGACATATTTAATTAGATTGACTTTGATAAAGGGGAATGACAATAATTTATAGAAAATTGAAATCAATACAAGAGAATGTCAGATTTTGACTATAGCAGAGTCTTACTGCTGAAAAAATTTTATTCTATAGATTGTTTTAAATTAATAAAGAAGCGGTAGTACAATATGTCTTTGATAAAAGGGAATGATAAATTTTAAGGAAGACTGACTTTGATAAAAGGTAATAACAATATTTAACGAAGACTGACTTCGATAAAAGTGAATGACGAAATTTAAGAAAGAATGCCTTTGATAAAAGCGAATGATCAAATTTAAGGTGGATTGACTTTGATAAAAGGGAATGACAAAATTTAAGGAAGGTGACTTTAATGAAAAGGAATGACAATATTTAAGGAAGAGTGACTTTGATAAAAGGGAACAATAAATTTTAAGATAGACTCGCTTTGATAAAAGACAATGCCAAGATTTAAGATAAAAGTCGATAAAGGTGAATGACGAAATTTAAGGAAGAATGCCCTTGATAAAAGCGAATGACCAAATTTAAGGTAGATTGACTTTGATAAAAGAGAATGACAAAATTTAAGGAAGTCTGACTTTAATAAAATGGAGTGACGATATTTAAGGAAGATTGACTTTGATAAAAGGGAACGATAAATTTTAAGGTAGACTCGCTTTGATAAAAGACAATGCCAAGATTTAAGATAAAAGTCGATAAAAGTGAATGACGAAATTTAAGGAAGAATGCCTTTGATAAAAGCGAATGATCAAATTTAAGGTGGATTGACTTTGATAAAAGGGAATGACAAAATTTAAGGAAGGTGACTTTAATGAAAAGGAATGACAATATTTAAGGAAGAGTGACTTTGATAAAAGGGAACAATAAATTTTAAGATAGACTCGCTTTGATAAAAGACAATGCCAAGATTTAAGATAAAAGTCGATAAAAGTGAATGACGAAATTTAAGAAAGAATGCCTTTGATAAAAGCGAATGATCAAATTTAAGGTGGATTGACTTTGATAAAAGGGAATGACAAAATTTAAGGAAGGCTAACTTTAATGAAAAGGAATGACAATATTTAAGGAAGATTGACTTTGATAAAAGGGAACGATAAATTTTAAGGTAGACTCGCTTTGATAAAAGACAATGCCAAGATTTAAGATAAAAGTCAATGCCAAGATTTAAGATAAAAGTCGATAAAAGTGAATGACGAAATTTAAGGAAGAATGCCTTTGATAAAAGCGAATGGCCAAATTTAAGGTAGATTGACTTTGATAAAAGGGAATGACAAAATTTAAGGAAGGCTGACTTTAATGAAAAGGAATGACAATATTTAAGGAAGCTTGACTTTGATAAAAGGGAACGATAAATTTTAAGGTAGACTCGCTTTGATAAAAGACAATGCCAAAATTTAAGGTAGACTGGCTTTGATAAAATGGAATGACAATATTTAAGGAAGCTTGACTTTGATAAAAGGGAACGATAAATTTTAAGGTAGACTCGCTTTGATAAAAGGGAATATCAAAATTTGAATAGGAAAATATCTATCCGAAGAAGACTGAAGAACGTCATTTTCATCCAAAGTGGTAAACTTCTATAAAAGTTGAACCTGTAATTGGAGTACAAAAACCGAAATTGCCAAATTTAATGAGGAAAACCTCAATCCAAAGGAGATTGAAAAACCTAAATTTTATCCAAAGGGATAAATTTCTATAAAAAGTGAACTTCACAAAATTAAGGTTCATAAAAGGGAATGGAAATTGAAAAAAAATCATAAAATGGAGAAAAATCTGAATCCAAAGGCGACTGAAAAAACCTTATTTTTATCCAAAGGAGGCAAGTTTCTATGAAAAATAAGCATCGCAAAATTTTTGGCGGGAGGGGTGAAATTGACGAAGGATAATTTCTATCTAAAGTGGAATAGCTCATAAAATGGAATCCTAATAAAATGGAATGACAATATTTAAGGAAGCGATAAGGAAGGATATTTAAGGAAGTTTTACCTCTGAGCGGCACTTTTTTGCACACCATGGGCTAAATGGCCAGGTCACATGGACCCCAAAGGCTCAGAGAAGGTTGGGGGAGGGGACCCACTGGAACAGCTGTTGGGAGACAGATGGTAGCTTCCCGTCAAGGCCATCCAGCGTGTTCTTTAACGTGCACAGGGTATGGCTCTCCCGCACACGGGGCCACGGTTTAACGTCCCATCCGAAGGACGGCGGCCTTTCCAAGCCCATCGGTGTCCCCTACTGACCGTGAGCAGGGCGGGGAATTTTTGCGGAGACAAATCTCAACGCTGACCCAGCTGGGACTCGAACCTTGGAACTACAGATTACGAGCACCGACTGAGCGCGCTACCGACTGAGCCACCCCCGAGTTTATTGGGTGTTGAATTTCGTTTAAAGCGCAATTACGAAATTTAAATGGTGGTTGAGTTTCATCGAAATGAGAAATGGCAAATCTAAGGAATGCTGTTTTCATTCGAAGGGAGGAGGAAGATTTAAGTAGAAAACCCACTCACCTCTGGTGATCGTAGAATTCCCGTTTTCAATGACAAATGATTTTGAATTTTTTCAATATTCGCAGCGTGGTGGAGGTTGCCTCAGTCAGTCGCACACCAGTATCGCAATCTGATGTAACCGAGTTCGACTCTCGACTGTTCCAGCTTTGCCGTGGCCCCGTGTGCGGGAGAGCCATACCCTGTGCACGTTAAAGAACACGCTGGATGGCCTTGACGGGAGGCTACCATCTGTCTCCCAACAGCTGTTCCAGTGGGTCCCCTCCCCCAACCTTCTCTGAGCCTTCGGGGTCCATGTGACCTGGCCATTTAGCCCATGGTGTGCAAAAAAGTGCCGCTCAGAGGTTAAATAACCCAACCCTGTTCCAGCTTTGGGATTCATCTCTACTAATCCTCAACCTGCCCTTGTTGAGAATAAAGACATCAATGGAATTGGAAAGGCTGGAATATTAAACCATGGTTCCATATACATGAGAATCATATCCTGTGCATGCTTAAGAACACGCTGGATGGACTTGATGCAAGACTTCCGTCTATTGACTAACAAATATCCATTGGGTTTCTTTCCTCAACCTTCTCTGATTCCTTGGGGTCCTTGTGACTGCATATTTAGTCCATTCTGTGCAAAAACGTTCATTTCAAAGGCAAAACAATCTAACCCAATACTGATATTTTTTCACCTTTTCAAAGGAAAAGAAGCATCGATGGGCTTGGAAAAGTCGCCGCCATCGAGAGAGAGGTTAAGCCATCAGACGGATCATACCATGTAAGGGAATTTATTTACGTTTTGGTAACTGTAGATAATTTGTGGATGTTTGGAACGGCTATGTGGAAAGTTATTCCAGTTTAGGAAATGTTGGAAATTTATTCATACTTACGTGCATTGTGTCATCATACTATGAGCAAGTCGAAGAACATCCTCGATGGGCTTGACAGGAAGTGTCCATTTTTCTCAGTCCATCCTTTCGAATCCTGTGAGACACCTTACTCTAACTTTTCTGAGCTCTTGCCTCTTTCTAACTATTAGCTTATTGTCTGCACAAAAATGCCCCTCAGATGTAAAACCATCCAACCCAACAACTTCTTTCGAATTTGTGGGGCGGGGGGGTGGCTCAGCTGGTAGCGCGCCAGGTTCGCAATCTGCAGTTCCCATATTCGAGTCCCATCTGCGCCAGCGTTGAGATTTATCGCCGCAAAACCCACACCCTGTCCTCGATCAGTATGGGACACCGATGGGCTTGGAAAGGACTCCGTCCGTCGGGTGGGACGTTAAGCCGTGGCTCCGTGTGCGGGAGAGTCATACCTGTGCATGTTAAAGAATACGCTGGATGTCCTTGACTGGAGGTTACCATCTGTCTCCTAAGAGCTGTCCGATGGTTCTTCTTCCCCCAACCTCCTAGGGGTCCTTGTGACTTGATCATTTAGCCCATAATGTGCAAAAAGAGTGCCGCTCAAAGGTGAGAAATCTAATCTGTCCACAACATCTTTTTTACAGTAGGTTTTTTCCGACTATAAACCTCTAGTGATATATTGTGCAAAAGGGTCTCTTTGGAAGTCAACTGGACACAACTGGAGACTCATTGTTGATTACATATTCTACAATAGTTTATTTATTCTATATAAAATTTCTCGATCAAATATTGAGGGATTCTCACAGAAGTATATTAGAAAATGCTATTTACGTTGAAAACAGCAACTGGAAATATTTTATTTCCACAAGCAACTAATAGCAATTGCATCCACTTTTGCTTTAAGTGAATTCTTTAGAGAAGATTTCACAATACATTGAGTTTTGTTTCTTTGTGTTGAAATGCCACGACGGAAGCCAAGCAACCAATTTCTCCAGATTCCATTAAAACAGTTTGCTTAGTGGTTTCTCCAATAAATAATAGATAAGGGCAGTTGCACTGATCTCTGACTCCATTATTAATTCAGATTAAAGTACATTCACCGAATAATTCTAACAATCCACAGAGATAGTTCCCAACAGATGGGTTTCAATGAAATTTGAGGTTGACTGAATGAAGTGCAGTTTTAAAACAACTAATATGAATCACAGTTGTTTTTTTAACGGTAACTTATTTCCGGCAATAAACTTATAGTAGTGTCCCAGATAAGAATAAAATGACTTAAATTTAGATTATAATAAATGAAATATATAAATACCTCCTCAAGCAGGTGCTTGCTACAGAGGTCTGTCAGTTTATATGCCATAGTAGGTCTGAGAAGATGGCAGGACCTCAGCAGAAAAAAGACACAAACAGCCATGCCTTACCCGGGGCTCGAACCCAGGTCCTTGGATCAGTAGCCAAGCGCGGTAACCACTCGGCCATGGGACGGCCCAGATTATAATAATGGATTTTAAATATAAAAATAATTACTTAATGCCTTTAAAACAGAAGTCTGTTCGTTAAAATCTGCTGGTAACTCTTGGAACTCTTCATGTTTTGATGGCTATGGGAAATTTATTGAAGTGTTGGTGGACCATTGGAAATTTATTTAAGTTTTAATAACTGCAGATAATTTGTGGATGTTTGGAACGGCTGTATGGAAAGTTATTCCAATTTAGGAAATCTTGGAAATTTATTCATATTTACGTGCGTTGTGTCAAAAGTAATCAAGTTTACATATGCTGATATTTATTTTGTCAAATTACTGCAAAAAATTTTAACGCTACTATTAACCTGTTCTCTTTGCTTATTGGACTGGAGCTATGGTGCCTCAGTAGGTAGCTCACCTGGCTCGTAATATGAAGTTCCTAGGTTCGAGTCCCTGCTAGGCCATTGTTGAGATTTATCTACGCAAAACTCGCCGCCCTGCCCTCGGGCAGTTGGGGACACCACTTGGCTTGGAAAGGCTGCCTTCCGTTGGATGGGATGTTACGCCATGGCTTCTGTGCGGGAGAGCCATACCCTGTGGACGTTAAAGAACACACTGGTAATCTTCACAAGAGGCTAGTGTCTACTAATTTCTGTCCAGTGGGTCCCCTTCCCAACCTTCTCTGAACCTTCGGGGTCCTTGTGACCTGGCCATTTAGCCTATTGGGTTCAAAAAAAGTGCCGCTCAGAGGTAAAAACCACCTAATATATTGGACTGAACCTTAGCCTACTACGCACACCAGCCACTGAATTAGAAACCTTTATTCAATACCGAGTTGGACTTTCTTTAGTCCGAATCACAGCATGTATGCAGTTTGGAATAGACTCCACAAGGTGTTCGAGTTCTTCAACATCTTCAGCATACGAGGCGTCCACTAGACAGCCCTTTAATTGGCTCAAATTTGACGGAAGAGGAATTTACTCCCGCATCTGTTTTTCTAACATGTCTCATACATACTGAAGGGGTTCAGATCCGGACTTTGTCGTGGCCAGGGAAGATGGTTGAAGTCGCTGTCATGCTCGCTGAACCACTGTTGAACACATCTTGCGCGATGAAGAGTAGTATTGTCGTCCATGAAACAGCCGTCACCTACTGGATAAAAAGTCAACATTACAGGATGGACTTGATTGGCAACAATGTTCAGATAATCCTTGAAGGACACTCGACTTTCCAGCAATATCAGGGGACCCGTTCTATACCAACAGTACAGGTTTCACAACATGACACCGTCTCCAGAACCTTGAGTTGTGTTTACAAGGCAAGCTGGGTCCATTGCTTCATGGGGCTTCTTCCAAACTCTTTTCCTGCCATCGGTACAGAACGAGGTGTACCGCGACTCGTCGGACCACATGACTTTTTTCCAGTCTTCCAGTGTCCAGTCACGGTGTTCCTGACACCACTGTAGGCGAACTTTCCTGTTTTTCGCAGAAATCAGTGGTTTTCGTATAGGCATGCTACTGTTAATATCGATCTTCTTCAATTCCCTGCGCAAAGTTCGCTGAGATATGGGTCGACAGCAGCCTTCATTGAATGAATTCTTCGATCAGTTGCTGCGCACAAGAAGTTTCTGACAGATTGTTGTCGCTCCACACTTACGCCTCTTAGACAAGTAATGTGGGTTATTTTTCCACTGATTAAAAACCCGAGATATCTCACCTTTTGAGAAACCAGTTAGCTCTGCTGTTTTTAAAATCGTCGCTCCAGCCAGACGGGCATCCACAATAAGCCCTTTATCGAATCCCGAAAGATCCTTTGTTTTTACCATTGTGATCAACGCTACTGACGATTACTGAAAAACAGCTGTCTTAAATAGTTGCCTTAATCACGTGAATCACCATGCATTTAACATATACACTGCGCAAGTGACGTTTACTTACGTATACTTAAAGGTTTCTAATTCAGTGGTCAGTGTGTGTATGTATATTATACCTAACCCAGACGTTGCATTAACAAACTAGTTAATTTTAAAAATTTAGTGTAATTTTAAGTAATTTTATCTTTTAAAATTCAAATGGTAGATATATATTTTAAAATTTTTTGCAATTTATTTTAGAATATTCATCAATGTCTTAATAAACTTATAATGAATAAATTATTCCACGATACCTAAAAATAAACAATTTTTCTCTTCTTTTATATTATTGTAGTTATAGAGGTCTTATCGTCATTGTTGTATTTTGCTAATACTGGTACACGCCAAAAATTGTCTTGAGCTGGGTGGGATGTAATTTTTCCCCTAAATCCAATATTAGCAGAATATAACAAAGAAGACAGTGGCTTCAAATAAACCTAATAATCATTGGAAACGAAACAGAAGATATTTATGGGTTAAAAATATATAGCAGCATGCACAATGCATGGAAAGATGTACAAAAAATTCCAGGTTGTGCCTTTCTCGTGTTATGCATAAGCCTGAAATACACCTGGGGCGGGGGTGGCTCAGTCGGTAGCGCGCCAGGCTCATAATCTGTAGTTCCCCGGTTCGAGTCCCAGCTGGGTCAGCGTTGAGATTTATCTCCGCAAAATTCCCCACCCTGCCCACGGTCAGTAGGGGACACCGATGGGCTTGGAAAGGCCGCCGTCCGTCGGATGGGACGTTAAGCCATGGCGCCGTGTGCGGGAGAGACATACCCTGTGCACGTTAAAGAATACGATGGATGGCCTTGACGGGAGGCTACCATCTGTCTCCCAACAGCTGTTCCAGTGGGTCCCCTCCACCAACCTACTCTGAGCCTTCGGGGTCCATGTGACCTGGCCATTTAGCCCATGGTGTGCAAAAAAGTGCCGCTCAGAGGTAAAACAACCCAACCCAAAGCCTTGACGGGAGGCTACCACCTGTCTCCCAACAGCTGTCCCATGGTTCCCTTCCCCGAACCTTCTCGGAGCCTTCAGTATTCTTGTGACCTGACCATTTAGTGCATTGTGTGCAAAAAAAGGACTCTCGGAGATAAAAGAACCCAACCCCAAAACATCTCGAAATAAAACTCTAATTTCGTTAAGGGGCAAAAATACAACATAAAGAAAAAAACAAAAAAATTAAGCAAATTTAATTTTTATTTTAGCATTATATTATTATTGTTTTAAACTCCAATATAATTGTTTTTTGCACACTATAATCAGAGATAAGATTATTTGTGATTTAATAATCCTAACAATGCCTTTTTTAATGCCTGATGCGTTCTTCTTTAACTTTAAACTTTCAGCATAATATTGATCAAATAAAATTCTGCAGGCGAGCACATATAATTTTAAATGAATTAAAGTGAATTATATAGTTGTACCATTGTCATTGGTCGGTGCGAATAAAAAAAAATAATTGTTTACAAATATTTACGTGTTTGAACATTCTAATTTGCATAGTCAAATGTGAAAAATCTTTAGAAGTGCTGAAATTATGAACAAGGATAGGTGAGACACGCAGAGTCCAATGTATCTTCTTATAGGTAAATACAATAATATAAACAATTATAGAGAAATAGTTAAAAAAACGTGTTTAACCGGACCAGTGACTTTTGCCGAAAACCAGCCCTATTTTTTAAATCGTGTTAGTTTAGGATTAGATGTATATATTGCATGCAGATTATTATAGTATATTACTAATTACGAAAATATATAGGCGTATGTTTTCTAAAAGAATATCAGTTAGTTTTATATTATAATACTTATTTTGAATACAGAAATAAAGTTTGCATAATGACTCTTGAAATTAAATAATATATTTAGTAACCGGTTAAAAGATTAATAACAATTGTACTTAAAATATATCTAGTAATATTGTTGTGAATGTTTGAAATTTATGCAGCTCGCATTCTAGAAAAGTCTCCTTCTAGTTAAGGGGATTAAAAATGTTTAAATTTGTGTGTAAACAGCTGTAAACTTGTAACGTTTTTCAGCTAATTATTTCGAATATTTCTTGTCTCATCATCATCCTCAAGCAGCCATGGGCTACGGAGGTCCAACCAGACCGTGAAGTTTAATTCTCCAAGCATATCTGTCCTGAGCTACATCTGCTGCATTCGGCCACTACACACCAATTTTAACAAGGTCCTGTTTGACATTGTCTGCCCACCGCATCCTAGGTCTCCCCCTCCTTCTGAGGCCTTTTGGCACACTATTCATAACCTTATTCGCCAATCTATAATTATCCATACGGGCAACATGGCCAAACCAGCGGAGTCTCTCTCTGCACAATATGCTGCTTAAAGGAGGTTGCAGACTCCTTTGCCTATAGAGAACATTTTTTTGTGAAACTTTACTACTGAATTATTTGTATAACGTTGTGAGCGTGAGTAACAAATATTACTTCCATCACATGTGGCAGCTTGGTTTCCCGATTTCTGACACAGGTGGCGCCAGTGGTGAATCAACAAAATATGCGAGAATGTAGATAGGTCACATTGTTGAAGCATGGTTATTCTCTGGTGGTCTAGTGGTTATGACCCCTGACCATCTTCCGGTAGACGTGGTTTCAAATCACACTAAGAGCAACTAATTTTTTCAGCTAATTATTTCAAGTTTTTCTTGTCCTAAATGACATTTTACTTGTGATACTTTATTACTAGCTTACTATGCCAGGCCTTTTTTTTTATGTCTTTAACTAGCTGACTACACCCAGCGTTACCGTTTAATTAGCTGACTATTCCCGGAGTTACCGTTTCTCCAGCTGACTCTATCCGGCGTTACCATTTCACTAGCTGACTCTACCCAACCTTGTCACTCTTAAGATGCAATATGTATCTTGTGAGTTTCATTAATAATAATAATAATTTATTCCATGCATGAGGTTACAGTAAAGCCGATGTACAGGTAATTCTGGATTTAATTTAAACGTTCAAGTGGTTTGATACCCCAATACATTTGCGAAATTGAAAAGAAATATTAAGGAGAGGGCAAAAATAGAAACATGTTTACAAGAATTGTTTAATTATCGATACATATATAAGCAAAAATGACAAGTTGCAGAGACGAAGACAAACATATATGAAAGATGACAAGAAACGTAGTAAGATCAGGAGGAAGAAAAAGAAGGTTTAAGACAACAGAGAGTAACATTAAACGAATGAACAGGGGAAAAGGGATTACGAATAATCCAGACAAAGGGCGAAGATGGGGAGTAAGAAAAGGGGTGACGAGATATTGTTGGTCAAACGTTTCAATATTCTAATAGGAGTGGAGTAATATAGTTTTTGAGTTTTGTTTTATAATTTAAAGAAGTAATATCGCTTGGTAGGGAGTTCCAAGTTGAGGAGGGACGGGGGTGGCTCAGTTGGTAGCGCGCCAGGCTCGTAATCTGTAGTTCCCAGGTTCCAGTCCCAGATGGGTCAGCGTTGAGATTTATCTCCGCAAAATTCTCCGCCCACGGTCAGTAAGGGACACCGATGGGCTTGGAAAGGCCGCCGTCCGTCGGATGGGACGTTAAGCCGTGGCCCCGTGTGTGGGAGAGCCATACCCTGTGCACGTTAAAGAACACGCTGGATGGCCTTGACGGGAGGCTACCATCTGTCTCCCAATAGCTGTTCCAGTGGGTCCCCTCCCCCAACCTTCTCTGAGCTTTCGGGGTCCATGTGACCTGGCCATTTAGCCCATGATGTGCAAAAAAGTGCCGCTCAGAGGTAAAACAACCCAACCCAAGTTGAGGTTGCTTGAAAAGCAAAAGAAATTTCATCATATTAGCTTTGAAAATCTTGGGAGTAGAAAACATTTTGTTATCAGAGCGAAAGATGTGGCGATGTCGTAATCGAATATAGGGTGTAAGAATCGAATGAAGGGCGTAAGACTTGTTATAAATAGAGTCGTGAATAAAGGTAATCGTGAATTGCATTAAAGATCAGTTTTTAACAGCCCCTGCGCCCCCAACCCCTTAGCACAGATTCAACACGTATTTATGTTGGTGTTGTAATAAGAAAAAAAAAAACGATTAACTGCAGTGTTGCCAACTCCGAAAGATGAAATCGCCCTAAACTTCAGAAAATGGTAATAATGAACTTGACAGCGATAGTCGTTTTTCATAAGATATGGCAATTATTTTGCATCTAATAAGTTCCCCTTTTGGAATTTTGACTTCAGAGTGGCCATTGTAACTTGGACGACAACCAAGGACAATTTGTCAAATTTTGAATAGTCTTCCACGATTTTCTGATGACTTATGGCTGCCAAAGACACCGAGACATCTTCTTTATTATTGTTATAAATTTGGCATCCAAAATAAGTGTTTTCCTAAACTGCAATTATTTTTGAACCCTTGCATGTTTTCTGTGAATATTTTAAAATTGCGCCCAAAACAAGTTTAAGCATTTAACCGAATGTGCTACTTTTGAAAGAAGGCAAATTAATCTAAAACGATTTTTCACATTCTGAAAGAATATGCAATAAAGGCTTTATTATCTGTCAGGCACAGGGATTAGAACATTCTGATTATATTAGCATTCCATCATCGTAGGGTTGGGTTGATTTACCTATGAGCGCCACTTTTTTTCACACAATGGGTCAAATGGACAGGCCACAAGGTGCCTGAAGTCTCAGAGAACGTTGGGGGGAGGGGACACACTGAACAGCTATTAGAAACAGATGGTAGCCTCCCGTCAAGGCCATCCAGCATGTTCTTTCATATACACAGGGTATGGATCTCCTACAGATGGGGCCATGGGTTAACGTCCCATCCGATGGACGCCGTCCTTTCTAAGCCCATCGGTGTCCCCTACTGACCATGGCCAGGGAGTTTTGCGGAGATAAATCCCAACTCTGACCCAGGTAGGATCGAACCTAGAAACTGCAGAATACGAGTCTTGCCCATCACCATCTGAGCCTCACCACCCTACATCAACCTACGAAAAACCAGTAAATAGCAATAGTGAAACTAAAATTTTAGATATGAATTAATGTAAACCTTATTGTAACCAATATAATCATTACAAACAATATGCTAAGTACTTATGGGACAATGGCGGGGGTGGCTCAGTCGGTAGCGCGCCAGGCTCGTAATCTGCAGTTTCCATGTTCGAGTCCCAGCTGCGTCCGCTTGAGATTAATCTCCGCAAAACTCCCCGCTCTGCCCACGGTCAGTAGGGGACATCAATGGGCTTGGAAAGGCCACTATCCGTCGAATGGGACGTTTGGCCGTGGCTCCGTGTGAGGGAGAGGGTTCCATACCCTGTGCACGTTAAAGAACACGTTGTATGGCCTTGACAGCAAATTGCCATCTGTCTCCCAACATCTGTTCCAGTGGGTCCCCTCCCCCCAACCTTCTCTGAGCCTTCGGGGTACTTGTGACCTGACCATTTAGGCCATGGTGTGCAAAAAAGTGCAGCTCATAGATAAAACAACTCAAAACTTATGAAACAATGAAAACAAGTCAAATTTAATCTTGGTTTATTAAAAACAAACTGCATTTACTGAGCATCTATCCACTACCAAGCTGTTTATGTAACAGGATGAAGATGAGTGCAGAGGAAAAATTGAGCCGGGTGGGATCTGAACCCACGATATCCTAATGTCATCAGGAATGTCGTGTAAAGACAGCGACTGGCCAGATAGTGTATAACATATCAGCAGTGGAGGAGAGATTGATCAGCAGTCGGTGGCTCAGTGCTCAGAGACTTGTTATTAGGAGGTCGTGGGGTTCAGGCATAGCGGTCGTGGAGGTCGTGGGGTTCAGTCAATGAGGTCGTGCAGGTCGTACGGTTCAGTCAATGAGGTCGTGCAGGTCGTGCGGTTCAGTCAATGAGGTCGTGGAGGTCGTGCGGTTCAGTCAATGAGGTCGTGCAGGTCGTGGGGTTCAGTCAATGAGGTCGTGCGGTTCAGTCAATGAGGTCGTGCAGGTCGTGGGGTTCAGTCAATGAGGTCGTGCGGTTCAGTCAATGAGGTCGTGCAGGTCGTGCGGTTCAGTCAATGAGGTTGTGCAGGTCGTGCGGTTCAGTCAATGGGGCGTGCAGGTCGTGGGGTTCAGTCAATGGGGCGTGCAGGTCGTGCGGTTCAGTCAATGAGGTCGTGCAGGTCGTGCAGTTCAGTCAATGAGGTCGTGCAGGTCGTGCGGTTCAGTCAATGAGGTCGTGAAGGTCGTGCGGTTCAGTCAATGAGGTCGTGCAGCTCGTGAGGTTCAGTCAATGAGGTCGTGCAGGTCGTGGGGTTCAGTCAATGAGGTCGTGCAGGTCGTGGGGTTCAGACAATAGGGTCGTGGAGGTCATGGGGTTCACCCGGCTCACGACAATTTTTCCTGGGTTGGGTTGGGTTCTTTTACCTCTGAACGGCACTTTTTTGCACACTTGATTTTCACTTGAGAGTTCAAATAGCCATGAAAAGATCCACACTTCCAGGGGTACTCTCTTACATTACTTCTATATAGCTATCTCCTGTGGATGTTCTCATGTGGATACGTTCTTTGCATTCAACTACGTGAGTGAAAAACAACATTTAAAGAGAGGAGAAAAGGTTGGGTTGTTTTACCTCTGAGCAGACGTTTTTTACACAGAATGGCCTAAATGGCCACGTGCAAAAACCTCGAAGGCTCAGACAAGGTTGGGGGAGGGGACCCACTGGAACATCTGTTGGGAGACATATGGTAGCCTCCCGTCAAGGCTATCCAGCGTGTTCTTTAACGTGCACAGGGTATGGCTCTCCCGGGCCACGGCTTAACGTCCCATCCGATGGACGGCGGCCTTTCCAAGGCCATTGGTGTCCCCTACTGACCGTGGGCAGGGCGAGGAGTTTTGCGGAGATAAATCTCAACGCTGACCCAGCTGGGACTCGAACCTGGGAACTACAGATTACGAGCCTGGCACGCTACCGACTGAACCACCCCCCGCCCCCAAACTTTTTTTTTCCTCTGTACTCATCTTCATCCTGTTATACAAAGCAGCTTGTATTGGATAGATACTCAGTAAATCAGTGGTGAGCTGTGAATTGAAGTTTTGAGTTGTTTTATCATGTCTGTAATCACTGCAATTTAACACTTTTAAATACAGTTTCACATTATGTCAATAATAACTTAGTTACTTTTTAAATAAGCTTTTTATGATAAAATGTGACTGAAGATAATTCAGAGATCTCAATCAAATCCATTTAAATCTCGATTATCAACAATATTCTCTCAGTATTTAAGGAGTTATGGAAATTGGAATATTTAGCAGCAAAAATGCTAGTTTAAATAATTGCCCTGAAATGTTAATAGAAATCAATTAGAACGGAATCAGTTTCCATTACACTTTTTACTAACATATTTAACAATGTTTTTAATAGTTCGCGTAATAATTATGTTAGTTTTTTCCGTTACTACGCCAGAGTTGAGATGTTAGAATAAATGTTAATATCAATTCCTTGCTAAAAAATATATCAAAAACAATGCCTCGTTAACATAATATGTTAATATCAGTTCTCCACTATAAAATAATTGCAATAAAAATGTTTCTGTTGGCACAATATGTTAATATCAATCATCCTCTGTTAGGAAGTAATAGTATTAAGAATGTTTCTGTTAGCATAATGTGTTCAAATCAATGTACTCCAGAAAAATATGTCGATAGCAATGCCTCTGTAATTCAATATGTAGTACCAATGCACTGCGAGAAAATACTACTGATAGCAATGCCTCTATTATCACAATGTGTTAATATCAATGTCAGCCAGACTACATTGCAACCCATGCGCAACTTGTACCCTCAGGCATCCGTAGACTGCAAAGACTATGCAATTAAGTTTTCCAAAACACGCTATCCTAACATTTGTCTAGGGACGGGGGTGGCTCAGTCGGTAGCGCGCCAGGCTCGTAATCTGTAGTTCCCAGGTTCGAGTCCCAGCTGGGTCAGCGTTGAGATTTATCTCCGCAAAATTCCCCGCCCTGCCCACGGTCAGTAGGGGACGCCGAAGGGCTTGGAAAGGCCGCCGTCCGTCGGATGGGACGTTAAGCCATGACCCCGTGTGCGGGAGAGCCATACCCTGTGCACGTTAAAGAACACGCTGGGTGGCTTTGAAGGGGGGCTACCATCTGTCTCCCAACAGCTGTTCCAGTGGGTCCCCTCCCCCAACCTTCTCTGAGCCTTCGGGGTCCATGTGACCTGGCCATTTAGCCCATGGTGTGCAAAAAAGTGCCGCTCAGAGGTAAAACAACCCAACCTAACATTTGTCTACTGAAGGGTAGACCTAGTAAGATCCTCTTTGGTATTTTCAGCATACCTAATACTAATTGTATCTCTCCCTTTCCTCAATCCATCAGAAATACTGTTCATAACTCTGCATAGAGTTGTAAACCGTATTTCTAATGATTAATCTCAATTTTATCTTACTGTTTTATTTATATTTTCACTTATCAATTTGCAGTGTTTAATTATATTAAAAATTATATTATATTGTTGAAATAAATTTCAATTTGAATTTGGATTTATAATTCATTTAGTTTTGATATTTTGAAAAATATTTTATTCAAATTTAGGTCCCATGATTAAAAAACGTGCTTTGATTAGACTTGCACTTTGAAAATTTTTATATTTCCCACTTTCTACTATTTCATATAATAACTACCAGTAGAAAAATTATTACAAGGTTTTTATTACTTATCATTATATTCTAATAATTTAGTCATTAATCAAAATTATTGGATATCTAGATAAGTTCCTACTAAAGTTCGGAACGCAACTAATTCAAATCCATTATACTGAAATCAGGTTACAGCTCATTTTCCACATTTCGGTAATCGATTAATTCGGGAATCTGACGTTCTACCTGTACATCTGAATAAAGATCAGCAATTCGAAACGCTGACTTTCAAAGGCACACATAATTAATCCAACCCAGGTCAATCTGAAGCTCAGAAAACAAGTCACGAATGTGCTGAATCTGGTCACAATTTCGGGCGGGGGTGGCTCAGTCGGTAGCGCGCCAGGCTCGTAATCTGTAGTTGCCAAGTTCGAGTCCCAGCTGGGTCAGCGTTGAGATTTATCTCCACAAAATTCCCCGCCATGCCCACGGTCAGTAGGGGACACCGATGGGCTTGGAAAGACCGCCGTCCGTCGGATGGGACGTTAAGCCGTGGTCCCGTGTGCGGGAGAGCCATACCCTGTGCACGTTAAAGAACACGCTGAATGGCCTTGACGGGAGGCTACCATCTGTCTCCCAACAGCTCTTCCAGTGGGTCCCCTCCCCCAACCTTCTCTGAGCCTTCGGGGTCCATGTGACCTGACCATTTAGCCCATGGTGTTCAAAAAAGTGCCGCTCAGAGGTAAAACAACCCAACAACTGGTCATAATTCTTCCAATTTTTTGTAACAACATTTTTCGGTGCCTATAACCAAGCGATTTTACCAATTCATAGTATTCACTAAAAATGTATATTTTAGTTTTTAAAATCAACATATTTTCTTCATCGTTTAAAAAGTCGCTTTTTTTTCATTTCATTAGTCATCAGAAATGCGTGTTTTTGTTTTTAAGCGGATAATTTTTACTGCCGCTCTTTAAGAATATACACTACAGGGAAAAATTCCAACACAACCTAGAAGGATTAATACCATTTTATTGAAACGCAGGCAGCTCTTAGCATACACTGAGATGGGCGATTGATTGCATTATCAAAAAATATATGGAAAATTCACACTTTACCTATCAGGTATAATTACCGTATTTCTAGTATGATGTTGAACCGCCCCGCGCAACAGTTCATTCATGAACACGGCGGGGAAGGCTATCGTACAGCTCTGGGTTGGGTTGTTTTACCTCTGAGCGGCACTTTTTTGCACACCATGTGCTAAATGACCAGGTCACATGGACCCCGAAGGCTCAGAGAAGGTTGGGGGAGGGGACCCACTGGAACAGCTTTGGGAGACAGATGGTAGCCTCCCGTCAAGGTCATACAGTGTGTTTTTTAACGTTGGATTGTTTTACCTCTGAGCGGCACTTTTTTGCACACCATTTGCTAAATGGCCAGGTCACATGGACCCCGAAGGCCCAGAGAAGGTTGGGGGGAGGAGACCCAATGGAACAGCTGTTGGGAGACAGATGGTAGCCTCCCATCAAGGCCATCCAGCGTGTTCTTTAACGTGCACAGGGTATGGCTCTCCCGCACAAGGAACCACGGCTTAACGTCCCATCCGGCGGACGACGGTCTTTCCAAGCCCATCGGTGTCCCCTACTGACCGTGGGCAGGGCGGGGAATTTTGCGGAGATAAATCTCAACGCTGACCCAGCTGGGACTCGAACCTGGGAACTACAGATTACGAGCCTGGCGCGCTACCGACTGAGCCACCCCGCCCCGTACAGCTCTGTAATAATAATAATGTAGCTGAGGCATAGAACGCCAAATAGCGCGTAGTTGCTGTTCCGTTTCAACGACAGTGGTTGGCGCACTTCTTGGGTGTTGTTCGAGCTGTTGGCCCATCATATCCCTGACGTGTTCAATGGGTGAAAGGTCCGGTGAGTGTACTGACCATGGTTGTACCTGAACGTTTTCTTCGTGTAGATACTGCAGACTAATGCGGGCTAAATTTCATTAATTTTATTTTGCTGGTAAACGTTTTCGTGCTACTGAATAAATGGCACCGCCACTGTCGGAAAAATGTTCGTAACATATCGTTGGGCAGTTAGAGATCCCCTTATGATGACCAGTTCCGATCGAGATGTCCGACTAATGGCACCCCACACCAAGACACCAGGTGTTGGAGCTATGTGACATTGTTGCACGCACTGTGGGGCGTTCCTTTTCCCTGGATGACAGCGAACACGTTGTCTACCTTCGTGCTGACCAAGACAAAAATGAGATTCGTCATTAAACACCACGGTACTCGACTCTTGTTCGTTCCAGTTCTGCCTGAGGATTTTTTGGGTTGGGTTGTTTTACCTCTGAGAGGCACTTTTTTGCACACCGTGGGCTAAATGGCCAGGTCACATGGACCTCGAAGGCTCAGAGAAGGTTGGGGGAGGAGACCCACTGGAACAGCTGTTGGGAGACAGATGGTAGCCTCCCGTCAAGGCCATCCAGCGTGTTCTTTAACGTGCACAGGGTATGGCTCTCCCGCACAAGGGACCACGGCTTAACGTCCCATCCGACGGCCTTTCCAAGCCCATCGGTGTCCCCTACTGACCGTGGGCAGGGCGGGGAATTTTGCGGAGATAAATCTCAACGCTGACCCAGCTGGGACTCGAACCTGGGAACTACAGATTACGAGCCTGGCGCGCTACCGACTGAGCCACCTCCGCCCCTGTCTGAGGACACACCACTGAAGTCGTACTTCTATGTGGACAGATGTGAGGGGCAAATGCAGGCTCGCAATGAAAACTGTAAATCCTGTTGTGTACTGTCCGTCTGGTAGTCATTCGATGTGCTACCTGTTGCCAGTCCCTTTGCAGTTGCGTTGTAGTCGCGAATCTGTCACGCAATGCCGTGTGTCTCAAATGGCGGTCCTATTGCTCCGTGGTCATACGTCGTCTTCCTGATCCTTGTCAGCATGTGCTAGATCCTTCTTGAACCCACTGTCGCCATTTGTGTGTACTGGGATTACGGCCAACAAAATTGGCCACATCTCTGTACGACAAACCAGCTTCTCTAGGCCGATGATTCTTCCACGCTCAAATTCTATTAACTGTTGGAACGGCTGTCGACGTCTGCGTAAGGGCATGTTTAGGGACTTAGAAAATTTTCCACAACGTTTTGTCAACCAGGAAGTTTAGTTGCCTTTACCTGTGTTTGACTGCTCTGCACATATGACGTCAGCTCGCACCTGTCCAATCGTTTCGATTATCTTGCAAACCTAATCGTTTCCATGCGTTTACATATACTACCAACACCCTAAATTTCGTCACATTTGCATAACTTCTTGCAAGTGTTGCATTTTTTATTTCCTGCAGTGTATATATATATATTACCAATGTCTCTTTGCTAAATTTGCGTTGGCCCATGATTCTTAAATTCAATATAATCACCAAATTTTCATTATTATGTTTTGAAATCGAAAGTTTATTTTTAGTTTAATTTAGTATATGATATATAATTTTTAATTTAATATATGATATTTCAAATTTATTCCATTATCCAAATTATGTTTTGAAAAAATTACTCTCGATTTCTATCATTATTTCCAAAAATTACTCTCGATTTCTATCATTATTTCCAAAAATTACTCTCGATTTCAATCATTATTTCCAAAAATTACTCTCGATTTCTATCATTATTTCCAAAAATTACTCTCGATTTCAATCATTATTTCCAAAAATTACTCTCGATTTCTATCATTATTTCCAAAAATTACTCTCGATTTCTATCATTATTTCCAAAAATTACTCTCGATTTCCAATCATTATGTTTTGAAATCGAATGTAGATTTGTTCACATATGTGAGATTTTCTAAATTTACTAATATTACTTACTATAAGGCAATAAGTATAAAATAAATTTAATTTTGCCCTTTACAAATCCAGTGTATATATTATGCCTTTAAAAATAACACTGGGAATATTATTTCTTGCACTTTAAATTACTGCAAAATTAGAAGAATAGCAAGTGTTTCATGCTAGTTGACAATATACCTGAAGATTGCTAAAGATAAAAGCATATATAGGACAAAAAATATTATTTCAAAGCATCTCGTTTTAATACTAATAACTTTTTATTAAGTGTAAAAATATGTTATTGTAAAAAATTTAAACTACGTCTATTAAAAGACAGTAATGAGCGAAAAGGCAAAAATCGACCTTATTATCATTTGATACATACTAACAAAATATTACTATTTACATTTTTCGTATCATCCGTAATCTACTTATATAAATTTTCTACACCTATTCTGCCTAAAAAAATATAGCTACGTCTTTTAAGATACAGTAACGAGAGAAAAGACGAAAACGATGGTATTATTTTTTGATGATAATAAGGATAAAATTGCTCTTTTCATTTTTCGAATCATCCATAGTCTATTATATAAATATTGTACACCCATTTTCCGTAAAAACGAAAGTTACGTCTCTATTGTGATGCAGTAATGAGGTGAAGGAGCAGAATTCCACGTTATTATTATTTCATAGACACTATTGAAAATTATTCTTTTCGTTTTTCGAATCAGCCGTAGTCTACTTATATAAATTTTGCATATATATATATTGTTGCGACAGATAAACGTGCTATAATGAACTGTGATGTGATGTGTTGTCTTGATGCTCGCGTGAACTACAGCGCGTCTTTTTTGCACACAATGGGCTAAATGGCCAGGTCACATAGACCCCGAAGGCTCAGAGAAGGTTGGGGGAGGGGACCCACTGGAACAGCTGTTGGGAGACAGATGGTAGAATCCCGTCAAGGCCATCCAGCGTGTTCTTTAACGTTGGGTTGTTTTAAGTCTGAGCGGCACTTTTTTGCACACCATGGGCTAAATGGCCAGGTCACATGGACCCCGAAGGCTCAGAGAAGGTTGGGGGAGGGGACTCACTGCAACAGCTGTTGGGAGACAGATGGTAGCCTCCCGTCAAGGCCATCCAGCGTGTTTTTTAACGTTGGGTTGTTTTACCTCTGAGCGGCACTTTTTGCACACAATGGGCTAAATGGCCAGGTCACATGGACCCCGAAGGCTCAGAGAAGGTTGGGGGAGGGGACCCACTGGAACAGCTGTTGGAAGACAGATGGTAGCCTCCCGTCAAGGCCATCCAGCGTGTTTTTTAAAGTTGGGTTGTTTTACCTCTGAGCGGCACTTTTTTGCACACAATGGGCTAAATGGCCAGGTCACATGGACCCCGAAGGCTCAGAGAAGGTTGGGGGAGGGGACCCACTGAAACAGTTGTTGGGAGACAGATGGTAGCCTCCCGTCAAGGCCATCCAGCGTGTTCTTTAACTTTGGGTTGTTTTACCTCTGAGCGGCACTTTTTTGCACACAATGGGCTAAATGGCCAGGTCACATGGACCCCGAAGGCTCAGAGAAGGTTGGGGGAGGGGACTCACTGGAACAGCTATTGGGAGACAGGTGGTAGCCTCCCGTTAAGGCCATCCAGCGTGTTCTTCAACGTGCACAGGGTATGGCTCTTCCGCACACAGGGCCACGGCTTAACGTCCCATCCGACGGACGGCGGCCTTTCGAAGCCCGTCGGTGTCCCCTACTGACCGTGGGCAAGGCGGGGAATTTTGCGGAGATAAATCTCCACGCTGACCCAGCTGGGACTCGAACCTAGGAACTACAGATTACGAGCCTGACGCGCTACCGACTGAGCCACCCCCGCCCCAAAAAGGAAACGTAGTTATTCAAAGTTTTTACGTGACATGAGTGCGCGGGAGGTTAAAAAGTTAATTAGTGCAGAATTTTTTAGTTAAACCAGTGAGAAAAGACAAAGGATTGTTTACGCTGAAGTGAAGGTTATACAAGAGATATGGCAATCAAAATGAAGAGGTAGTATGTTAGTCGAGTAGACAGAGCTGGTCTTAACTTTTCTGTAAGAAAAGTTCATCACTTGATGTATAATTACATTTAGCTCTTTGATTCTTGATAGATTGTAAATATGCTCACATATATGATAAGAACTGGTTGAATTTATTTTGTATAAATGATTCCATCCATTCTTTTGTAATAAATTACATTGTTTTAGAATTATGATTGTTTTATATTATTTAACTGAACTCACGCTCAGGTTTTTCACAAACAAATATTCCTGAATTTTGATTGGAGCATTCAGAAAGCCGGCAATCGGACCTCTCAGTGAGCGTGAGGTATCTACTACTACTACGCTCAGGTTTTTTCATTTGATTTGTAACAATATTTTTTTCATAAGAACGAAAACTGCGTTATTTTTATTTTTTTAAATTTATTTTAGGCAAAATCGGCGTTATTTTTATTTTTAGACACTTCCGTAGTCTAATTATAATTTTATATACCTATCAAAATAATTACGATTAAAGATATTATCATCATAATATTTTAATTATTCGTAGTCTACTTATATAAATTTTGTACACCTCTCATAATAACTCCAGTTCATAATAAGATATTATTATCATAATATTTTAATTATTCGTTGTCTATTTATGTAAATTTTTGTATGCCTACGCTTTGTAAAAAGAAAACTACGTCTCTGTTAAGATGCAGTAATGATAGAAAAACTGACGTTATTATTATTTGATAGATACTAGTGATAAGTTACTATTTCCAATTTTCTAATCATCCATTATCCACATATATAAAATTTCCATAGCTATTATTCGTATAAACGAAAACCTCGTCTATTAAGATGCAGTAATGAGGGAAAATCAGCGTTTCGTATAGCAGAGGAAGCCTCTGTTTGAACAACACTTTTTTCATGTGAAAAATACGTAAAATTACTCCATGGTATTTGTTTCCTTTCCAAATATTCAAATCCAGACTTCCCCAAAAACTTTACTATATTTAAACCATGTAGTAAAACATTTAATTATCAATGTTATCATCTTTGGAAAAGAATTCTCAAAATACGGTTATTGGGCGTTCTCGCAGCCTTCTTATACTTCAACTGGTATTGGCGGGTTTCACGAGCAAACTTCAAAAGTGATGTCACTCTGAAAAAGTGGGGCGGGGTGGCTCAGTCGGTAGCGCGTCAGGCTCGTAATCTGTAGTTCCCAGGTTCGAGTCCCAGCTGGGTCAGCGTTGAGATTTATCTCCGCAAGATTCCCTGCTCTGCCCACGGTCAGTAGGGGACACCGATGGGCTTGGAAAGGCCGCCGTCCGTCGGATGGGACGTTAAGCCGTGGTCCGTGTGTGGGAGAGCCATACCCTGTGCACGTTAAAGAACACGCTGGATGGCCTTGACGGGAGGCTACCATCTGTCTCCTAACAGCTGTTCCAGTGGGTTCCCTCCCCCAACCTTCTCTGAGCCTACGGGGTCCATGTGACCTGGCCATTTAGCCCATGGTGTGCAAAAAAGTGTCGCTCAGAGGTAAAACAATCCAACGTTAAAGAACACGCTGGATGGCCTTGACGGGAGGCTACCATCTGTCTCCTAACAGCTGTTCCAGTGGGTCCCCTTCCCCAACCTTCTCTGAGCCTACGGGGTCCATGTGACCTGGCCATTTAGCCCATGGTGTGCAAAAAAGTGTCGCTCAGAGGTAAAACAACCCAACGTTAAAGAACACGCTGGATGGCCTTGACGGGAGACTACCATCTGTCTCCCAACAGCTGTTCCAGTGGGTCCCCTCCCCCAACCTTCTCTGAGCCTACGGGGTCCATGTGATCTGGCCATTTAGCCCATGGTGTGCAAAAAAGTGTCGCTCAGAGGTAAAACAATCCAACGTTAAAGAACACGCTGGATGGCCTTGACGGGAGGCTACCATCTGTCTCCTAACAGCTGTTCCAGTGGGTCCCCTCCTCCAACCTTCTCTGAGCCTACGGGGTCCATGTGACCTGGCCATTTAGCCCATGGTGTGCAAAAAAGTGCCGCTCAGAGGTAAAACAACCCAACCCAACCTGATAAAGTTGTCTGAAACGAATCAGAAGTTCATCGGATCACGTGTGTATTAGCGTCAAGCAGAAAAACATCAAGAACGGGAAGTCAGCCAGTGTGTAGGAAAGCAAAAGATATTTGAAAAATGTTTTTGCAGTTCTTTTTTAATATTTTTACGAACACGACAAAATGATAACAGTAGTTCGTTTTTCAAGAACGGGCTGTTGTTGACGCTTTTTCGTCCTTGTTTTCATTTTTCGTTTTCTTTCTCTTTAAACTTTCAACTTTTTTGTTTCAAGAGATACTTTTTTAGGTAATAATGAAAGATTAAGTTTTCGTTTTTATAATCATTTAATAGTTTCACTTTTTCACCATAAGGGGTCATAAAGTGTCAGAAAATGCAAAGCATTTTCTTTCAATCGAGAATTCTATTTTTCACCAAAAATTTCATATTACACTTCTAGTGAGGATTATAATTGAAATTTTTTATTTTCTGTTTTAATTATTTTCTTATTAAAACAATTGCAAGTAATTTTTTACAGATGTTCCGTAGCGCTAACAACTTATTTTCAGGAGAGAATAATACATTAACATAATATATTACATATTCTTTCTGTCTTAATCGTGTAACCCTTTTTTACAGTTTATTTATACTTTTT
This sequence comes from Ryuthela nishihirai, assembly GCA_038380435.1. NCBI lineage: Eukaryota > Metazoa > Arthropoda > Arachnida > Araneae > Heptathelidae > Ryuthela > Ryuthela nishihirai. Next base: position 48,287,599 of record JAWZYU010000022.1, read on the forward strand.
ACCATTTCAGTTGAAAGCTTCAACATTAAATAATTTGCTCTCTACTAAAAAATCTACCTTTTTTTTTTCATTTAGAATATTTCATAAAACGTTGTAATTTTTATATTCATCTTCATCATCATCATCATCAATCAGTCATTCATTGCTATATAATTTGGTAGTAAATCTTAATTTTAATTTATTCAGTTATGAAATCTGACTACTATGTATGTATGTATGTATTTAACAGTGCTAAAAATGTTTGTGTTTAACAGGCTATAAAAAATTAGCCAAAAATATAATTAAAATATTAAAGCAAATACTCTACTAGAGTCTAATCTCTTATCTTTAAACCTGTTTTAATGTTTTAGTTAAAATTTGGGGTAAATGTTTTGTAGCCTGTTAAATATTCCAGTGTTTTTATCTGTCTGAATACTGAACAAATATTGTTTAAAAATCGAGATTTAGATAAATTTTATTAAGATGATTAATTTATCTCCAGAGATTGTTTCGTTAAAAATCATATTGAAGAAGTTATTGAGATCTGAATGTGATTTTCCATTGAGATATCCTCGAAATGTTTCTATTTTTATTGTCCAGTACCTGTTTGTCCAAAGGTAAATTTAACGTCATCTGATATCTGATAACTTTAATTTAATTTTATGAACTCCAGAATCTAGGGCTTATATCTCGAAGTCTAATATAGTCCCTGATTGGCAATGCAACAGATAAAACAGATAACCCCCAAAGGGGCAATAAGGACAAATAATTTTCTGAAAAAGTACAGTCGCTCAAAAAGGTATCCAAACAGTATGGTTGATTACAGAATTCAGAAAAAATATCTGGCAATTTCTTTTAGAAATTAGTGATCTGGCAACTTCGTGTCACGTGACACGAAAGTTGCCAGATCACTAATTTCTAAAAAAATCGCTGCCAGATATTTTTTCTCAATTCTGTAATCAACCATAATGTTCGGATACTTTTTTGAGCGACTGTATAACTGACTCTCTATTATTCGAAGAAGGATTAACCAGGATACGGATTAACCGGGATGTTAAAAAAAATGTGTACTAGAAAATAATGTGGGATACGAAAAAGCAGACGCAAAATACGATGAGAAAATTAAAGGTTTCATGCAGTAGAAAGTTTTCAGCATAATAAAAGTTGGCTCATCCGCAGGCGCGCCTGTTTCGTAATCTGCAGTTATCAGGTTCGAGACCCATTTGGTCAGTATTGAAATTCATCAAGCTATTGAGTTTAAATACCGATGGGCTTGGAAAGCCCACAGTCCGGTGGATGGGATGTAAAGCTATGACCTGTGCGGACATAGTTTTACCCTCCGCACTTAGGGGCGAGGGTGGCTCAGTCGGTAGCGCGCCAGGCTCGTAATCTGTAGTTCCCAGGTTCGAGTCCCAGCTGGGTCAGCGTTGAGATTTATCTCCGCAAAATTCCCCGCCCTGCCCACGGTCAGTAGGGGACACCGATGGGCTTGGAAAGACCGCCGTCCTTCGGATGGGACGTTAAGCCGTGGCCCCGTGTGTGGGACAGCCATACCTTGTGCACGTTAAAGAACACGCTGAATAGCCTTGACCGGAGGCTACCATCTGTCTCCCAACAGTTGTTCCAGTGGGTCCCCTCCCTCAACCTTCTCTGAGCCTTCGGGGTCCATGTAACCTGGCCATTTAGCCCATGGTGTGCAAAAAAGTGCCGCTCAGAGGTAAAACAACCCAACCCAACCCTGCGCACTTTCAATAACACGCTGAATGGCCGTGATGGGAGGCTACTTTCTGTCTCTTAACAACTATCCTGTGGGTGCCCTTCCGCAAACCTTCTCTGAGCTCTCGGGGTCCTTGTGACCTGGCCATTCAAGCCCGTTGTGAGCAAAGAAGTCCCGTTCACAGATACAGAAACTTGATCGAAAGGCAAAGAAAAAGAAAAAGCAAACTTTCTTGCTATCCTTTTCTCAAAATTTTGAAATTTTCGTAATTTTATATGGATGGCGGATTAGCCGAGAATTCTGTTACCGATATTGTTCAATTTACATTCATTCTAGATAATCAAGAAACTTCTGTATATAGGCAATCCTGAAGCAACGAATACAAAACTGCAGTTTGGTTACTTTTTTAAGTTTTTAAGGACCTTCTACACAGCTATTATGAGGCTACCACTGTACACAGAATAGCTAGTTGCCACAGATGGAGAAGCCAATACCATTGCTTGCAGCACCACCTTTAGCAGCCAGCCGTAATTCTCATTTTCCCACTAACTTTCAAAATGTGTGGATATCTTGCTTTGCAGTTATCTATCTGACTATCATTTGCTTTTTCATTGTCTTTCGAAAAAATTATAAAACAGCAAAATTTATTTTTTAATATTATATAAGAATGGCCGAGTGGTTAGCGCGCTTGGCTACTGATCTAAGGGACCTGGGTTCGAGCCCCGGGTAAGGCATGGATGTATGTGTCGTTTTTCTGCTGAGGTCCTGCCATCCTCTCAGACCTACTCTGCATACAAACTGACAGGCTCCTGTCAGACCTCTGTGGCAAGCAGCTGCTTGAGGGGGTATTTATTTTTTTTATTTATAAGAATACTATTAAAAATCTAAAATTCGCCCTGGTTTAAAAAATAAGATACATACTTGTAATATTTTACAATAAATATTATATTAATATTTGAAACAAAATTAAATTGCTGCAGAAAAAAATTGCCGTCGTTTTTTGTGTTACAATATGTGGAAGACGTCTACCCACAGAGTAAGAAGGGTACAGAGTTTCCACTCCCCATACTGTTAATGACAAAATTTCCACAATGTTAAACTCTCATAGAGCAGCGCTCCTGTGGAGGAGTAGTGAACTAAGTCTTAGATAAAGAAATTCAATAGCATTCCTTTTATTTCGAGTACCAAAATCTGGTGTAAATAATTAAATATATTTCAAAAGTTTTAAAACGTACTACGAACTATTGGCTTTTTAAAAACAAGTGAGTTCTTTCGAATTATTCGATATTACTTCTATAAAATCATGATAAAGAAAATTCTTCGACTTTACGCAGGTTTCTAACTCTACATAATATGAAGAATTTGGCTCTGTGCATGGGTTGTGTTGTTGGGTTGTTTTACCTCTGAGCGGCACTGTTTTGCACACCATGGGCTAAATGGCCAGGTCACATGGACCTCGAAGGCTCAGAGAAGGTTGGGGGAGGGGACCCACTGGAACAGCTGTTGGGAGACAGATGGTAGCCCCCCGTCAAGGCCATCCAGCGTGTTCTTTAACGTGAACAGGGTATGGCTCTCCCGCACACGGTGCCACGGCTTAACGTCCCATCCGACGGACGGCGGCCTTTCCAAGCCCATCGGTGTCCCCTACTGACCGTGGGCAGGGCGGGGAATTTTCCGGAGATAAATCTCAACGCTGACCCAGCTGGGACTCGAACCTGGGAACTACAGATTACGAGCCTGGCGCGCTACCGACTGAGCCACCCCCGCCCCCCTCTGTGCATGGTCACGACAGATAAATCTAGTTCCATAGTCTGACGTTGGTGGCGCAAACAATTGGCAGAAAAATATATCAGTTGACTCTCTGTATTTCGTTACTCTGTGCGTCTGTCTGTGCTAACTACTTTATCTGTGGCCACTATCAAAGTCGCCCTTGGCTGTAGTCTTTAATTTATTGTTGTGCACTTGTGCAACAATGACTAACTCTACGAGATTTCACCCTGAACAAGACGCTAATTAAAGTCGGTTGACCATTCCTTCATCTAGCATCATCATTAATTGCATAATCAAACTACCTAATACCCAAGAGGCTATATAATCATCTGGGGACAAATGTGCCAAGTTTCCTGTTAACGGGCACATAAATGTTTCATGTTTCATTAACTTTGGAGATCACCAAATTATAGAGCCTAAGTTCAGTACTGGATTCATCAATTTTCCATTCTCCACAAATTCATCATAGTTCCGAAAATAATGCCATTGTAGCAAATAGTAATGCCCAGCTATAAAAACACTGTATGTAAATAATAATTCTTCCGTTAGCATAATGTATTAATGTCAATGCCCCCTAGCACAATGTATGACTATCAATGACACTAGTATAATGTATTAATATCAATGCCTATAACAATTCCAGCTATAATAATATGCCGATAACAATGCTTGCTAGCATAATATGCTGGTAATAATGTTCGCTACCATAATATGCTGGCAACAATGTTTGCTAGTATAATATGCCAATCACATTGTTCGCTAGTATAATATGTCAATAATAATATCCCTAAATACTATGCGGACAACAATTCCCGCTAGTGTAAAATGCAGATAACAACACCCCCTATCATAATATACTGATAACAGTGCGTGCATTCATAATACGCCTATAACAATGTTCATAATACGCCTATAACAATGTTCATAATACGCCTATAACAATGGTCGTTAGCATAATATGCCGATTGAAATAGCCGCTAGCATATTTTACATATAATAATGCCCGCTAGAATAATTGCCTGATTGTAATAACCTGATAATATACTGATAACAGTGCATACAGCATAATGTAGGCACTGTTACCAGTATATGTTATAGTTCTGTAGTTAGCACAGACAGACGCACAGAAGCAGTATGATGTATATTATCAATGCCTATAACAATATATCGGCATTGATATTAATACAGTATAATTTATTAATATCAATCCCACTGGACAGCTGTTAGGAGACAAAGGGTAGTCCCCTGTCAAGGCCATCCAGTGTGTTTAATGTGCACAGGGTACGGCTCTCCCATACACGGGGTGAACGGCGGACTTTCCAAGCCCAGCGTTGTTCCCTACTGACCGTGGGCAGGGCGGGGAGTTTTGCGGAAATAAATCTCAACGCTGGCCCAGCTGGGACTCCAACTTGGGAACTTCAGATTACAAGCCTGGTGCGATACTGAGTGAATCTGAGTCAGTCCCACTCCTACTCGACCCACAGATATAATTTAATGACAAGATTACAGAAAGTAAACATCTCCGACTTGGGTCTACACATTTTACTTGGACAAGAGGGTTTGACTAAACGGAAATTTTACTAAAACGAAAGAATCGAATTTTTATACGATACGAGTTGGGTTGTTTTACCTCTGAGCGGCACTTTTTTGCACACCATGGGCTAAATGGCCAGGTCACATGGACCCCGAAGGCTCAGAGAAGGTTAGGGGAGGGGACCCACTGGAACAGCTGTTGGGAGACAGATGGTAACCTCCCGTCAAGGCCATCCAGCGTGTTCTTTAACGTTGGGTTGTTTTACCTCTGAGCGGCACTTTTTTGCACACAATGGGCTAAATGGCCAGGTCACATGGACCCCGAAGGCTCAGAGAAGGTTGGGGGTGGGGACCCACTGGAACAGCTGTTGGGAGACAGATGGTAGCCTCTCGTCAAGGCCATCCGGAGTGTTCTTTAACGGGCACAGGGTATGACACTCCCGCACACGGGGCCACGGCTTAACGTCCCATCCGACGGACGGCGGCCTTTCCAAGCCCATCGGTGTCCCCTACTGACCGTGGGCAAGGCGGGGAATTTTGCGGAGATAAATCTCAACGCTGACACAGCTGGGACTCGAACCTGGGAACTACAGATTACGAGTCTGGCGCGCTACCGACTGAGCCACCTCCGCCCCTATACGATACGAATCTTATCCATTGGATTTAAAAGATTTTTTATTATTATGTAACATAAAAGTGTTCAGCTTCTTGGTATTATCCAATTTATCATCTGGAAGAAGAGAGTTGAAAGATTCCAACATATCCAGATAAAACATTTGCTTTGACTGATGATGATGATGCTTTACTCAGGTAATAGCAATGCTGTTTGTTGTATGCTTTACCATGTACTTGAAGATTGTTCAATTCCTTAAAAGATAAGATAATTCTTTAAAGGATAGGAAACTGTCAAAAGTGGAAAAGCGCTCTCCGTGGCTATTTTCATTTGAGAGTTCAAATAGCCATGCAAAGATCCACACTTCCAGGGGTACTCTCTTACATTACTTCTATGAAGCTGTTCCCCTGTGGATGACTTATACGTTCTTTGCATTCAACTAAGGTGAATGAAAAACAATAAATAAATAAATACCCCCTCAAGCAGCTGCTTGCCACAGAGGTCTGACAGGAGCCTGTCAGTTTATATGCCAGAGTAGCAGGTCTGAGAGGATGGCAAGACCTCAGCAGAAAAACAACACGCACAACCATGCCTTACCCGCGGCTCGAACCCAGGTCCCTTAGATCAGTAGCCAAGCGTTCTAACCACTCGGCCATGGGACGGCAATGAAAAACAACATTTAAAGAAAGAAGAAAAGGTTGGGTTGTTATACCTGTGAGCAGACGTTTTTTACACACAATGGCCTAAATGGCCAGGTCACAAGGACCCCAAAAGCTCAGAGAAGGTTGTGGGGGGGAGGGAACCCACTGGAAAGCTGTTGGGAGTCATGGTAGCCTCCCGTCAAGGCCATTCAGCGTGTTCTTTAACGTGCACAGAGTATGGCTCTCCTGCACATGAGGCTTAACGTCCCTACCACTCGACAGACGGCGGTCTTTTTCATACTCATCGGTGTCCCTTACTGATCTAGAGCAGGCGGGGAGTTTTGCGGAGATAAATCCCCGCCTTGAACTCCAACCTGGGTGCTGCAGATTACAAGTCTGGTATGCTACTGACTGAGCCACCCCCTCCCCTCTTCTACTTGATCGAAAGGTCCCAAATTTCGTAAATGGGTACCTCCTGCCTGACCCCATGTTGGGTTAGAAAATCAGGTCTCTAGCTGCAATGAGACGCCTGAAAATAATAATTCCTTTGGAAATGTGGGGAACTGGCAACGGGAGAAATTTCAAGTGTCATTATGGCTCTTACGTTCAGTTAGGGAGCAGTAAATGGCAACAACAAATTTAATCATCGATTATCGTTTCCTGTAGGAAGAGCATGGTAAATAGTTTTACTTCTAGTAAGTCTCCCGCTTAGGGTTGGGTTGTTTTACCTCTGAGCGGCACTTTTTTGCACACCATGGTCTAAATGGCCAGGTCACATGGACCCCGAAGGCTCAGAGAAGGTTGGGGGAGGGGACCCACTGGAACAGCTGTTGGGAGACAGATGGTAGCCTTCCGTCAAGGTCATCCAGCGTGTTCTTTAATGTTGGGTTGTTTTACCTCTGAGCGGCACTTTTTTGCACACCATGGGCTAAATGGCCAGGTCACATGGACCCCGAAGGCTCAGAGAAGGTTGGGGGAGGGGACCCACTGGAACAGCTGTTGGGAGACAGATGGTAGCCTCCCGCCAAGGCCATCCAGTGTGTTCTTTAATGTTGGTTTGTTTTACCTCTGAGCGGCACTTTTTTGCACACCATGGGCTAAATGGCCAGGTCACATGGACCCCGAAGGCTCAGAGAAGGTTGGGGGAGGGGACCCACTGGAACAGCTGTTAGGAGACAGATGGTAGCCTCCCGCCCAGGCCATCCAGTGTGTTCTTTAATGTTGGTTTGTTTTACCTCTGAGCGGCACTTTTTTGCACACCATGGGCTAAATGGCCAGGTCACATGGACCCCGAAGGCTCAAAGAAGGTTGAGGGAGGGGACCCACTGGAACAGCTGTTGGGAGACAGATGGTAGCCTCCCGTCAAGGCCATCCAGCGTGTTCTTTAACGTGCACAGGGTATGGCTATCCCGCACACGGGACCACGGCTTAACGCCCCATCCGACGGACGGCGGCCTTTCCAAGCCCATCGGTGTCCCCTACTGACCGTAGGCAGGGCGTGGAATTTTGCGGAGATAAATCTCAACGCTGACCCAGCTGGGACTCGAACCTGGGAACTACAGATTACGAGCCTGGCGCGCTACCGACTGAGCCACCCCCGCCCCCTCCCGTTTAGACTTTCGACTTGAAATTTGGCACTGCAACCTGGGCCACATTCAGAAACATTCTCTGAAGATTTGAAGTGTCTACTGTGATTTCCTGATGAGTTAATGGCTACCACAGACACCTTCTTTTATTATATAGATAATTACACAATTCTTTACTGCTTAAGGGCCATTACAGAATTTTTTGTGCGAATCTTTTGGATCATCGACGCGAACCCTTTGGGGTTCGCGAATCACTGATCTAACCCTTAATCTCATAGGGGCGGGGATGGCTAAGTCAGTGGCGTGCCAGGATCTCAATCGTCAATTCTCAGGTTCAAGTCTCAAATGGGCCACAGTTGAGATTTATCTCCCCCAAACTCCTCGCCCTGCTCTCAGTCAGTAGAGGACAGCGATGGGCTTGGAATGGTCGCTATCCATTGGATATGACGCTGCGCATGGCGCGGTGTGTCATAAGATGGGCGGCTTTAACATGAGGCTACCATCTGTCTCTTAACAGCATTCTAGTGGGTCCCTTCCTCCAACGTTTTCTGAGCCCACGGGGTCCTTGTGACCTTGCCATTTAGCTTCAGTATAGTGGTCACTATAGTTGGTTCCAAAACACTGGGAAATCACAATGCAACCATTATTTCCCATAAATTAAGGAAGAGTTAGGTTCTTTTACCTCTGAGCAGATCTTTTCTGCACATAATGGGCTAAATGGCCAGGTCCCAAGGACCCCGAAGACTCAGAAAACATTTGGGAAGGGGACCCACTGGAACAGCTGTTGGAAGACAGATGGTAGCTTCCTGTCAAGGCCATCCAGCTTGTTCTTTAACGTGCACAAGGTATGGCTCTCTGGCACACAGACCATGGCTTAAAGTCCTATTCGATGGACGGTGACTTTCCAAGCCTATCGGTGTCCCTTACTGACTCTGCACAGGGTGGTGAGTTTTGTGGAGATAAATCTCAATGCTGACCCAGCTAGGACTCGAACCTGGGAACTGCAGATTACGATCCTAGCGTGCTACCGACTGAGCTACCATCACCCCAAATTAAGTGAATTATGTCAAGGGGAAGTTAACGTCTAAGTTCTGTAAATTCTAACTTGTTTTTTGTTTAGAAAAATGTAAGAGTAGATAAAGATCTCAATCACATACATCAAATATCTCGTTTTCCAACAATAGCCGTTCAGTATTCAATGAGTTTTGGCAGTTTGAATATTTATTTTAACAATGCCAGTCACAAAAATTGACTTCAGAAGTTAATTAAAATTTACTAATAAGTATTGTATCAAAGTGTTTAATGAAATAAGTGTGTATTTTAGAACTTTGTGTAAAGAATTCTTTCACTATTCACCAGTTTCGCATGAGTTTCTTATGACAGGCATTGCTGTTGTTCAATATTCAAACTTTCATAACTCATTAAATAAAATAAAAAATACCCCCTCAAGCAGCTGCTTGCCACAGAGGTCTGACAGGAGCCTGTCAGTTTATATGCCATAGTAGAATGTCTGAGAGGATGGCAGGACTTCAGCAGAAAAACTATACAAACAGCCATGCCTTACCCGGGGCTCGAACCCAGGTCACTTAGATCAGTAGCCAAGCGCGCTAACCACTTGGCCATGGGACGGCTAACTCATTAAACACATAACGAATATTTTTGAAAATCGAGTTATCGATATACAGTGGACCTTCGTTATAGCGCTGCTCGCTATACCGCGCACTCGGTTATAGCGCGGGCGATGTTCGCGATAAGTTCAAACATGTTTATACAGGTCCGTGCGGCGTTAGTGAGTATCGCATTTTATTGTTACTGCGTATTGAGTAATTGTGTATGTATTGAGTTCCTGCATGTATTTTGAATAGTGTTTAATTATTGTATGCATGATGAGTAAAAGAAAAGCTTACAGTGTGAAATTTATTGTGTCGCCACCGCGCCGCTCGGTATAACGCGGTTCACCTTATAACGCGGGTGTTGTTTCCCGCCCGACATGCGCGTTATATCGGGGGTCCACTGTATTTGAATGAAGTCTTTATTTGTTTCAACATTTTCCAAAACACAAAATATTATTTTAAAAGTTTTAGAGCTTTGATGTTAGCTTCCCATTTATTTATTGTCATATCCGATAAACCAAATGATACAGATTTTTCCAAAAAGTATAGAAAACTATCCATATGAGTTTATTCAAAAACTTTGCAACTATAACCACATCTTTCAACCAACGTAAAACGATCCAAGGTTACGATAGACAAAAATCAACATAAATAAATTTCATCTGTATTTCATGATTAGACCAATCTTTATTGTTTTAATCATAAAGTAGTCCGAACCTATTGGTCCCACATAAATGTAGTTTGGCCAGTTGTCATTCATGATACAAAATTTCGAGACCCATTAGTGGAGGAAGTCACACGTATAAGCTTAAGAATTGAAATTTTAGTGGAACTTTCGTGTTGAGAAATTTTCTTCTTCCCTATTATTTCATATCCCTAATAGCTACCACTGGAAAGATTAGTGCAGAATATTCTTTAAAAGTTACTAAATTTGTTTAACAACGTTTATTACAAAGTCTTTCATTCTAGAAAAGTTCCTGTTCAAGCAAGGAATTCAACTTATTGCTTTAAGAGAAATAATTTTACATCGGCAGGTCCAAGCTCGCTGATTTGACAAAGCAGAAAGAAGATCCAATCAGGAACTAGGTGACGGAGTGATTTACATCCTAATTATGATGTGATCAGAGGTTCCAACTATGGCCTTGTTCCAACCTAGTCTCCATTTTCCCTGGTGGAAATGATGATTTCCCCTTTTTTCCATAAAAACAATTTTATAGAAGTTTGACATGGTATCCAACAGGAAAGGTGATAATGATATAGGGGCGGGGGTGGCTCAGTCGGTAGCGCGCCAGGTTCGTAATCTGTAGTTCCCAGGTTCGAGTCCCAGCTGGGTCAGCGTTGAGATTTATCTCCGCAAAATTCCCCGCCCTGCCCACGGTCAGTAGGGGACACCGATGGGCTTGGAAAGGCCGCCGTCCGTTGGATGGGACGTTAAGCCGTGGCCCCGTGTGTGGGAGAGCCATACCCTGTGCACGTTAAAGAACACGCTGGATAGCCTTGACGGGAGGCTATCATCTGTCTCTCAACAGCTGTTCCAGTGGGTCCCCTCCCCCAACCTTCTCTGAGCCTTCGGGGTCCATGTGACCTGGCCATTTAGCCCATGGTGTGCAAAAAAAGCGCCGCTCAGAGGTAAAACAACCCAACCCAACCCAGCTGGGTCAGGGTTTAGATTTATCTCCGCAAAATTCCCCGCCCTGCCCACGGTCAGTCAGGGACACCGATGGGCTTGGAAAGGCCGCCGTCCGTCGAATGGGACGCTAAGCCGTGGCCCCGTGTGCGGGAAAGCCATACCCTGTGCACGTTAAAGAACACGCTGGATGGCCTTGACGGGAGGCTACCATCTGTCTCCTAACAGCTGTTCCAGTGGGTCCCCTCCCCCAACCTTCTCTGAGCCTTCGGGGTCCTTGTGACCTGGCCATTTAGCCCATGGTGTGCAAAAAAGTGCCGCTCAGAGGTAAAACAACCCAACCCTGATAATGCAAGTGGAAAAAATAAAGCAGAGCCTCAGGAATCAGTTATGAACGAAATGAGGAATATTTAAGCGTTTTGAGAAAACAAGGCTGTTCGTAAACCTCACAATAGTTGGGGATGCCCCTTTGGACTACTAACACTTATATGAAACAAAGGGGAAAAAATTCTAGAGAAGGTGAAAAATTCAAATAATTTGATAATAACGATAAATAGTCCTAAGTATGGTGCTGTTTATCGGATTATTCGGAACTTTAAAGAATATTCTGCACTAATCTAATCGGAAACCATTTATATCGAATTATTGACAAATGGTTTTAGATGCCGAATCTATAATGGAAGAGCTCAGTCGGTAACGCGTCAGGTTCGTAATCTGCAGTTCCCAGGTTCATTCAAAAACTTTGCAACTATAACCACATCTTTCAACCAAACGTAAAAATGGCGATTAGGTGGGAACAAGGCCATGGTTGGAGCCGCTGATCACATTATAATTAGGATGTAAATCACTCGCTTGTTTATCGGATTATTCGGAACTTTAAAGAATATTCTGCACTAATCTAATCGGAAACCATTTATATCGAATTATTGACATATGGCTTTAGATGCCGAATCTATAGGGGGAGGGCTCAGTCGGTAACGCGCCAGGTTCGCAATATGCAGTTCCCAGGTTCAAGTCCCAGCTGGGATACGGTTGAGATTTATCTCCGCAAAACTCCCCGCCCTGTCCACGGTCAGTAGGGAATATCGATGGGCTTGAAAAGTCCGCCGTCCGTCAGATGGAACTTTAAGCAATTGCGCCATGTGCGGGAGAGCCATACCCTGTACAAGTTAAAGAACACACTGGAATGTCTTGACGGGAGACCACCATCTGTCTCCCAACATCTGTTGCTTGTCCCAAATATTTGCTGATTGCTAGTTTGAGTAAGGCAGGGGCGGAAATGTTAAATATGAGTAGGCCATACATCGGCAGGGGCGGGAATGGCTCAGTCGGTAGCGAGCCAAGCTCGCAATCTGCAGTTCTCATGTTCGAGTCCCACCTCGGCCACCGTTGAGAATTATCTCTGCAAAACTCCCTGCACTCGGTCAGTAGGGGAGACTGATGAGCTTGAAAAGAACGCCGTCCGTCGGATGGAATGTTAAGCCGTGGCTCCGTGTGCAAGAGAGCCATACCCTGTGCACATTAAAGAACACGCTGGATGGCCTTGACGGGAGGCTACCATCTGTCTCTCAACAGCTGTTCCAGTGTGTGCCCTCCTCCAACTTTTTCTGAGCCTTCGGGGTCCTTGTGACTTTTTTAACCCATTGTGTGCAAAAAAGTGCTGCTCAGAGGTAACACAACACAACACAATCTACAGGGAGACCAGGACAATTGCCGCCGTGTTTATTCAGGCACGGTGAGAAAAATATATTTCGCCCAGTGTCGGCACAATCGGCACGCGTACAATAGTGAACTGTGAGAGACGATAAATTTTACTTCTACGATTATTCCTTCTGTTGAAGTTTGCAACTCTGAATAGAGATAGAAATCACTGTCAATGCTGTGGTAGCACCGTGGTAGTGTCAGAGGTCTCCTTGATTGGTTTACGTATAGTCAATTGATGCAGTGTAAATTTATTTCTGAAAAAAAAATTGAAAATGTCGACATATTTCTTACGTTGAAAATTATAAGTAGCATTTTGAAACATTCAGAAGGTGCATATGCACTTTTTAACATTGGAGCAACATTTGGTTCATTATTTTTGTCTGATTTTTCCTCGTCACAGTTCTATTCAAAACGAACTGCCACTGTTGTATCATTTTTCATAAAGAGCTATATATTTGAATATAATCAAGGTTGCAAAACTAAAATATTAAGGGTGGTATTAGTTTTACTGCAGCAATGGCCTCACACCACAGGAAAAAAATGCAGCATGGGGAATGAGAAAGAGACTCTCACTATTGGACAGATTGTGCGTCTGTTGATGGCGTTTGCTGATTGGTTATTTTCTCAACTCTTGCTCAAGAGTGCATTGCATGTAATATATAGACGAGTGGTTCCCATTTGATGGTTCGGGATGGTCCAAGGTGTTCGCGACAATGGTCCAAAGGCCATCGTCGCGAACACCTTGGACAATCGCGAACCATCAAATGCTTAAGGCGCCAAAAATTCTGTAATGGCGCCTTAAGCAGTAAAGAATTGTCCAATTACGTTACAAATATAATTTTCCTCTGTGACAATAAGCATGCGCAATTTTTGAAGCATTGTAGGTTTCTTTCTGAAAATTTCTAAATTTTAGAGGTTTAATAATTATAGGTAGTAAAATTTTATATTTCATAATTATAATTATGCAATGAAAATTTTAATTTGGAGCTTTTTTTAGTCATTATTACCCTGGGGGTTCGCAACACCTTTTTTGGTTGAAAGGGGTTCGCGAAAGAAAAAACGTTGGGAACCACTCATATAAATGATTGTGAGTAACTAACTGACTGACAATGGGTCAGGCTAATTCTAACTACGATGCAGAAAGGGTTATAGCTCGGAAAATTTGTACCTAGAGGTAATCCGGGTAGTAAATCTGAGGATGAAATGCTCGACACGAGGTATCTTTCCAGGTCAAATAGAGGTCAAGTAGAGGTCAAGCCATGATCTACGAGTGCCAGAAACGTGAAAATTGGTGTCTGAGATCGTTTCGGGTTCTAAATGTCAGAAGCGTTTACGAAATTTTGGATCCGGAACGGTCCTTAGAGGTTAAAAGTCAAATTTCCATATACCGGATTTCCCGCCCTGCCCACGGTCAGTAGGGGACACCGATGGGCTTGGAAAGGCCGCCGTCCGTCGGATGGGACGTTAAGCCGTGGCCCCGTGTGCGGGAGAGCCACACACTGTGCACGTTAAAGAACACGCTGGATGGCCTTGACGGGAGGCTACCATCTGTCTCCCAACAGCTGTTCCAGTGGGTCCCCTCCCCCAACCTTCTCTGAGCCTTCGGGGTCCATGTGACCTGGTCATTTAGCCCATGGTGTGCAAAAAAGTGCCGCTCAGAGGAAAAACAACCCAACCCTAATCCATATACCGGAGCTAGAAAGCTAAAAATTTGCTCAAAAATATCATTCTTTCCTTATGTAATATATTTTATACAGGGTGATTCAGAATTCATCATCAATATTTGGTGGGGAGGTAGGTAATAAGAAACGAAGGAGATTTCACATAGGAAAGCATGGGCGCATATGCCATGTAGTAGGGCAAAATGACCCCAGTTCAATGATGGAAAGAACACATAAGAAGGAAGTGGTAAGGAAAAAACATTTATTATTTTACATGTAACATTTCTTTGCATTGGTTGTACAGACTTACAAGAGGTGCTCGAACTGCCGACCATGTGCTAGAATGCATGACTCACAACGGCGTTGCATGGACAGCCGGACCCTGTGGAAGATGCCTGGCATTTCCCGGATGTTTGAGGCAGCAACTGATATGCGTGCTACAAGATCCATAGCACTATCAACAGGGGTCTCGTACACCATGTTTTTCATAGCACCCCATACAAAGAAATCGATTGGAGATAAATCCGGTGAACGTGGTGGCCAAGAAACCGGTCCACCGCGGCCAATCCATTGCCCACCAAACTGTCTGCGTAGGTAAGCACGCACAGCATTTGCGAAATGTGCAGGAGCGCCGTCATGCTGGAACCACATTCGCCGGAGACTACCATCAGGAACTTCGTTCAGAAGATCCGGTAACACAGTCTGAAGAAATGTTAGGTACTTGGCACCGTCCAAACGGGATGGTAGTAAATACGGGCCCAACAAACAGTCACCGACAATCCCAGTCCACACATTGACAGCAAAACGTTGTTGCGCAGCTCCAGGTCTTGTACCGTGTGGGTTCTGATGAGCCCACACATGCCAATTGTGTGTGTTGAAGACACCCTCTCGAGTGAACAACGCCTCATCGGTGAAAAGAACATACGTTGGGAAATTGGGATCAACGGCTGTTCTCTGCATGAACCACTGACAAAAAATAACACGCTTGGGATGGTCGTCTGCTGCCAATAATTGCACTCTTTGCAGATGAAACGAATGTAACCCTTCATCGTGTAATATCCGCCACGCTGTTGCTTGCGAAATTCCAAACTGCCTAGCCATACCTCGTGTGCTAGCACCAGGTTGTTCCTCGATTTCCTGTAGGACAGTTTCCTCTACTGCTACTGTCCATGCCGATCTGCGCCTCCCTCGATTAACATTACTAGCAGCAAACGATCCTGTTTCACGCAGTTAGCGATGAATACGTGAAAACATTTGATGCTGTGGCACACGGCGGTTTGGGAAGCGCGCTGCATACAATTGCCTGGCTCGAAGACATCTTTCTCCTGCCGCACCGTAAGTTACATGCATATCTGCACATTCATTTCACGTATACCGGTTCATGTTACTTCTGCAAATTCACCTTGTCGAATGACAACTGACTGCACGCGTCAAACAGCTGTGCTTCTGTATGAGAGGTGTGTACACACAGCGCCCTCTACACTACCATGCGTTCGTCTGCCCCCATACTTTCCTATGTGAAATCTCTTTCTTTTCTTATTCCCTTCCTCCCCACTAAATATTGATGATGAATTCTGAATCACCCTGTATTATCATCCAGCAATGATGGCGTCATATACACTGATCATATATAATATGGCAAATTAATGAAAATATGATTGACGGCTGACAAGGATCACGCTGATTCTATTATGAAGAAATGATAGAGTTCGAAAAATTTGTACCTAGACGGTAATCCAGTTGGCTAAAAACTGCAATTCGACCTCCGACGTGTCTTTCAAGGTCAAATAGAGGTTAAACCATGGTCTACGAGTGCCAGGAACGTGAAAATTTGTGTTTGAGGGTGTTTCGGGTTCTAGATATCGAAAACGTTAAGAAATTTTCGATTTCGTAGGGTCCTTCGAAATTAAAGGTCAAATTTCGATCTACGGGAACTAGAAAGCTAAAAATTGGTTTCCAGGGTTATTTTAAGTCGCATATCTCAGACATTATGTCATATTTTGGATACAATGGGTCTTTTGAGATCAAAAAGTGAAATTTCTGCATAGCTTTGCTAGCAAGCTAAAAATTGGTGAATAGAACTATACTGGTTTCCATAAATTAAGGAAAATCCCTATATTATGTCAATGGGAAGCTAAGGTTGGGTTGGGTTGTTTTACCTCTGAACGGCACTTTTTTGCACACCATGGGCTAAATGGCCAGGTCACATGGACCCCGAAGGCTCAGAGAAGGTTGGGGGAGGGGACCCACTGGAACAGCTGTTGGGAGACAGATGGTAGCCTCCCGTCAAGGCCATTCAGCGTGTTCTTTAACGTTGGGTTGTTTTACCTCTGAGCGGCACTTTTTTGCACACCATGGGCTAAATGGCCAGGTCACATGGACCCCGAAGGCTCAGAGAAGGTTGGGGGAGGGGACCCACTGGAACAGCTG
Organism: Ryuthela nishihirai; assembly: GCA_038380435.1. Lineage (NCBI taxonomy): Eukaryota > Metazoa > Arthropoda > Arachnida > Araneae > Heptathelidae > Ryuthela > Ryuthela nishihirai. Next base: position 48,304,473 of record JAWZYU010000022.1, read on the forward strand.
TTGGGAGACAGATGGTAGCCTCCCGTCAAGGCCATTCAGCGTGTTCTTTAACGTTGGGTTGTTTTACCTCTGAGCGGCACTTTTTTGCACACCATGGGCTAAATGGCCAGGTCACATGGACCCCGAAGGCTCAGAGAAGGTTGGGGGAGGGGACCCACTGGAACAGCTGTTGGGAGACAGATGGTAGCCTCCCGTCAAGGCCATCCAGCGTGTTCTTTAACGTGCACAGGGTATGGCTCTCCCGCACACGGGGCCACGGCTTAGCGTCCCATCCGACGGACGACGGCCTTTCCAAGCCCATCAGTGTCCCCTACTGACCATGGGCAGGGCGGGGAATTTTGCGAAGATAAATCTCAACGCTGACCCAGCTGGGAACTACAGATTACGAGACTGGCGCGCTACCGACTGAGCCACCCCTGCCCCAAGGGAAGCTAAGTCAAAGCTCTAAAACTTCTAATATAAGTTTTTTTTTCTGAAAAAAATATCATTGCAGATAAAGATCTCAATCAAATAAATCAATATCTCTATTTTCAACAATATTCGTTCAGTATTTAATGAGTTATGAAAGTTTGAATATTTAGCGATCACAATGCCAGCCACAAAAATTTACTACAGAAGTTAATTAAAACATAGTAATATGTATTGTATCAAAGTGTTTAATAAAATAAGTTTGTATTTTAGAACTTTGTGTAAAGAGTTTTTCACTATTCTTCAGTTTTGTATAAGTTTCTTAAGACTGGCATTGCTATGGTTAAATATTCAAACTTTAAATTAAATACTGATACGTGTTGAAAATCGAGATATTGATTTATTTGATTGAGATCTTTATCTGCAATCACATTTTTCAAAACAAAAAAAATTAGTTTAGAATTTATAGAGCTTTGACGTTAACTTCCATTGACTTAACATTGGGATTTTCCTTAATTTATGGAAACCAATGTATTTCAAGTAGAAGAATTCATAAATATGAATAATGTTCAGATCCGGTATTGCGTTCAATATTCGAATTGATTCAATTGAAACAATAAAAATTAAATTAAATATTTCCGTTCAATGTCAAATGGAGGAAATATTTCAATTGAATTTTTATTATATCAATTAAATTAATATTATTAAAATCAAATTTCCAGATTGATTGCTTTACCATTTATATTTCTGTTTCCGCACTTTTTTAAGCTATGCATAAAAAATTTTTGTGAATAAAAAAAAAAATCTTTTCTATTTTTTGATAATTTATGAGGAAAAGAAAAAAAACTTAAACGGGAATTCTATGTGTCTCAAATAATGTCGATATTTTTATTTAATATATATGTAAATGTTTCAGGAGTTTCAGAAATATTTATAGTCTTAAAATATTTTGTCTTATAAATAAACTCAGTGTTATTACTTCCTATTAATATTTTTATTAATTAATATATTCGTGAATTATGTTTTATCATTATGACGAATGGCACGGTCTGGTTGAACCTCCATAGCCCATGGCTGCTTGATGGTGATGATGATGATGATGAAATATTTTCGCCATTGCTTTATTTCTATTCCCTATAAATTGAAAAAACCAGTTTATTTGATTGATTCCAAAAATTATCGTTTTCCAGTGCTTCCTTTGATGCTTAGATCCCCACATCTCTCGAAAAAAGAAAGAAAATTTAATCATTTAGTCAAGTTTATTGTGAAAGCATCATTTTTTTTTTATATTTTTACTTTTAATCTGGGTAATTTATTTTAAGAGACATTACATATTTAATTTCTAATATTTGAGTAAAGTAATAACTAAAGTAAATTTAGCAGTTTTATTGCATAAACATCTACCAGTTGAATTTTTAAACATGAATTTAAAATTGCCGATATTTCGCGTGATTGTAAATGTTTCATTTTTATCTTTGATTTAGCAAAAAAATTTATTCCTATGTATATCTACGAATACTTTTTCTAAATAATGTATGTTTATAAATATAATTAGTATAAAGCTTAATTTTAAAACTTACCAGTAATAATAACAGAAATAAATTTATAAGAAATTTGTAAAAAATTTTAATATATATATGTGTTACGGTAAAAGTGATTAATCCGGCGATTATGCATAATCGCCAATCATCTTGGTAAGTTCATAAATTTCACTAAATTTCTCACTTTTACCGGCGATTATACATAATTTCCAAATGAAGTTGGTAAATTTGATAAATGTGCCAGAATATCTCACTTTTATCGGCGATTATGTATAGTTCCCAAATGAATTTGGTAAGTTTGACATATGCCCCGAGTTACAGGGTAAAAACCGTGAGAAACACAATCTGACCTCTGAGAAACCAAAAATGACACTTTCCACCCTTAAAATGTAAATTCTAAAACAGGAATCCGTCGTCCGAATTATAAAAAAAGCCCCAAAAAGTTTTAAGCCCAGTGAGAACGATTTAGTAAAGACGGCCATGTTAATCCTAGACTGGCCATTATGCATAATGTCCGGTAAATTTGATTAATTAAGTCTAGGATTAACATGGCCGTCTTTACTAATTCGTTCTCACTGGGCTTAAAAAGTTTTGGGGCTTTTTTTTTTATAATTCGGACGACGGATTCCTTTTTAGACTTTACATTTTAGGGGTGAAAAGTGTCTTTTTCAACTTTTCTGTGTTTTTTGGTTTCTCAGAGGTCATATTGCGATTAATACGGTTTTTACCCTATAACTCGGGGAATATATCAAAATTACCAGTTTCATTTGGAATTACTTAAAATAATAATTAATGCTATATATAATATTAATGCTATATATAAAAAAATTTTAAATCGCCGGTAAAAGTGAGAAATCCTGGCATATTTATCAAATTTACCAACTTCATTTTGGGAATAATGTACAATCGCTGGTAAAAGTGAGAAATTCTGGCATATTTAGCAAATTTACCAACTTCATTTGGGAATTATATATAATCACCGGTAAAAGTGAAAAACATAGTGAAATTTATCAAACTTACCAAGATCATTATCACTTTTACTGTAACATATATATCTCTAGCTATATATAACTATGTTGACGTCATAACTCACTGGAATGATCTTCTATTTTAGATGGTGTTGGCTGTTCAGGCTAATCATACTATACCTTGTTCTGCCTCAGGAAGTATAATATTTTATCAGAGTTTAAAGAACATTCAAGTTAAAAATATTATTTTAAATACTTAATAATTAAAACTCCATGCATTATTGCGCTCAAGTGTGAATTCCTCATATTCAATTCCATTCACAAATTTTAGGTTATACTATTATTTCCCTAAAGCACTCTTTTGATATATTTACTCTATACTCTTTTGGTGTATAGAGTAAATACACTCTTTTGGTGCATTTACTCTATATTATATTTTGATCAGACGTGGCAGTCACTATTAAATTAGCCGTAGTTTCACTGATTTAGAATATTTTTTCTTTTTTTTCGATATTTAATCATTATATCCTTCTATACATTATTATTATATGTATACATCTGTACGTATCGTACATTTACATAATAATATTGTATCCACTGGACATGTGTAATATGGCAAATAATTAAGGAAAATGTTCCATTGGTACTTTAACTGTACTATCCTTACAGCCGCATAGTATGATAATCAGCAGTCTGTGGCTGTATCTGTGTCTTCCGTTTAGTTGTGCTTCAGGGCTTGACATAATAAGAAATAGTCAATTTTATTTAGTTACTAATCCTCGGTAGTAAGTAAAAACTTTCTTATTACCATAAAATATTTTGGCATGTATACATATATATTAGTTTCTTACTAATATATATAATATTTCTCTGATTAAGAATTTTTATAGCTACCGATAAATAAATAATCAAATATAATTGACTATAACCACATTAACGAATAGAATCGGCACCAAATTTAATTCTGTAATGTTAACTATTCTTATCCTTAAGAAGATGTTTTGCTTGTCTTCTCGTCTCCGTTGGATTTGTCTCTATGGTAATAGACTCCGGCAAAGATGAGGACGTTGAGGATGAGCAGGGAGCACCCAATGGCAATCGTAACGCTGAGAGCTGTAGAATAAGCACCTTGCTGCATGATCATGGCCAGGGAGTCAGTAATGTTAGAAGTAGAAGCAACTGTGGCACCATCCAGGATATCACTCAGAGTGGAAAGGTCATCGAAATGACCATGATTGCCAATGGGGGTTGTTACAAGTGGGAAAGAAGTTGCTGAAGTGACAACAGGAAGAGATCCTCCTTTTACAGTCTGTCGAAACACTCCATCATAAGTGAGAGGATTGTCATGATCTTCAAGGAGATGATGAAGCGCTGTGGTCTCTGTTGATGCTGACCGGTGAAGTGTCGGGATAAGATTCAACCAGAATGAAAGACGATGGGCGTGGTAGTGGTCTCTTACTCTGGGCTTCAAACCTACGAAGAAATTATTATTATTAATATTATTATTATTGTAAATAGCTGTGGCGGTGATTTTTGCCGTTGTTGGCATTAATATATCTGTTGGTGATATTGCTTCTGGTCCTTATTTCGTTGTTGCTTCGCTTAATACCGGTTGTGTTATTGTTGTTGTCTGTGTCTTCGTTGAGCATCTTCTGTTTGGATGATGATGCTTCTTCTGTTTGTGATGCTATTATTTGGTGCCTCTGTTGATGGTAGAAGTAACAGTGTTAGTGATGGTGGTAATATTATTGTTGTTGCTGGCGGTAGAAATGGTGATGCTATTGCTGGAGATGGTGGTGTTCCACTCTGTGTTTGATGATGACGATGGTGATCCTTCTTTTGGTGATGTAATTATTTGGTGTTATTTGTAGTGGTGGTACAGTCGCTCAAAAAAGTATCCGAACACTACGGAGATTAAAAATTCAGAAAAAATATCTGGCAACGATTTTTTTAGAAATTAGTGATCTGGCAACCTTAATGTCACGTGACACGAAGGTTGCCAGATCACTAATTTCTAAAAAAATCGTTGCCAGATATTTTTTCTGAATTTTGTAATCAACCGTAGTGTTCGGATACTTTTTTGAGCGACAGTACTATTATTGTTGTTGCTGGGGGTAGAAATAGTGATACTATTGTTGGTGATGGTGGTGTTCCACTCTGTTGGTGATAATGACGATGGTAATCCTTCTTTTGGTGATGTAGTTATTTGGTGTTCTGTTGATGGTGGAAGTGGAGGTGTTGTTCTTAATAGTGGTAGTGGTAATATTATTAGTGCAGTTTCTGATGCTGGTAGATATGATGGTGTTATTGTTGATGATAATGGTATTTGTTTCTATCGACGCCTTTGTTGTTGATGATGATGATCATCCCTTTGTTGGTGATGTAATTGTTTGGTGTTTCTGTTGAGGGCAGTAGTGGAAGTGTTTATTATTGATGATGGTAATTTTTTTTCTGTTGGTGATGGTGTTTTTTTGTGCTGTTGTGACGGTAGTATTTCTTTCTATTGTTTTTCATGATAATGATGAAGCTTCTGTTGGTGGTGGTATTATTTGGTGTTGTTGTTGACGGTGAAAGCAGCAGTATTAGTGGTGATAGGAGTGTTATTATTGTTGTTTCTCCTGTTGGTAGAAATTGGAATATATTTAGTGATGATATTGTTTCTTTCTTTCTGATGATGGTGGAGGTGGTGGTGCTGATGGTTATGTTTGTTGTATAACAATTTGATATATTTTGTTAATGGTAAAAGTGGAAGTATCGTTGTTGTTAGTGGTAATATTAATTATTACTGTTTCTGCTGCTGGTAGATATGTGGTATTATTGTTGGCGATGGTATTAGCCTCTGTCAGCGTCTTTGTTGTCATTTTCTTGAAAACTCTAAATTAATATTAAAATACATCAACTAGTAAGGACGCTTTAAAATTTTTATGCCCTATATACTAAAGGTCAGTATACTTTAGGAACAAGACAACGACTTACTTTTGCAAATCACTCAAAAATTTTGAAATCAAAAACAATTGTTCAATCGTATAATTTTTTTAATTATGATTAAGGCACGTATTTTTTTCTTCTAATAAAAAGAAATTGATAGCATTAAAAATAATAGCAAAAATAACCTTAGGCAGCCCACTTTTCATGAATGGTTGACAATCAGTAATATTAATTATTATTATTAAATTTGCTTCAACATCATTTTGATCCCAAAAGATCTTTTTTATTTCGAAAAACAAAAAATATATTGTGACGTATAAAAAAAACATTAGATCAAGGTCACCTTGATACACCACTCTTCGACAGCCGTTGAGCAAAAGGAAAAAATTAAAAAAGGGAAATTAATTATGCATAAAAATTAAGCCATTTAATTTGTCTCAAATTTAACTATAACCTATTTATCTTCAAACCGCATAAAATAAAATGATTTATTCATTATGTCATCTTAGATATCTTCTAGACATTTTGTAGATATTGTGGTGTGTGAGTAGGATACATCTAGCAAACTGATATAATACTAAATACATTAGTTTTACAGCAACAGTACAAAGTAAAAAAAGATAGTATTTTAGATATATCTTAAAGCAACTTGTAATAATATCATTCTAAATATTACAAAATATATTTTCTCCATACATGAGTAATTACGAACAGCACAGATTCAATGTCAAGGTTGCCTTGGTGGTGGTGATTCTCGTAACAAGGGCTCGCCTTTCGGACAATAGCTAAGCATTCTATAACCACTCGGCCATGCGATGGCTTAAGTAGGAATAAGCGAGTCGCAAATAACTAACATGTGGCCACCTCTCTCCATGTTATGTCAGTGTAAGCTACTTTCGAAGCTCTATAACTTCTAAACTAAGCATTTTATGAGAAAATGAAATGGAAGATAAATTAAATATCTCAATCACATCTATCTGAATATCGATTCTCGATATTTTTCGCTTTTTGCTTAAAGAATTATAGACTTTGAATATTTTAACAGCAACGATGCAAGTGTAAGAAAATTGAAAAGTATCGAAATATTATTTACATTAACTTTTCAAATATGCATCTGTTGCATTAAATGGTGTGAAGTAAAACTTCTTATTCAAATTATGAATAACTTCTGGGTTAAATTCTAACGTTAAGCATTGCTGTTGTTAGATATTCAAACTTCCAGAACTCTTCAAATACTGAAAAAATATTGTTGAATATCGAGGTTTAAATACATTTGATTAAGATCTTTAATATATCTTCAGTCCATTCTGTGTCACATTCTGTCTTTTTTCTAAGTTATACATTTTCGAATTAGTTAAATATTTATTTTCCACTAACATAAAATGGACAGAAGTGAGCATAATTCAGTGAGCACTGAGTGTATATAATATAGCTTTGGGTCCGATCCTAAGTGGCTATGATTAGAAGCCTGTTGTGTAAAATATGTATTGTTACAAATTAAAATGGATGAGCACTGAGCGTGAGTTCAAGTAAAAATATGTCAATAAAAATTACAATGCAATTCAATTTATTACAAAAGCATGGATGAAATTATTTATAAACAAAGTCAACCGGTACGAAACTCTATAACAATACAAAGAAAAACTTTCAGAAGAATCCATTATATCTATTCTATTCACATCCAAATCACAAAACAAGGCTAATATCATTCAATGAATAATAAAATCATGTTGGTAAATAAATATTCAATCTAACGAGAATATCCTTACCAATTCATAAGCAAACTAAATAACTATACACTAAATTACTTCCTTCTTAGGTTTTTATCCTCAAGTACTCCAAAACTGCGGCTAAGTGTACTGGTTTCTCAGAACCAATTCTTTTCAGAGTTGTTTTAGGTTGTTTTACCTCTGAGCGGCACTTTTTTGCACACCATGGGTTAAATGGCCAGGTCACATGGACCCCGAAGGTTCAGAGAAGGTTGGGGAAGTACCCGCTGGAACAGCTGTTGGGAGACAGATGGTAGCCTCCCGTCAAGGCCATCCAGCGTGTTCTTTAACGTGCACAGGGTATGGCTCTCCCGCACACGGGGCCACGGCTTAACGTCCCATCCGACGGACGGCGGCCTTTCCAAGCCCATCGTTGTCCCTACTGACCGTGGGTAGGGCGGCGAATTTTGCGGAGATAAATCTCAACGCTGACCCAACTGGGACTCGAACCTGGGAACTACAGATTACGAACCTGGCGCGCTACCGACTGAGCCACCCCCGCCCCCTGCGCATGGCGGAAGCAGCAGACAGTGTTAAACGTCTGAAGATAATGGCGGCAGCCTCTAGACTTCGTTTTGCTATACTGGGGAAATCTCAGACATACGCATCAGTAGTTCGTTCACAATCTTATCAACCAAGCTCATAATCTGAACTCTGCACACCAGAATTTATGACATCTTTTCAAACCATTTTCACTAAATGCTTTAAAAAAGCTCTTGCCCAAATGGAAGAACGTCTTATGTCGACTATTTCGAAGACATTTCAAAATCAACAATCCTCTGCAAGGGACATATTAACTTCTTCATCTACCACCAATGCAATTTTTCCTGCAGTTCACCCAGAATCTTTCAAAGAACATGAAGCCAACAACAAACGACAGCATTTTACAACCAGCCAAGCTAACTGTCAATCCTTCATCATGATAGAAAGTCTCCAAGGCGATTTTTCAGAAAAAGTCACCAATCCAAAAATAGGAAAATTTTCTTATGGGTACTTCAATGGAAAAGTGTACCACTTCCATTTCTACTAAACCTAAATCGTCTTTTTGTCTCTTTTTTTCTTTTTTTTTGGCTTTCAAGATACTATAACGGAATATTCAGAGTATTACAGCTCAGAAAGAACTATTTTATTTTCTTATTAGAGAACATAATCCGGATGTCATTCCCTTACAAGGGGCGGGGGTGGCTCAATCAGTAGCGCGCCAGGCTCGTAATCTGTAGTTCCCAGGTTCGAGTCCCAGGTGGGTCAGCCTTGAGATTTATCTCCGCAAAATTCCCCGCCCTGCCCACGGTCAGTAGGGGACACCGATGGACTTGGAAAGGCCGCCGTCCGTTGGATGGGACGTTAAGCCGTGGCCCTGTAGGGGAGAGCTATACCCTGTGCACGTTAAAGAACACGCTGGATGGCCTTGACGGGAGGCTACCATCTGTCTCCCAACAGCTGTTCCAGTGGGTCCCCTCCCCCAACCTTTTCTGAGCCTTCGGGATCCATGTGACCTGGCCATTTAGCCCATGATGTGAAAAAAAGTGCCGCTCAGAGGTAAAACAACCCAAACTAAATTCCCTTACAAGAGACATGGCTTAATCCAAATAAGCATTTTTCTCTTCCTAGATATGTTATTCATAGAGCAGACAGATCTTCTGGCAGAAGCGGAGGGCTTCGTCATTAAAATAGATTTTGTCGAAACACATCATCTACTAATGTAGCTCCTCCTACTGTAATGCAAAGTGATCAAAAAGATTTCTACACAACCCAGGAACAAGCAGAATATTTTAGAAAGCTATAATCTAGTTGCCAAGCTCTTTCAATAACGGGATCCCCTTCTAAAGAGGTACAGTAGGTCAAAAAAGTATCCGAACACTACGGTTGATAACAGAATTCAAAAAAAAAAATATCTGGCAACTATTTTCTAAAAAAAGTTGCCAGATATTTTTTTTTTGAATTCTGTAATCAACCGTAGTGTTCGGATACTTTTTTGACCGACTGTACATGATTTTTCTGAATTCTTAGACCCGACATTCTCGATTCAGGAGCTTCAACAAGCAACTTCACATCAAAAATCAACAGCATTGGGAGCTGATAACTATTCGATTTCTTTAATTAAACATTTGTCGCAAGATTATTCAAGTTGAAAGCGGCAACTGAAAATATCCCATTTATAGAAGCATCTAATGCGAACTTCATCTACTTTGCTTTAAGTGAATTCTGTAGAGAAATTTTCACAATACATTGATTTTTGTATCTTTATGTTCAAATGCTATGAGGGAAGTCAAGCAACCAATTTTTCCAATCTGGGAATTTTTAAATATTTTCAATAACTTATGGATTACAGGACTCTCAACTCCTTCAGGGGCGGGGGTGGCTCAGTCGGTAGCGCGCCAGGCTCGTAATCTGTAGTTCCCAGGTTCGAGTCCCAGCTGGGTCAGCGTTGAGATTTATTTCCGCAAAATTCCGCGCCCTGCAAACTGTCAGTAGGTGACACCGATGGGCTTGGAAAGGCCACCGTCCGTCGGATGGGACTTTAAGCCGTGGCCCGTGTGCGGGAGAGCCATACAATGTGCACGTTAAAGAACACGCTGGATGTCTTTGACGGCAGGCTGCTCTCTTTGTCTCAACAGCTGTACAGTGGGTCTCCTCCCTTAACTTTCTCTGAGAACTCGGATCCTTGTGACCTGGTCATTTAGCCCATGGTGTGCAAAAAAAGTGCCACTCAGAGGTAAAACAACCCAACCTATAAATCAACTGTGACAGAACCAGATTATCTACGTTTCTATTACTGGAAAAAAGAACGATCCACCATTTCTTCTGGCTGTCCAAGATTCACTGAGAGATATTAACGTCGACAACGTTTCAAGCTCAAAAAATGTTCCATTGCAACATCCATGGATTTCAACACCATATATAATTATTACACAAGGCTTGAGCTTCCAACAGCTAACTCTATTCCTTTCGAATATGAGACTCCCGTTATCCCGAGAGGAAATTAAACAATATTGGTTAACGGTAACCTATATCAGATCTGATGCTTCTAAAGCATCCTCATGTGGGAATTGGAATCATTTGTTCAGATAATTCTTATGTAGCATCCTATCAACTCCCACCTGAAACATCAGTTTTTACTGCCGACGTGCCACGTGACACGAAGGTTGCCAGATCACTAATTTCTAAAAAAAATCATTGCCAGATATTTTTTCTGAATTCTGTAATCGACCATAGTGTTGGGATACTTTTTTGAGCGACTGTACATGCAATTATTTTAGCTGTGGATAAAACAATCAAGGAAGACAGAAATTATGTCATTTTACTAATAGTTAGCCGTCCCATGGCCGAGTGGTTAGCGCGCTTGGCTACTGATCTAAGGGACCTGGGTTCAAGCCCCGGGTAAGGCATGGCTGTATGTGTCGTTTTTCTGCTGAGGTCCTGCCATCCTCTCAGACCTTCTACTATGACATATAAACTGACAGGCTCCTGTCAGACCTCTGTGGCAAGCAGCTGCTTGAGGGGGTATTTATTTATTTTATTACTACTTTCGACTCTTATGGCTCTACAAAATACCAATATTAACAGCCATTCTGCCATTTTACATATATATCAAGTTCTTGTAAAAGCCTCCATTTCAAGAGCATCTAACACACTTGTGTGGACCCCGGGTCATCAAGGAATTATTTTAAACTAATTAGCTGATTTCATTGCTAAACGAGCACATTGTTATGACTCTTTTCTCGAAAGTTTCGTTCCAGGACCACAAGATATACGTCATTTCATTGAACGCACCAATGGGCTTGGAAAGGCCGCCGTCCGTCGGATGGGACGTTAAGCCATGGCGCCGTGTGCGGGAGAGCCATACCCTATGCACGTTAAAGAACACGCTGGATGGCCTTGAAGGGAGACTACCTTCTGTCTCCCAACAGCTGTTCCAGTGGGTGCCCTCCCCCAAACTTCTCTGAGCCTTCGGGGTCCATGTGACCTGGCCATTTAGCCCATGGTGTGCAAAAAAGTGCCGCTCAGAGGTAAAACAGCCCAACGTTAAAGAACCCACTGGATGGCCTTGACGGGAGGCTACCATCTGTCTCCCAACAGCTGTTCCAGTGGGTCCCCTCCCCCAAACTTCTCTGAGCCTTCGGGGTCCATGTGACCTGGCCATTTAACCCATGGTGTGCAAAAAAGTGCCGCTCAGAGGTAAAACAGCCCAACGTTAAAGAACCCACTGGATGGCCTTGACGGGAGGCTACCATCTGTCTCCCAACAGCTGTTCCAGTGGGTCCCCTCCCCCAAACTTCTCTGAGCCTTCGGGGGCCATGTGACCTGGCCATTTAGCCCATGATATGCAAAAAAGTGCCGCTCAGAGGTAAAACATCCCAACCCAACTCATTGAACGCACATTTAAAACTCAACTCATTGATCAGTGTAACTCTTCCATATTAGATTCATTATATCCACATGTGCCTAGATTTCCAAGACTACAATTACACATCTTCTGTTCAGCCTCAGAAGTTTTGATTACACGACTTAAACTCAATGTTGCTCCGTTAAATGCATTTTTGTTCCGTTGTCACATTACTGATAACGATAAATGATCACTTTGTGGAGATCCTGAAGCAACGGAACATTATTTATTGAGCTGTCCGAATATAGATCATACAAGGATAAATAGATAATAAATAGATCATACATCAATAAATCTTCTTCATATCACACATACAACACAGACAACATGAAAAATTAATAACAAAGATAAAATTACACCCAAAACAGCATGAAGAAATTATGACATATAAACAAAAATGAATTATTAAAACCATTACATTTTCTTTTTCATTCTTTTATTATTCTTTATTTTTAATTCTTCTATTATCAAAAAAGCTGACCCGTGGCCGCTTAGCGCGCTTGGCTACTGATCTACGGGACTTGGGTTCTTTGGGTTCTTACCTGGGTTCGAGTCCCGGGTAAGGCATGGATGTTCGTGTTGTTTTCTGCTGAGGTCCTGCCATCCTCTCAGGTCTTCTACTATGGCATATAAACTGACAGGCTCCTGTCAGACCTCTGTGGCAAGCAGCTGCTTGAGGGGGTATTTATTTATTTATTTATTTATTATCAAAAAAAATTAAAATGACCTGAATGAGTCAGCATAGATTTTCTATTCTGGAATATTCACTTTGTGGGAAGTTTTCAATCAATCAAATCATACAAGGACTATTTTCTTAACAAAATTACGTCAAAATGGTTTTCAACAGTTTGCTCCATATTCCAGCATTGATATCTTTGCTCTGCTATTACCAATTTTGATACCTGCTCTGGAATTTTATATTCAAAACTCTCACAGATTAGACTTTAGAAGGGATTGTGTTTTCTTCATTTTTTATGTCATTTACTGTGAACAACATCTCACTGTAAAATCATCTTGTAAAGGTTTTTATTGGGACATATACCACAACTTGGCTAAAAATCCCATCATCGTCTTAGAAGAAGAAGGAGGAGGAGGAGGAGAAGGAGATTACTACTTATCTACGATGTTCTAATTTACGATTTATTGGAGAAACCGCTAAGTAAACTGTTTCAACGGAAAGAGGAAAAATTGGTTGCTTGACTTCCCTCATAGCATTTGAACATAAAGATACAAAAATCAATGTATTGTGAAAATTTCTCTACAGAATTCACTTAAAGCAAAGTAGATGAAGTTCGCATTAGATGCTTCTATAAATGGGATATTTTCAGTTGCTGCTTTCAACTTGAATAATAATTAGTCCAAGCAAATATACTGTAATATTACAGTATATTTGTACAGGCTACTGGTTTAGCGTTCAGGATGCATTCCTGAACTCCGAGCGTAAAATAAGGCCTAATGTGCATTATATAGTGTTCCGAAGGAACATTTTTTTAACAAATATGATTTATTAATTTTTAAACACAGTTTGAAAATAAAACGCTGTTAAATTGGTATAATTCCATATTTTTTTATTTTAAAACTTCTACAATTTATTATTGAATCAGTTGATTTTTTTATTTGTATGCGAAATAAAATCCAAATCTAAGAAAATTTAATAAATTTCAAAGGAATATATGGCAAATTACTGCCTGGAGGTCTTCAGATATTATCTAACGTTAATTGCTTTAGGCATTTCCTCCTCTTTTAGTACGTCTAACGTGCTAAAGCATTTAATACTTTACGCTTTACACAACAAGATCTTTCGAACTGCATCTTGTATTATCTTCATAAAATATTATTTGTGTCGTGTTTAAGCAGTATGGTGCATTTTTTTATTTTAAATAACAATAACGAATGTCTTATTAAGTATTCTGACAATGGTAAACTCATAAAGAATTTATTTCATTTTATTTTTTTTCTTAACCCTTTCAGGACCATAAGGTTTCTAAGAGTAAATATTAGTATGTAACTGTTTATTTTAGTTTGTTTAGACGTAAAATAAATAAAAATCATAAGAAAAATACATAACAATGTGTAGTTTTTTTGGAATTTTATGGGAAATATTTTTCCCAATGGACTATAAAGGTAACACAAATTATAGTTAGGCTTATTATGCAATGTTTTTTATTTATTGGTTTATTAGAACAAAATGTTAACTAAAATAATACAAAATTATGAAATAAAATTACTATACAAAATGATGTGCTAATTATGATATTCTGCGAAGCAATTTCTTTTGGTAGTGAGGCAAAGATGGACATTGCACATAGTACATATATTATGCATCCTGACAGTTCTTTTTTTTTTCTAAAAGTTCCCATTTACGTAATTGCGTTCGGCATACGTTTTATTTTGACATTCTGTATAAAAAATGCAGATAAGGTTATAATTAAATACGACAATCACCAATTTTAAAATGGGAAAAATGTTTCCCTTGATCATGAAAGGGTTAATAGAGCTATATCGAAACACTGTTATTTGAAGTAACTCTAAATGAAGTTTACCTGTACTCATAAACCCTCAGCATTAAATTTAGAAATGTTTTTATAAAACTAATGAATTATTATAGGACACATTATCATCAAAAGACGGTGGATATAGTTGAAGTTATTCCTGTGATGATTTGGGTTGTGTTTCCTCTGAGAGTCACTTTTTTTGCACACAATGAGATAAATGGCCAGGTCACAAAGACTCCGAGGGCTCAGAGAAGGTTAGGAGAGGGTTGGGTTGGGTTGTTTTACCTCTGAGCGGCACTTTTTTGCACACCATGGGCTAAATGGCCAGGTTACATGGACCCCGAAGACTCAGAAAAGGTTGGGGGAGAAGACCCACTGGAACAGCTGTTGGGAGACAGATGGTAGTCTCCCGTCAAGGCCATCCAGCGTGTTCTTTAACGTGCACAAGGTATAGCTCTCCCGCACACTTGTCACGGCTTAACGTCCCATCCGACGGACGGCGGCCTTTCCAAGCCTATCGGTGTCCCCTACTGACCGTGGGCAGGGCGGGGAATTTTGCGGAGATAAATCTCAACGCTGACCCAGCTGGGACTCGAATCTGGGAACTACAGATTACGAGCCTTGCACACTACCGACTGAGTCACCCCCGCCCCTTAGGAGAGGGTACCCACTGCGCAGTTGTTAGCAAAGCAGACATCAAGCCTCAGGTCAATAGCAGACATGTCTTAGACTCAGATCAAGGCCATCTAGTGTGTTCTTTAAAGTGCACAGCATATGGCTCTCTTGCACACAGAGCTACGGCTTAACGTCCCACGTCAAGGACGACGGATGGCAGACTTTACAAGTCCATCAGTGTTACCCTATCGACCGAGAGCAGGGCTGGTAGTTTTCCTGAAATGAATCTCAACATTAGCCCAGGTGGAATCGAACCTGGGTTGGGTTGTTTTACCTCTGAGCGGCACTCTTTTGCACATCATGGACTAAATGGCCAGGTCACATGGACCCCGAAGGCTCAGAGAAGGTTGGGGGAGGGGACCCACTGGAACAGCTGTTGGGAGACAGATGGTAGCCTCCCGTCAAGGCCATCCAGAGTGTTCTTTAACGTTGGGTTGTTTTACCTCTGAGCGGCACTTTTTTGCACACCATGGGCTAAATGGCCAGGTCACATGGACCCCGAAGGCTCAGAGAATGTTGGGGGAGGGGACCCACTGGAACAGCTGGAACTGGAACAGCTGTTGGGAGACAGATGGTAGTCTCCCTTCAAGACCATCCAGCGTGTTCTTTAACGTGCACAGGGTATGGCTCTCCTGCACACGGGGCCAATGCTTAACGTCCCATCCGACGGACGGCTGCCTTTCCAAGCCCATCGGTGTCCCCTACTGACCGTGGGCAGGGCGGGGAATTTTGCGGAGATAAATCTCAACGCTGACCCAGCTGGGACTCGAACCTGGGAACTGCAGATTACGAGCCTGGCGCAATCCTGGCAACTGAACCACCTCATTCCTATTCCTGTGAAGAATATTTCTACTTAAATACAGTAATGAAACTGTGACGGTATCTTTTTCTTGTAGAGTAATCTCAGCCTACAATTGATTTTAATCTCGACGTTATTTGGGGCTTGCACTGTGATCAAAAATTGTAGCCTTACACCAAAGAAAAATGATAGCTGCAAAGTTACTGCAATATTAAGGAGGAAACTTCGCCACTTTTTGGCGAAAGGTTGCCAATAGAGATAAAAATAACACCTAGAAATAGAAAAATACAGTGTAGTATCACAATATATTGTATTTTGAGCTTACATCTCAGCCTGGTGAAAATTGCACTAATCAATATAAATATTATATAATAATACTGGCTACAGCCCTCCAAAATTTAGCGCGAAAGATATATATCCTCCGTTCAGATTTCCCTCCAAATGTTTGGGGCGGGGGGGGGGGGGGACTCAGTCGGTAGCACGCCAGGCTCGTAATCTGCAGTTCCCATGTTCGAGTCCCAGCTGGGTCAGCGTTGAGATTTATCTCCGCAAAATTCCCCGCCTTGCCCACGGTCAGTAGGGGACACCGATGGGCTTGGAAAGGCCGCCGTCCGTCGGATGGGACGTTAAGCCGTGGTCCCGTGTGCGGGAGAGCCATACCCTGTGCACGTTAAAGAACACGCTGGATGGCCTTGACGGGAGGCTACCATCTGTCTCCCAACAACTGTTCCAGTGGGTTTCCTCCCCTAATCTTCTCTGAGCCTTCGGGATCCTTGTGACCTGGCCATTTAGCCCATGGTGTGCAAAAAAGTGCCGCTCAGAGGTAAAACAACCCACAATTTGCGGAATCATAGGTCGCCAGAATCTGTATATAAAACTTTTGCAGCAGTTTGCGTAGTATATTTAAGGTACTACACGCGATTGCAACAGAATGCCGTAGAAGAAACGAAAGGATTTCTCTATCAGTATCCTTGCGAACGCTTGTTCACTCGCCTATTCCAAAACATCTATTGTTTAAAACAAGGTAAACCACGCTAAATGGGGGCGTAGGTGCTCAGTCGGTAGCATGCCAGGCTCGTAATCTGCAGCTCCCAGGTTCGAGTCCCAGCCTAATCAGCAGATTTGCCTCCGCAAAATTGCCTGACCTGCCCATGGTCAGTAGAAAACACCGATGGTCTTGGAAAGGCCGCCGTCGGTCGGGTGGGACGTTAAGCCGTTGTCCCATGTGCTGGAGAGCCATACCCTGTGCACGTTAAACACTCTGGATGTCCTTGACGGGAGACTACCATATGTACCCCAACAGCTGTTCCAGTGGGTCCCCTCCCCCCCCCCCCCAACCTCCTCTGAGCCTTCGGAGTCCTTGTGACCTGCCCATTTAAAATTAATAAAATAAATTAATTAATTAATAAAATAAATTAAATTCAAAAGTGCAGCTCAGAGGTAAACAAACCCCGCTAAACGTTCGCCACAAAATGTTAATCCCTTAAAAACTTTTCATGTCGACAACATAATGCTCTCTTCACAATTCGTTATCGATAGCTTGCTGCTGCATTCATACATTGGGCGACAGCAGCGCCATCAGAATTTTCGAACACTTGCAGAAGGATTACTCCGGACCCGTTATACCTAAGTGGGGTTGGGTTGTTTTACCTCTGAGCGGCACTTTTTTGCACAACATGGGCTAAATGGCCAGGTCACATGGACCCCGAAGGCTCAGAGAATGTTGGGGGAGGGGACCCACTGGAACAGCTGTTGGGAGACAGATGGTAGCCTCCCGTCAAGGCCATCCAGCGTGTTCTTTAACGTGCACAGGGTATGGCTCTCCTGCACACGGGGCAACGGCTTAACGTCCCATCCGACGGATGGCGGACTTTCCAAGCCCATCGGTGTCCCCCTACTGACCTTGGGCAGGGCGGGGAATTTTTGCGGAGATGAATCTCAACGCTGACCCAGCTGGGACTCGAACCTGGGAACTACAGATTACGAGCCTGGCGCGCTACCGACTGAGCTACCCCCGCCCCCGTTATACCTAAGAACCCAATAACGTAAAACCGTTAGACCTAAATGGCACCACCACACCAAATATGGGACCTATCAGTGAAGTACCCGAGGAACCACAGATAACAGAATATTTCCACCTCGAATGGCGTCACACTGGGGACCTACAAGAAATGCGTCATACGGATAAATCACTAGTAGAAAACTGATAGTTAGTTCTACCATCTAAGATAATGAATCAAGACCATATCAAAAATATTTATAATATTTAGTCAGACAACACACTTTTTAAAAATCTTCTATCTACATAGTTAGATATTAATGGGACTTCAGTTTACGATTAGCAATGCCTACAAAAGGGGCGGGGGTGGCTCAGTCGGTAGCGCGCCAGGCTCGTAATCTGTAGTTCTGAGGTTCGAGTCCCAGCTGGGTCAGCGTTGAGATTTATCTCCGCAAAATTCCCCGCCCTTTTCACGGTCAGTAGGGGACACCGATGGGCTTGGAAAGGCCGCCGTCCGTCTGATGGGACGTTAAGCCGTGGCCCCGTGTGCGGGAGAGCCATACTCTGTGCACGTTAAAGAATACGCTGGATGGCCTCGACGGGAGGTTACCATCTGTCTCCCAACAGCTGTTCCAGTATGTCCCCTCCCCCAACCTTCTCTGAGCCTTCGGGGTCCATGTGACCTGGCCATTTAGCCCATGGTGTGCAAAAAAGTGCCGCTCAGAGGTAAAACAACCCAACCCAAGCCTACAAAAGAATTAAGATGTATTCTATTAGCCATCTTGTGAAAAAATTATTCTTGTGTCCTCTATCTACGTATATAAAAAAAACTCCTAACAAATGAACTAAATGCAGAGCAGTAAATTCCAGTGTCGTTTCGTCAGTAAAGGATACCAGCTTTCAGCCAAAATTACCCGATAGTTAATCTTACTTCATCACAGATTAGAGATCATAACGGACGAAATGGAGCACCGGGCTTTTTGCAGGTCCTTATCTCCTGCATCTGAAGTGTGTCTGTGACATTGAAGATAAAATGTAAAGAGATATAAACTAAAAAGAATCAGACCCTAAGGTTATTTCTTACTATTCAAGATCAATTAGAAAATAAAAAAATTCACTAGAATTGATCTGATACCAGGATGAATCTTGGCCTCTTAAACTTTTGCTGGCAGAGGTGATCGTACTTAACAGTCCTGAAATGAGAAGATTCTGATGTTCCATAGCATTTTCAAAAACCTGAATTGCAGCATCTCTAGTGCAGTCTCGAACAGAAGGGATAGAAAAACTCTTTGGATGATGGAATTATGCACGAACCAGGGTTATGCATGGTACCTCGTTTACGCATGGTTTTGTGCGGGGAAGTGGGCTCTTAGGAGCGTCTATGATGAGATCTTTTCTTGACGCATAGTCAAGCAAGAGACGACCACTTTTGTTCCCCACGTTAGAATTCCATGACTGGTGCTTAAAGTTAAGATCTCCGGCAAGCAGAGTCGGAGTTCTAGGAGTGAAGAGTCTGTCCAGATCATTGATAAGGATTTCAGGGTTGGGTTGGGTTGTTTTACCTCTGAGCGGCACTTTTTTTGCACACCATGGGCTAAATGGCCAGGTCACATGGACCCCGAAGGCTCAGAGAAGGTTGGGGGAGGGGACCCACTGGAACAGCTGTTGGGAGACAGATGGTAGTCTCCCGTCAAGGCCATCCAGCGTGTTCTTTAACGTGCACAGGGTATGGCTCTCCCGCACACGGGGCCACGGATTAACGTCCCATCCGACGGACGGTGGCCTTTCCAAGCCCATCGGTGTCCCCTACTGACCGTGTTCAGGGCGGGGAATTTTGCGGAGATAAATCTCAACGCTGACCCAGCTGGGACTCGAACCTGGGAACTACAGATTACGAGCCTGGCGCGCTACCGACTGAGCCACCCCCGCCTCCCGGCAAGCAGAGTCGGAGTTCTAAGAGTAAATAGTCTGTCCAGATCATTGATAAGGATTCAGAATTTGGGGTTTTATAAACGCTTTTACTTCAATGACCACAATAGTGGTTCCAAAATTCTAACACTATAATATATATATGATTAAATGTACGATATTTAACTTAAAATTCGACTGGTAACTGATAAATTTGAAATATTTAGTAATTATTTTTAAAATATTCCTAAATATTTTAACAAAGTCGCAATAAATAAATCATTTTGCTTTACACTGTTTAGAAATAAATAGCTTTTAGTTAAACATAAGAAATTAGTATGTACTGTGAATTGCACTTTTGTGCAACAAAATAAGGCTGAATGCCTGGTCAGAAGATCCCAAAAGTCTCAGAGTTGGTCAAAAGGACACTTATCGGACAACTATTAGGAAACAGATGGAAGTCTCCCATAAAGATCATCCAGTGTGTTTTTCACCCTTCACATGTGTTTATCGCTTCAGAATAATAATGCATCAGAAGAAATAACGCCATCTCTGGAATATGATATTAGCATTTGGCACAGTAATCAATCGTAATTAAAATTTGCGGCGTATTTTTAAAACCTGGACACCAGTTAGTTCGAGAGAAAATGTTTCGTTTGAATCATACCCATATCAGAATTGAAATCATATGACCTTTATTTGAACTTGAAAAATTTCTTGTGCTAGAATTTGACATATATTTCCATTAATATTTCATCTCAAACTCTCACTATCGAATTTTAGATATTTTTTTTAAATGATTATTTCATTTCGATTCAAACTATTGCTAAATTAATAAAAAATTTTAGTGCATATTTCAAATCCGAATCTACCGTTTGTAAAACAATTAATAAAATTACATAAATTTTTCCTTCTTTCATTTCTTGAAAATTCAAGTTCAAATAGTCTTGTTCTAGAAAGGTTTCTGAGTTCGGTAAACAGAAACTAAATAATATCGATGAAAACAAAAAACCATATCTGAATTCTTCACTATTTTTCTCCAAGGGTGATTGATTATTAGCAATCCACTACCCACGGTCAGTATGAAACACCGATGGACTTCGGATGAGAAATTAAGCTGTATGCGGGACAGTCATACACCTGTGCACGTTAAGGAACACGCTAGATGTCTTGACGGAAGGCTACTATGTCTCCCAACAGCTGTTCCAGTGGGTCCCAACCTTCTCTCAGTCATCAGAGTCCTTGTGACCCGGCCATTTAGCCCATTATGTGCAAAAGAAGTGCCGCTCAGAGGTAAAACAACCCAACTCTATCCAATAGCTGTGCACAAATACAAACACAACACTCCTAACTCATACATAAACGCATTATTCATTTTGTCGAGGCAAAATCAGATTAGTAAAAGATGCTCAAGACATAGTCAACTGAAATTGTAATGAAAATGCAGTGAAATAAAAGTCTCTAATAACGCGTTTCTATCATAAATTGGGGATTCATATGAGGAACTGAGGCGATTTTCCTACACTTTCTCTGGGGCGGGGGTGGCTTAGTCGGTAGCGCGCCAGGCTCGTAATCTGTAGTTCCCAAGTTCGAGTCCCAGCTGGGTCAGCGTTGAGATTTATCTCCGCAAAATTCCCCGCCCTGCCCACGGTCAGTAGGGGACACCGATGGGCTTGGAAAGGCCGCCGTCCGTCGGATGGGACGTTAAGCCGTGGCCCCGTGTGCTGGAGAGCCATACTCTGTGCACGTTAAAGAACACGCTGGATGGCCTTGACGGGAGGCTACCATCTGTCTCCCAACAGCTGTTCCAGTGGGTCCCCTCTCCCAACCTACTCTGAGCCTTCGGGGTCCATGTGACCTGGCCATTTAGCCCATGGTGTGCAAAAAAAGTGCCGCTCAGAGGTAAAACAACCCAACCTACACTTTCTGGGTAACATGCGTTTGTTGTTAAACATATACACTAAGATAAGAATGTGCAGTAAAAGCAAAATATTCTGATCGCTAAATTAGCTGGCTGATGTTCAAAATAAAACAGTCCATTTCTAGGGCAGAATTAAGTGAGTGGACAATTCGATTGTTTACCTCCGAGTAGGACTTTTATTCACACAATGGTCTAAATGGCCAGGTCACAAGGATCCCGAAGGTTCAAAGATGGTTGGGGAAGTGAACCCACTGTTCAGGTATTAGAAGACAGATGGACACCTTCCATCAAGCTTGTTCTTTAACGTGAAGAGAGTGGGTCGGTTCGGTTGTTTTACCTCCGAGGGACGCTTTTTTTCACACAATGGACTAAATTTTGCATACAATGGGCTAAATGACCGGGTCACAAGGACCCAAAGAGAAGTTTTGGGTATGGGACCCACTGGAAGCTGTTGGAGACAGAAGGTAGCCTCCCGTCAAGGCCATCCAGCATGTTCTTTAATGTGCACAGTGTAAGGTTCTTCAGTACAAGGAGCCACGGCTTAACATCCGATGGACGGTGGGCTTTCTAAGCACATCGGTGTCCCCTACTGACCAAGGGCAAGATGAGAGTTTTGCAGAGCCGTTTTGTGCCAGTTGGTCCAGTCTCAACTCTGGACCAACTGGCACTCGAATCTGAAAAACTGAAGATTGTGAGCCTGGGGCGATCCCGACTCAGCCATCCCTTCTCAAAAACTAAGAATTGAATAATCATAGAGGCATGGGTCGAAAGAGTGAGTAATGGTGACAATTATAATAATTCTTTAAAGTGAGAATTCGTAAAGAGAGAACAGCCTGTATTTGAATTCTATATGATAAACTGATATATGTTTCTTCGCTCTAACTTTCAGTTATTCTGATCATGTAATGGAGATTTCTTTTTAATTACGTTAAATGTTAAACATAAGACAATTTTTTTCTTACCTATAGACAAATATTTTTGCTGCACTTCGTCGTACGATGGCCACGAGACTCTCTCCAATCTTCCCCTTGATGATTTCTCTGAATTTCCTTCTGTGCTTTCTCCTAGTGCTGGGGAGTTTGGATCACTAAAAAAGAAAGCATTGAAAATTTTACCTTTTTCATAACGATCTTTAAATGCAAATAATCGTCGTCTTAGGAAGGGCTCAGTCGGTGGCGTGCCAGGCAAATAACTCCACTCCCAGGTTCGAGTCCTAGCTGGGTCAGCGTTCAGATTTATCTCCACAAAAATCCCCTCCCCACATTTTTCTCCCAATAGCTGTTCCAGTGGGTGCCCTCCCCCACTTTCTTAGCCTTCGGGGTCCTTGTGATCTGGCCATATAGCCAATTGTATGCCAAAAAGTGCCGCTCAGCGGTAAAACAACCCAATGATCAACTTATAAATGACAACGTCTCTTTTTTGTGTAATAGATTTTTTTGGGAGATGGAGATCAATAACGGCTTTTTTCCACTTCGAAACCGTGTGGGACAATATTTATCACATTCCGTGTATGGATTGGATTGTTCTACCTAGGAGCGGCACTTTTCTTGCATACAATGGGCTAAATGGCCAGGTCACAAAGACCCCGATGGCTCAGAGAAGGTCGGGTGGAGAGGATCTACTGACAGTTGTCAGCGTGTGTAGTAGTATTCTTAAAACAGAGTACTCTTTCCAAGCCCATCGGTGTCTTCTACTGACCGAGGGCAAGCAAGGCCACCTCGATAAGTACGGCAGGGCACTGCAGTAACAGACCTATTTTTTAAACATAGCGGTTTTTATTATAGTCAGATTTGTAAAAATTGTACTGGTAGTTACCTATTTTGAAAACTATGGTAATTAATTTTAAAATATTCCCAATTATTTTAATAAAATCATTATGAATAAATAAAGCTATTTATTTCAAAATGAGTTAAAATAGAATTAACTTAAAATTTAAACAAAATACATCATTTGAATATTTATGAACAATTAATTCCCTCCTTTCTTCCCTCCTTTCGCTCAAAGCCGTCCGGGCCTGGTGTATCAAGGTGGCCTTGGAGCAAGGCGGGGAGTTGTTGTGGGATAATGTTGCAGAGAATGTTTGCGGAGATAAATCTCAACCGTGGTCCAACTGGGACCCGAACCTGGGAACTGCAGATTAGGAGCCTGATGCGCTATCGACTGAGCTACCCCCGCCCCTCAATCTTTATATTTTATATATTCACATATTTAGTTACATTTGAATTATGGGACTTACACCTTAGAATTTCAGATTCTATACTCTGTAAATAAGAGGGGAAGCATTAGCTCAATGAGTAGTTCACCCGGTTGGTAACATGATGTTCCAAGATTCGAGTGCATATTGTTATGAGCTGAGGTTTTCTCTCGTAACCTCCGTTTTATTCTTGATGAGGAAGATGGACTAATGGGCTTCGTACAGGCCATATTATATCTCAGCTGGATCAGCGTTGAGATTTATTTCCGCAAAACTCCCCGCCCTGCCCACGGTCAGTAGGGGACACCGATGGGCTTAGAAAAACCGCCGTTAGTCGGATGGGACGTTAAGCCGTGGTCCCGTGCATGGTAGAGAGAGAGAGCCATACCTTGTTCACGTTAAAGAACACGCTGGATGGCCTTGAGGGGACGTTACAATCTGTCTCCCAACAGCTGTTCCAGTGGGTCCCCTCCCCCAACCTTCCCTGAGCCTTCTGGGTCCTTGTGACCTGGCCATTTAGCCCATGGTGTGCAAAAAAAGTGCCGCTCAGAGGTAAAACAGCCCAACCCAACCAATCTTATATATGATGGAACTTTAGGCCATGTTTCCGTGTAGAGTCATACTAATTTTACACAATCAAGCAGGATGATATTGTTGGGTAGATTTTATCTACCTTCAAGAATCAAACCAATGAATCATTCTTCGATATTTTGGGGGTTAGATATTAGAGTTTTGGGGGTTAGAGAGAGACTCGTTTTAGAGGAAAAAGTGTTAATTGAATTAAAAAAGTTAAATTGAATTCATTTGAACAATAACATTTGAATTCGAAAAATTAAAACAAGAACACAAAAGAGTTTAACAAAATTAATATGATGTGTAGCTCTTATGGATCGGAAAAATTTCTTAAATTATGCAAAGGAAACGTGTTGAAATTAAATGGAGTTTATAAATATCAAATTTTTTTAAATATAGTAATAGTAGAGTATAAAATAGTAATAAGTATAATAAAGTAGGTAGTTTTCTAAAAATAATGTTATTATCGTCTTATACAGGTGTTTTCAAAAGATTTAGTTAAACTTTGGGAACGTGTTCTACTGCACATAGTGATGAAAGACGTTCCTAATGAACACTGGGCCAGAAACACTTCCGTTCCAAGTTATAGCATATTTGGAGAGTTGGGTTGGTTTACCTCTGATCGCCACTTTTTGCACATAACAGGCTAAATGGCCAGGTCACAAAGACCACAAAGCTCAGAGAAATTTGAGAGAGAGGACGCACTGGAACAACTGTTGGGAAACAAATGGTGGTCTCCCGTCAAGGCCATCCAGAGTGATCTTTCACGTACACAGGGTATGGCTCTCGCACACACGGCGCTAAAGCTTAACATCCCTTCCAATAGACGACTGCTTTCCAAGCCCATTGGTGACCGTGGACAGGGCGGGAAGTTTTGGGAGATAAATCTCAATGCTGACTCAGCTGGAACTCGAACCTGGGAACTGCAGATAACGAGCCTGGCTCACTACCAACTGAGCCCCCCCCCCCCCCCCCGCCCCTTGCCATACGAAAATTTGCCTCTATCTAAAATAAGTGAAGCACGTTTTTGGATATTTAGGCAAAATTGCTCTGTTTTCAAAAAAATATTCTAATTAACCTCTGTTTAATTTCCTTTCGTTCGACGTAAAGTTCGAAATAATCTGACCAATAACAGCACATTCATACACTAAACATTATAATGCAAATCGCAGATTTGCTGTTCCTCGATTTCAGTACATTCTCCAAGTAATTTCGTAATCTTGGCATTATTATCAATCCAACGATATGGTACAGTCGCTCAAAAAAGTATCCGAACACTATGGTTTATTACAGAATCCAGAAAAAATATCTGGCAACGATTTTTTTAGAAATTAGT
This sequence comes from Ryuthela nishihirai, assembly GCA_038380435.1. Classification (NCBI taxonomy): domain Eukaryota; kingdom Metazoa; phylum Arthropoda; class Arachnida; order Araneae; family Heptathelidae; genus Ryuthela; species Ryuthela nishihirai. The sequence continues at coordinate 48,330,374 of JAWZYU010000022.1, forward strand.
GATCTGGCAACCTTCGTGTCACGTGACAAATTAGTGATCTGTCAAATCTTCGTGTCACGTGAAATTAGTGATCTGGCAAATCTTCGTGTCACGTGACAAATTAGTGATCTGGCAAATCTTCGTGTCAAGTGAAATTAGTGATCTGGCAACCTTCGTGTCACGTGACACGAAGGTTGCCAGATCATTAATTTCTAAAAAAAATCGTTGCCAGATATTTTTTCTGGATTCTGTAATAAACCATAGTGTTCGGATACTTTTTGAGCGACTGTACATATTATTGTAAATTACAGGTTTCAACGAGATGACATATCGCAGACTATTTTTATTCACCTGTTCTGAATTGTAACTTGAACTTTAAGTTTGGCTTCGCAATTTTTAGTTTTCCCTGTTTTGAGGTTGCATCCCTAATTAAATTTCTTAATACTACTGTCAAGGAATGTCTAAGAAAGAAGAGGAAGCGTCCGTAGATACAATGTAAACTGTCGACTGCAATGCCTTCTAAACGTGGCACTTCCTCGATGGCGTTTAAAGTCACGAGTCATATTACAGAGGCAAATTGTATGTCTTTCCTTTTCATTTAAAGAATTAAGCTTTTACGTACATAGGCTTAAAATTAGCAGGACGAAATTTCGCTTACAAAAGAAGAAAATGAAATCCCTGAACTTTATAATTTAAAAGTTAGATATTTTAGTATTTAATATAATAAATGTTTTAGAAAAACTAATAGTAGTCCTAAACAGAAACAAAACATTAGATTATGAAAACATTATGGTGTCTTAAAATATAATTACTATGTAATTTCATATTTTAATAGGGGTTACCAGTTTATATACTAAAGTATTTCTATAAAGCATTCTAATAATATGAAATAACTTTTAGAGCGCCTATAGGTTGTCTTTTTGCAAAACTTGAATTTGCTAACGTCGGATTCACTAAAAATCTGGTAGGAGGCGCCACTTACTCCTAGCTGAAGTTCTCTATCCACATTTTTTGCTGTTGCTTTTCTCATTTTGTTCATTTACAGATAATTCTTTTTTTTAATATTAATTTTTGCAAAAATTAACGGTAGTAATTAAAATTCTATATGATTGTATAATATTATGTACAGCAACAATATATTAATATAAAACAATTATTTCCTATATGTAAGCTTTTGAAAATGCGTTGTTTTCTTAGTATAATATGGAAAACAATAGAACCATTAGAACATATCTTGAATTCCTGAGCAACACACAATTGCTGTATACCTGTCTGATGTACAGAATTTGACATCTAATAATCAAATTTCTGGATTCCAGATGTCACAACAGTTTGCAAACACACATAATTACACATAACAATTACACCAGTGCACATGTTAGTAATTAATAAGAGCAATAGCGTCCACGAAGCGTAACAATATAATCTAACTTTGATGAAGCACGACTGCCATTGTTGCATGTTAATATTAAGTTGTCACAGCTTATAAGTATCTAAAGCATCTTGACGACAATCGAAAATCAGAATGGATTCTGCGGTTAACTTCCTAAAGGGGAGAACAGAACGTTGATGTGATATTAACTCAATTTTCCATCTGTTTGAGTTTTAGTTCAATCCAGGAAGTTTCAACCTGTAAACGTAATAATAGAGCTTTTAATAATGTGCAACACAGTTGAAAATACAGGGACCACGTAGATATTATGCATTATTACAGCTATTGTATGGATTGCAAGCTTGATTATGATGATTAGTTTCAGTCTGATTAATTTAACAGTTGTGTCCTCCGTGGTTGCCTTTGTTAGTAAATTAGAATAAAAATAAAAATATAAATTTGAATCCAAAATAATAGTCTTCTTCCTTGAAATTTATCCGCAAATATTCCCCGCCCTGCCCACGGTCAGTAGGGGACACCGATGGGCTTGGAAAGGCCGCCGTCCGTCGGATGGACGTTAAGCCGTGGTCCCGTGTGCGGGAGAGCCACACCCTGTGCACGTTAAAGAACACGCTGGATGGCCTTGACGGAAGGCTACCATCTGTCTCCCAACAGCTGTTCCAGTGGGTCCCCTCCTCCAACCTTCTCTGAGCCTTTGGGGTCCATGTGACCTGGCCATTTAGCCCATGGTGTGCAAAAAAGTGCCGCTCAGAGGTAAAACAATCAAACAACAACCTTGAAATTTACTTTTAAAATTTCGATACTTCATGTGACACTTATCAGAAACTCTTGTGAATTGAACAGTACTATTGCTTCTCTAAATAACCATAGAGAGAACTGAAACTTCAAAGTATAATTATAAAAAAGGGAATTAATTTCTTTAATTTTATTGCTCATTGTTTCTGATAAAAGTTAAAAAAAAATTATTTTCTTAAAACAATAATAAAAAAATAAAAAATATTCAATTATATAATTATTTTGATGAAATATTATTAGCATATCTCGTTTTATTTCCACATTTAATTTTAAAATTTTTTACAACCGGTATTTTAATAATTGAACATAATGATGCTAATGACTAAATAAAGAGAATCAGTAACGCATGTTTCAATGGTGTTTTTTCAGTGACTGAAAAGAAGTAAAAAAATTGTGGAAATAACGATGTTCACAAATTTTACTATGAAGAACAACAAACACTCGCCAATCGTGGAATTACCTTCCTCAATATTGTCGCGAGATTAATGGCGTGTGTGAAAAAGGGGATTAGAAATCAGCAGCATCATACATTGTGCACTATTACAATGTGTGATGTTTATTTCATTGTATATATTTCAGTTTGCTCCACATACAAAAAAACTGAAAATGGTGGTTTTAAATAAAGGCAGCTTACATCATGAAAATGAAATTATAGAATGTTTGATTTAGTGAACTTTAATAGTAAATCCTTTTTGCATTTAAATGTTTCACGTTTAAAATTATTTTCCTAGCATATTTAAGAATATAATAGATTTGACTAAATGCTTAAAACAATAATGTATAATTAATGATGATGCTGTTGAACATTTTATAGTGAATTGCTGAAATGTCAGTAGGATGTTAGTCCGACGCCTACTATAACAGTAACCGGTGGACGAAATTATGACATCCGAAACCCACACATTTCTTAATTATTTATTTCTATTATTATTAGTGGTGTATTTTTATACAAATCTTTATACTAATGTTTATTGATAAATAACATTGTTTAGAAGGAAAATTATTCGTATTTATTAGTGATTATCATAATGTTAATAAAAGCAAACAATTCTTTTTTCTAAATAAAGTATAAATAAGATACCATTGCTATAAATATCGGCATAAAAGTACATCAGTAATGATAATAATACAGATAAATATATAAGTAAAGTCTGGATTATAAAGTTACATATGCATTATTTCGTCCACTGGCCTTCTGCTATAGGATGTGTTGGACAGTCAAGTTCAAGGTCATCGAAAACGACGATCTCTGGAAACATGCAAGAAGTTACAAAAACGTTACAGCACGATGCTAGAAAGCTCAGATTGTGACCATTTATAAAGAAGTTAAATCACAGCTCTTGATTGCGTAGTATGTAAAAATTGCTAACCATTGTATTTTGTTAGATTTGAAGAAACTTTTAGCCTGTATTACCAAAAATATTCCACAGCTGGAGATCCATCCCACCCACCCACCCCTCCCCTTGAGAATGTTAATATGGGTAATAAGTCGCACATTTTTCATAAAAATTTATAAAAAATATTAAATAAAAAAATAAATAAATAAATACCCTTTCAAACAGCTGCTTGCCACAGAGGTCTGACAGGAGTCTGTCAGTTTATATGCCATATTAGAAGGTCTGTGAGGATGGCAGGACCTCAGCAGAAAAACAACACACACATCCATGCCTTACCCGGGGCTCGAACCCAGGTCCCTTAGATCAGCAGCCAAGCGTGCTAACCAACGGAGGGAAAATATTACATTGCAACGGAAATTCAATGTTTCTCCCAGCCTTTTTACCTTTCTTCTGGCTCGATATTTTTGCTTTCTCTCCCCCCCCCCCCCCCCCCCCCATCTACTCGTTAATCTTTTTTCTAGATCTGGGTCTGATTATGATTGATATCGATACAATGCAATCGAAAACATTTTCAAATTCAGATACTGATTTAATTTTTTTTAATTAATACCCCCTCAAGCAGCTACTTGCCACAGAGGTCTGACAGGAACCTGTCAGTTTATATGCCACAGTAGAAGATCTGAGAGGATGGCAGTACCTCAGCAGCAAAACGACACATACAACCATGCCATACCCGGGGCTCGAACCCAAGTCCCTTAGATCAGTAGACAAGGGCGCTAACCACTCGGCCACGGGACGGCTACAGGCACTGATAACTCAAAGAAAATCTGCACCAAAGAAGCTGTTTAAAAATGAAGCGGAAAACTCTTTGCATGCTCCCTCAATTTCTCAGCCATGAAAGGAGTTGTGTTTAGTGCTTAATGATGGGCTTAACTAATGTGATTATTTATAATGATGTCTATTTGTAACCCAATGTACTGTTATTGTTAACTATTTCCTACAATTAAATTGCAGAGTAAAGAGAGATAATTGGCTTTCGGATCAGGAATATATACTTAATGAGTTACTGACAGGGAGACAAAATATTCCACTCCATTTGGGATGGTAGCAAAGTAGGGAGTTAGGTCAAAGAATGTTGCTTTAATGGGAAATTGCCGGTAGCCTACTTGCGAAGCGTGCATCCTTCTCAGTTGGGCAAGGTTTTGTGCTAGCGTCCGCTGGAGCTAATTGGGCGCCTTTGTCGAGCGAAGGTGAACAACAGGGGAGACGGAAATGCATTGTCGTGACAATTAACGGAGAGAACGTAATTGTGCTGATTCTTGTACTTCTGGGGCCATTCTTGTGCTTTTGTTGTAGTGAACCGTTCGGTAATTTTCCCGATTGACAAAAGAACTTGATTTCATTTAATGAAAAGCATAAAGAAACACTGAAAACAGCCAGGTAAGTTGGCACTTTTTTGTCAGAAGTAATAAACGCTATTTGTGTTTTCTTCGTTAGAAAAATTATTATTTCTCAAGCAGCTGCTTGCCATGGAGGTCTGATAGGAGGCTGTCAGTTTAATACGCTACAGAGAAAATCTGTTTGGAAGTCGAGACCTCAGCAGAAAGATATCATTGACTTATATGGGTCTTGAACCCTTTTATCAGTAGAGATAACACAAATATCATTGACTATATGGGTCTTGAACCTTTTTATCAGTAGAGATAACACAAATATCATTGACTTATATGGGTCTTCAACCCTTTTATCAGTAGAGATAACACAAATATCATTGACTTATATGGGTCTTGAACCCTTTTATCAGTAGAGATAACACAAATATCATTGACATATATGGGTCTTGAACCTTTTTATCGGTAGAGATAATACAAATATCATTGACTTATACGGGTCTTGAACCCTTTTATCAGTAGAGATAACACAACTATCGTTGACTTATACGGGTCTTGAACCCTTTTATCAGTAGAGATAACACAACTATCATTGACTTATACGGGTCTTGAACCCTTTTATCAGTAGAGATAACACAATATCATTGACTTATACGGGTCTTAAACCCTTTTATCAGTAGCCGAGAGCGCTAATCGCTTCCGACCACCGGGACGGAATATCGATAGTATTCTGTTTATGCTTTCTTTAAGAAAGGTATAAACAAGTGGGTTCTGCATATCGGCTAGAAGAGGTTGGTCAAATTATTTAAAAAAAACGGACTAAAGTGATAATGGCAGACCACTATGCAAATACCCCTTGTCAAATGATAGCAAATGAAAACTGTTTAACTTACATAAATAATTAAAATAGCGGTAAATATAAATAAATTTCATTAGTCATTATATGAGAATACTGTAGAATAATCAAAATTAAATGCTGACCCTTAAAAAATACTTACCTGTATAATTTTAAAAGAACAGTAATATAATATTATGATTTGAACAAGAAAATGAGGTAATATTTGCTTTGCATTTTCCGCAGGCAACCCTAGGTTGAATAATAATGCTCCGAAGGATGGCGACATTATATAGGACAGATGATAAGTATAGTGAATGATTTTTCCTTCTTATGTATTCTAGTTGAAGATTTCAGTTGTTCTCATATTTTCTGAGAGAATTCCCACACAGTTCTCCAGATTTTGCTTTACAATTTTTTTTGGTTGCTTAGCTCACTTTGCATTTGTATTCTTTCACTTAGATTCATATATTTCTGAATACCACATATAGAAATATTTCCTTCAATAGGTGAGTGTCATCCGCCGACTGACCCTTCTACCTGATACGATTTTGTGAATATAATCCTGTAGAAGATGATTGATTTTTTTTCTCGTTTAATAGTGTTGTGGATTAATATAAAATATACTCAAAGATGTCTATTATCACTCGAAAATTAGAAAAAAAAATTTCCTTACTCCAATTGATTTCAATTAAACCGAAAACTAATATCCCATCAAAACTAAATATCATCTTATACCCTAGACTTTTGATCCTTTTGCTTGAACTCACGCTTTTCATCCGGGATTTGAAGACTTGAGAGTCCAGAATTGACGGCTTCCTTAATAGTGAAGAGTTTAAAAAGAATTATTTTTTGAACAAAATTAGTTAAATTTTGGGATAGCAGGAAGCCCGAAGTTGAGGGATTTCTAATCGTCATTTCACATTTTAATCTATTAGTCAAAGAATGTATAAGTCATCAAGAGAGGACAGCTCTATAGAAATAACGTAAGATCGTGCTCCTGAAATTTTCTTATTTGCAGTGCTTTGAACCAACAACTCCTATAACAAATGGCCACTTGACCAAATTTATGACATGAGCTTAGGTAGTCCTACCATATAGAAAATTCCTATATATTTGATATAAATATTATTACTGGTAAATTCTTGTGCTAATCTTTACAGTAATATATAACTGTAAATATATTTTATTTAGGAGAAAAATTATTTGTATTAATTAACATTGTAACATTTGATAACAAACACGAATAATTTTCTTTCTAAATATTTTTTTTATATTTAATAATCGGAAAAAAAATTTTCGATTAGTAAAAAAATTAGCAAAAGAGTCTACCAGTAATAATATTAGAATAAGAAATATGAGTTAGATGTTTTCTTATATTAAGAACTCGATGAAGGACAGGAAGACAATAGTGAAACTTAAAGACACCCTTTCAGATTCTTTTCCTTTGGATAAAGGTTTACCACAGGGCGGATTTTGAGCTCTACGTTATTTAACTTGTATATATATATGACCTCCCAAACATTTACCCTGAAGTGTTAAATATTCCATGTATGCAGATGATATGGTTATCTGTTAACAGGAAGAAATTTAACTAAAATACATACTGTACTACAAAAGGCACTAGATGATATTGAATATTATTTTAAGTTATGGAGTTTAGACATCTCAAAAAATAAAACGGTGATTTTGCCATTTTGCAAAAGTAGAAATCTTCCAAACATAAAATTATACAATCAAAATGAACCTTGGCAAGTCGTAAAACAACATCGCTATCTGGGAGTCTTACTAGATTCGGAGTTGGGGTGGAACCCTTACGTTCAACAGCTTGTTTCCTCTTCTAAATCATTCCTCAATATCCTCAAGTGCATTGGCTCGAGTAAAGGAGGAGCCTCACCAGATCAGATGTTGCCTCTCTATAAAACTATGCTGAGATCCCATTTAGAATATGGTGGATTCTTATTGCAAAGTGCGAGTCCAGCCCTTGTCAAAAAGCTTGAAAGAATCCAGAATAGAGCTCTGATAATCTGCCTGGGACAATTGCAGATGTGTCCAAATATATCGCTTAATGCTGAGGCAAATATTCCATCTCTCGCTGTAAGAAGATCACATATATTATTTTCACACTTTTCTCGAATGATACTTAAATTGGAATATGATCCTGTCACAGACAAGGTCTTGCTTGGATCTAGGAAAAAGAAAAGCCATATTATAACTTCAATTCGGAGTCACCCTCTCTTTAAATTAGTAGTTTTGCAAGAACACAGGGTTGATTCAATATCTAAAGAACCTCCTTGGACCTTTTCAAGTCCAAATTGCTCATTTTCCATCCCTGATTTCTCCACTAAAAAAGAAATGGATATTGCGGCTCAAAACATAATAATTTCAGAATTCATTTACAGTCACGGTAAAGATCATGTGAAGATCTTCACGGACAGATCTTTTGAGAGCCAGTTGGGAAGAGAGGCTGCTGGTTTTTGTGTTCCCGAAGTCTACTTCAAAACTTCTGCTACTTCAAAACGTAACAGAAGTTCTCATCTCGGAATTGTGCCCCATTGACTTGACACTTAAATGGTGCATTAAACAGTCACACCAAAAAGTAGTTTTATTAACAGACAGTAGTTCTTCTTTACATTTTCTTGAAGGTGACCCCTGCCGATCCAGCAAAAATAGAATTTTTCAGAGCATATTAAAATTCTCAGCAATCATCATGAAAAATAGTGCAGAATTTATACTACAATGGATCCCTGGACATGTGGAGATCCAGGGTAATGAATTCGCTGATCTTTTGGCAAAAGCAGCACTCTTGCATGAAAAAGCCCTCTACTCCTACATGGGAAATACACACCTCAAGAAGTTAATGAAGAAAAAATTAAACGAAACTTTTCAACATCATTTTTAGGTATTAACAACTGGGAGATTCAATCATAGAAGGATGATTGAGAATGAGATTTCTCCCTTTCGAAACTTTGGTTTGACCAGAAAGAATATTATCTGTATCACCAGGTTCAGAACGAGCTCAACTTTATTCAACGATTCCTTATTCAAAATGAAAAAAGTAAGTTCTCCGAACTGTGTTCATTGCAATGTGAAAGAAACAGTATCACATGTACTTCTTAATTGTGAAGAATATGAAAATCAAAGGAGACAATTAATAAACAATCTAAAAAGAAATAATGTTATTGAATTGAGTCTTAAAAGTCTATTAGGCCAAGAAGAACCTTCTTTAAAAAGATTTTGCTTTCAAAAAACGTTGAAATTTCTACATAATTGTGATCTTTTTGAAAGAATTTAAAGGAACTTTGAACTAAGGTGAGGTATTGCTTTTAGGCAATTGCTCTATTTTTGACGATCTGGAAGAGAGGGACGAAAAGCCCCGAGTTTCCGGTGGTCTAGAGATGTTTGACTGACTGACTGACTGATGACTACCTATGTTAACATCATAACTAATTCCAATGGCTTTCTGTTACAGGAGGTGTTTGAACCCTCAAGTGAAAATGGCCAACAGAGGATGCTTTCACAATATTGACATGTTTATTACCTTTAAATGAACAATCTTAATGAAATAATAATAATTTAAATAATATTAATAGCGGTCATTTTAAGATAATGACTCTATTGTATTATAAAGTGTACAGTTGTTTCTTATTCATTACGTTCAATAACATTTTTACATTTGACATTCTCTAAGGTACAACTAAAAAGAAACAAAATTTAACATAATATTTGTTGATTTATTTTAAATTTATTTGCTTGAAAGTTGAATGCAAGCCCCAGAAAGTCGGTTTTTCTGCTGCACTGTTTGAACCCTCGAGTGAAATTTGCCGCAAGAGGGCGCCCTTTACAGTTTCGCCGCTGTCCCTTTTTGTCTCTTATACGTTCTTTCTATCAGTTAAGCAAAATTGTTGAAGAGGAACTGTACTCTCACTTTTGCGCAACAATGCGCATATATTGAAGTCGTTTATCTGTATAAGCTACTTAACTTTGGGCTATTTAAGAGTTGCATTTTCGGAATCTCTTAAAAGTATTTATTCCGCCCTCTAACGGCCAAAAGTTTCAAACAATTATTGCAAACGATGTATTTATGCTAGAAATTTGGAATTTTGGTGTTGGAGTGTGAAGGTCAAGAGCATTATGAGTGTGAAGAGCAATGACAACAACAATTAACCCCCTTAGTGCAAGACTGGTTGGAAAAATTAAGTTTCAAGGTATCAAAGAGTTATAAAAAATTCTTTTATGTTTTACAGTTATTAATAAAATTTTACTATTTGAATTTACCCTTCATCCATTAGTTTCAATTATTACCCTTAGATATGCAAATCAGAAAACAGAAAACTTCGATCTTTTTGAAAATGTGAATCCCATGTTCGAGAGTGGTTCTATGAATTACATTTCAGAGCACACGAATAATAATATTTGATATTTGACATAAGACCACTTAGACGTGTTCCAAGGTGAATAAATATATTTTTTACCTACCCATCCGTAAATAATACCCTTTTTATAAAATTAATTTTTATTTTTTCAGTTACATTTGTTTTGCATAGGTTAACTTCATATTTTCGTTTGTAATATTCAGAACAACAAAATAAAAACGCCTTCTATTTCTAAAACCTTTTTTTTTTCTTTTTACCTGCTTGCTTTCCAGGACCAACCTAAATCGTGTATAAGTTATATTGTTTTTCTTCTAGAGTCCCTTTATCTTCATGTCTGGCGTGTAAATAAGGTTAGCCAACTGAGTCTGCTGTATCCATGAGATAACTTTCCACCACCCAACTTCTACCCCTTTCACTCCCTCACATCGCTGACTAAGCACACATTTTCATACTATTCTCTTCCTTTCCTCTGCCTAGCTAACTTGGAGCTCTTCCTTGTCCACTTCCGTTGACCAAGAGCTGACTGAAAGCGAGGGCTTTTGTTCAATGAGTTAATGTAACTTGTACTTGCTGTCCTTTTCCTTCCCTTGTTTTTCTACTGCATACTGACTCTTCCTGTCCATCCTCTCCATCATCATCCCTCCCGACACAGATAAGGATGCTCTGGATGATGCAACCTCTCTTGCTCGATGCTTCGGAGTGATTCAGTGTTCTTGCTAAGAGAAAAGATTCTCCCTCTTTATGTACACAGCTCGCTCATAAATATGTTGCTTACAGCATATAACTAGAGACACCTCGATACACCGGGCATAGGAATAAACCCTTTGAACAAAGGAAGTATAGGTGTAAAGTTTTAAGGGATTTAATATTTCTAAAATTCAACTATAAGCTATTTAATTTAGAATAGTGTAAAGTAAAACAATTTATTTACCACGTTTTATTAAAACATTATTCAATGCTTTAGAACTCATTTATTAATGATTTAAAAAATAAGAAGTTATCGGAGGAATTTTAAAATAATGAAATTTAATTAAAGAACACTTATTAACTAGAATAATCCACATTTAAATTTACCCTCGTTAATTCATTACCCGGATTAGGTGTAACTAGAGGCCCTATATAGGTAGAGGTTGGACAGATGGACAGACAGAAACGAATACTGGCAGAGGCAGACGACAAAGTGAAAACAGTAGCTCGTTTTTCAAACGAACCTTAAAAAAATTATTTGTTGGTTTTCAGCATTGGTTTTCAGTTAGCTCGTTTCACTTTTTCAACCGTTTGCCGTCTTCTGATGGAGTTTCTCGGGGGGAAAATATTCATTAAATTATTTATTTGAGTGAAATTTTTACACTCAAATGCAGCGCAGTGAGGCATTCATAAGATATAACAGCTTTTATAGACAAAAAAAAGTGGTAGAAATATATAAAACTATAACAACTGAGAAGTTTTTACTTGGTAAATACACTAACTCATAGGCTTTCGTCTCACGGTACGACAAAACATGGCAGCGACTCAATCAACCAATGACAGTGATTCACTGAGATGGCCAGCCTCTAACTCTACAGGACCTCTAGGTGTAACCAAAAAATTGCTAGGTGGAACAGATGGGTGACTTAATGCCACTACTTGCAGCGCCATCTTTTAGCAGCTGCAGTAATTCTTATTTTTCCATTAATTTTCAAAATTAATAAACATCTTATCTTGCTTTGCAGTTTTCTATCTAAGTATTTTTTACTGCCTTTTACAATAAATATAAAATAAGATCTTTATTTTTTTAAGCTCACAGACGAGTATTATAGACAAGTCTAAAAATAATTGCTAGATTAAAGAAATTACCTGTATGATTTTAAAACCATAATTTTATATTAATCTTGGATAAATGGCTAATATCTTATATAGACAGGAATGCAAAGTCAGTGCATTGTACTAGTGTCTGTGCTAGATACTTAATCTATGGGTAAATGTAAGCAATCGTGGTATATAAACCCTCTATTACCTCTGTTTGGTTTCCAAAAAGAGTAAATGGATCGATTTACTTCAAATGAACCTAGAAGTCACTAGAAATTCAAAAGAGGTGAAGAGCCAACACTTGCATAAAAAATATGCTTAATCATAAAATTTCTACTCAGTAGCTTAAACCATATATGACCTAGAAATTGACACAGATGGAACTGCAAAATCATTTTTTCGAATTCAGAAATTCAATCATACTTTTAATAGACAATCTCAAGAGAAATATTTCTTATCCATACTTTCTCAAAATTTCGTCCTGAATGATCAGGTTACACAGACCAAGGCTACTTTGATGATGAAGGCCAAGACAGCTCTTTTGATGATGAAGGCCAAGACAGCTCTTTTGATGATGTGAATGGAGGGAAATTAGTTTTATATTTTGATATAAACTAATTTCTATTGCAGGTTTCATAAGTTATACCTTTCAAATAAAAAAGTTATAATTACAATAATTAGCGTAACAGTAATCAATTTTATTAAATTAAAACTTTTACTATTTTTTTATTCTGCATTATTGCAATAATAATAACGTAATTTAATATTTTATTCATTGGAATATAATGATAATTCGGGAAATATAATTGGAAATATAATTGATAATTTGGATAATTGCAATAATTGTACCCCATTAATACTTATCCAACCAAAAAATACGTATATATAATAGTCGTGATTCTAGGAGAATGAACATACGGAAGGGTGAACCCTTGTGACGTCATTGGCGGCAGAACTTTTTAGTTTCCTGTGGTTCCGCATATACTTGATAGATCGGTCCCAAATTTGATGGGTTGTCACACTTATTTCGAACCCTCATGGTGTAACAAATCGGGTTCCTAGCTGTCGTGGGTCGGGAGCAATTCCTCGAAAAGTATCCGAAATTTCCGGGGGCGCTGCCGAACCCTACCAGGTAAATGGAGTAGTATGTTGCGCATAGTATGTTTGGAAAAATGTGTATAAAGTAAGTTATGTTATGTTGGAAAAATGTGTATAAAGTAAGTTATGTTATGTTGGAAAAATGTGTATAAAGTAAGTTATGTTATGTTGGAAAAATGTGTATAAAGTAAGTTAAGTTATATTATTTGTCTCATTTACCCTGTAGGTAAAGTGGAGTAATCGCTACTCTGATTGTAATACCTTTGACCATCACGAAACTTAACCACCAAAATTTCAGATTTCTACAATATTTATTTGAAATTTGGGTACGCTTGCTTGACTGCCGTCTGACGGTGGAAATTAAAACTGTTGAAAATGTAAAAAATGGGAATCGTAATATTTCATTAATTTCCTTTTAAGTTCAATCAAATATGAGCAAAGATTTAAAAACAATTCTATTTCAAGAAGAATTATTAAAAACTACCATTAGATATTTATTTTATTTTTAGATTAATATTATAACTGGAATTTTGATTTGTTTTGAAAAACGATAAATATCGACACACAGTTGAGTGAAAATAAAAGTTTCATTAATGAAAAGAAATTAAAATTAAGTAAAAGGCAAAATAAAGTGGATTGAACTTAAAGCTTATCTTTTACCCTTCATCATTGTTGAAAACCCAAATTCACATAAACACGAGAATGAAAACGGGAAATTTTTTTATAATTACAGTTTCACTCAAAGTTTTAAAATTGTTTTGTAGTTTAATTAAAAATGTGTCAAATTAGCTTCATTTTTTATAATTTATTGAGGTTAGTTAATTTAATAATAGTTCTATTAATTAACTTCCGTTTTAATTTTGTCAAATGTGAGCAATGATTTAAAAAAAACGTTTTTGAAAAAAAATTGTATAAAAAACTACCAGTAGAATTTTCTTTTATATTTATTTAGTAAATTTTCAAAAATGTGATAAATACAGGAAAGCCAAGCAAGCTGATGATGATATTATAGTTAATCCATCAACTAAACAAAAAATTTCAGATTCTACTGGACATAGTAAATTGTTATCTATTTATTACTATATTATGACTAGGCTGCCTCGTTGTATAATTAGCTATAAGCTTCCATAAGTGGATGAGTATGTAATGTCCTATCCACTACAGAAACTGTTTATAATCTGTTGTTTGTATATTTTATTAATTCCCTGAATATCATAACATGTATTTGTTTGGATATGGAATTTAATCATGGGGCAAAGACTGGCATTCGCATCCTGAGATCCGAGATTCACATTGAGGTGAATGGCCAGCGGAAGTGGGTCTACTCTAAATAGGCATAAACACATTAAGGAGAAAGTCGCCCATTGAAACACACTTGACGACGGTGGAAGAGAGGAGAAGAGATCCCGAGACAAAGGGTTGGGTTGGGTTGTTTTACCTCTGAGCGGCACTTTTTTGCACACCATGGGCTAAATGGCCAGGTCACATGGACCCCGAAGGCTCAGAGAAGGTTGGGGAAGGGGACTCACTGGAACAGCTGTTGGGAGACAGATGGTAGCCTCCCGTCAAGGCCATCCAGCGTGTTCTTTAACGTGCACAGGGTATGGCTGTCCCGCACACGGGGCCACGGCTTAGCGTCCCATCCGACGGACGGCGGCCTTTCCAAGCCCATCGGTGTCCCCTACTGACCGTGGGCAGGGCGGGGAATTTTGGGGAGATAAATCTCAACCCTGACCCAGCTGGGACTCGAACCTGGGAACTACAGATTACGAGCCTGGCGCGCTACCGACTGAGCCACCCCCGCCCCCCCGAGACAAAAGGTAATTCAACTAGAGATTTAAAAGTGAAAGTTTGAGGCGAGCGGGGTCTCACATTTATATATCCCTTTTGCAGCACGTGGAGTTGCCGGGTACGCAAAAATGAAGATGAAGAGCAGGAAGCCTTGTAAAGAGCAACCACTGATCTGATAAGGGTCAATTAGTCTTCATGGTAAGACGTAAAGTTAAATTTAGTTAACAAATTGTTTTTACCTCTGATGGCAGTTTTACTCTCTGAGTTTTTTCTCTGAGGGCAGTTTGGGTTGTTTTACCTCTGAGCGGCAGTTTTTGAACACAATGGGCTAAATGACCAGGTCTCAAGGACACGAGGGCTCAGAGGAGGTTGGGAGAGGGGACCCACTGGGAAAGCTGTTGACTCCCGTCTAGGTCATACAGAGTGTTCTTTAACGTGAACAGGGTATAGCTCTCTCCAGAACACGGGACCACGGCTTAATGTTCATTCGAAGGACGGCAGAGTTTCCAAGCTCATCGCTATCCCCTGCTGATCGAGATCAGCGCAGGGAGTTTTGCAGAAATAAATCTCAACGCTGGCCACAAGAAAGGATTCGAACCTGGGAACTGCAGATTATGAGCCTAGCGCGCTATTATACCTGCTTATTACCAGTGCCCCAACAAACTGGGTGTAAGAAAAATCTTACGAAATAATCAATTGTTGCTCACTATGTAAGTAGTAGAATCACTATGTAGTAGTAGAGTGGTAATCCAGAATAGGGAAACAACTAATAGTCAGGATTTCAAGCTACGAAACCTATTTACCCTCCTGGACAAGTTCGATATCCTGAAGAAGCTGAAATAAAGATTTTCGCTAGATTCAAAAGAATTTGCTTCTTTTTGTAACATCTACTGGAATCGGAATTCTGCGTAATGAACCATGTAAGAACAAGGAAGTGACTAAAATACAAAAACTGGTGCAGTCACATAAAGAACAATCGGTTATAGAAGTGGAGCAGTCACATGAAAGAATAATTCGTTATGGGAGCTATGCAGTCATATGAAAGAACAATCAGTTGTAGAAGTGGTACAGTCACATGAAAGAATATACCGTTATAGAAGCGGCGCAATCACATAAAGAACAATCCGTTACAGAAGTGGCGCAATCACATAAAAGAACAATCCGTTATAGCAACGGCGCAGTCACATAAAAGAGCAATCGGTTATAGAAGTGGCGAAATCACATGAAAGAATAATCCATTATGGGAGAGATGCAGTCATATGAAAGAACAATCCGCTATAGAAGTGGTGCAGTCATATGAAAGATCAATCCGTTATAGCAACGGCGCAGTCACATAAAAGAGCAATCGGTTATAGAAGTGGCGCTGTCACATGAAAGAACAATCCATTATGGGAGAGATGCAGTCACATGAAAGGATAATTCGTTATAGAAGCGGCGCAGTCACATAACAGAACAACCGTTGTAGAAGTTGGGCAATCACATAAAGAACAATCCGTTATATAAGCGATGCAGTCACATAAAAGAACAATCCATTATAGAAGTGGCGAAATCACTTGAAAGAATAATCCGTTATAGAAGTGGTGCAATCACATAAAAGAACAATTTGTTATAAAAGTGGCGAAATCACATGAAAGAACAATCCGTTATAGAAGTGGTGCAGTCATATGAAAGAACAATCCGCTATAGAAGCGATGCAGTCACATGAAAGAACAATTCGTTATAGAAGTGGCGCAGTCATATGAAAGAACAATCCATTATGGGAGAGATGCAGTCACATGAAAGGATAATCCGTTATAGAAGCGGCGCAATCATATAAAGAACAATCCGTTATGGAAGTGGCGCAGTCACATGAAAGAACAATCCATTATAGAAGTGGCGAAATCACATGACAGAATAATCCGTTATAGAAGTGGTGCAATCACATAAAAGAACAATTTGTTATAAAAGTGGCGAAATCACATGAAAGAACAATCCGTTATAGAAGTGGTGCAGTCATATGAAAGAACAATCCGCTATAGAAGCGATGCAGTCACATGAAAGAACAATTCGTTATGGAAGTGGCGCAGTCATATGAAAGAACAATCCATTATGGGAGAGATGCAGTCACATGAAAGGATAATCCGTTATAGAAGCGGCGCAGTCACATAAAGAACAATCCGTTATAGAAGTGGCGCAGTCATATGAAAGAACAATCCGTTATAGAAGTGGTGCAGTCATATGAAAGATCAATCCGCTATAGAAGCGATGCAGTCATATGAAAGAACAATCCGTTATAGAAGTGGTGCAGTCATATGAAAGATCAATCCGCTATAGAAGCGATGCAGTCATATGAAAGAACAATCCGTTATAGAAGTGGTGCAGTCATATGAAAGATCAATCCGCTATAGAAGCGATGCAGTCACATGAAAGAACAATCCGTTATAGAAGTGGCGCTGTCATATGAAAGAACAATCCATTATGGGAGAGATGCAGTCACATGAAAGGATAATCCGTTATAGAAGCGGCGCAGTCACATAACAGAACAATCCGTTATAGAAGTGGGGCAATCACATAAAGAACAATCCGTTATGGAAGTGGCGCAGTCATATGAAAGAATAATTCTTTATGGGAGCGATGCAGTCACATGAAAGAACAACCCGTTATAGAAGCGATGCAGTCACGTGAAAGAATAATCCGTTGTAGAGGTGGCGACTTAATAGCAGGATAAAAGTTATATATTGCCACAGTAAAAGTCAGGAGCAGTTACATATAGGCGCATTGATATCAGGATCTGTTACAAAGTTGAAACAAAAATATAAATAACATCCTGTTTTGTAGAAAGTCACGCTCTTTCATCGATACGATACTCCTTATCATGCTTTACAAAAGGTGCAGCAAGCAATATTTCTGTTATTGCCAATCATGCATTTTCCAAAATTGAATTTTCCAAATATTTTTCCAAATATAATTTTCTGCTCAGAATTTGGTAAAAATATTTCATTATCCATTTCACTTTGTTATTCATATTATAGGGGCGGGGGTGGCTCAGTCGGTAGCGCGCCAGGCTCGTAATCTGTAGTTCCCAGGTTCGAGTCCCAGCTGGGTCAGCGTTGAGATTTATCTCCGCAAAATTCCCCGCCCTGCCCACCGTCAGTAGGGGACACCGATGGGCTTGGAAAGGCCGCCGTCCGTCGGATGGGACGTTAAGCCGTGGCCCCGTGTGCGGGAGAGCCATACCCTGTGCACGTTAAAGAACACGCTGGATGGCCTTGACGGGAGGCTACCATCTGTCTCCCAACAGCTGTTCCAGTGGATCCCCTCCCCCAACCTTCTCTGAGCCTTCGGGGTCCATGTGACCTGGCCATTTAGCCCATGGTGTGCAAAAAAGTGCCGCTCAGAGGTAAAACAACCCAACCCTATTCATATTATATACATCAAATAATCTTTTGAATGTATTAAAAATGCTCAACGTCAACTGTGAATCAATTTCACAAAGAAATTTTAGTAAATTAAATAAGCTGGATTTTAAAATACTTTCTACTACACATTTTCATAAAGTATTAAAACCGACATTAAAATGCAAATCAAGTTTATACTGTATTAATATATTATAGGGGAAGGGGTGGCTCAGTGTTAGCGCGCCAGACCCACAATATGAAGTTCCTACGTTCGAGTTGCACCTGGGCCAGCGTTGAGATTTATCTCTGCAAAAATTCCCTCTCAGTCAGTGGGGGACGCCAATGGTCTTGGAAAGACTGCCGTCAGTCGGATGGGACGTTAAGCCGTAGTCACATGTGTGGGAGACCATAACCTGTGCATATTAAACAACATGCTGGATGGCCTTCACGGGAGGCTATCATCTGTCTCCTAATTGCTGTCAGTTGTTTAACTGTTATATATATATATATTTTTTTTTTCAGTTTAATAATTGCCAGTGGGTCCCTCCCGCAACCTTCTCTGAACCCTCAGGGTCCTTGTGGACTGGTAATTTAACTCATCGTGTGCAAAAAAATTACCGCTAAGAGGTAAAACAACCTGTAAATATATAAATTAAAAGAATTTCAGAAGCTACCATTAGTTTAATAAAGTATTTAGATTAATTTATTTAATGCTTTCGGGTAGTAAGTAACAAAAGATGAATAATTTAGCACTTGACAGCTGGGAAAAAAATTCTCTGAAAAATATCCAGAAGACAGGTTCCAATAAACTTTTCCGCTGACTTTCTAGGAGGGGAAAAAAACAACTAAATTAGCTTTTTTGTAAGGCAATTTAAGTTTCAGAAAACATTCTTAATTATGAGTAATTGTGTTAGATTTCGTTTCATGCGAAGACAGAAATTTGAATGTAAAACAGAAAAGTGGCACCCTGCTTGGAAGAGATGTGTTTCAAATAAAAGAAACAATAGAAAAGGAGAGCTTGCATGATCTCGGAGATTTCGCTTTTCATTAAATCCTCGTCGTTTGAGAAATGTGATTTTTTGTGCATCGTAATTAAAAATACTTTCAAAATAGTTGAAATATTCTTGGCTTTTATCAAAATATTTTTTGCTATTTTGCATTTGTGGGAGTTTTTTCACCACACAAAAGCATTAGACATGGCACAATAATGGTACGTTTTTCGCCAGTTTTTGATTTTTTTCCTACCTATTTTTACTGTTTAAGACTATTATTCTGGTATAAAATGTAACGTATCTCTCGTTCACACAGAAGTGATGGAGGTGGCTCAGCCAGTAGTGCCATTCTCCTAATCTGCAGTTTCCAGGTTCGAGTCCCAGCTGGGTCAGCATTGAGATTTATCTCCGCAAAACACCCCGCCCTGCCCACGGTCAGTAGGGACACCGATGGGCTTATGAAGACCGCCATCTGTCCGATGGGACGTTAAGCCGTGACCCCAAGTGCGGGAGAGCCATACCCTTTGCACGTTACAGAACATTTTGGATGGCTTTGATGGAAAGCTAGCATCTGTCTCCCAACCGCAACTGCTGTACAGTAGGTCCCCTCCCACAACCCACTCTGAGCCGTTGGAGTCCTTGTGACCTAGCCATTTAGCCCATTGTGGGCAAAAAATAGTGCCGCTCAGAGGTAAAACAACCGAACTGGGTGTAGGAGGGGGGAATGTCTTAAGCCGGGTAGGATCCTAAACCGCGACTTCCTGATAACACGTCAGGTGCTCTGAACGATGAGCTACTGGCCACTGATCAAGACTTTCCCTGTTGTTGCTAAGTTTCATATCCTAGTTACAAGTAGATGTTGTGATTGCATCTAAAATCTCCATTCATCGGAGCTATTTCGGGCTCTTGCACAACACCAGAAACGCACCCACTGGTGTTTTATTTTTACATCTATCCATGCATTGCGCATGCTGTTTGATACACTAGGCCTGAACACTAGGCCAACCTTGATACACTAGGCCTGAACAGCCTTGAACAAAGGGAGGGAAGAAAGGAGGGATACTAATTATGCATAAACATACAATTGATTTAATTGGTTTAAAATTTAAGTTAAAAACCATTTATTTTAAAACCAGTTGAAATAAAATGATTTATTCATTAGCATTTTATTAAAATATTTGAAAATATTGTAAAATTAATACCCAAATTTTTTAAAATAAATAACTACCAGTTGAATTTTTAGAAATTAAATGTAATTCAGTTTTCTATATTTTAAAATTAGGTTTTTTGTTACTCCAGTGTCCAGGTCGTTGGCATCGAGGTGACCTTGAGGAAGGGAGGGGAGTTGAAGAATAAGATCTAAAGAAACAGAACTGAGAATATGACTTGAATAGGGTTTCCCAATTATTAAAATGTTTTACCGAACGGGAAAGGTTAGAATAATATTCTATATGGAAAGAGAATTTATAGTTGTTTGCTAATCTATTTTTAGTGTAGGACATAATATATGAGGCTAAAATAAAATTATACAAAGACAACTGTTTTGGATTTCTAGGCATATAGACAAATCTGAAATTTATTATAGGAAAATAGTATTTTTTGGGGGAGGTGGGTTGAGCGGGGGGTTCGAGCCCCCACTCGATACTCTCCCCCGCAATCGTAAGATTCGTATCTTCGTTACTTCGCATCGAACAAGCCGTCCCTTGTGTGTATACATTTGCTGAATGAACTAAATACGTTAAGGAACAGTCAGGATGGCCTTAACAGGAGGCTACCATCTATACCCTAAATAGCTATCCAGTTGATCACCAATATTCTCCGATCCCTTGGGGTCGTTTTAACCTGGCATTTAGTCCATTGTGTGTATACATTTGCTGAATGAACTAAATACGTTAAAGAACATTCAGGATAGCGTTAACAGGAGGCTACCATCTGTACCCTAAATAACTATCCAGTGGATCACCAACATTCTCCGATCCCTTGGGGTCGTTTTAACCTGACATTTAGTCCATTGTGTGTATACATTTGCTTAATGAATTCAATAAGTTAAAGAACAGTCAGGATGGCCTTAATGGGAGGCTACCATCTATACCCTAAATAGCTGTCCAGTGGATCTCCAAAATTTTCTGATCCTTGGGGTCCTTTTGACCTGGCATTTATGCCATTGTGTGTGTATACATTTGCTTTTGGGTTGGGTTGTTTTACCTCTGAGCGGCACTTTTTTTGCACACCATGGGTTAAATGGCCAGGTCACATGGACCCCGAAGGCTCAGAGAAGGTTGGGGGAGGGGACCCACTGGAACAGCTGTTGGGAGACAGATGGTAGCCCCCGTCAAGGCCATTCAGCGTGTTCTTTAACGTGCACAGGGTATGGCTCTTCAGCACACGGGGCCAAGGCTTAACGTCCCATCCGAAGGACCGCGGCCTTTCCAAGCCCATCGGTGTCCCCTACTGACGGTGGGCAGGCGGGGAATTTTGCGAAGATAAATTTCTACGCTGACCCAGCTGGGACTCGAACCTGGGAACTAGAGATTACGAGCCTGGCGCGCTACCGACTGAGCCACCCCCGCCCCTTATATACATTTGCTGAATGACCCATTGTGTGTATACATTTGCTTAATGAACTAAATACGTTAAGGAACAGTCAGGATGACCTTAATGGGAGGCTACAATCCATATTCTGAACAGCTGTCCAGTGGATCCCCAACATTCTCTGATCCCTTTGGATCCTATTTACCTGGAGGGTAATTATCACCAGGTAAATATAATCCCTTGGAATCCTATTTACCTGGCATGTAATCCATTGTGTGTATACATTTGCTGAATGAACTAAATACGTTAATGAACAGTCAGGATGGCGTTAACAGTAGGCTACCATCTGTACCCTAAATAGCTATCCAGTGGATCATCAACATTCTCCGATCCCTTGGGGTCGTTTTAACCTGGCATTTCGTCCATTGTGTGTATACATTTGCTGAATGAATTCAATAAGTTAAAGAACAGTCAGGATGACCTTAATGGGAGGCTACCATCTATACCCTAAATAATTGATGAGATGAGATGAGAGAATGTTGGGGATCCACTGGATCCCCAACATTCTCTCATCCCTAGGAATCCTTTTGATCTGGTATTTAACCCATTGTGTGTACACATTTGCTGAATGAATTAAATACGTTAAGGAACAGTCAGAATGGCCTTAACAGGAGGTTATCATCTGTACCCCAAATAGTTGTCCAATGGATCCCCAACCTTCTCTGATCCCTTGGGATCCTTTTAACCTGGCATTTAGCCCATTGTGTGTACATATTTGTTGAATTAATTCAATACTCACGTTAAAGTACAGGAAGGATGGCCTACTTTCCCCCACCCTAATTTATATTGTATTATAAATTTTTCAATATATTTACGAATAGTTTGCGAAATAGAAAGTATTTCGAATGAGAGATATGTAAGAGAATGTTTGGTCATAACGTTGATCTGCATGAGAAAAATGATTCGGAAAATTGTCGTTAATGTGAAACAACCACTTACTCAGAAATCCGAGAAGCAAAATATATTCTTTTGGTTTCCGAAAACAGGAAACCAGTCGATACCCTATATTTAACGCTCAAGTTTCTTTTTTTAGTTTCTGCAAAGATTTATGATCGATTCATCCCTTCTAAAATCGATCGGTTCTTCAAACGAAAAAGGTCTACTGCTTTCTTTGCCTTTCAGATAAATTACGAAAAAAGGTAGGTGAAAATAATTTGAAGAAAAAAACATGAACTATTTGATGCAAAAGAGAATATACCTTTGAACTGAACAACAGAGGCTAGGAAGTTGCAGAAACTTCTTATATTTTTTATTTTAATATTATTACTGGTGGATTTTGTGCTAATCTTTGTTTTAATGTTCATCTATCTATATATTTTATTTAGGAAAAAATTCATTTGCATTAATCAGCATTATTATATTTAGTAATAAATATGAATAATTTCCTTCCTAAATAAAATATAGTTAAAGATAAACATTAATATAAATTTAGCACGAGTCCACCAGTAATAATATAGAATCAAAAATATAAGAATTGTTTATATGGTAGGATTACTTAGTGACTCAAAAATTTAGTACATTTGTCTTCTGTTATAGGAGTTGTTGGCTTAGTACGGACTTACTTTTAAGCAATCTGATTTTATTAAATTTTAAGTTCTTGATACAAAACTGGTAGTTAATTGTTTTCAATTTTTTTTAATTATTTTAAAATATTCATAGGACATTCAGACGACCAAATTTATGACGTCAACTTAAGCAACCTATCATATAGGAACAACATCAATTTACTAATATTAAAATGAAAAAATTGTTATTTTTCATACTATTTAAAAATCAACAGCTTTTAATTAAACCATAGACAAAATAATTTCCTTATATATTTATCCACATTTAATTTCCTAACTTTCTTCCCTCCTTTTGTTTAACGATTATCCGTGCCCATGTTTTGTTACTTAGTTGTAGTTAGTATATTAGTTGGCTCTGCAATGTCTCGATGAAAAAGTGACAATGGTGGACGTCACGAGAACATGTACAAAAAACTATGCATTCCAAAATTTAAAGAACCTTTTAAATAGCTTTCGAGAAATCTCCATCTGTAACTGCTGTCCAGTTGATCCGTTACTTCTAACCCATTTCCCAGTCCTTAGGGTCCTTATGACCTGACCATGTAACCCACTGTGTGCGAAAAGAATGACGCTCATAGTGTTAAAATACCGATTGGAAAAAAAACAATGAGATGGTGTATATATCAGTAAATAAAAAAGCTAACATCAGGTAAATGTCGCAGTAACATATCTTTCTTGTTATTAAATTTAATTAATAATTTATAAAATAAATATGTAATGAACCATAGAGTAGCATTAATGCTAAAATATTAATAATATTTAATAATTATATGCTGAAAGTTTTGCGAAATTTTTTGCTTACCGCTTTCTTAATAAGTAAATGAAATTATTTAAAATTAATTCTATCGAACAAAATTTAAAATTAATGATCTCTTTTTGTTAGAGTTCTTGTTAGATATTGATTACAAGAAACATATTTCACTAGTAGTCCTTGCCAGCGGAGTTCTGAAATAAGCCCATCACTGCAAATTGTCAGAGAAATTCACTCGAAGGAGGCGAAGCTACCTAAACAGAAGCATCTATGTCTTCGTCAGGATTCTAAAGAAAGCGTTTTCAGCTACAGCTAAACAGAATATCAAAGGGCATCGATTAATATTAGTATATTCAATACATGCCAAATTAACCAAGAGATGGCAGCACAGAGCCATTCAATATTTGCATTATGTTAAAGTATGATGGTAATGTGCAGTAGAAAATAGCGCATAGTCTTCAGAGTTCTAGTTTAACGATGCAATAAGATGGAAGTTTTTAAATCTACTTTTTAATTCTAAAGGCTGAAGAACTGCCATTCTGTGTTCTATTTTCACCAAGTGTTCCCTTTGTTGCAAATATGTCGAATATGCCGAAATACAATATTTGCATCAAAATAAACTGTATTCAATATTTCGTTTTAAATAACATCTAGAAAGTGAACAAGCATTCCATTAGCGTTCAGAAAGAATTTCATTTAGGTTGGGTTGTTTTACCTCTGAGCGGCACTTTTTTGCACACAATGGGCTAAATGCCCAGGTCACATGGACCCCGAAGGCTCAGAGAAGGTTGGGGGAGGGGGCCCACTGGAATAGCTGTTGGGAGACAGATGGTAGCCTCCCGTCAAGGCCACCCAGCGTGTTCTTTAACGTGCACAGGGTATGGCTCTTCCGCACACGGGACCACGGCTTAACGTCCCATCTGACGGACGGCGGCCTTTCCAAGCCCATCGGTGTCCCCTACTGACCGTGGGCAGGGCGGGGGAATTTTGCGGAGATAAATCTCAACGCTGACCCAGCTTGGACTCGAACCTGGGAACTACAGATTACGAACCTGACGCGCTACCAACTGAGCCACCCCCGCCCCGAATTTCATTTAGACCAGATGTATAATATCCATTGTTTGCCAAGCAGAATACAATAACACCTAAAAAAAACGATGGCAAAGGGTTTTTTTTTTTTAATTCTACAATTTTAGTTTAAAACGGCAGATAAATAATTCCCTTCCTAAATAAAATATAGTTAAAGATAAACATTAATATAAAATTAGCACGAGTCCACCAGTAATAATATAGAATCAAAAATATAAGAATTGTTTATATGGTAGGATTACTTAGTGACTCAAAAATTTAAATTTTCTTAAAATAATAAGTCTTAAAATAATTTGTCTTAAATTTTTCAGCCCACCTTTATATAACAAATATATTTCTTGAACATTAAAAAGATCCTTTCATTCATTCAAGAGTTATTTTTTGGGTTGGATTGTTTTACCTCTGACCGGCCTTTTTTTACACACAATAGGCTAAATGACCAATCCACAAAGACCCCGAGGGATCAGAGAAGGTTGGGGGAACCCACTGGAGAGTTGTAAAGAGACGGATAGTAGCTTCCCATCAAGGTCTTCCAGCTTGTTTATAACGTGCACAGGGTATAGCTCTGTCGAACACGGGGCCACGGCTTTAGGTCCAATTCGATGGATGGAGGCTTTTCCCAAGCCCATCGGTGTCCCCTATTGACCGAATGGTAGTGTGAGGAGTTTCACGGAGATAAATATTAAAAATGGCCCAGATGGGACTCGAACCTGGGAACTAACTGCCAGGATCTGGAAGCCGAACCCTACTTCAAGTGCTGCAATTTGGTAATCAACAACAGGAAACATCATACATCTGTCTGTGTGGTCAATGCATGGCGGGGCGGGGTGGGAGTGGCTCAGTCGGTAGCGCGCCAGGCTCGTAATCTGTAGTTCCCAGGTTCGAATCCCAGCTGGGTCAGCGTTGAGATTTATCTCCGCAAAAATTTCCGCCCTGCCCACGGTCAGTAGGGGACACCGATGGGCTTGGAAATTCCGCCGTCCGTCGGATGGGACGTTAAGCCGTGGCTCCGTGTGCGGGAGAGCCATACCCTGTGCACGTTAAAGAACACGCTGGATGGCCTTGACGGGAGGCTACCATCTGTCTCCCAACAGCTATTCCAGTGGGTCCCCTCCCCCAACCTTCTCTGAGCCTTCGGGGTCCATGTGACCTGGCCATTTAGCCCATGGTGTGCAAAAAAGTGCCGCTCAGCGGTAAAACAACCCAACCCAATGCATGGCCCTGAGTTAAAATTTTATATCAAGACACCTCGCAAAGGTGTTCTGATCAATAAAAGGGTTGAGGATAGCCAGTGAACAAGGGCGAGCTGACAATATGCGGTTGACGGTGCTGATTATCACCTGGTCCGAAGGTCGGAGGATTGCCATGGCAGTGGGAACTTTGGCAGTGGGAGTGGAGAACAACTTTCTCGGATGAGAGCAGACTCAGTTCCGAGTGGTTAGAAGACGATTTAACTGTGGACTTGAGATGTCCTGTACGACTAAATCGGGATTTCTGCCTTTTCTTCATTGGTACTGCATAAGGTAGTAGTAACCTGCCCTATGAAATAAGTTTTACAGTGCTGACAAGTGATTTCAATAAGTGCGAAACTGTTCACTGGCTGCCTCCACGTAACCTGTTTTTAAGTAATAAATGCTAATGTTTTTAATTCACTTGGCTGTTGGTTATTATTTGATGGTAGTAGGAAGAGACTATCTTTTGCTACCGAGCACACGAAGAATAGAATGTAAAATAAAGTGGGTGATGTAAGAAATAAATAAAAATTTCACACTAAGATTCAATTTAGGTTACGGCCTGGCGCGATATCGACTGAGTTACTCCTAAACAGAATTATTAGTAAACAAATAGCAAAACTACCTGTAGATAAACAAATATTAAATTTTTAAATATTCTATAAAATGGTAGTTTTTTTACGATGACCAATAAGTGAATTTTCTTTAATCTGTCACATTGAGAAAAAATAACTAGTTGGTAAATAATACGAAACGAGGTTTACCTACCCATATTTTACAAAATTAGTCCAGTATGCAATGACAGCTTCTGACAGGGCTCCCTCTTGACGCGTGTAGTTCCTAGGGAAGTGAGCCAAAGAATTGACAAGAGGAGCGCCGAACACATAAGGTAAGTCTTCGCCGTGCACACAGCCCATCCTCTGGGTGTACAGTCCCTCCTCGCTCTGGTAAGTGAACACGTAGAGGTAAGTGCGAGGAGGCACTCGTGAATGGAAGTTGCCCGTCCTGATGATAGGAGCAACCACAAGAGCATCCCCCATGGCATCAGCAGTGGCATCCAGAACGTTAATGGGATGCTGATCAGGCTTGCTCCAGTCCGTGTATTCATTAACCACTGTCAAGAAGATTTCCTGCAAGTGATACACAAAGAGATTCCTGATGAGAGTCCGGAGGAGGCGATCTCTTCTTTGAACATCAATCCCGACTCGATCCTCATTTGCCGAGAAATGGAAGTAAGCTTCGATACGTGTCATACCTAGCAAAAGGTCGTATTGGCTGAACAATTCGGTCTGCTTCTCCATAAGAATTGCTGGTTCGTTGGGAATGACGACTCCATCGATGGTTGGGCCGAAAGCAGTCAAGTGGTCCGGAACATGCAGATTCACGTTGAGAATTTCGTTGACTGGGCGCTGCCGAAGACATTCCACAAGGGCATCGTTGGCCTCTGTGGGGCACTTGAGCAGAAAGGCCATCTGTCGTGTGTAGGCTAGAGCATCTCTCGCTATGGCCCAAGGACTAAGGGCCGACCCGCTCTGCATGATGGCACGCTGGAATAGACCTGAAAGAGATTACAAGGTTGTAATAAATACAAGTAGAATTTTTTGTCAGTAATTAACACCAACAAATATTTAAACCCCCGACACTCAATTCTTTAGATACTCCATTTAACTAGCAGAAAACTGTTAAGTATCTGGGCCATTACCTTGCATAGCAAGCTCAGATGGGACAAGCACATTGAAAATGTTCTGCAAAAAGTAAACATGATTCGATGCCAACTTGGCCCATTGATGGGGAAGAATTCTATCCTCTCCATTGATCATAAATACTACTGTACCATAAAGTTCTTAGACATGTTATAACATATGCAGCCCCCATGTGGGCTAACACGACAAAGGCAAATATTAAGAAACTCCAGATCTATCAAAATAAAATCATGAGACAGGTCGTAAATGCCCCATAGTTTGTAAGCAACAGACAAATACTAAGAAACTCCAGATCTATCAAAATAAAATCATGAGACAGGCCGTAAATGCCCCATAGTTTGTAACCAACAGACAAATACATGGAGATTCGGTCCTCCAACCTATTTACACCCATACAAAGCAGATCTCTAAGAAATTCTTAGAAGCTATGAACACGAAACCTCCCGATTTCATTACTAACATTTTAAAGTATGATCATGATCCTATGAGCAGATTCAAAAAGGCTAGACAATTGATTTTCGATCAGGAAACCTTTTTGGTCTAGTACCCTGATCTACCATATTTATTATTGATTTTCTGCTCCTTGATGCTCACATTTTGGAGATTTTTGTCTTATCCTTTGTGACTCATGCCACTTTTTGGATACCTTTAGATGGAGAAGGTTATGGGATCATTTATCCTAGTACTTCGAAAAACCTTAATTATACTACATACTACATGTAGGACAAGGAAGTGTCCTAAAAACTACTCCTACTTTGTCCAGTCGGTAGCGTGCCAGGCTCATAATCTGCAGTTCCCAAGTTCGAATTCTGCCTCGGTCAGCGTTGAGAATTATTTCCGCAAAACTGTCGCCCTGTATTCAGTCAGTAGAGGAAAGCCGCCGTCCATTACATGGGACTTAAACCATGGCCCCATGGGCGTATGAGTCACCCTGTGCAAGTTTAAAAACATGTTGCTTAGCCTTGATGGAGGCTACCATTTGTCTTCTAGCAGCTGTCCAGTGGGTCCCCACCCTCAATCTTTTCTCAGCCTTCGGGATCATGTTACCTAGCCATTTAGCCCATTGTGTGCAAAAAAGTGTCATTCAGAGGTAGAAAAAAAAATCCATGCCGCCTCATATAATACATGCCCTGAGCCTCCAAGATACAACAAAGGCTGGGTTGGGTTGTTTCACCTTTGAGCGGTATTTTTTGCACACGATGGGCTAGATGACCAGGTCACAAGGACCCCGAAGGTTGGGGGAAAATGACCCACTGGAACAGCTGTTGGGAGACAGATGGTAGCCTCCCGTCAAGGCCATACAGCGTGTTCTTTAACATGCACAGGGTATGACTCTCTCGCACAGGGAACCATAGCTTAACGTTCCATCCGGCTGATGGCGACCATTTCAAGCCCATCGGTGTCCTCTACTGACCGTGGTCAGGGCCAGGAGTTTTGCGGAGATAAATTTCGACGCTGACCGAACTGGCACTCGAACTTCAGAACTGCAGATTAGGAGCCCGACGCGCTACTGGCTGAGCCCCTCCCCTCCTTCCGATGGCATAGACAGCTGTTGGACAGAAGCAGGGAGCCTATTAAGCCCCCTATTCCCAGAATAGCGTGCTTAATAGGCCTAAATTATCCTTTAAGCTTCTGTTTTATTCATTCATTCATGGAAATTAAATATGCGTAAAAATTTAAATGATTTAATTTGCCTCAAATTTAATTGCAAACTGTTTTTAAAAACAAAAAACCCTTTAGTAGACATTCTGAAGTAACCAGTCAGTTTATACGCTATTTTTAAATATCAAAAAAAATTTTTTTTTTATTAAATCCTTATTATATTTCAAATTATTTACTAATTAAAAAAAATAAATAGACACTAATTGGATGTTCAACACTATTCTTGCATTAAAATATATTACAGTGAAATAACAAAACCAGAATAATGAAATATTCAGCAAAGCGAATATTTTTCCGACCCCGCCCAATTTAGTATGTATAATTGAAAATAAATACCCCCTCAAGCAGCTGCTTGTCACAGAATACTGACAGAAGCCTGTCAGTTCATATTCCATAGTAGAAGGTCTTACAGCAGAAAAACGACACACATATCCATGCCTTACCCAGAGTTCGAACCCAGGTCTCTTAGATCAGTAGCCAAGCGTGCTAACCACTCGGCCACGGGATGGCTTAGTATGTATCGTTTTATGTAAAAATGTTTCATTTTAACGAATAGCAGTATAACGAAAATATCAATTTAACGAAATAAAAATTCATCACAATACAAAAGATATGATTAACATAACGAAATTTTTTGAAAGGAAAAATCTTTAAGCAATATGTAAAACATGCATATTTTCCATCTTTACATGTTTTGGCTTCTAGCATCTGGCAACGCTGCAACGATTTATAAGCCCTGAGATGTTAAACCAATTACAGCGCTATGAATCATGGGCTATTTTATATCGCCAGGCAGGCATTTTTGTTGTTCTTACTGAGTTCAGCCAAGCTCAGCTGACACCACCTAGAACAGAACGCCATTCCACTGAGTTATGACGTCAGCATTAGTGGACCTAAACAGGATAGACAGGATAACGGGAGTAGGGGAAAATTAGTAGCCTGGATTGATTACTTGCTATTCCAAATAGTGGACCTAAAAGATACAAATTTCTTATAAGTTTATTTCTGTTATTTCTACTGTTAAGTATTAAAATTAATTTATAATCATTTATATTTAGAAATATACCTCATTTAGAAAAAAAAATTATTCATGTGTATTAGCATTATGATAATGCTTATATATATAAACGAATAATTTTTTTCTGAATAATGGATATTTGTGAATATAAATTAGTGTAAAGATTAATTTTAAAATTTACCAGTAGAAATAAAAAAAAATAAAAATATAAGAAATTTATAAATTTCAAGTTACAGGAATACTGATGTCATGATTCAATCAATTGCCTTTTGTTCTAGTTAGTGTTGGTTTAGTACAGACCAGTGTCTCGCAAACTTTTTTACTCTGCGGCACACTGAATCTAATTTTTTTCCCGCGGCACACCTGAAAAAGAATAAAATCAAACTCTATATAATCGTCATTATATTTGCGCTTTGTTGAAGTCATCAGCCTGGTTTTACATGAAGATTTGCTCTCGTTCTTTAATTCATAACTCGGTGTTTGTTTTAAATATTTGTCCATTCTATGGCTTGAAATAATCAAAAATTAATACCAAAATTTGGAAAAAGCTTGATAAATACTTACAAGATCCCAGTTTATAAAATCTGAAAGATTTTTATTAAAGCACGTCGATAACACAAGTCAAGTCAAAATGAAATCCTTGGAATATCTAGTGTCAATTTGAAAATCTCTCGCGGCACACTACTGTGCAGCGGCACACAGTTTGCGAGACACTGGTATAGACGCTCTACATATGCCGGTATATTGCTTTAAAACGGCTTTGCCATATTATCCTAGCATAAAAGGAGATTTTTAAAAGAGAGAGATCTATGCGACTCTCATTGTATTGCATTGCAAGTACCAGTAGCATCAGTAAAATATTCATTGAAAGCAGTTCCAATCCGCTGTTTATTTTATCGTTCGTTAAAGTTAGGATATTGTTACAGTTGTTCGTTATTATTGTTGTTTTAGTCAAGTATTTAAGTTCGTTAATTAATTTCGTTTCGTTAACAACAGCCAATATGGTGCGAAGTCTTCGTCGTTTCGTAATGACGTGGAGTTTTTCTTGACAATATGTTGCAGAGTTGCGACATCATTTAAAAATTCACGGAAAGAAACAGGCATTTAAAAAAAATGTTTTTTTAAGAAGTAAACTCTAATACACAGTAAATTTCTTTCATAATGGTTATTTTGTAGTGTGTACCTAGTCGTGGCATTTTTTATTGCATTTTAGTCACCCACTCGATTTCGTTATAGAGGCATTTCGCGGTATTTTAATCGTGGATATGATCTCGTGCACTGTTTAGGTTGAACCCACGGATTAAGTAGCTAGCTCGGTTATACGAATTCCATAAAAGCCCATTGTAACAAAATAATAATTATTATGTAGAGCAAGCCCGGTTTTATCAAATGTCTCATTAGCGTTGCCACAAAAACAACCACAGTCAGGCGGTCTTTAGTTACTTTGAAACCAGAGCTTGTCTTTTTGATTTCGAAATGGAAGTTGAGCAGAATGGTGCGATTCCACTGTATGCCACCTTAGTAGTGCTGAGATTGATTTCTTATAACTAGTGCATCTGCAGCATGGGAAGCTTATTAAATTAGTTCAAAATTTTATATTTAATTACTTTAAAAATAAACTGGTAAGTATTTTTTTAAACTACAGTCATTTTTATATTATTTTATCTTATTTTTATATAATATTAATTAATAAATTTTTCTTCTTTATATTTTTGTGAAAGGCAATAAAAAGAAAAATAATAGTTAGATGCAGAACTTGAAAGCAAGATGTCCACACACTTTAAAAATTAATGGAAAAATGAGAATTACGGCCGTCTGATAAAGGGGGCCCTGCAAGCAATAGTACTGAGTCGTCCATATGGACCAACTACTTATTTTGTGGCATGACGATGACGTTTGTGTTTTTATGTCGGATATCGTGATGTGATAGACGTGAGAACAGGAATTTTTAAACCCTTAAAACGACATAATATAACGGGATAACGAGACTTTGGCAAAATTGGCAGACTGGTTGGCTACCTGCTATCCCAACGACATTTGCATGAATTATGCAATTATTTGATTAAATATATTTTATTTATTTAGTAGTAAAATTATGAATTAAATCACATAGTACGGTTTACATCACAAATGATTTATAAGTAAAAATACCCCCCTCAAGCAGCTGCTTGCCACAGAGGTCTGACAGGAGCCTGTCAGTTTTTATGCCATAGTAGAAGGTCTGAGAGGATGGCAGGACCTCAGCAGAAAAACGACACATACATCCATGCCTTACCCGGGGCTCGAACCCAGGTCGCGTAGATCAGTAGCCAAGCGCGCTAACCACTCGGCCACGGGACGGCTTATAAGTAAAACTCTGTCTAAAATACGTTACAAGTGAAATGAGTTGCAAAATTATATATATATTCTTCTGGACTTTTAATAAATTCATTGGTTTAACTCAATCTAGCTCAGAGATTTCCGCTATTTTTAGAATCGCCTCAAGTGCTTTTACAGTTTTAAATTCTCCTACAAGTAATGCTTCAATTTCGCCTTCGTCTGATGTTTCAATCAAAGAGAGCAAACGGCTGCAGGGTTTCTTAAGCAATAAAATGCATTGTGCGGTTACAAACCTCTAATTGCATTTATTAAATGTAGGAACAATCTTTGAAGGAAATAGCGTTGTTTACTTTACATTCCTTTTCGAAGACTTCTACCAAATACAAGCCCCAAACGTGACTTGCTAAGTGCTACGCATCCAACAATTCCCAAATGCAGAAATTAATAATGAGTTCTCGAAATAAAAGTAAAATTTCTCTGTTTCGCTAACAGATAACTAAATTCGAATTGTTTCTCACATTTCTCATTACTTTTTTGCGCAAAACTGTTACTCGAAAAAATTAAAAATAAAGAGAATGGAAACTGAAATTTTATTCATTTATTTATTTATTTTCGTTTTGTTTCAAAGAATGAAGAAGAATATTTGTGAAAAAGCTTCATCAGTCTTTTTTTTTTCAAAGAATAAAATTTTAACTTTATATTTTAAGACACTTGAGCTAAAATCAAATGCAAGCTGAGGTGCACTGCGTTGGATTGCTGCACCTCTGAGCGACACTTTTTTGCACACAATGGGCTAAATGGCCAAGTCACAAGGACCCCGAGGGCTCAGAGAAGTTTGGGAGGAAGGGACCCACTGAACAACTGTTGGGACACAGATCGTACTTCCTATCAAGGCAATCCATCGTGTTCTTTAACGTGGACAGGGTATAGCTCTCCCGCATACGGGGCCACGGCTTAACTAAAAAAAGCTTTGTTTCACTGAGTAGGATTCGTCCCATTCAACGGACTGCGGCCTTTATAAACCCAGTCCCCTACTGACCGAGGCAGACATTAACTGTCACAGGTTGAAACCTGTGACAGTTAATCAACACTCATTTCAGCAAAATGCAGGAATACTTATATGTTACATTGTTGGAAAAAATGGTAAGTCTCTGATAGTCTGGCGGTTACGACACTTGGCATGCTTCTGGGAGACGTGGGTTAGAATTCCACTCAGGGCAACCAAGCTTTTCATTAGTTAAGCCGTGGCCCCGTGTGCGGGAGAGCTATACTCTGTCCACGCTAAAGAACATGCTAGATGGTCTTGACGGGAGGCCACCATCTGTCTCCTAACATCTGTCCATTGGATCCCCCAAGCTTCTCGGGGTTCTTGTGACCTGGCCATTTAGCCCAATGTGTGGAAAAAGTGCCACTCAAAGCTATAACAACTCAAGGGCTCAGATTTGGTATGTAAAAATATCTACTGGATACTAGTTAAGTAACAGATGGGAACTTTCAGTTAGAGCCACATAGTATTTTCTTGAACATCAAGTTTTTACACAAAGGCCACAGTTAAATTCCCATCTGACAATGGCAATTCAAATCCAGTAGGCCGTTCCCTACCTAGGACCAAGCGGTAATAAACAAGAAAATGGTGGAATCGAATGTGGGAACGTGATATTAGAAGCCTGGAACGCTACCAGTTTAACCTTATTCTACACTGCTAAGATTAACCCTAAAACATTTCTTGTCTTATAAAACATTTCTTGTCTAATGGAAAATGCATCGATTACTTGCTGATGGTAGGTCATATATGCATATCGCTGCTAATATTAAAAAGTTTAAAATCACAATTGTAACGCAGTTTTCTTACGATACTAATCAACTATACTGTGTCAGAGCCACTTATATAGGTAGTATGAAACTTCAAAGCTGTGTAAGAGCCGCCTATGTTGAACCTGGTGCGCCTATGTTGGACTTGCTACTATCTGTCTGCTAAAAGCTGTCCAGTGGGTCGCCTCCCACCTACCCCCACACATATACACTTTTCTGACCCTTTGGGATCCTTGTGACCTGTCCATTTTGTGCAAAAAGGTGCCGCTCAGAGGCAAAACAACCCAAACCTGCCGGGTTACCCCATCCAACGAATGACGGCATTTCTAAGCCCATTAGTGTTTAGAGGTTTAGAGAATAACTCATACAGAAGGAACTCGAACTTGGGAACTGAAGATACATTTATAAAGATCAACATTTATAGTTTTAAATCTGCTCTCATGTCTAGTCTCGCGAATGTGGTACCTAATCTTAATTTTACCCTTTATTTCATTTACTTATAATTCAAAAAATACGTGGTTACTTCCACCACGAAACTGCTAGATATTCCTGTATTTACATCAGTAAAATCTTTTTAGTGACTGCTGTTCTTCTGCGACCCACTAATTTTATTGTTTTAGGTCGCAACATTTGCCGAGTTAGAACGTGAGGTCAGCTCATTTCTGCTCACTTTCTGACTCTTTGATCGTCTAAAAGCGGCTACGGCGTGGCAAAGATCTTGCAATAAGTCTTCAATCGGTAAACTGCCCACAGATAACGATTGCTTAATGATGATGACGAAACGATTAGGCGTTCATCGCATCGAAATCGTCTCTTCTGGCGTCATTCATCAACCATTAACTCCATTCGCTGGGAATTCAATGGGAAATCAATTACGATGTTAAGCGTTATTTTCGAATTCTGTTGGCAAACCAGGAAACTGGAAAACGAAACATTCCCTTTTTTTCTTTTTCTGTAACATGAGTCATTGATTACAGTGGAACAGAATATTTTTCGACAGTTATCGTGTTTACTAAGCTATCAAATTATATGGGACAAAAATCCGCACAAGGAGATTTTATATGCAAAACACCATATATTTTATTCGTGATGTGATGTGATAAAATGTGATGGGAAGGTTAGAAACCCTTCAACAATGGGCTTCCTGCTATCCCAAATTTTATTCGTGAAGAAAATAGTAAATATTAGGAGTTAGGCTTTTCAAAAAAGTTACGGTAGCAATTATTTTGTAAATAATTTAATTGTGTAAAATTAAATTGTAAATCAATTAAAAATATGTAAAAGGAATATAATTTCGATAATAAATTTACCTATAAAACGAAAGAAAAAAATTAAATAAATATAAGAAATATTTGCTGACAAATCTATTTAATGAGTGGCGTTTCCTACAGCTTGATCTTTTGTATAATCTCATTCTCTTATTTCAATTTGAAAGAAAAGGATCATTGTGATAAAAAAAAAGATATAATTTACACTCTAAAACCATGTGGAGAAGGATTCGTAGAATCAAAGGAGACCGCAGTCACCGAAGACTGATATCATATCTCGATGTCTCTCCTCAATTTGTCTCTAGAATTTGGAGCAGTTTTCAAGAGATAGAAAATATAAGGAAAGACCTCAAGTAGGTCTCTCCACAGGACCGTGTTTTCTGCATATTGGCAACTGTGCCTGAGTTGAGACTTTTCTCCGCTAACTCCCGTTCTACCCCGATGGGAATGATCGCCCTCCGTCGATGTGACGTTAAACCTTGGCTCCGTGTGCAGGAGGAGATGTGATGATGTGATATGATAAAATGTGATGGGAAGGTTAGAAATCCTTCAACAATGGGCTTCCTGCTACCCAAGCAGGAGGAGATCCATACCAAACATTCTTATACATCTGGCCGGTACAGTGCAGTAATGCAAAAAAAAATGTTTTTAAATATAGCAGTTAAAAAGGAATAAAATTTTATTGATTAAAACTCTACTGGTGACTATTAATTTTAAAAACTGGCAATTAATTTTAAAATATTCATAAAAATTTTAATATAGTAATAATTAGTAAATTATTTTACTTTACTCAGTTTAATATAAATGGACTTTTGTTAACTTATATAGAAATTAAATTACTTTACTCAGTTTAATATAAATGGACTTTTGTTAACTTATATAGAAATTAAATTACTTAAACTTTTATGCATGATTAATTTCCCTTCTTTCTTCCCTCCTTATTCTCAACGGGTGTCCAGGTCTGATGTATCTAGGCAAATGATCTAGGTAGCCTTGGCCATATGCTATGCACGCTGAATGATGCACCTGTCAAGTCTATCTCCTAACAGCTGTCCAGTGGGTCCCCTCAACTTTCCCTGAGTCCTCGGAGTCCTTGTGATCTGGTCATTTATCCCGTTGTGTGCAAAACAGTGTCGCTTACAGATAAAACAACCCAACCCAACCCGCCCTGCCCACGGTCAGTAGGGGACACCGATGAGCTTGGAAAGGCCGCCGTCCGTCGGATGGGACGTTAAGCCGTGGCCCGTGTGCGGGAGAGCCATACCCTATGCACGTTAAAGAACACGCTGGATGGCTTTGACGGGAGGCTACCATCTGTCTCCCAACAGCTGTTCCAGTGGGTCCCCTCCCCCAACCTTCTCTGAGCCTTCGGAGTCCATGTGACCTGGCCATTTAGCCCATGGTGTGCAAAAAAGTGCCGCTCAGAGGTAAAACAACCCAACGTTAAAGAACACGCTGGATGGCCTTGACGGGAGGCTACCATCTGTCTCCCAACAGCTGTTCCAGTGGGTCCCCTCCCCCAACCTTCTCTGAGCCTTCGGGGTCCATGTGACCTGGTCATTTAGCCCATGGTGTGCAAAAAAAGTGCCGCTCAGAGGTAAAACAACCCAACCCAACCCAACTGTGTATTGCAATATTTTACACACAGATTTGTTCCAAAATCTAATTCTAAATAAGTCAAAAATTCACCCAGAAAGGCTTATGTTATAAATCTCGATCGCCTTTACAATAAAAACACTAAATATACACATATTGACCTTTAAAAAATGAAACTCAACACTCATTAAAGAATCAGTCGATGGTGGAAAAAATCCAAACACAAGCAGGCAAAAAAAGATTGATTCAGGAGAAAAGCAAAGACAGTTTGCGAAAAATTGCTGCAATAAAAGCCACGCTGAGGTTACATAGCGATGCAGCAAAAAGAATGTAAAAAAAAGAATGAATTTGGCCTTTCAGGCAGAACATATGACGTTCTTGCAAGTGGCATTTGAAAAGTTGTGAGTTATAAAGTGAGAAGTGAACTGACTGCGGAGATGATGACTGTGGTATTCAACAAACATCAACTGAGAGCAGAAAAAAACTCATCGATTGATGCTAAAGAAACTCCTCCAAAGCATCACTACAGCTGCGTTACTCCGTAGTGCAGATTTCTTTTTCCTTGTTTATTACCAGTCACGACTGAAGGTCCAAAATCAAAAAGAATCAGCTTCAGATCTATTTCGACTACACGCGGTTCTACGAATTCAGGTAATTATTCAGTGTAAAAAAGTTACATATTATTTACTGAATCAAAATATTGCTTGGTAAATTGTTCCTAGAACTCCCAGTAAAAATAATTAAAACGCAATGCATAATTGTCTACCGGTAGTAAATTTAATTAACGATATTTTTATTTATTCTATAATTAAAAACTACATATTGGCTGCCACCTTATTCTGCCTGAGATCCAGTTTGGTTTCAGACGGAATCGATCTACCGAACTTAGGGTGGTGGAGAAAGCCGCCGAATCCCTTAACCGAAAGGAGTCCATTGCAGCTGTCTTACTGGACATGGCCAAAGCCATTTGACCGCGTCTGGTTGGACGGCCTTTTACACAAGCCGAAGTGCCATCTGGATTTATCTGTTTGATCCAATCATATCTCTCCAATAGGATATTTCAAGTCCAAATCAAATCTGTGATGTCTACAAGAAGAGTCATCTCTGCAGTGGGCCTCAAAGGCTCCCTTTTGGGTCCTACACTCTTCACTTTATACTTATACGATTTACCTTCCTTTGATCGTATTCATCTTGCACTTTATGCAGATGACCTTGCCTTACTATCTCCTTCCCTCGGTCCTGCTATCGTTGTGAAGAGGCTGCAGCATAGCTTGACCCAGCTGGGCAAATGGTACGAAAAATGGAAAAAAAGTTAACTCTAACAAGAGTTCTGCCATCTTTTTTACTGGAAAGCGTATTATGAATCCCACTTGCCTCCATTTACAAGATATTCCCATTGACTGGAGTGATTCAGTCAAATATCTTGTGGTTGTTATACATAAGAGGTTAAAGTGGGACTATCACATGAATAATATAATCTCCAAAATCAATTCATTGAGGGGCCAGCTAGGCTCACTCCTTAGGAGAAATTCCATTTTAATGATTGATCCTAAGCTTTTACTCTATGATATGATAATCAGACCGGTGATTCTCTATGCTTCACCCATATGGGCGAATACTACACCGACCAATATTCGTAAGATTTAGGTCTTACAAAACAAGATTTTGAGAACTGTGGTCGATGCCCCCTGGTTTGTCACTAACAGACAACTTCATAAAGACCTGGGCATCGACCATATATATATACATATATAAAACGCACCTCAAAAAGATTTTTTGAGGCTGTAAGCAATAATCCCAATGAGATTATTTCTTCTCTGATTCTTTACGATCATACTGTTTTGAACAAGTACAAGAGGCCTAAAACGGTAGCGTTCTCTGAGGAGACCTACCCGTTTTAGGTTTCTTATATAATTTTACTGCTATTTTTAGCTTTTCTTATGTTTGCCCTTAGGGGCCCACCTAAGGGTGGTTTACTTATATATTTTATTCTTACTCATGCCAAATAGGCATATCTTTCTGATGGAGATGGTTAGGGGTAAAATTATTACCCGGTACATCGAATATGATTATACGATCTACGAAACTCTGCATTATTAATATTTATATAATACCGATAGCCCCGATCTACATGATTGTTCGTTTTCACAAAACCTTGCACAAGTCGAATTTTACATATATCAAAAATTGCCGTATATATAAACACATTTGTTTACATATTTTGTTTTTGTGGTCATATTATTCTGATACGACTGTGTATATGCAATTACAGAAGGATTAACTACAGGAGGATAATTACAGAAGGGTTCATCCCCTACAAAGCAGTTTCATCCCTATGTCATATACACGATGTCATAGTTCCTGCGGCGGAGATGGCTCAGTCGACAGCGAACTAGGCTCGTAATCTGTAGTTCCCAGGGTCGAGTCCCACCTTATCCAGTGTTGAGATTTATCTCTTCAAAACTCCTCGCCCTGCTCTTGGTCAGCAGGGGACACCGATGGGCTTGGAAATGTCTCCGTCCATTGGATGGGAAGTAAAGCAGTTTGCGTGAGAGCTATACCCTGTTCACGTTGCAGAAAACTGTGGATACCCTTTACGGGAGGATACCATCTGACTCTTATAGCTGTTCAGTCAGTCCCCTTCCCCATCGTTCCCTCAGTCTATGCTTTGGGGTCCTTGTGACCTGGTCATTTAGCCCAGTGTGTGCAAAAAAGAAAGATAAAACTCTTAGAAGTGAAACAACTGAACCTTAATCCCCGTGGAAGCTGAACTTCTTCTCCTTACACATTTCTTTGCCCTGGCTCTAAGCCATTCGGATCCTTTTGACTTGACCATTCAATTCATTTTTTGCAAAAAAGTGCCACTCAATAATCAAACAACTCAACATTTCTGACTCGTTCGTTTCATTGACTTTTTCTCACTCCTAACTTTGATCTTTCTGTAATCTAAGCATCTCTTTCACCCCGCAAGGGTCGAATGCAAATTTTTGCTAATCCCTCTTCACTGGCTTTGTTTCGATCTCGTCAACCTCTCACCCCAATCCCATCCGCATTCGCATCCAGTTCCTCATATATATTCATTCTCCACAACTTCATCTTTAGCATCTTTTATGGCAGATGACATCAACTCCGTCTCCATGGGGATTCCTCTGCCATTATCAGCATCCCATTCTCCCCGAGCACTCTCTCCTCCCATCGTTGACTTCATTCATCGTTATCATCACTTATGATTGTCTTTCCCTCTGGCTCTGAGATAGTTTTACGCATAGGAAATATTTCCTAATGCTCAATCAGGGCCCAACAATCTGTTGTTCGTCATCCGTAGCAAGCCGGATGAAAAGCATCATAAGGGATTTGAACATCACCTGAAGCATCGACATATTTTCTCTTCTCCACAGAAGCTTGGACTTCTTTTTAAAGTTTTGTAAACGTTTTGGGCTGAGTTGTTTTACATCTGAGCGTACATTAAGGGATTGCACACAATGGGGGGCGGGGGTGGCTCAGTCGGTAGCGCGCCAGGCTCGTAATCTGTAGTTCCCAGGTTCGAGTCCCAGCTGGGTCAGCGTTGAGATTTATCTCCGCAAAATTCCCCACCCTGCCCACGGTCAGTAGGGGACACCGATGGGCTTGGAAAGGCCGCCGTCCGTCGGATGGGACGTTAAGCCGTGGCCCCGTGTGCAGGAGAGCCATACCCTGTG
Source organism: Ryuthela nishihirai (assembly GCA_038380435.1). Taxonomy (NCBI): domain Eukaryota; kingdom Metazoa; phylum Arthropoda; class Arachnida; order Araneae; family Heptathelidae; genus Ryuthela; species Ryuthela nishihirai. Next base: position 48,371,831 of record JAWZYU010000022.1, read on the forward strand.
CACGTTAAAGAACACACTGGATGGCCTTGACGGGAGACTACCATCTGTCTCCCAACAGCTGTTCCAGTGTGTCCCCTCCCCCAACCTTCTCTGAACCTTCGGGGTCAATGTGACCTGGCCATTTAGCCCATGGTGTGCAAAAAAGTGCCGCTCAGAGGTAAAACAATCCAATCCAATGCACACAATGGGCTAAATGGCCAGGTCACAACGATCCCGAGTGCTCAGAGAAGGTTGGGAGAAGGGGACCCGCCGAACTGCTGTTAGTAAACAGAAGTAGACTCTGGTCTAGGCCATCCAGCATGCTCTTTAAAGTACACAGGACCACTCTCCCGTACACTGCGTCACGGCTTTACTTCCCATCCGATGGACGACGACCTCTCCAAGCCCAGAAACGGGCCCTACTGACCGAGTGCAGGGTGGGGACTTTGCGGAGATAAATCTCAACGGTGGCTCATGTGTGACTCAAACCTGGGAACTGCAGATTACGAATCTGGCGCGCTACCGGCTGAGCTACCTTTGCGTCAAACGTATTCGTGATGCTACTTCTTTTACAGACTTTCACTTAGAGCATATGTTAATACAGAATCTTTCATGTGGATAATTTGGCAAGCGAATTAGTCTTCAATCCTGACTGAAGAGGATTTTTTTCAGGTGGATATGAAATAATGATATCTCGATTACCTTCGGTTTGGTTTACTCTCCTCTGTTTTGTGCACATAATAAATTGTACAAAATAATTGTTTTTGTGTTGCAAGGAACACAGAGTAGAAGATACAGAGGTTAATCTTCCTGTATCTCTAATGGTAACATTTTCATAAAATTAATTCTCATAGAGCAGCGCCATCAATCAAGGCCACCTTGATACACAAAGTCTGGACAGTCTTGAGCGAAAGGAGGAAAAAAAAGAGGGAAATCAATTATGCAAAAAATATAAGTGTATTTAATTTGTTGAAAATTTAAATAAAGTTTTATATTTTAAAATCAGCTAAAATGATGAAATTTACTCATTAAAATTTAATTCAAAAATTCTCAAATATTTTAAAATTAAATACCAAAATTTAAAACATATATAATTACCAGTTACATTTTTAGAAATTGGTATATAATCTAAACTAGTATTTATTTATTTATTTATATATAAAAGTTAGGAGTTTTGGTCCTGCAGTGTCCAGTGCTTAGCCATCCCATGGCCGAGTGGTTAGCGCGCTTGGCTACTGACCTAAGGGACCTGGGTTCGAGCCCCGGATAAGGCATGAATGTATGTGTCGTTTTTCTACTGAGGTCCTGCCATCCTCACAGACCTTCTACTGTGGCATATAAACTGACAGCCTCCTGTCAGACCTCTGTGGCAAGCAGCTGCTTGAGGGGGTATTTATTTTTTTATTTTTTAGTGTCCAGTGCTTAGGTATCGAGGTGGCCTTGTCTCAGTGGTCCAAAACGAACTTTACAGAAAAAACAACATCAACTGAATATTCTTTGTTCATTACGCATGTGAATAAATATAAAAAAAAAAAAAATACCCCCTCAAGCAGCTGCTTGCCACAGAGGTCTGACAGGAGCCTGTCAGTTTATATGCCACAGTAGGAGATCTGAGAGGATGGCAGGACCTCAGCAGAAAAACGACACACACATCCATGCCTAATTCCGGGGCTCGAACCCAGGTCCCTTAGATCAGTAGCCAAGCGTGCTAACCACTCGGCCATGGCTAATATTAATTTATAATTAATACTTTTAATTTCTTCAGAATGTTATCTTTTTTAAAAGTTTTCAACAAATTTTATGTAATATAAAAAATAAATACCCCCTCAAGCAGCTGCTTGCCACAAAGGTCTGACAGGAGCCTGTCAGTTTATATGCCATAGTAAAGGTCTGAGAGGATGGCAGGACCTCAGGAGAAAAATGGCACACACATCCATGTCTTACCCGGGACTCAAACCCAGGTCCCTTAGATCAGTAGCCAAGTGTGCTAACGGCTGTTTATGTTTCAAGAGTCTGTAACTCTAAAACAAATCTAGATATATATCTAACCGTTCATGGCTCATTAAATTTTCCAAAAACTGGAGAGTTAACACTCTGTACATATAATCGGCCCTCCATGTCCTCACATCAACTAATATTAGGTTATAGGAGCTATGGGACCCATCCCCTCTCGTGGTTTGTCCCTGGTAAAATTTCACTTTTTGAAAGGTCAAAAGATGCAAATAATTTAACGTAGATTGAAAAGTGTAAGCGGCTAAAAAATGTAGCATTTTTGAACTAAACGACTTCCTAGAAAACGCAATACGGATCTTGGCCGTCTTTTCTCTTCATACATACAAGATCAAAGATCGTGAAGGACTGAATGCAGTTCGACTGAATGACATACCTGCTTCATGTGATTTTTCCCATAAGAAAATAACGAGATATCGCCAAGGCGGGGATCGCCATGGCACACTAAAAACAAATATGAAAATTTAAAAATAAAGAAATAAAAAATAATGACAGTAGTTAGCTACCGCTCTCCTTTTTTTATTAGCGCTTTTAAATAAAATTATTGTAATGAGAATATGGCAATTAAATATTTATTTCAAGTTACCATTGCTATAACGATAGCGGTAGCTAAACGTTTACCGCGATGTTTAATTCGCGTATATTTGAATTTCGGTTCGTGTACAAAAAAAGAGAGTGTTAAAGACAGCTCGCGTCGTTTTGAATTCGCTACATGTATAATCTAATATAGAAAATCTAATCAGTTATATTATCAAAATTTCTGAGACACTTCCAAATTGCATGAAAATAGGAGTTATATTCAAAATTCTCAATTCTAAAAATAAGGTTTCTCAGCAAAACGCCGAGGGATATGAATGTGTTGTACATTATATGACCAAAAATATTCAGGTAGTTCAATCTTCAATGTTGGAAGGGGATCAGTCCTTAGCACGCCAAGCTCGCAACCTGCCTTTCTCAGGTGTTCGAGTCCCAACTGTACTTGCTTTCAGAATTTTCACTGCTAACTCCCGTTCTACCAACACTTTCTATAACAGAAGGCCATACAACTGAGTTATGACATCAGCACAGGTAATTATAACAGGATAACGAGGGGTATGGGGAAATTCTCAGCATGGTTGGTTATCTGCTATCCCAGAGTTTATCCTATTTTCTAGAAATTCTTTATATAGTTATTTCTACTACATTTACTGATGTACTTCATACTAATCATTTACTAGTATTATTTAATAAATGTACGTTATTTTGAAATTAAATTATTCGTATATATTGGCGATATAGCAATGCTAATAAATACGAATAAGCTTCCTTCTAAACAAAGTATAATTGTAAATAAACATTAGTGTAAAATTAATATAAAAAGTATGCCAACAGTAATAATTGAAAAAACAATATAAGAAATGTCTAAATTTTTAGGACTGCCCATTGCTGACGTCATATTTTAGTTGTACGGCCTTCTGTTTTAAGAGGTATTGGTTCTGCCCTCAGTGAGAAAGGGGACACCGATAGAATTGGTAAAGACTTTCCTTTTTTTTTTTCGCTTAACGCTAAATGCACCGTGCACATAAAAGAACACCCTAGATCAGGGGTGGGCAATTGTTTTCGTATCTACACTGTGCATGCGTATTGACGTGGCCGTCATAGTGGAAAATACGAGACGAATCTTCGGTCGCGCACGGGAAGGAAATCTCGGTTCAAGGCGGATTTTTCTGACTGTCTTAGCGGGAGCGGGCCGCTATTTGCCCACATAGGTTTGGGTTGGGTTGGGTTGTTTTACCTCTGAGCGGCACTTTTTGCACACCATGGGCTAAATGGCCAGGTCACATGGACCCCGAAGGCTCAGAGAAGGTTGGGGGAGGGGACCCACTGGAACAGCTGTTGGGAAACAGATGGTAGCCTCCCGTCAAGGCCATCCAGCGTGTTCTTTAACGTGCACAGGGTATGGCTCTCCCGCACACGGGGCCACGGCTTAACGTCCCATCCGACGGACGGCGGCCTTTCCAAGCCCATCGGTGTCCCCTACTGACCGTGGGCAGGGCGGGGAATTTTGCGGAGAAAAATCTCAACGCTGACCCAGCTGGGACTCGAACCTGGGAACTACAGATTACGAGCCTGGCGCGCTACCGACTGAGCCCCCCCCCGCCCCCCCCACATAGGTGTAAATAAACATTAGTGTAAAATTAATATAAATTAATTTTACACTAATGTTTATTTACACCCCTGTGGTGTAACCAAGACCCTAGATGGTCTTGGCCCCTAGATGGACCCCTAGATGGTCTTGGCGGAATGCTACAATCTGTCTCCTAAGACCTCTCTAGTATCACTTTTCCCAGCCTTCTCCAAGTCTTTGGGTCCTTGTGACTCATAGATTAAGTAGCCTGCAGAGATAAATAAATATAAAATATATACCCCTTCAAGCAGCTGCTTGCCACAGAGGTCTAACAGGAGCCCGTCAGTTTATATGCCATAGTAGAAGGTCTGTGAGGATGGCAGGACCTCATCAGAAAAACAACTCAGACGTCCATGCCTTATCCGGGGCTCGAACCTAGGTCCCTTAGATCAGTAGTTAAGCGCGCTAACCACTTTAGATCAGTAGCTAAGCGCGCTAACCACTCTACCACAAGACGGAATATTTCCTTAAGTTAATAAAAAAGATATTGGCATTCCTGCCGAACAGCAGTCTTGACTATTTTAGCGTCAAATAATAGAGAAATATAGTTTTAAAATTATGCAGGTAACTTCACTTTTTTTATAAAAAGGCCAGCAGTTAATTTTTAATTATTCTATACATTTTTATATAATCTTAAAAAATTATTTTTCATGCGTTTCGAAAAGGGTAAAAAAAATAAGAACTACAAAACAAGATGTCTACACACTTTGAAAAATTAGTGGGAAATGAGAATTACGGACGGCATGCTAAAAGTGGCACTGAAAACAGTGGCATTGAATAGTCTCGTATGTGTGTGTCACGTGGCGATTTAGCCCATTGTGGGCAAAAAAATTGTGGCTCAGAAATAAAACTCAATCATTTTCTTTATAATTGTTAAAAAAACTTCCTTTATTTTATCATCTATTGATTTATATTTTAATCCTACAAATTGTGTTTTAATTGATAGTACTGGAAAATATTAAATTGCAATTAGCCTTCAAGAAAAACCTTTACTACTACCGGTAACTAAATAATTTAAATTAACTCTTGTTTTTTCAGTTTTTCTTTGTTCAACTGCTCAAAATTCTTTCTATGTCTCTTCTTAACAGTTCCTTAAATTCACCCACACACTTCTCGTTACTGTTCAGCAAAATAAATGAAGATACACGACCACTGAGGAAATTTTTCGAAACCCGAGACCCATGCATCTTCATTTGCTAATTCTTTTATCGATAAATTTTGAAATGCAGTTGTCTTAGTGAAGACATAGCATGTGCAAATTTACACGTGACCCAAGAGTCATTTTGTTTTTAAGTGAAAATGTGCGTCAAATAATTACCCCCCTCCCCTGAAAAAAAAGCTTTTATTGCATGATCATAAATAACCATACAACCGGGAAAAGCACTAAGCATTTCCATGTTACACGAAGTACAGGAGATAAACAAGAAGCAAAAATTTAAATTTTTTGTTTTTACACCAAAAACGTTTTCATACGTTAACAAAGAAGATTGTCATTTTAGTTTACGCAATGCGCTGGCATTTTTTAGTTGTCTTCCATAGCCGTCGCTTCAGTGATAAAAAAAAACCCTGACGTCAGAGAAAGTACAGATACAGTCGCTCAAAAAAATATCCGAAAACTATGGTTGATTACAGAATTCAGAAAAAAATATCTGACAACGATTTTTTAGAAATTACTGATCCGGCAACCTTCTTGTACAGATCACAATTTGTTGGGTTGCCAGATCACAATTTCTAAAAAAAATCGTTGTCAGATATTTTTTCTGAATTCTGTAATCAACCATAGTGTTCGGATATTTTTTGAGCGAACTGTACAACCTGAAAGCCGCTTAATGTACTTATAGTTTAGTGGTAAAATTGAAAATATTCCAAACTATTAAAGTCCTGTAATCTTCTGAAATGCTAGTAATACGATAATTATATCCAAAGACCTTAACAGCCCAGGGCAAAAAATTCATTAATTCTAGGATAAAATAAATTGTCCCCAATTATCTAAAATAATGGGTTGGCTTAATCGATAGAGCCCAAGGCTTAGAGTCTAATGCTCACAGATTCGAATCCCAACTATTCCTGCGTTGAAATTTACTTCTACTAACTCTCCTTATAATGGCCGCCGTCCGTCGGATGGAACATTAAGCCGTGACCAGATGTGTAGAGAGTGATAGCCTGTTCGTGTTAAATAGCATAGAGAGTAAATAGCCTTGACGGGAAGATTTTACCTTCTAGTAGCTGTCCAGTGGTTTGCCTTTACCTACCCAATTCTGAGCCCTTGGGGTCCTTGTGCTCACAGAATAATTAGTTAGTAAAGATGGACTGCTTACAGCGCCAATCTTAGCAACTGCTTACAATATCTCTTCTTATAGCAATCACTTTTAGCAGCAGAAGGTAATTCTTATTTTCTCACTGACTTTCAAAGTGTGAAAATATCTTGGTTTTCATTTTCTATCAAACTATTATTTGCTTTTTTTATTGCTTTTTACAAAAAGTAGGAAACAAAAAAATTACTTATAAATATTACATAAGAATTTTATTAAATAATCTAAAAATAAATATTAGCTTTTTAAGAAAATAATTACCTGTATGGTTTTAAACTAAATATTTATATTAATTTTGGAACAAAATATTAATTTTTAGTGCATTCTGATTTGTATGCCCTATTCTTTGCTTGGGATACCAGGAAGCCCTAGGTTGAGGGACTTCTGTTCTAACCCTCCCACCACAATTTAGGAGTTGAGGAGACATCAATAATGGTGAAAGCCAAATTGGCGGCTCAGAATAATGATACAAAAGTCGAAATGGCGACTCAAAGCGATAAGATCAGTAAATTAATTGATCAAATGTAAAGAGATAAATATTGAACTCGGATTGTTTTACCTCTGAGCGACATTTTTTTTGCACACAATGTGCTAAATGGCCAGGTCACATGGACCCCGAAGGCTCAGAGAATGTTGGGGGAAGGGGACCCACTGGAACAGCTGTTGGGAGACAAATGGTAGCCTCCCGTCAAGGTCATCCAGCGTGTTCTTTAACGTGCACAGGGTATGGTTCTCTCTCGCATACGGGACCACGGCTTAACGTCCCATCCGACTGACGGCGGCCTTTTTAAGCCCATCGGTGTCCCCTACTGACCGTGGGCAGGGCGGGGAATTTTGCGGAGATAAATCTCAACGCTGACCCAGCTGGGACTCGTACCTGGGAACTACAGATTACGAGCCTGACGCGCTACCGACTGAGTCACCGCCGCACCAATGAACTCAGTAGACAGGTTTTTGACAGATTGATTTCAGTAGAACGTAAGGTTTAAAGGATAAAATTAATGGTGTACCTGGTCATTTAGCCCGTTTTGTGCACAAAAAAACTTCTAAGGGGTAAACGAAACCAACCCAACTTCATTTTAGATTTAAAATTGTGGAGCGTACGTTAAAAGACATCTCTCTCTCTCTTAAATACCAAACCAATCAATTTTCAAGCAATTCAATTTCGAATTGTGTTATGAAAGTCTAAATATTTCGCAAGAAAATCAAATCAATAAAACGCATGTTTTGAGAGTTCAGAGTTCAAAAACTATTGAAATTTCAATAGCGAAAGATATTACAGCTTTTTTTGTAACATGCTTTGGTTAATAAAAATAAATTCAGTTGATTCGCAATTCCCAATCCAAAATGTGAACTATAATCTTTACAGTAAATATCTTGCAACCTCTCATTAGCATTAGAAGCCGAAAAATTTTGTGTGCTCTACCAAGTTCACAGGAAATATTAACAATATTTTTTACTTCTTATGCGAAGTATGGAGAGGAAATCGATCTCCAGATTTTCTATCAGAAGAGCGTTTAAGAGATCGATTACGAAAAAGCAGCGTCAGGGAATTCGCAGCGTCCTCTTTCTGTCAATCTTTGCTCTGTCTCTTCCTCTGGCAATCTGTTGGTCTGTCTGTCCTTTCCTCTATCTTTCTGTCAATGTATCTCTCACAGTCTGTTTTTCTCCATTTTTCTTCTATCTTTCTCTCAGTCTGTCTCTCTGGCAATCTGTTTCTCTGCCTTTTCGTCTTTCTCTCATATATATCTCATCAATATGTTTCTCTGGAAATCTGTTTGTCTGTCTGCCCGCCCATTCGTTTTTCTTTCTTTCTGACAGTTTGTCTCTCTGCTCTTTCATATATCTTTCACTCTGCTTCTCTGGCAGTCTGTTTGTTTGTCTGTTCTTCCTTCTATCTTTTCTATTCTTCCTCCTATTTTTGTTTCTATCTTTCTTTCAGTCTGTATCTTTCCATTTAATTTGTCTATTCTTCCTTCTATCTTTCTTTCAGTCTGTATCTCTGGCAGTCTGTTTGTATGTGTTGTTCATTCTTCTATCTTTCTCTCTCTGTCTTTCTGGCAGTCTGTTTGTCTGTCTGCTCTTTCGTCTATCTTTCTCTCAGTCTTTTTTTTCTGTCAGTCTGTTTGTATATCTGCTCTTTCGTCTATCTTTCTCTGAATCTGTCTCTCTGGCAGTCTGTTTCTCTGCCCCTTCATCTATCTCTCATTCTGTCAATCATTCAGTTTTTCAATCTGTTTCCCAATCGATCAAGCAGTCTTTCAGTCTTTCATTCCATCAGCTCTCTGTCTGTCCATCTTTCTGTCTTCTTGTTTGTCTGTCGCTCTTTCTGTCTACCTAACTATTTGCCTGTAGGTATTCTTTCAAGTTGTTTATCTACTTTTTTCACTCTCTCTCTGTCGCCATTTTTCCTTCATCTATCTTGCTGGTTGTCAGGCGTTCTTTCAATCTGTCTATCTATCTCTCTCTCACTCTGTCAGTCTGTCTACCTTTCTATTTTTCTAGACATAATTCTTTATTTTTTTTCTTTTAAATTCAATTTTTTGATTTTTTTTATTAATTCTTTATTTTTAACCTTTATTCAATTTTTTGTTTTTAAAGGACGGCTTTTAATCAACGGCTGGGCAGCCTTTGATCGAAAGATGGAAAGAAAAGAGAAAAATTGAATAAGCATAAAAATTTAAATAATTAATTTGTCTAAAATTTCATTAAAATTTAATTATTTTTACTATATAAAATAAAGCAAGTACTTTATTCATTATTACTATATTGAAATATTTATGAATACTTTGAAAAGTATTAGGTACTAGCAAAATTTTTAAACTAAAAATATAATTGAAAAAGTTATATATATTTATATTAAAAATATTTTTTTACATTGGGATAGCAGGAAGCCTGAAGTTCAAGGGTTACTGACCTTCACACCTCATTTTAACCTAATTTACTTTTGCTGCATTGTGTAGGCCTTGTATAATATCGGAGGTATTGATAATTATGAGTTTCTCAGTTCATCACTAATCATCGCAAAAAATTTATATTTTTGCTTATTAAAATTATATCTTAATATATATATACAAGTTACATATATTAATTTATACTTGATTTAAAAATTAAAATTTATCTTACCTGTATTTGTTAAATAACTTATAATATGTAAAAAATATATTCTACCGGTTAAATTATTATTTATGAATTATCACCTCAAATCAATAAATGCGGTGTTGGAAAGATTGCATTTAGATAGCAGTCTTTATTACTTTTCCACGTTTTAAAATTGAATCAGAAACGGCTTTTTACTTTTTTTTCAGCTGCTTGATATATGAAGTTCAAGTATGAAGAAAATAAAAATTAAAAATGAGAAACCTAATTAAGGTTGAAAACCAGTATCTTAAACCGACTTGATCATAAGAGAAATTATATCTCAAATGGAACAAACTAAAAAAAATCTTGCAATTAAAAAGCAAACTTGAGAACAAATAGTGCTATTAATCCTTATTATTATTATAAGCTACAGAGAAAGTCAAAAGATGCTTCTTTTGGTTCTTGTGAAAAATAATTGCCATCACAGATTTAATTAGTATATATTTTTCTTATTTTTCATAGAGTAGATTTTTAAGCGTAATTTTTGTTAGTGTTTGTGTGCGTGCTTTTTATTCTATTACCTTTTCGATATATTTTAGAAGTTTAGGCTGCCGGTCACCATAAATTACACAAGGGATTACGTGAAGCCGAGTACAGTCTTTCGGTAATGAAAAATCTTCCGCTTAGCTACGAATAACATCATTAATATTTAATAACAAACTGAATCTTTAACTACGACATCAGAGGAAAGATGGTTTTGAAAACAATAAACGGGTTGCTAAATTAATTACTTATTACGCTTCAAAAATAGAGCTTGGGTTTGATTTTTTTAAAAAAATTAAAAAAAATGAAGCCAGTTGTAAGGAAAAAATAAAAAAAAGGTCAAGGGTCAAAGGCAATCTCAGTAATGAGAACGCCGTCTGCGTGGGCTGCTATTAACGAAAGTTGGTTTAAAAAAATACGACAAAGAAAATAATCATCGGAGTTATTTTGTTGGTAAGCTAATCTTTTTTTGAGGAATGTCTTTTACATTTTCGTTGTCATTTTTGTTCTCAGGAGAGGATTCAGTTTGATTTTCAACTTGAAGACTAGAGTTGCCGCAGTGGATAGAGCACCAAGCTCGTGATCTGTGACGCATTAGAGCCGAAATCCCGTCTGTCAGGATTCTGGGAAACGTGGGTTCGAATCCCACTCAGGACAATCAATATGTTTTCAACTAATTATTTCAAGTGTTTCATATCTACAAGACGTTTTCCTGTGATACTTTATTTACTGAATTATAAAACGCTATGGGCGTGAGTGACAAATATTACTATTATCATATATGGCAGCTTGGCTGCCCGATTTCTGGTAAATAGATGTCGCCACCGGCGAATCAACAAAAAATTGGCGGAAATAATTATATGTTATTTTGTTGAAGAAATGGTTAGCTGCTGGTGGTCTAGCGGTTCAAGACCCACCTGGGGCAGCATTGAGAGTTAATCCACTAAAACCCACCAGCCCTCAGTTAGAAAGGGGGACACTGATGGATAGAAATTGCAGCATTTCAATTGCTGCAAAAAAAATATATAGAATTCTAAATTTGTTTCAGTTCAAATTTTTCTGGGTTATTAAGTTCGGTTGTATTACATCTGATGGCACTTTTTTCGTACACAATGGACAAAATGACTAGGTCACAAGGACTCCAAGGGCTCAAAGACGGTCAGGGGAATGGTTCCCTGTGGACAGCTGCAAGGACACAGATGGTATCATCCCGTCAAACCATCCAGAGTATTTTTTAACTTGCACATGGGAATTGCACAGGGCTCTCCAGCACACGGAAACAGCTTAACGTCCCATCCGACGGACGACAGCCTTTCCAAGCCCATCAGTGTCCCCTACTGTCCGAGGGCAGCGTGACGGCTTCGGGGAGATAAATCTCAGTACTGGTGCAGATGAGACTCGAACCTGGGAACTGCAGATTACCTGCCTGGCGCGCTACCGACTGAGCCACTCCCGCCCTCAAATTTCCTGAAACTATTTCACGCTATGCATAATGAAGTCTTTCTCACCTTTCGCTAAAGGGGACAACATGAGCAAATTGATGCAGGCTGCTCCGTATCCATGTCCGAAAACTGTCACTGTCTTCGGGTCTCCCCCGAATTCAGCAATATTCTCTTGGACCCAATGAAGAGCAGCTACTTGATCCATGAGACCGTAATTCCCTCTAGAAGAGGCATCCAGAGCTGGCATGAAACCTGAAACGATTCGTAGACAATGGTTCACATTATGAATTAACTTTAGATATTGGTGCAATGCAATTAAATCATATTCCTATCAAATGTCATGTTAATACTGTCATCACCTATGTTGCTTGATTAATATCTTCGTCAAAGAGTTATATTATTGACTCCACAATTAGATATAATGATATTATATTGACTACCGATCCTTTACGAGTTATTGCTATAATCATAGGCAACTTTCGATTGCTACAACACATTTAATAAGTATGCCAATAATGGTTATAAGCAGATTTAATAATATCGCTTAAGATGATTATAAGACCATTTAATATCGTTCACTTGTAATTTTTTACGACCAATAACTGTTAAAACAAAAATTAATAAGTTCACTGAAAATAAATGTGAAACATTCAATATCATTAGCAATTGTTAAAAGAGCAATTAATACATTCGGTTATACAACTTCTAAAATACTATCCTTTCTAGCTATATAACTACTAAAATAAGGATTTTATGAGAAAATGTAGTACTGAATAGTAGTTACTGAAAATAAATTGATTCTTTACGTTCTACTTGTTTAGTTTTGTTTTTAACACTGGACAAAAGAGGGCAGGCGGTTGGCTCGTAATTTCCAGTCCTGGGTTCGATTCCCCACTGGGCCTGCACTGAGAATTCTCTCCACTAACTTAAATAGGACGCCAAAGTTCCTTGGAAAATCTACCGTCCGTGGGATCGGACGCTAAGCCGTGGATCCGTGCAGAGGTGTGTTGTTTTACCTCTCAGAGGCACTTTTTTTACTCACTATGTGCTAAATGGCGAGGTCCTTGTGATATCGGCCATTAGAAGCACGAGGCTCAAAGAAGGTGGAGAGAGAGGCCACGTATTTGACATTTGTTAGGAGACAGAGTGTAGCCTCTCATAAAGGCCATCCAGCGTGTTCTTTAACTTGCACAGTATATGGTTCTCTCGCACAGAGAGAGGGGGCGGGGGTGGCTTAGTCGGTAGCGCGCCAGACTCGTAATCTGTAGTTCCCAGGTTCAAGTCCCAGCTGGGTCAGCGTTGAGATTTATCGCCGCAAAAATTCCCCGCCCTGCCCACGATCAGTAGGGTACACCGATGGGCTTGGAAAGGCCGCCGTCCGTCCTAAGGGACGTTAAGCCTTGGCCCCGTGTGCGGGAGAGCCATACCCTGTGCACGTTAAAGAACACGCTGGATGGCCTTGACGGGAGGCTACCATCCCCGGGAGGCTCCCAACAGCTGATCCAGTGGGTCCCCTCCCCCAACCTTCTCCGAGCCTTCGGGGTCCTTGTGGCCTGGTCATTTAGCCCATGGTGTGCAAAAAAAAGTGCCGCTCAGAGGTAAAACAATCCAATCCAATCTCGCACAGAGAGCCACGGCTTACGTCCCATCCGACGGATGAGGGCCTTTCCAATCCCATAGGTGTCCCCTACTGACCGAGGTGGGGCTCTACTGACCGAGGTGGGGCTCTACTGACCGAGGGTGAGGATTTTGTGAAGATCAATCTAAAAGCTGGCACAGGTGGGGCTCTAACCTGGTTACTGCGGATTACAAGCCTGACGCGCTACCGACTGCCCCCCCCCCCCGCCTTTCGTTGCAAAAGAGCCATACTCTGTGCACGTTAAGGAACACGTTGGATGGCCTTGAAAGGAGGCTGCATTTGTCTCCTGTCCAGTGAGTATCCTTCAACAACCTTTCTCTGCTCCATTTGGGTCCTTGTGGCCTGGCAATTTCACCCATTGTGTGCATAAAAGTGCCCTTCAGAGATAAAGGCAACCCAGATCACTAAAAGAAAAATATTTTTTGGTCATATTTTTGCCATAAATTCAGCGAATAAATGAAAATTTCATGACATTATATTAGTTGATCTTTGGGAGCCCTTTTATGTAAACATGAGTCGAGTTCGTTCTTCAATAATTCAGGGCCACAGACTTCGATTCTCATGGAAATACTGACTGATCAGTCTGGATGAGAAAAAAGGAAGAATTTCGCATATTGCGATGTCTGGAATATGGTATATTGTCTTCTGGGTATTGCGGAATCTGTTAGGATTTTCATCAGAAGTGAAATTTATTTATTTATGATATTTGTAGTTGCAAAAGATTTCATTCAGCGCAAATAAGAAAACTGAACTTCGTTTTTGCAATTACTTTCAACTGCAGCTATTCAAATGGCGAACTGCAGTCCTCAACTCACCTGAGAAAGAAAATTCCTTTTCCGATGAGAATGTGTAAAAATATTTTCGTTGGAGGATTTTTGAACTAAATGTATCTACCGGTAAGTATATAAATCTTATTTTTATCAATAATATAACTTCCGTTCTAGGAAATAATTTTATTGTTTCTGTTGTTTCTTATATCTTAATAAAATTCCTTTTGCACACAATGGGTTAATAAATCAACGTTTCTTATAGCAGAGTGGTTCAACTAAATTTTGATGTCAACGTAGGTAGTTAGATAGATTAAAATGTGTTGGGAAGGTTAGAAACCCTTCAACTTTGGGCTTCTTGCCAACCCAAACAAAGAATAGGAGTATAAATCAAAATGTAGAAGAGTATATCTTTCTGTGGTCCAATACTCTTGAATCCCAATTTCCTTTCCTTTCTGCACCAAAATAGACTTGGAAAACAAAAATCGACAGATGTAACAAGGTATGAAAAGTAGCAGTGTCACAGGTTTTTCTTCAGTTCCACAACCAAAAATAACCGTGAGATTATCATTTGAGATGTTGGCACTAGAGAAATTTTTATTATTATTACTGGTGAATTTTAATGCTAACTTTTACAATAATGTTTATTCAGAAAAAATGAATTTCATTGGTGGCGCCATTATAATTTTTATTCAGAAATATATGTTAGTAAGAAAAAAAATTATTATTATATATCAGCGTAAGCATATCATCGTAAGCATAAGCATATCATCAGCGTAAGCATATCATCGTATTATATATCAGCGTAAGCATAATGCTAATAAAATTTTCCAACTAGAAAAGAATATCTGTAAACAAACATTAGTGAAAATATTAATATTAAAATACACCAGTCGTAATAATATTAATAAATATATAAATAAGTCTGTATGTTAGAATTACATAAGTGACGTCATAATTTAGTTGTAGTGCTTTACATTATTGGCGCTGTTGGCTAAATGACTAGATTACAACGATCCCGACTACTTAGGAGATCCACCGGCCACAATAGCCTCCCTTAAAGGCCATCCAGCATGTTCTTTAAAATATATTATAAGCGTTATCATATGCGCAAGGTATGCCTCTCCCGCACACGGACCCATGGTTTTAAGTCCCATCCAAAGGACGGTGGCGATTCCACGCCCATTGGTGTCGGCTACTGACCGTGAGAAGTGCGGAGAGTTTTACGGAAATAAATCTCAACGCTGTCCTACGTGAGACTCGAACCTGGGAACTGCATATTACGAATCTGGCCCGCTTCCGACTCAACCAAGCCCATCCCCCAAGCACTCGGCTAACAGTACACGAAATGAAATAATGTTCCTGCCGGATATCTCAATGTATTAGATAACACATTCTTTTTTTAATGCAGATTACGCATACACATGCATATTACTGATACAAGTTTTGCAATTTCAAATTTGATCTAAATATACACCAAAATATTTTTGCTCAGTGACTGAGTCAATGTTTACGTTTTTCAGCTTCAGGTTTAAAGTCTGGGCTTAAATATGTTCTTATTTACGGCAAGAGATTTGGGAGTTTTTTGTATGTGTATATGGAGCTACTTTAAAGCCTCATAATGTTCGGATATTTTTTTCAGCGACTGTACAAATTATTCTGAGCGAAATGATGGGAAAAGACGTCTGTTGCCACTTGCAAAAAAAGAAATTATATACAAACATTTTTATTTTTAGCCCCTAAAATTTTAAATTCTTTTCTGATTATAATTCGAAATTAAAAATTTTTTATTCATTTCACATTTCTCATTATCTAATGAGTGTTACTAATACTGACAGCCTGTTTTCAGGGTTAAAGTAAAAAAGTTATGACTCGTTTTTATAAATTCTTTTTTGTTTTTTGCATATCTTTTTCTTCTTTATGTAATGTTGAGTGCCAATGTTGCCAAAATTATGTACTTAAATAATTTGTATGTTAATCTACATGAGCTTAGATGCTCTTGAGTTAATAACAGTATTACAAATATATGCTGTTTGTAATCTTATTATAATAAACTGACTGACGGCAATTTGCAAGTCCTTTTCTAGATTGTAGGTTGGGTTGTTTTACCTCTGAGCGGCAATTTTTTTGCACACCATGGGCTAAATGGCCAGGTCACATGGACCCCGAAGGCTCACAGAAGGTTGGGGGAGGGGACCCACTGGAACAACTGTTGGGAGACAGATGGTAGCCTCCCATCAAGGCCATCCAGCGTGTTCTTTAACGTGCACAGGGTATGGCTCTCCCGCACACGGAGCCACGGCTTAACGTCCCATCAGACGGACGGCGGCCTTTCCAAGCCCATCGGTGTCCCCTACTGACCGTGAACATGATGGGGAGTTTTGCGGAGATAAATCTCAACGCTGACCCAGCTGGGACTCGAACCTGGGAACTACAGATTACGAGCCTGGCGCGCTACCGACTGAGCCATCGACTACCCATCGGTGTCCCCTACTGACCGTGAGCATAGTGGGGAGTTTTGCGGAGATAAATCTCAACGCTGACCCAGCTGGGACTCGAACCTGGGAACTACAGATTACGAGCCTGGCGCGCTACCGCCTGAGCCACCCCCGCCCCATTCTAGATTGTAGGAATCTTTACAGATGAACGATAGCGATGTGCTCTGCGCTAAACGAACTTCCTGACTCTGCTTTGAAAATATCTTCTGAAACTTGAAACCTGAAGGGCGGGGGTGACTCAGTCGGTAGCGCGTCAGGCTCGTAATCTGCATTCCCAGGTTCGAGTCCCAGCTGGGCTAGCGTTGAGATTTATCTCCCCAAAACTCTCCGCCTTGCCCACTGTCACTAAGGGACAACGATGGGTTTGCAAAATTTCCATCCGTCGGATGGGACATTAAGCCGTGGCCCCATGTGCGGGAGAGCCATACCATGTGCACGTTAAAGAACACGCTGGATGTCTTTGACGGCAGGCTGCTCTCTTTGTCTCAACAGCTGTACAGTGTGTCTTCTCCCAAAACTTTCTCTGAGACGTCGGGATCCTTGTGACCTGGTCATTTAGCCCGTTGTGTGCAAAAAATTTCAGATGTGAAACAACCCAGCTTCAATCCTGATGTTGAAAAGTGCTGGGCTTAAATCTTGCCTTTGGAATAAGCCAAATTAGCTTCGAATTTCAGTCATACTCTTCTGCCAAGAGAGAAAAATCAATTATTCATCCAAATCTTCTTCTTCTAATTGCACTTTTCTTACTTATTTTGTACAATAGATACTTTTTCTTCCACGTTATAGATGGTTAAAATTGAACATATTAAGGTAATCAAATGGGAGACTTCGGTTATTACAATGGATTTCCACTGACCATTACCATTAACCGATATCAGCGAGCCTAGAGGCGTGATAAGAAATTAAACAGGAGTAAAGTTGAAGTGACTTAATTTGTCTAATATTAAACTTCAATTTAAAACTTAGTAAATTAAGTAATATATTAATTACTATTCGTTAAAATATTACTGAATATTTGAAAATGATTGTAAACATTTTTAAAAATAAGTAGCCTAATAACTAAATTTTAATAGAAGAAATTTATTTATCATGTATAATTAAATTTCAGTAATCTTTATTGAATATTAATCCTAGGAAGCGTTAGCAATAATATTTAATTATACGTTACAATTAAAATTAAAATTTTGGAATTATCAGTTGGGTGCAATTTATTTTTTAAAAATTTTCAATTAATTTCAAACATTCAATAATAATTTAATATTTTAATAATGTTAATAAACATATTATTTCGTTTACACTTTAAATTGCAGTTTGGATTTAGATAAATTACATCACTTAAAATTTTACTCTTATTTAATCTCTCATCATGCTGCTAGTGTCGCTGATATCGATTAATAGTGTGCTCGAAACCCATTATAATAACCAAAGTGTCCCATCTTGTTACCTTAATAATTTATTTAACGCAATAATTGGATATTGATCGTAAAGAGAGTTTGGGACAGCTGGAGCCCAAAGTTGAAGGGTTTCTAACCTCCCCACCACATTTTAATCTATCTATCGTACGTAGCGAAACTGAAGTGAGTAGTACATGCCGATGACGATAGAGGCGCTGAAATCGGGCAAAGGGAAGATTTTTATTGGTGTGTCCTATCCGTACGGAGTTACATTAATCTGTAGGACTGAATAGAAAAGAAACCGTTACAAAAACTTGGTAACTTTTCAAGGTATCTTCCTTTCTTCTAGTTATAATTGTCCTGTAGGATTTCGCTGTTCAAACGCCTGTTCGATGTAATTATCGTAGTCTCCGTAATTCCACTCACCGGTTCAAAATTACAGAACTGAACACTCAGATAATTTACCCAGTCAAAAGGTATAAGACTTCACTTTCAAAACGTGACTTCTTGGTGATTTTCCCATCTTAAGGTAAATAGCCAACACCACCTAGAACAGTACTTCGATGTGTATTAATCCTACAGTATTAATCCATGTGTATTACCCAGACGCTGTTAATGAGACTGGTAATTTATCACCAAACCAACTGGGTTTGGTGATAAACAGAAATAAAACTAAAGTGATTAAAATTTATCAGGCAATTGGTACTTCCGTTGCTCTGAATTTTTGCACCCTTGAGAAAGTGTCTCAGCTCCTAATGATCTTGGGGGGTTATGTAACAGATACTGGTGATGTGCGGTATGAGATTAACAGGCGAACAGGGATTGCCTCGGACTTTTAGGAATCTATGGAGAGTGTGAAGAAATAGGCGTATACATCTAAAGACTTAAATTAGACTCTATAATAGTTTGATTCTTTCTAGGGTTAGTTATGATAGTGAAACTTCGATGCTTTGTAAACAGAATAACAGGAAACTAGATGCTTTTGATTCTAGATGCTTACGCAGTATCTTGGGTATTAGGTGGTTCTGTAATTAATGATGAGGTTAGGAAAAGAAGTCGCCAACCTCCTCTGATCAGTATATTGTGCAGAGACTCCGTTGGTTTTTCCATGTTGCCCGTATGGATAATTATAGATTGGCGAATAGGGTTATGAACAGTGTGCCTAAAGGCCTCAGAAAGAGGGGGAGACCTAGGATGTGGTGGACAAACAATGTCAAACAGGACCTTGTTAGAATTGGTGTGCAGTGGAGAGATGCAGCAGATATAGCTCAGGACAGATATGCATGGAGAACTAAATCGCGCGGTCTGGTTGGACCTCCGTAGACCATGGCTGCTTGAGGGGTTGAGTTGTTTTACCTCTGAGCGGCACTTTTTTGCACACCATGGGCTAAATGGCCAGGTCACATGGAACCCGAAGTCTCAGAGAAGGTTGGGGGAGGGGACCCACTGGAACAGCTGTTGGGAGACAGATGGTAGCCTCCCGTCAAGGCCATCCAGCGTGTTCTTTAACATGCACAGGGTATGGCTCTCCCACACACGGGGTCACGGCTTAACGTCCCATCCGACGGACGGCGGCCTTTCCAAGCCCATCGGTGTCCCCTACTGACCGTGGGCAGGGCGGGGAATTTTACGAAGATAAATCTCAACGCTGACCCAGCTGGGACTCGAACCTGGGAACTGCAGATTTACGAGCCTGACGCGCTACCGACTGAGCCACCCCCGCCCCAGGCTGCTTGAGGATGATGATGATTATTATTATTGGTTCGACTAAGTTATGAGGTCAGCATTGGTAGGTGGACATTTCAGTTATATTTTTTTCAATATATTATTACTGATTAGTTTACAACACTAATCTTTTTTCTAATATTTATTTACAAATATACATTTTCTACAAAGAAATTGTTCATATTTATCAACATTATCAGAACGCTAATACACAAAAAATTTAAATAATATACATTTATAAACGAACATTGGTATAAATATTAGTATTAAAATACACCAGTAGGAATAATATAAATTTTAACAAATATCAAGATGTTAGGGCTACTTGTTCTGATGTCATAACTTAGTTGCACGGCTTTCTGCTATAGGAAGCGTTGAAATAGCTCTCATTAAATAATTCTAAATTCTTCGGAAGGTTGGGTTGTTTTACCTCTGAGCGGCACTTTTTTGCACACCATGGGCTAAATGGCCAGGTCGCATGAACCCCGAAGGCTCAGAGAAGGTTGGGGGAGGGGACCCACTGGAACAGCTGTTGGGAGACAGATGGTAGCCTCCCGTCAAGGCCATCCAACGTGTTCTTTAACGTGCACAGGGTATGGCTCTCCCGCACACGGGACCACGGCTTAACGTCCCATCAGACGGACGGCGGCCTTTCCAAGCACATCGGTGTCCCCTACTGACCGTGAGCATGGCGGGGAGTTTTGCGGAGATAAATCTCAACGCTGATCCAGCTGGGACTCGAACCTGGGAACTACAGATTACGAGCCTGGCGCGCTACCGACTGAGCCACCCCCGCCCCTTCTTCGGAAGGACTTTCTCGCGTACTAACCTAAACCCACAATTATCGATAAGATCGATCCTAGAACTGCTTTTAATCTTAAGCTTTATGGTTAATGGTGCTTTACAATTCCCAGAATGTCCGCTCTTTGATTCACGTCATCTAAAACAGAAAGAAATGAATAAAAAATTACAAAAAGCCTAAGTAATTATTTTTAAATTATCCCAAAAAAAACTTTGAGTCAAGAAGACCAGCCTACGATAAAAAATAGTTGAATAAAATTTTGTAAAGAACATAGGTTGAGCGCTTCGACGAAATGTCGACGCTGAACCAAGCTGATTGTGGTTCTGGAAAAGCACCAATTTTTCTTGTCTTTTTTCCCACACGAGAGCAGAAAGAAGTCTTGGAGTTAATGTTATTACAGAAATCACGCCACTGAGTCTTTCTGAGTGCTTTGATTTTGTTTTGCTTTTTAGAATATTTCCTTCTAAATAACAATGACTTCTAAGAGTCCCCTTCTCTTTTTGGCCTCTTTTCAGACTTTCAGACAGCTTCCTGTCAGACTTCTATGACAAGTAGTTGTTTCAGGGGGTAATTATTTTTTGGGCATGGGTGGCTCAGTCGGTAGCGCGCCAGGCTCGTAATCTGTAGTTCCCAGGTTCGAGTCCCAGCCGGGTCAGCGTTGAGATTTATCTCCGCAAAATTCCCCGCCCTGCCCACGGTCAGTAGGAGACACCGATGGGCTTGGAAAGGCCGCCGTCCGTCGGATGGGACGTTAAGCCGTGGCTCCATGTGCGGGAGAGCCATGCCCTGTGCACGTTAAAGAACACGCTGGATGGCCTTGACGGGAGGCTACCATCTGTCTCCAAACAGCTGTTCCAGTGGGTCCCCTCCCCAACCTTCTCTGAGCCTTCTCTGAGCCCATGTGACCTGGCCATTTAGCCCATGGTGTGCAAAAAAGTGCCGCTCAGAGGTAAAACAACCCAACCCAAATTATATAAATTTTATCGTATAATCTGAAAGTAACTGCTTATTTCTAAAAACTGACAACCTGTAATGGAATTTTAAAGTTTAAATGTATTTTAATATTTACACAATTTTTTTTTGGTACGCGAAATAAAAAAAATAGTTACAGAGTTTATTTCTCTACGATTTCGTTCATTACTCCGCCACAGGGACACTGCTGTATGAGAGTTCAACATTGTGGAAATGTTACCATTAGTGGTTTAGGAAATGGAGCCTCTTTACTCTTTGGCTCAGAGAGATTGGGGAAGGGTTTTCGAGTTGGGTTGTTTTACCTCTGAGCGACACTTTTTTGCACACCATGAGCTAAATGGCCAGGTCACATGGACCCCGAAGGCTCAGAGAAGGTTAGGGGAGGGGACCCACTGGAACAGCTGTTGGGAGACAGATGGTAGCCTCCCGTCAAGGCCATTCAGCGTGTTCTTTAACGTGCACAGGGTATGGCTCTCTCACACACGGGGCCACGGCTTAACGTCCCTTCGGACGGACGGCGTCCTTTCCAAGCCCATCGGTGTCCCCTACTGACCATGTGCATGGCGGGGAATTTTGCGGAGATAAATCTCAACGCTGACCCAACTGGGACTCGAACCTGGGAACTATAGATTACGAGCCTGGCGCGCTACCGACTGAGCCACCTCCGCCCCTTTAGGGAAGGGGATCCATAAGGATCCCCTTCCCCAAAGGGTTAGGAAACAGATGATAGCCTACCATCAAGGCCATCCAGAATGTTCCTTAATGTGCAGGGGATATGATTCTCCTGCACACGTAATCACGGCTCAATTCCCTTTCGAATAAAGACGCTCTGGTCATAATGTTTTGGCTGTTCGTTGTATCTCGATATACTTCCGAAATACTCCGTTTACCGTGACACACTTCTAAAATTACCATTTACAATGACAAACGTCTGAAATTCGCACTTCCCCCCGCACACTTCTGAAAGTCCATTTACCACCATACACCTGTAGTAAAAAGTCAGATTTTTTGCTTCGTTATATACACAGTCGTATCAGAATAATATGACCACCTACCATACATATAATATGGTAGGGGGTCATATTATTCTGATACGACTGTGTATTAAATTTCAATTTGTTTAAACAAAAACGCATATTGCGCTCAACATTTGACAAAAGAAAACATAATAAAAAATTGTATAAATGTGCTAAAGTACAAAACTCTTATATAGCATTATTTTTCACCGTAAAATTTTGCAACCCACCTGTTGTTACTGTTTTCATTAAAAAAGAATTTTCCTGTTTATTTTTTTATTTTTCCCAATTACAAAAACAAATTTCCACATTTAGCCGCATATAAAAAATTCGAGCAATTTTTATTCAACTCTTCTTTATTATAAGGTCTTTTAAAACAATGCGAAATTTGCAATTGCATGCAATTTACATTTCATTTGTAGATACGAGCTTAAGCTTTTTATCAGAAAAGAATTCATGTAGCCACATTGTGCTGAGATAAAAAGTCGACAATGTCAGTTTGCTTGTATTTTCGCAGCATAAAACATAATTAATAGCTGACAAAAATGTTGACTTGATTAATCTTCGTAATGACTAAGAAGAAATGGTTAGCAAATATCTTACTAATTGCATTAACTTTTCTTTTTTGTACTAAATAGTTTAATGATAAATGTTTCAAAGCGCTGATCTGATTAATTAGCGCTTGAGGTATTTTAAGAAAAAAAACTACCGCTTAGCTTCTTTCCTAATAAATGTTTTCTTCTTAATTGAGCACCAAAATGTGACAGATATTTCACTGAATAATCCCATTAATAAATATTTTAGTGTGATAAAATAAGTTAAAGGGTGGTGATAGAAAAGCGGAAAAAATTCTGGAGTTAAATATAAATTAATAAAAATAAATATAAAAAGAGAAAATAATGTTTTAATTATATATTAAGTTAATATATGTTTATATTTTCATTAATAAAATTTTAAAAGAATATGATTTAAATAACTACCAGTAGTTTATTATAGTTAAGAATATCATCAAGTCCGAAATGTAACTTTTTGTGGTTTCCTTATATAATTATGATTCGTCATCAAAAAAATATATGGAGGGCCAATATAAAAATATAACAATTATTGCAAAGAGAGAGAAAATACCAGTGTTCATTATATGTGAGTGAAATAAGTCAAGGCAAAATAATACAAATCATAATTATGCTTAAAGGCAGTAATTTTCAATTTTTTTGTCAGATGGAAGAACACTTTGTAAAGCGATTAAAAATTTGACCGAACATTCATAAACAAATGCATATAACATTAAGAATAAATTAATTTTCTCTATTCAGTAGAAACAAAAGCACAGTTTTGTATAAAAAAAGATTTAACGAAATAAATATTCATAGCTAGAAAAAAAATACTTTGATTCCTGAAATTTAACAAAGATAAATAAGGCAATATTAATGTTTGCGGTTCTTTAGATAGCTATCGTCGTAGCTGCCGTGTAACTTCTTGCAAACACGTGAAGAAAGAGAAAATTGTGTTGCACAGTTGAACACTAAAGAGGAGTTACCATTCGGAGAGATATCTCTATTTTTGCAAGAACATTTATTAAAATCTTTAAATTGACAGAAAAATCTAATTTTCAAATTTCGCGAAACACTTAACCTATTTCTTGAGGAACACTGTCTTAACCCTTTCAGGACCATAAGGTTTCTAAGAGTAAATATTAGTATGTAACTGTTTATTTTAGTTTGTTTAGACGTAAAATAAATAAAAATTATAAGAAAAATACATAACAATGTGTAGTTTTTTTGGAATTTTATGGGAAATATTTTTCCCAATGGACTATAAAGGTAACACAAATTATAGTTAGGCTTATTATGCAATGTCTTTTATTTATTGGTTTATTAGAACAAAATGTTAACTAAAATAATACAAAATTATGAAATAAAATTACTATACAAAATGATGTGCTAATTATGATATTCTGCGAAGCAATTTCTTTTGGTAGTGAGGCAAAGATGGACATTGCACATAGTACATATATTATGCGTCCTGACAATTCTGTTTTTGTTTTCTAAACGTTCCCGTTTACGTAATTGAGTTCGGCATACGTTCTATTTTGACATTCTGTATAAAAAATGCAGATAAGGTTATAATTAAATACGACAATCACCAATTTTAAAATGGGAAAAATGTTTCCCTTAGTCGTGAAAGGGTTAAGGTGTAATAAAAAGGCTTCCCACCTACAGTCTTCAGTGATAATAAATCCGGAAAGAAAAATAAAAATAAATAAATAAATACCCCCTGAAGCAGCTGCTTGCCACAGAGGTCTGACAGGAGCCTGTCAGTTTATATATGCCATAGTAGAAGATCTGTGAGGATGGCAGGACCTCAGCAGATAAACACCACAAACATCCATGCCTTACCCGGGGCTCGAACCCAGGTCCCTTAAGTCAGTAGTCTAGCGTGCTAACCACTTGGTCACGGGAAGAATGTTATAAATAATTGAACAAAGAAATGCATGGAAAGGCAACACATTTTATTTCGTGCTATGCACAACTCAGCACTAGCCGTCAAAACAAACACTATGGAGATAGCTATTCTACTGATATCAACACAATATTCTGAGTTAAACAAGGGCGAGATGTTGCTGAAGTGAGAAAAATACAACGAAAAAATAAGATAGAAATATTGCCGAAATGAAAAGATAATACACCGGATATTTAAGGAAGAAAAATACGGCAAGGACAAATTCTGCTAAAGTTAGCAAAAAACAAAATTCACAAT
Organism: Ryuthela nishihirai; assembly: GCA_038380435.1. Taxonomy (NCBI): domain Eukaryota; kingdom Metazoa; phylum Arthropoda; class Arachnida; order Araneae; family Heptathelidae; genus Ryuthela; species Ryuthela nishihirai. Next base: position 48,396,935 of record JAWZYU010000022.1, read on the forward strand.
AAAATAGGGGTGACTGTTTGAAGTGAATAAAAAATACACAGAAAAATCAGGAAAGACAGTGTTGAAGAGAACCAAAAAAAGAGGAAAGAAGAAAAAGAGATGTGTTCCTGAAGTGAATAAATAATACTCAGATATTTTGAGAAAAAAAGACAATGCAAGGGCAAGTTCCTGCAATGTTAACAAAAAATTGTACAGTAATAGTAGGGGAGACAGTTTTGAAGTGAATCAAAATTGTCTATCCTACTACAAAAAAGCTGGAAGAGACTGTTTGTGCTGAAGTGAACTAAAAGAACAGATATGTTGATGAAGTTAATAATGCACAGAACATTTTAGGATAATAGACAATGCGAGGATAAATTCCGCTAATGCTAACAAAAAAATACAAAACAGAATTGGGTTGTTTTACTTCTGAGCGGCACTTTTTTGCACACCATGGGCTAAATGGCCAGGTCACATGGACCCCGAAGGCTCAGAGAAGGTTGGGGGAGGGGACCCACTGGAACAGCTGTTGGGAGACAGATGGTAGACTCCCGTCAAGGCCATCCAGCGTGTTCTTTAACGTGCACAGGGTATGGCTCTCCCACACACGGGGTCAACGTCCCATCCGACGGACGGCGGCCTTTCCAAGCCCATCGGTGTCCCCTACTGACCGTGGGCAGGACGGAGAATTTTACGGAGATAAATCTCAACGCTGACCCAGCTGGGACTCGAACCTGGGAACTACAGATTACGAGCCTGACGCGCTACCGACTGAGTCACCCCCGCCCCACAGAATTGGGCGTGGTACTTCTAAAGCGAATAGAAAAATACATTGATAAAAGCAGAAAAGACAGTGCTGAGGTGAACCCAAAAAATTATGAAAAAGCTAAACTGAATAAGTAATAAAATAGAACTATAAAAATAAGTAATATAAAAAGAATAGATGAGTTATGTTGCTGAAGTCAATGAATAATAAACAGAAAAAACATGGGAAATAAATGCTAAACTGAAAATAAAATGCAGAGTAAAAACAAAGGAGATATATTTTAAAAATAAGCAAAATATGAACAGAAAACGCGAAGGATATGTGTTGCTGGAAAGTGAGAAAGCTGCACAGAAAAGGAAGCAGACTGATATATGTTACGAAGGGTGCCAAAATTACACAGAAAAATCGAAGTGATATATTTTGCTGGAAAGTAGGAAAGCTGCACAGAAAAAGCAGGCTGATATATGTTACTGAAGAGTGCCAAAATTACACAGAAAAAGCGAAGTGATATAGGTTGCTGGAAAGTGAGAAAACTGCACAGAAAAAGCAGGCTGATATATGTTACTGAAGGGTGCCAAAAATACACAGAAAACGCGAAGTAATATAGGTTGCTGGAAAGTGAGAAAGCTGCACAGAAAAAGCAGGCTGATATATGTTACCGAAGGGTGCCAAAATTACACAGAAAAAGCGAAGTGAATTATGTTGCTGGAAAATGAGAAAGCTGCACAGGAAAAGCAGGCTGATATATGTTACGAAGGGTGCCAAAATTACACAGAAAAAGCGAAGAGAATTATGTTGCTGGAAAGTGAGAAAGCTGCACAGGAAAAGAAGGCTGATATATGTTACGAAGGGTGCCAAAATTACACAGAATAATCGAAGTGATATATGCTGGTGGAAAGTAGGAAAGCTGCACAGAAAAAACAGGCTGGTATATGTTACTGAAGGGTGCCAAAAATACACAGAAAACGCGAAGTAATATAGGTTGCTAGAAAGTGAGAAAAGTTCACAGGAAAAGCAGGCTGATATATGTTACGAAGGGTGCCAAGATTACACAGAAAAAGCGAAGTGATATAGGTTGCTGGAAACTGAGAAAGCTGCACAGAAAAAGCAGGCTGATATATGTTACTGAAGGGTACCAAAATTACACACAAAAAGCGAAGTGATATAGTTTGCTGGAAAGTGAGAAAACTGCACAGAAAAACAGGCTGGTATATGTTACTGAAGGGTGCCAAAATTACACAGAAAAATCGAAGTGATATAGGTTGATGGAAAGTGAGAAAACTGCACAGAAAAACAGGCTGGTATATGTTACGAAGAGTGCCAAAATTGCAGAGAAAAATCGAAGTGATATATGTTACTGGAAAGTAGGAAAGCTGCACAGAGAAAGCAGGTTGATATATGTTACTGAAGGGTGCCAAATTACACAGAAAAAGGGAAGTAATATAGGTTGCTGGAAAATGAGAAAACTGCAGAGAAAAAGCAGGCTGGTATATGTTACTGAAGGGTGCCAAAAATACACAGAAAACGCGAAGTAATATAGGTTGCTGGAAGGTGAGAAAGCTGCACAGAAAAACAGGCTGGTATATGTTAGTGAAGGGTGCCAAAATTACACAGAAAAAGCGAAGTGATATAGGTTACTGGAAAGTGAGAAAGCTGCACAGAAAAAACAGGCTGGTATATGTTACTGAAGGGTGCAAAAAATACACAGAAAACGCGAAGAAATTGAGGTTGCTGGAAAGTGAGAAAACTGCACAGAAAAAGCAGGCTTCTATATGTTACTGAAGGGTACCAAAATTACACAGAAAAGGCGAAGTGAATTATGTTGCTGGAAAGTGAGAAAGCTGCACAGAAAAACAGGCTGGTATATGTTACTGAAGGGTGCCAAAATTACACAGAAAAATCGAAGTGATATAGGTTGATGGAAAGTGAGAAAACTGCACAGAAAAAGCAGGCTGATATATGTTACTGAAGGGTACCAAAATTACACAGAAAAGGCGAAGTGAATTATGTTGCTGGAAAGTGAGAAAGCTGCACAGAAAAACAGGCTGGTATATGTTACGAAGGGTGCCAAAATTACACAGAAAAATCGAAGTGATATATGTTGCTGGAAAGTGAGAAAGCTGAACAGAAAAAGCAGGCTGATATATGTTACTGAAGGGTACCAAAATTACACAGAAAAAGCGAAGTGATATAGTTTGCTGGAAAGTGAGAAAACTGCACAGAAAAACAGGCTGGTATATGTTACTGAAGGGTGCCAAAAATACACGGAAAAATCGAAGTGATATAGGTTGATGGAAAGTGAGAAAACTGCACAGAAAAAGCAGGCTGATATATGTTACTGAAGAGTGCCAAAATTACACAAAAAAATCGAAGTGATATAGGTTGCTAGAAAGTGAGAAAGCTGCACAGGAAAAGCAGGCTGATATATGTTACAAAGGGTGCCAAAATTACACAGAATAATCGAAGTGATATATGTTGCTGGAAAGTAGGAAAGCTGCACAGAAAAAGCAGGCTGATATATGTTACTGAAAAGTGCCAAAATTACACAGAAAAAGCGAAGTGATATAGGTTGCTGGAAAGTGAGAAAGCTGCACAGAAAAAACAGGCTGGTATATGTTACTGAAGGGTGCCAAAAATACATAGAAAACGCGAAGTAATATAGGTTGCTAGAATGTGAGAAAGCTGCACAGGAAAAGCAGGCTGATATATGTTACGAAGGGTGCCAAAATTACACAGAAAAAGCGAAGTGATATAGGTTGCTGGAAAGTGAGTAAGCTGCACAGAAAAAGCAGGCTGATATATGTTACTGAAGGGTACCAAAATTACACAGAAAAAGCGAAGTGATATAGTTTGCTGGAAAGTGAGAAAACTGCACAGAAAAACAGGCTGGTATATGTTACTGAAGGGTGCCAAAATTACACAGAAAAATCGAAGTGATATAGGTTGATGGAAAGTGAGAAAACTGCACAGAAAAAGCAGGCTGATATATGTTACGAAGGGTGCAAAAATACACAGAAAACGCGAAGTAATATAGGTTGCTGGAAAGTGAGAAAGCTGCACAGAAAAACAGGCTGGTATATGTTACGAAGGGTGCCAAAATTACACAGAAAAATCGAAGTGATATATTTTGCTGGAAAGTAGGAAAGCTGCACAGAAAAAGCAGGCTGATATATGTTACTGAAGAGTGCCAAAATTACACAGAAAAAGCGAAGTGATATAGGTTGTTATAAAGTGAGAAAACTGCACAGAAAGAGCAGGCTGATATATGTTACTGAAGGGTGCCAAAAATACACAGAAAACGCTAAATAATATAGGTTGCTGGAAAGTGAGAAAGCTGCACAGAAAAAGCAGGCTGATATATGTTACTGATGGGTACCAAAATTACACAGAAAAAGCGAAGTGAATTATGTTGCTGGAAAGTGAGAAAGCTGCACAGGAAAAGCAGGCTGATATATGTTACGAAGGGTGCCAAAATTACACAGAATAATCGAAGTGATATGTGTTGCTGGAAAGTAGGAAAGCTGCCCAGAAAAAGCAGGCTGATATATGTTACTGAAGGGTGCCAAAATTTCACAGAATAATCGAAGTGATATATGTTGCTGGAAAGTAGGAAAGCTGCACAGAAAAAGCAGGCTGCTATATGTTACTGAAGAGTGCCAAAATTAAACAGAAAAAGCGAAATGATATAGGTTGCTGGAAAGTGAGAAAGCTGCACAGAAAAAACAGGCTGGTATATGTTACTGAAGGGTGCCAAAAATACACAGAAAACGCGAAGTAATATAAGTTGCTAGAAAGTGAGAAAGCTGCACAGGAAAAGCAGGCTGATATATATTACCAAGGGTGCCAAAATTACACAGAAAAAGCGAAGTGATATAGGTTGCTGGAAAGTGAGAAAGCTGCACAGAAAAAACAGGCTGATATATGTTACTGAAAGGTACCAAAATTACACAGAAAAAGCGAAGTGATATAGTTTGCTGGAAAGTGAGAAAACTGCACAGAAAAACAGGCTGGTATATGTTACTGAAGGGTGCCAAAATTGCACAGAAAAATCGAAGTGATGTAGGTTAATGGAAAGTAGGAAAGCTGCACAGAGAAACCAGGTTGATATATGTTACTGAAGGGTGCCAAAATTACACACAAAAAGGGAAGTAATATAGGTTGCTGGAAAATGAGAAAACTGCACAGAAAAAGCAGGCTGGTATATGTTACTGTAGGGTGCCAAAAACACACAGAAAACGAGAAGTAATATAGGTTGCTAGAAAGTGAGAAAGCTGCACAGGAAAAGCAGGCTGATATATATTACGAAGGGTGCCAAAATTACACAGAAAAAGCGAAGTGATATAGGTTGCTGGAAAGTGAGAAAGCTGCACAGAAAAAGCAGGCTGATATATGTTACTGAAGGGTACCAAAATTACACAGAAAAAGCGAAGTGATATAGGTTGATGGAAAGTGAGAAAACTGCACAGAAAAAGCAGGCTTATATATTTACGAAGGGTGCCAAAATTGCAGAGAAAAATCGAAGTGATATATGTTGCTGGAAAGTAGGAAAGCTCCACAGAGAAAGCAGGTTGATATATGTTACTGAAGGGTGCCAAAATTACACAGAAAAAGGGAAGTAATATAGGTTGCTGGAAAATGATATAACTGCAGAGAAAAAGCAGGCTGGTATATGTTACTGAAGGGTGCCAAAAATACACAGAAAACGCGAAGTAATATAGGTTGCTGGAAGGTGAGAAAGCTGCACAGAAAAACAGGCTGGTATATGTTACTGAAGGGTGCCAAAATTACACAGAAAAAGCGACGTAATATAGGTTACTGGAAAGTGAGAAAGCTGCACAGAAAAAACAGGCTGGTATATGTTACTGAAGGGTGCAAAAAATACACAGAAAACGCGAAGTAATATAGGTTGCTGGAAAGTGAGAAAACTGCACAGAAAAAGCAGGCTTCTATATGTTACTGAAGGGTACCAAAATTACACAGAAAAGGCGAAGTGAATTATGTTGCTGGAAAGTGAGAAAGCTGCACAGAAAAACAGGCTGGTATATGTTACTGAAGGGTGCCAAAATTACACAGAAAAATCGAAGTGATATAGGTTGATGGAAAGTGAGAAAACTGCACAGAAAAAGCAGGCTGATATATGTTACGAAGGGTGCCAAAATTACACAGAAAAATCGAAGTGATATATGTTGCTGGGAAGTAGGAAAGCTGCACAGAAAAAGCAGGCTGATATATGTTACTGAAAAGTGCCAAAATTACACAGAAAAAGCGAAGTGATATAGGTTGCTGGAAAGTGAGAAAGCTGCACAGAAAAAACAGGCTGGTATATGTTACTGAAGGGTGCCAAAAATACATAGAAAACGCGAAGTAATATAGGTTGCTAGAATGTGAGAAAGCTGCACAGGAAAAGCAGGCTGATATATGTTACTGAAGAGTGCCAAAATTACACAAAAAAAGCGAAGTGATATAGTTTGCTGGAAAGTGAGAAAACTGCACAGAAATACAGGCTGGTATATGTTACTGAAGGGTGCCAAAATTACACAGAAAAATCGAAGTGATATAAGTTGCTAGAAAGTGAGAAAGCTGCACAGGAAAAGCAGGCTGATGTATGTTACAAAGGGTGCCAAAATTACACAGAATAATCGAAGTGATATATGTTGCTGGAAAGTAGGAAAGCTGCACAGAAAAAGCAGGCTGATATATGTTACTGAAAAGTGCCAACATTACACAGAAAAGCGAAGTGATATAGGTTGCTGGAAAGTGACAAAGCTGCACAGAAAAAACAGGCTGGTATATGTTACTGAAGGGTGGTAAAAATACACAGAAAACGCGAAGTAATATAGGTTGCTAGAATGTGAGAAAGCTGCACAGGAAAAGCAGGCTGATATATGTTACGAAGGGTGACAAAATTACACAGAAAAATCGAAGTGATATAGGTTGCTGGAAAGTGAGAAAACTGCACAGAAAAAGCAGGCTGATATATGTTACGAAGGGTGCCAAAATACACAGAAAACGCGAAGTAATATAGGTTGCTGGAAAGTGAGAAAGCTGCACAGAAAAACAGGCTGGTATATGTTACGAAGGGTGCCAAAATTACACAGAAAAATCGAAGTGATATATTTTGCTGGAAAGTAGGAAAGCTGCACAGAAAAAGCAGGCTGATATATGTTACTGAAGAGTGCCAAAATTACACAGAAAAAGCGAAGTGATATAGGTTGCTGGAAAGTGAGAAAACTGCACAGAAAAAGCAGGCTGATATATGTTACTGAAGGGTGCCAAAAATACACAGAAAACGCTAAGTAATATAGGTTGCTGGAAAGTGAGAAAGCTGCAGAGAAAAAGCAGGCTGATATATGTTACTGATGGGTACCAAAATTACACAGAAAAAGCGAAGTGAATTATGTTGCTGGAAAGTGAGAAAGCTGCACAGGAAAAGCAGGCTGATATATGTTACGAAGGGTGCCAAAATTACACAGAATAATCGAAGTGATATATGTTGCTGGAAAGTAGGAAAGCTGCACAGAAAAAGCAGGCTGATATATGTTACTGAAGGGTGCCAAAATTACACAGAATAACCGAAGTGATATATGTTGCTGGAAAGTAGGAAAGCTGCACAGAAAAAGCAGACTGCTATATGTTACTGAAGAGTGCCAAATTACACAGAAAAAGCGAAGTGATATAGGTTGCTGGAAAGTGAGAAAGCTGCACAGAAAAAACAGGCTGGTATATGTTACTGAAGGGTGCCAAAAATACACAGAAAACGCGAAGTAATATAGGTTGCTAGAAAGTGAGAAAACTGCACAGAAAAAGCAGGCTGATATATGTTACGAAGGGTGCCAAAATACACAGAAAACGCGAAGTAATATAGGTTGCTGGAAAGTGAGAAAGCTGCACAGAAAAACAGGCTGGTATATGTTACGAAGGGTGCCAAAATTACACAGAAAAAGCGAAGTGATATATTTTGCTGGAAAGTAGGAAAGCTGCACAGAAAAAGCAGGCTGATATATGTTACTGAAGAGTGCCAAAATTACACAGAAAAAGCGAAGTAATATAGGTTGCTGGAAAGTGAGAAAACTGCACAGAAAAAGCAGGCTGATATATGTTACTGAAGGGTGCCAAAAATACACAGAAAACGCTAAGTAATATAGGTTGCTGGAAAGTGAGAAATCTGCAGAGAAAAAGCAGGCTGATATATGTTACTGATGGGTACCAAAATTACACAGAAAAAGCGAAGTGAATTATGTTGCTGGAAAGTGAGAAAGCTGCACAGGAAAAGCAGGCTGATATATGTTACGAAGTGTGCCAAAATTACACAGAATAATCGAAGTGATATATGTTGCTGGAAAGTAGGAAAGCTGCACAGAAAAAGCAGGCTGATATATGTTACTGAAGGGTGCCAAAATTACACAGAAAAAGCGAAGTGATATAGGTTGCTGGAAAGTGCGAAAGTTGCACAGAAAAAACAGGCTGGTATATGTTACTGAAGGGTGCCAAAAATACACAGAAAACGCGAAGTAATATAGGTTGCTAGAAAGTGAGAAAACTGCACAGAAAAAGCAGGCTGATATATGTTACGAAGGGTGCCAAAATACACAGAAAACGCGAAGTAATATAGGTTGCTGGAAAGTGAGAAAGCTGCACAGAAAAACAGGCTGGTATATGTTACGAAGGGTGCCAAAATTACACAGAAAAATCGAAGTGATATATTTTGCTGGAAAGTAGGAAAGCTGCACAGAAAAAGCAGGCTGATATATGTTACTGAAGAGTGCCAAAATTACACAGAAAAAGCGAAGTGATATAGGTTGCTGGAAAGTGAGAAAACTGCACAGAAAAAGCAGGCTGATATATGTTACTGAAGGGTGCCAAAAATACACAGAAAACGCTAAGTAATATAGGTTGCTGGAAAGTGAGAAAGCTGCAGAGAAAAAGCAGGCTGATATATGTTACTGATGGGTACCAAAATTACACAGAAAAAGCGAAGTGAATTATGTTGCTGGAAAGTGAGAAAGCTGCACAGGAAAAGCAGGCTGATATATGTTACGAAGGGTGCCAAAATTACACAGAATAATCGAAGTGATATATGTTGCTGGAAAGTAGGAAAGCTGCACAGAAAAAGCAGGCTGATATATGTTACTGAAGGGTGCCAAAATTACACAGAATAACCGAAGTGATATATGTTGCTGGAAAGTGAGAAAACTGCACAGAAAAAGCAGGCTGATATATGTTACGAAGGGTGCCAAAATACACAGAAAACGCGAAGTAATATAGGTTGCTGGAAAGTGAGAGAGCTGCACAGAAAAACAGGCTGGTATATGTTACGAAGGGTGCCAAAATTACACAGAAAAATCGAAGTGATATATTTTGCTGGAAAGTAGGAAAGCTGCACAGAAAAAGCAGGCTGATATATGTTACTGAAGAGTGCCAAAATTACACAGAAAAAGCGAAGTGATATAGGTTGCTGGAAAGTGAGAAAACTGCACAGAAAAAGCAGGCTGATATATGTTACAAAGGGTGCCAAAATTACACAGAATAATCGAAGTGATATATGTTGCTGGAGAGTAGGAAAGCTGCACAGAAAAAGCAGGCTGATATATGTTACGAATGGTGCCAAAATTACACAGAAAAATCGAAGTGATATATTTTGCTGGAAAGTAGGAAAGCTGCACAGAAAAAGCAGGCTGATATATGTTACTGAAGAGTGCCAAAATTACACAGAAAAAGCGAAGTGATATAGGTTGCTGGAAAGTGAGAAAACTGCACAGAAAAAGCAGGCTGATATATGTTACAAAGGGTGCCAAAATTACACAGAATAATCGAAGTGATATATGTTGCTGGAAAGTAGGAAAGCTGCACAGAAAAAGCAGGCTGATATATGTTACTGAAGAGTGCCAAAATTACACAGAAAGAGCGAAGTGATATAGGTTGCTAGAAAGTGAGAAAGCTGCACAGGAAAAGCAGACTGATATATGTTACGAAGGGTGCCAAAATTACACAGAAAAAGCGAAGTGATATAGGTTGGTGGAAAGTGAGAAAGCTGCACAGAAAAAGCAGGCTGATATATGTTACTGAAGGGTACCAAAATTACACAGAAAAAGCGAAGTGATATAGTTTGCTGGAAACTGAGAAAACTGCACAGAGAAACAGGCTGGTATATGTTACTGAAGGGTGCCAAAATTACACAGAAAAATCGAAGTGATATAGGTTGATGGAAAGTGAGAAAACTGCACAGAAAAAGCAGGCTGATATATGTTACTGAAGAGTGCCAAAATTACACAAAAAAATCGAAGTGATTTATTTTCCTGGAAAGTAGGAAAGCTGCACAGAAAAAGCAGGCTGATATATGTTACTGAAGGGTGCCAAAATTACACAGAAAAAGGGAAGTAATATAGGTTGCTGGAAAATGAGAAAACTGCACAGAAAATGCAGGCTGGTATATGTTACTGAAGGGTGACAAAAATACACAGAAAACGCGAAGTAATATAGGTTGCTGGAAGGTGAGATAGCTGCACAGAAAAACAGGCTGGTATATGTTACTGAAGGGTGCAAAAAATACACATAAAACGCGAAGTAATATAGGTTGCTGGAAAGTGAGAAAACTGCACAGAAAAAGCAGGCTTTTATATGTTACTGAAGGGTACCAAAATTACACAGAAAAAGGGAAGTAATATAGGTTGCTGGAAAATGAGAAAACTGCACAGAAAAAGCAGGCTGGTATATGTTACTGAAGGGTGCCAAAAATACACAGAAAACGCGAAGTAATATAGGTTGCTGGAAGGTGAGAAAGCTGCACAGAAAAACAGGCTGGTATATGTTACTGAAGGGTGCCAAAATTACACAGAAAAAGCGAAGTGATATAGGTTGCTGGAAAGTGAGAAAGCTGCACAGAAAAAACAGGCTGGTATATGTTACTGAAGGGTGCAAAAAATACACAGAAAACGCGAAGTAATATAGGTTGCTGGAAAGTGAGAAAACTGCACAGAAAAAGCAGGCTTTTATATGTTACTGAAGGGTACCAAAAATACACAGAAAAAGCGAAGTGAATTATGTTGCTGGAAAGTGAGAAAGCTGCACAGAAAAACAGGCTAGTATATCTTACTGAAGGGTGCCAAAATTACACAGAAAAATCGAAGTGATTTATGTTGCTGGAAAGTAGGAAAGCTGCACAGAAAAAGCAGGCTGATATATGTTACTGAAGGGTGACAAAATTACACAGAAAAAGCGAAGTGATACAGGTTGCTGGAAAGTGAGAAAACTGCACAGAAAAAGCAGGCTGATATATGTTACTGAAGGGTACCAAAATTACACAGAAAAAGCGAAGTGAATTATGTTGCTGGAAAGTGAGAAAGCTGCACAGAAAAACAGGCTGGTATATGTTACTGAAGGGTGCCAAAATTATACAGAATAATCGAAGTGATATATGTTGCTGGAAAGTAGGAAAGCTGCACAGAAAAAGCAGGCTGCTATATGTTACTGAAGAGTGCCAAAATTACACAGAAAAAGCGAAGTGATATAGGTTGCTGGAAAGTGAGAAAACTGCACAGAAAAAACAGGCTGGTATATGTTACTGAAGGGTGCCAAAAACACACAGAAAACGCGAAGTAATATAGGTTGCTGGAAAGTGAGAAAACTGCACAGAAAAAGCAGGCTTTTATATGTTACTGAAGGGTACCAAAATTACACAGAAAAAGCGAAGTGAATTATGTTGCTGGAAAGTGAGAAAGCTGCACAGAAAAACAGGCTGGTATATGTTACTGAAGGGTGCCAAAATTACACAGAAAAATCGAAGTGATTTATGTTGCTGGAAAGTAGGAAAGCTGCACAGAAAAAGCAGGCTGATATATGTTACTGAAGGGTGCCAAAATTACACAGAAAAAGCGAAGTGATACAGGTTGCTGGAAAGTGAGAAAACTGCACAGAAAAAGCAGGCTGATATATGTTACTGAAGGGTACCAAAATTACACAGAAATAGCGAAGTGAATTATGTTGCTGGAAAGTGAGAAAGCTGCACAGAAAAAACAGGCTGGTACATGTTACTGAAGGGTGCCAAAATTACACAGAAAAATCGAAGTGATATATGTTGCTGGAAAGTAGGAAATCTGCACAGAAAAAGCAGGCTGATATATGTTACTGAAGGGTGCCAAAATTACACAGAAAAGGCGTAGTGATATAGGTTGCTGGAACGTGAGAAAGCTGCACAGAAAAAGCAGGCTGATATATTCTGCTGGAGTGTGCAAAACACAGCACAGAAGAAGCAAGGTGATATCTATTGCTGTTAAATGCGGAAACTGGGCAGAAAAAGCGGGCTAATATACATTATGTTGCTGAAGTGTGCAAAACGTACAGAGAAAGCTTTCTGATATATGCTGCTGAAGTAAGAAAATTAGCCTGAAATACAGATTTGAGAAGTGAACCAAATTGTAGAGAATGCACGGAAAACTACTGAAGTTGATAAATAAAACACAGAAAAAATCAGTGTGAGATACTGTTGAAGTAAAAAAGGGCACAAATAAACAAAGTTCGCTGCAAATTATATTGGCAAATGAATGATTTTTTAAGGAACAATAAAATGTGAAATTTTGTTCAAGTGAACAAAAATGCAACTGAACGATTCTGATGATGTAAAGTAATAAGTGAAAATTAACACGATTAGTGTTAAAGGAAATGAAACGATATAAAAATTCGAATAAAAATGACCGAAAAAAAGCGCTCAAGATTTTGGTGGTTTTAGACAAGCGAAAAGCATGTTCAAGAAAATGCTGTGCAAAGTGTTGGCGTTAAAAGCAAGCAAGATAAAAACACGGAAAATCTTCAGGTGCTGACAAGGGCTTGAAGAGCAGACACTGAGTGCCGAATCATCGCGCAAGCACTGCATGTCCTCGAGAAAGTGCACTGGCGCTTAACAGACGAGGAGAGACAATCAACTTTGGTCATTACGATTCCAGTAAGTGCCTCCGTTGGCAGCCATTCAGGTTGCTTGGGATGGGGGGAAAATCGCTTTTCTTGCTGTGAAAGCAAACACAAAATAAGTCTTTTTCATTCACCAAAGGAAAAGTTTCAAAATTATGGAATAATACACTTGAGGCGAATTATAAATATTTTAAATAATTTTAATATTTCTTCTGGTAATTAATATTTCTTAAAAACTAAACAAATAGAATAAATTTCTAACATATAATATAATGATTTTTTGTACTATTTTCTTAATTTTTTTGTCTAAGACTATAAATATTGTTTTGGAATTTTGATGTAAAAATTTAAAATAAAACAGTTTTCAAAACAATCGGAATATTAAAGTAAAAGAAAACTTTCTTTGGATCCAACATGGGCGGCAATTTCACGAGGCAATGAACACAATATACTTGCAAACTTTTAAAATGAGAATCACAATGTAGTATGCAAGTGAATGCTCTTCTATTTCCCGTAACCCATAAGAAAGATTGGAAATCTGCAATAATTATTTTGTTTCAATTGGAAAATTAAATTCCTCACCTATAAAAGGGTGCCGAATATTATACTATAGCTTATAAATTAAAACCCTTAGTGTGACAAATGTCAAAGTTGATTTGAACTGTGTTGAAATATGATAGAAAATAGATAGGATATAACTTTAAATAGGGTTTCGTATTCAGAAATAATTGAGGGTTTTTTTTTTAAAAGTCAACGATTTTTAAGTCCAACAGAAATCATTTTCAGATGAAATTGAACTCATTTTTATTCATAACTACAATGCAGATGATAGCAAATGTGACATTATTGTCCCCTGCAATTTGATACGGTAACGTACGTAGTTTGACGCTGCTCCTTCATCTCCTTAACCATTTTGCACAAAGTAATGTTGGTGTAGTATTGATCATTTACAGTGATTTTTTCAGATGAGATGTCCACGGCTACCACTCTTTTCGAATGGAAAAACTTCTGAACCTCCTCTTCCTTGGGGTCGGGGGTGGCTCAGTCGGTAGCGCGCCAGGCTCGTAATCTGTAGTTCCCAGGTTCGAGTACCAGCAGGGTCAGCGTTGAGATTTAGCTCCGCAAAACTCCCCGCCCTGCCCACGGTCAGTAGGGGACACCGATGGGCATGGAAAGGCCGCCGTCCGTCGGATGGGACGTTAAGCCGTGGCCCCGTGTGCGGGAGAGCCACACCCCGTGCACGTTAAAGAACACGCTGGATGGCCTTGACGGGAGGCTACCATCTGTCTCCCAACAGCTGTTCCAGTGGGTCCCCTCCCCTAACCTTCTCTGAGCCTTCGGGGTCCATGTGACCTGGCCATTTAGCCCATGGTGTGCAAAAAAGTGCCGCTCAGAGGTAAACCAACCCAACCCTCTTCCTTGAGCGAAAGCCTTGTGGGAGAATTTGGGGATGCATTTCATCTTATGGAACCCAAGCATAGTTGTCGATTCTAGCCATTTTTTGCTGTTCTGTCAGTTTGTGGGTTACCCATTTGGCACAGATCTTTTGGACCTTTAAATATTCATGACTAATTACTTCTACACTGCCAATCTATACATTGACATCTGAACTTATTACCTGAATGGTGATGTTATTCTTCTTTAATGCGTTCACGAACAGCAGCGATGGTTCTATCATTCATGGCCTCCTTCGGTCATCCTGCACGAGGTGGTCTTCGAAGCTCTGCCGTCCTTCTCTGAATTTATGTATTCGTCCCGTGCAGTTCCAAATGAATTGGAAAGTTCCCTACATACTTGTGATAAATCGGCAGGAATTTTTTTCGTGTCGTCCTGAAGCTGCCTACTCGTGAAAATCTTTCCCTGTCTTTAGTAGGCTCCATAGCAACAACGCACAAATTTCTCAGACCGAACTTTATGCGCCCCAGCGGAGAGATAAATGATGACACAGCCTTTGTTTTTAACACGTTTAACAGTTTAGATAAGTTTTCAAACAAGTCGTAACTGGTTAACTTCAGAGGAAAGAGTGAAAATCTACAGACACGTGTCAAGAACGTTTTGAACGCCCTCCGTAAATAATTTATCTATCTTTCCTTAAAGGAACTACTTCCTTGAAACTATTTTTCCATCTTTCCCTAAAGGTATTTCTTCCTTGAAACCATTTTATCCTCTTTTCCTAAAGGTTACTACTTCCTTGAAATTAATTTTCGTCTTTCCCTAAAAGTACAGTCGCTCAAAAAAGTATCCGAACACTATGGTTGATTGCAGAATTCTGAAAAAATATCTGGCAACGAATCTTTTAGAAATTAGTGATCTGGCAACCTTCGTGTCACGTGACACGAAGGTTGCCAGATCACTAATTTCTAAAAGAATCGTTGCCAGATATTTTTTCTGAATTTTGACCTCAACCATAGTGTTCGGATACTTTTTTGAGCGACTGTACTATCAATGCCACCTTGATATGCCAGGCCTACACAGCAATTGACCAAAAGTAAAGAAGAAAAAGTGAAACATACGAAATATTTTAGCAATTTAATTTGTCTAAAATTTATATAAAATCCATTAATTTTTAAATCTCATGAAATGTATTTATTAAATTATTTCAGTTACATTAAAATGTTTAATATTTTGAAATTGATATTTTTTAAATTAGTAGCTACCTGCTTAATTTTAAAAATAGATTTTTAAATCGTGCTGTCAAATTTTTTTGCTCCATTTATCTAGTTATGCAATTAAATCAGGCTTTCAATTTTTCCCTTATTTCTTTTATACTGTTTTCTTGTTTAAAAAACAGGTCATTTGTTACTACACTGTTAGCCCTGGTATGATATAGTAGGCTTTTGTTCTATTCGGTCTTTTTCGTAACTCCATTTCTTTCTATATTCTGATTTCCGTCTTAATGTAAGCTGCACAGCAGCAAAACACGAGCGCAAAAGACTATTTGTTTTTCTTTTCCTCTTATCAGCTGATCTGCTTCGACGGGATTGGCCATTACTTTCCGATAATAGAAGTCGATGATGAACCACAAACGCCATTCCCTTCTGCAATCGCGATAGTCATGTATGGAGTTGTTCTTCTAGGAAGAACGTCACTGCATCGTTTCTCAATTGGTACAGTTCTCTTCTTCGCCAAGGTCACTTGGCGCTTATTCTGTGTACGAAAAGCAGCTTCGGATTTGAACAAGTTTCTCACTGATAAATATTAATAGTCTATTTAAGTTTAGTTAGCTACTTGTAAATATTGCATAAAACTTCGTGGTTTTTTCTTACGTATATTTATTTTCCTAGCGGTAGCAACTTTATTTCTATTGCTGGTGAGGCAATATGGAAAAGAAATAGTATACAGCAGAGATCTCTAACATATTGCACCACGAAAGAATTTTTGCTGCCAACAACAAATTTAAATTTTATGTATTCCGAAATCAAAAATTACAAATGCTAACGAGAAGCCACAGAGATGATTTTGAGCTAGATGAGATCACAGCAAAAAGACAACACAAGAAAGAAAACATCCATGGCTTATCCGGGGTACGAACAATCTCCAATAACAGAAGACCGTAGAACTCAGTTATGACGTCAGCAAGGGTAGTCTAAACTTCTAGATATATATTTATTTCTATTATTATTACTGGTGAATATTAATAGTAATATTTATGCTAATACTTATTTACAAATATGCTTTTTAGGAAGAAATTTATTGTGTGCATTCGATGAATAATGTATTTTATAAATAAATATTAATATAAAGATTAGTATCAAAGTGCACCATTAGCAATAATATAAAAAAATGTAAGTAATATCTATATGCTTTAGGCCAGTGTTTTTCAATTTTTTTTGACCGCGACCCACAATATAAAAATACGTATTACATCGCGATCCAGTCTGTGAGATTCATTTTGATATTTTCTGTTCTATTTCATTAAAACTGTTACGTCCAATGGTATTTAGATGGTCGCGACCCATTAAATTGATTTCACGGCCCACTAATAGGTCGTGGTTCGCAGTTTGAAAAACGCTGCTCTATGTTACCTGTGCTGACGTCATAACTTAGTTAATAATAATAATAATCTTTATTCATATTCATGTTAGTTATACAAAAGTTTAAACAAATGACCCGCAAAGCATCTGCTTATCTGCAGGAGAGAAGAAGAATAATGCTACATGAAAATACATTGTACAACCTTCTGTTATAGAAAGTATTGACACGAACCACGGCTACCTTGATATTAAAGGCCATGATAGTTTTTTTGTGACGTGACCTAAGGTGGGATTTTTTTAAATTTTAGTATAATATTATTGCAAATTGCTTTAAGATATGTTTAACAAATGAATTAAACAATAATTAGTAAGAATTATATATATATTATTAAAGTAAAAATAATATATATATGTATTTATTTAATACTTTTATTTTTTATTTTGTATTATTGTTATAGGAGTAATGTACTGAATATTATATTTATTTGTCATTTATTTCCTAAAATTACCTGCAGTAATATAATAGAAAATTGAAAAGTGTTTGTCCATATGCCATACGAAAAATATTTTAAATATAATGGAGCAATATTATAGTAAAAATAATTAACATTTCCCTCCATTTGTAACATAAGCAAAATAGTTCCCATTGACTTAACTCGAATCTGGACAAGGCTACCACGTCGGTTAAGGCCATAACATCTATTTTGATGATCTTATGTGAGGACAGAGAAATATTTTAAAATTTAGCTCTAATATTACTGTAGGTAGTTTTAAAATGCAACTAAAAATAAATGTAATATTGAAATATTACTCTTAGAGCAATAGTGTAAATTTAAAAATTGCGAAATTCTGAAATATATGTATTTAACTACTGTTACATTAATTATTGCAATTAATTTTCGTTCAATTCATTTGTTGTTTGTATCTTAAAGCAATCTACAATAATGTACAAAAATTCATTTTAAAAAAATCCCTTCTTACGTAACATTATCAAATTAGCTGTCTCAGTGGGGCGGAGGTGGCTCAGTCGGTAGCGCGTCAGGCTCGTAATCTGTAGTTTCCAGGTTCGAGTCCCAGCTGGGTCAGCGTTGAGATTTATCTCCGCAAAATTCCCCGCCCTGCCCACGGTCAGTAGGGGACACCGATGGGCTTGAAAAGGCCGCCGTCCGTCGGATGGGACGTTAAGCCGTGGCCACGTGTGCGGGAGAGCCATACCCTGTGCACGTTAAAGAACACGCTGGATGGCCTTGACGGGAGGCTACCATCTGTCTCCCAACAGCTGTTCCAGTGGGTCCCCTCCCCAACCTTCTCTGAGCCTTCGGGGTCCATGTGACCTGGCCATTTAGCCCATGGTGTGCAAAAAAGTGCCGCTCAGAGGTAAAACAACAACCCAACAACAACTCTTTTCTCAGTAACCAAACACACTAACCACTCAGTAGTGTGGGAGTTTTCCAAATTTTCCCTGATTTATATCTCTTTTTAGAAAAAGAAAGAGAAAGACCATTTTTAAAATATTTTGATGCATCCAAAAGATTTTTTTTTTTTCTTTTTTTGAGTTTAGAAGAAAGTGAATAGAGTTGGGTTATCCTGGTTGACGAGCATGTTGAGAAGACGTCAAGGAAAGGAGTCTGAGTTATTACCGCGGCTTTTTAACTTTGGTCAACGAGCTACAGTTGAGAAAGAAGAAGTACAACTTTCACTTTTTATTAATGCAAAGCTTCTGCATATTAGAATGAGGAATGCGTAATAATAGAAACATATTTTAAATGCTCAGAACAATGTGTCGACGTATATAGGATTTTGTCCCTAATTCCTTTGCGGCGTAAGTGCAGATAGTCATATATCGTTGATGTTCTTCGTAAGTATGTCGTTTTTCAGCGAGGCAAGGAAATGTTGCGTATCAGATTCGTAGCATGAACAAGGATTGTCTAAAGGAGAAGAGTGTATGCTTCCATGGACACAGTGTAAGCCTTGCGACTGCAGCTTCATCTAAACGTGGCATATCTTGCATTGCAGCGAAGCCATCGCTTTATAATACAAATAAAAAATAAAAATATAAATACCCCGTCAAGCAGCTGCTTGCCACAGAGGTCTGACAGGAGCCTGTGAGTTTATATGCCTTAGTAGAAAGTCTGAGAGGATGGCTGGACCTCAGCAGAAAACGACACATACATCCATGCCTTACCCGGGGCTCGAACCCAGGTCCCTTAGGTCAGTAGCCAAGCGCGCTAACCACTCGGCCATGGGACGGCTTTTTATAATACAGGGGCGAACTAAATACCTTTCTTCTTTATTTGACTTCGAGTCCCAGCTGGGTCAGCGTTGAGGTTTATCTCCGCAAAACTCCCTGCCCTGCCCATGGTCAGTAGGGGACACCGATGGGCTTAGAAAGGCAGCCGTCCGTCGGATGGGAAGTTAAGCCGTGGCCCCGTGTGCGGGAGAGCCATACCCTGTGCACGTTAAAGAACACGCTGGATGGCCTTGACGGGAGGCTACCATCTGTCTCCCAACAGCTGTTCCAGTGGGTCCCCTCCCCCAACCTTCTCTGAGCCTTCGGGGTCCATGTGACCTGGCCATTTAGCCCATGGTGTGCAAAAAAGTGCCGCTCAGAGGTTAAACAACCCAACCCAACTTCTTTATTTGCCGAATAGGCTTTAACATACACAGGCATGGGCGTCCGCAGAAAGTTTTCCAGGGGGGGGAGGACAAAGCTTGAAGACAAATAATTACATCAATAAATTTTTATTTAATTATTTAATTTTTAGGGGGGGGGGGTTCACAAGTAGATTATATAATACAATATTGCAACTTACATAATGTATATAAATTAATTACGTTTAAATTGTTACGATTATAATTTGTGGAATTTTTTACTCGATCCAAGGGGGGGGGGGTGCAAGTGCCCCGTTTGCCCCCTCTGCGGACGCCCATTTTCACAGGATAAAGTTAGCAAGTCGAAATTTCATTTTCAAAGGAAGGAAATGTAAAATGCGCTTAAAGATTCTTTATATCACCTGATTCTAGTTTCTAATTTAATATATATTTTTAAAAAAGTAATGGTAGCGCTAGAAAGAAACAAAACATTAGGTTATGAAAACACTACCGTACCATTTAACATAATTAGTAAATGATCTTTATATTTCAATAGAGGACAGAATTTCTAATTTTATCAATTAATATTTTAAAATACCTCTGAGAGCGCCTTTTTTGCAAAACTCAGAATTGTCACGATCAGTTCGTCAAAAAATCCGAAAGGCGGCGCCATTTACATCCATGTGATGTGTGTGTGTCTTTAACTTGTACAGTGTGGCTGAGTGTGGCCTAGACTTTGCCTTCTATGACTCATCCTAAAATTTTATTACAGCCCATGAAAAGGGAATTCTCCCTGATAGGTTGTTTACACTGCCGTCTTGCTGACTCTCTGGGGACCAGCATTTAGACAAACATTAAAATTTAAAAATCAGCCTCCAAAAATTAAAATAAAATATTTATAAAAATATTTTCCAAAATTTTTCATTTTTGAAACTGCTTTATTACTTTATAAAAACTATTCATAAATTACCCCTCAATCATCTGCTTGCCACAGCGGGTTGGATTGTCTTACCTCTGAGCTGCACTTCGTTTTACACACAATGGGTTAAATGGAAGGTTTGAAAAGTCAGCTGTCCGTCGGATGAGGCATTAACCCATGACCCGTGTGCGGGAGCGCCATACCTGTGCACGTTAAGAACACGCTGATGGCCTTGACGGGAGGCTACCATTTGTTTCCGACATCTGTCCAGTGGGTCCCCTCCCCCAACCTACTCTGAGCCTTCGGGGTCCTTGTGACCTGGCCATTTAGCTCATTGTGTGCAAAAAAGTGCTGCTCAGAGGTAAATCAACCCAACACTAGAACCCCGAGAGCTCAAAGAAGGTTGGGAAGAGAGAACCCACTGGACAGCTGTTGGGAGACAGATGATAATCTCCCGTCAAGCTCATGCCGTCCATACCGTGCACATGGTATGACTCTCTTGAACACCTGGCTGCACATTTTTGCCCACAATGGCCAGGTCACAAGGACTCCGATGGCTCAGAGAAGGTTGGTGGAGGGATCCACTGGACAGCTCTTAGGAAATAAATGGTAGCTCCCATCAAGGCCATCCAGCGTGTTCTTTAACGTGTCCAGTTTATGGCTCTCCCGCCACACAAGGTTGGGTTGTTTTACCTCTGAGCGGCACTTTTTTGCACACCATGGGCTAAATGGCCAGGTCACATGACCCCGAAGGCTCAGAGAAGGTTGGGGGAGGGGACCCACTGGAACAGCTGTTGGGAGACAGATGGTAGCCTCCCGTCAAGGCCATCCAGCGTGTTCTTTAACGTGCACAGGGTATGGCTCTCCGGCGGCCTTTCCAAGCCCATCGGTGTCCCCTACTGACTGTGGGCAGGGCGGGGAATTTTGCGGAGATAAATCTCAACGCTGACCCAGCTGGGACTCGAACCTGAGAACTACAGATTACGAGCCTGGCGCGCTACCGACTGAGCCTCCCCCGCCCCCGCCACACAAGGAGCCATGGCTTAAGGTCCCATCTAACTAACGATGGCCTTTCCTAGCCCATCAGTGTCTCCTACTTACCGATGGCTCAAAGCTCGCCCAGCTGGAACTCGAACTTAGGAACTACAGATTACGAGCCTGACGCACTACCGACTGAGTCACTCTCGCCCCAAATAAGATTATAAAAGCAATTTGTAGCTTACATTATTTTTATTTGTCGTTTATTACTATTTCTGTTGGACTGTAAATTTGTCAAATTAGTTTTAATTAATAAGGAAAATTGGTGACTAACAGTTGGTACTCTAACCTCGGAACTGATAATTCTTTTATAATTTATTTTATTAAAATAATTAGTTCAGTATTATTTTGCCATTCTAACATTGAAAAGTTATTTGCATTTTGAGAGGCGTCGTACGTCCAATTCATGTTGCAGCAAGTACGGTAAGGGTAAATTTTATTGCACCCTAAAACTGCAGAATACGTGGAATCTTTTACACATAGGAACTCAATAGCAATTTTCAACTTTACTGTTGCTCGTTAAAAACAGTATCGCCAAAGCATGGTCGTATAACACTGTAATAGCGAAAATCCAACCAACGTGTAACTCCAGCGTGAATCATATTCTCTTGGTTCTCACATTTTTTTAAAACAATAGGATGTGTGTCTAACCTCAATTAGTTTATTAATATTTTTTCATATATATATATATCTTTACTTATTTTTTCTGCTGGTAGCTTCTTCCCATAATAATTCTTGAAAGTTTACAAGTGCTATTCTATTTTTAAATAATATTCTTCAAATCTTTAAATATAAGTACATGTTGCATTTGAAGGTTAATTAAATAAGCTTGTATCAAGATTAAATAAATTTCTCTTTTAGAACTGAGAAGTTAATTGTTATAGTTGCAATATAAATAGAGTATCAGTTTTTAGGGTTTCACCACATCTACTATAACCAAATTGTGACGTCAGGATTGGTAGTCCTACAATCTAGACAATTGTTATATATTTATTTCTATTATTACTACTGGTGAATATTCATTCTAATTTTTATACTAATGTTTCTTTATAAATATACTTTATTTTCAATGAAAATTATTTGTATTTATTAGTAATTACCATATAGCTGATAAGTACCAATAATTTGTCTTCTAAAATATTTAATTTATTAATAAACATTGTTATTTTGAACTGGAATAGAGTTTAACCAACGCCTCCTACAACAGAAAGCCAAGGGGCCAAATTTATGACGTCGCTTAAGCAAAGAGTGTCTAAGAGAGAAGAGAGCTAGCTTCCATAGACGTAATGTAAACTTTTCGATTGCAGCGCCCTCTAAGCATGGCAAATTCGTGTATTGCAGTGAAGCCACCTAGCCAAGGAGAGGAGCCAGTTCCTTGCGTTATTTTTCCACCGCCCAGCAAGGTTTTCAATAGCTTACACCACGTGACTAATTTTACATACACTTTGACTCTGTTCAAAGTGTTCATTTCTTAAATTTTACCATCATAATTTTCTTTTCACAATTATTAGTTAAAATTATTTTCCTTAATAAAATCCCATTTTGTAAAACAAGTAGTAGCTAATGCTCAACATAGAAATTTTAATATTTTGAACATTCTACTATATTTAATATATTATAATAAATTGAAATTTATGGCTTAATGCGAGACAACATGTTTTGTTT
This sequence comes from Ryuthela nishihirai, assembly GCA_038380435.1. Taxonomy (NCBI): domain Eukaryota; kingdom Metazoa; phylum Arthropoda; class Arachnida; order Araneae; family Heptathelidae; genus Ryuthela; species Ryuthela nishihirai. The sequence goes on from JAWZYU010000022.1 coordinate 48,419,772, forward strand.
AATTATATTTTATAGAATTTAGGATATTTTCAATTAAAGTCACATCGAGTTTCTTACTTGTATAAACTGTCAATAGATGGCAGCAGGCACTTCTCTTATCAACCATAAAAAAAATTACTATTAGAACCAACTGCAGACACCTATATACATCGATATGCTCCAGAGAACACAAAACTGCAACATACGTTGACTTACATGTTCGCAAGATGATTAAATGTATTAATTTACATATTAATTTTAAAAATTCTGCAAAATTACTCAAAATAAACATACAACGGCTTTTCCAGGTATCGTAAAATATACTCCTGAACGAGATAAAACACTCATTGAATAACTTTAGGGTCAGCTACCACTGTGCCAAACAGCCATGGCTGTTAGACAGGTTGAAACACTGATTAAATCGCAATAAATATACCAAGAGTAAGACAAACCACAGCTGCAGTGGACTAAAAATGATTGCGCAGATCGCCCCTTACAGTTGTTTTTGTGCCTGCACATCAATTTGCCACGTTCAGCTTCGGTAAAATTCCGCAGAACGGCGCCACTTACGCTTGTGCGAAGCTAGCCTTCTTCTCCTTCGACCTTCTTTGGCTTAAGTAGTTTTACAATATTGACCACTTTTATATTTTTTTTATTTTAATATTATTACTGGTAGCTTCTGTGCTAATCTTTATATTAATGTTTGTCTATAAAAATATTTTATTTAGAATAAAATTTATTTGTATTAATTACTATTATTATATTTAATAATAAATACGAATAATGGTTCTTTTAAATCAAATATATTTATAGATAAACATTAATAAAAAGATTAGCACAAGAGTTCACCAGTAATAATATTAGGATTAAAAATATAAGAAATTTCCATATGCTAGGACTACTAAGTGACGTCAAAAATTTGGCACACTGGCCTTCTGTTGTAGGAGGTGTTGGTTTAACAGACCTGATCTTTCCCTAATAAACGCAGATTTAACTAACTAAAAAATAATAAATATTAAAAAGTATATAAGTGCACCAGTAATAATAGTAGAAACAAATATATCAGAAATATCTATAAGCCTTTCAATGTTGATGTCATAACTTGGTTCACAAACTTTCTGTTGGTAAGAGGTGTTGGTTTTACCAGATCTCACCGACGTTTTACTCCCGAACAACAGATTTAATATTCATGTTAAACCAAAAAAATCCAAGAAAATCAAATATGCATTTCGTAATATTTTGTTCCTTTTTCTTGCAAAAGCAGAAATTATTATACTGTCGATTTATCTGAGTTGCTCATTTGCGAACATTACATAGGCATAGACAATGGCATAATTGGCATATAGGCATACAAAGACATATGATATACATATAATACATAGTGTTGGGTTACCTCTAAGCGTCACGTTTTTGCACAAAATTTGCTAAATGGTTAGGTCACAAGGACCCCGATAGGTTTGAAAAGGCAACTGTTACAAGGACCCCGAGGGCTCAGAGAAGGTTGAGGAGAGGAAACCCACTGGACAGCTGTTGGGAGAGATATATGGTCGCTTTCCGTCAAGGCCTTCCAGCGTGTTTTTTAACGTGCATAGGGTATAGCTCTCCGACACACGGCTTTCCGTCCCATCCAACGGACGGCGACCTTTCCAAGCCCATCGGTGTCCTTTACTGGCCGAAGGCAGGGCGAGAATTTTGCGGAGAAAAATTTCAAAGCTGGCCCCAGACGGGACTTGAACCTGGGAACTACAGATTATGAGCCAGGCGCGCTATCGACTGAGCAACACCCACCTCTCAATACATAGGCATAGACAAAGACATATGTGTATATACATTACATAAGAATAGACAAAGTAAACAAAATGAACTATTATTATTAATTATTGTGATATGTGGAAATGCAGGAGTACTATTAACGCATAAATATGGGACGTCACATTACATTAGATCAATATAGACAATTCTTGCTGTAACGAACTAATAAGTTCCAAAATATCATTCGTTAAACGAAAATAAATATCCCTAACATAAGAAAAATTAGTTTATTCATTTATGCTATACTTCATAATAGCAAAATAAATAAATAAATAAATAAATACCCCCTCAAGCAGCTGCTTGCCACAGAGATCTGACAGGAGCCTGTCAGTTTATATGCCATAGTAGAAGATCTGAGAGGATGGCAGGCCCTCAGCAGAAAACGGAAAAAATCCAAGAAGAACGCATTTAATATTATTAAAAACAGCTCATTTTTTCAGCATAATTATATTTTAGATTCATGTCAACAAGTAATCTGTGTATTTACTATTAATTAATTTTGTTGCGAATTTGAAACAATTAAACGGAAGACTATACAGAAGTAATCTCGCTGAAGAAACATTGGCAATGATTAGGTTATTGTATGCAAATGATAAAATTATTACTTAATGCCTTAAAATTTCGATTGTTTTTATATTAATTCGATTTCTACCCGAATTTGAGAATCAACGTTGGATTATTATTTTTTGGACCCGATTTCAACAAGAATTTGAAAAAAAGAAATATCCCGATAATTGCCCTTTGAATGTACGTAGGTCATTTTCAAAAGCAATGCATAATGTGGGAACACTCCGGAATGGATGACGTAATCATCACAACCGTTGCAGAGGTTGTAGACAGGAAGTGTAGAAAGGCGGAAGTGACGTTTTTCCATCGTAGCATACACTAAGTGATCATTGAATTACGACCATCCTACCTCATGTTATGTCAAAGGGACACTAAATTCGAAGCTCTATAACTTTTAAAATAACGTTTTATGGGAAAATGGGATTAAATATAAATTAAAGATATCAGTTTGTTCTATCTAAATACCTTTTTTAATAATATTCGTTCTGAATCTAAAGAGTTATGGAAGTTTGAATATTTAGCAATGCCAGTCACAAAAAATGACTTCAAAAGTTAATTAAAACTCTGTAATAAATATTGTATCAAAGTGTTTAATAAACTTAGTATTTATTGTAGAAGTTTGGTAAAGAATTATTTCGTTATTCATCATTCTGTATAAATTTCTTAAACACTGGCATTTTATATTGAAACTTCCTAACTCATTAAACACTGAACGAATATTGTTGAAAATCGAGTTGGGTTGGGTTGTTTTACCTCTGAGCGGCACTTTTTTGCACACCATGGGCTAAATGGCCAGGTCACATGGACCCCGAAGGCTCAGAGAAGGTTGTGGGAGGGGACCCACTGGAACAGCTGTTGGGAGACAGATGGTAGCCTCCCGTCAAGGCCATCCAGCGTGTTCTTTAACGTGCACAGGGTATGGCTCTCCCGCACACGGGGCCACGGCTTAACGTCCCATCCCCGACGGACGGCGGTCTTTCCAAGCCCATCGGTGTCCCCTACTGACCGTGGGCAGGGCGGGGAGTTTTGCGGAGATAAATCTCAATGCTGACCCAGCTAGAACTCGAATTTGGGAACTGTAAGAATTGTAATATAACTATTTGAAATATAGTTAAGAACTGTGAAACATTCTTTTGATTTCTTTTTCCAAGCTCATCGCTGTTCCCTACTGGTCATGGGCAGGGCGGCGAGTTTTGCGTAGATAAATCTCAATGCTGACCCAGCTGGAACTCGAACCTGTGAACTGCAGATTACGAACCTGGCGCGCTACCCACTGAGCCATCCCAGTCCCATATGGATGGGATAAAATAGCCATATATTAAGCCCCCTCCTCGATCTCCTCCTTGTAGAATTTTAAAATTCGGAACTGAGGTGAAAAATTGGTAAATATATTTTTTTAAATACTGAAATGGAAATGAAAAAACAAATATTTAACTGTGTGAGAAGAACAATTTTGCAGAAATAAAAAGTGCCAGAACGGCGTTCTGGTATGTTCATGTTCAATTGCATCACTCATTTTGTTTTCTTTATTCGGGTCTGGTTTAGGTAAGGTCAGTTCTATCAGTTTATTCTGTATTCTCAGGCTGTACCAATATAAAGGAAACTTTAGTGTGAAATTCATTTTTTTCCCGTAGCAGATTTCGCGAACGTTGATAGTGGCATTAAGCCAAGGTGACATGTAGCACGTGTAAAGGACACTGAGAGAATACGGAATGTCATAAATGATATCACGACCAAAATCTCGTATAATGCTAGATCAATGCAGCAGTCGTACGTGTTCCTGCATAACTTGAACGACGAACAGCTGGTAGTGTTGCCCTTCTTCTTAACTATACTGCAGTTATCCCAAACAACTTTGGGTAATGAGAACTAACGAAAAACTTTTTCTCTGTTTCATGTATGACAATGATCAAATTTAAGAATAATGATATAAATATTAATTAGTAAAGATTGTTTCATATTTTTTCAGAAACTTTGTATCTCTATAGTTTATTTATATTTAGTTTTTATTAACATCATTTAACTACCAGTAGTAAGTTAATACAGGATTATTGAGTTCCCTTCTTGCTGGGCTACTCCGCAAATGATTCCTGACCTGCCGTCGGTGAGCAGGGAAAACCCGATGGGCTTGGAAATACTGCCGGTAGAATACGACGCTGAGCCGTGTGCGCCATACCCTGTGCACGTTAAAGGATATGCTGAATTGCCTTGATAGGAGACTACCATTTGTCTCCTAACCGCTGTCAAGTAGGTCCCTTTCCCAAACTTTCTCTGAGCCTTCGGGGTCCTTGTGTGCAAAATAAGTTGCACTCGGAGGTAAAATAATCCAACCCAACCCCTGAATTTCTACCCATCACTGCAAGGAACTCAACGTTGTCAAACAGAAATAGTACACTGCTGTAGAAAACAATCTCGAAACCAATCCCTATATATACGTCGCATATTTTAGAGATACTTGGGGCCTCATGAAAGAAAAAAAAATCACAAAAATTACAAAATAAATTATTAGGTTACGTTAAGTACCTTAGACAAAAACTCTGTTCTACACAGAAATATTAGTATCTCAAGTATTGCATGAGTTTATTAAGAACTCAATGGTTAATTTCTTTATCCCAGCTGAATCATGAAGGCATGAACCTGAAGAGTTATGGGTACGAGTCCGCGCATCGGCAAAACTTATTTTTTCGACGAATTAAGATCTCACTTGTCAGCAGAGGTTCAAAAGACCAAATTTCGTTTCTTCATTTGGATTTTGTTGGTTTAGCCTTCGGGCTCCGAATTTTCTCAGTTAATTTTTGTCTTTTTTAAATAGACAGTTGAATTGTTTCACATTTAAGCGTTATTTTTTTCCACAGAACGAGTCAGGTCATCAAGACCTCGAGGTCTCACAGAAAATTGGGGAAAGAACCCACTGGCAGCTGTTAAAAGACAGATGGTAACCTCCCGTCAAGCCTATCAATGTGTGTTCTTTAAAGCGCACAGGGTACAAAATGCTATCTCTTATACGGGCTCAATCAGTCATTCATCATTCACTCATTTAGTCAATCATTCACTCATTTAATCAATCATTCACTCATTTAGTCAATCATTCACTCATTTAATCAATCATTCACTCATTTAGTCAATCATTCACTCATTTAATCAATCATTCATCATTCATTCAGTTAGCCACTCATTTATCATTTACTCAATAAACAGTCATTCATCCTTTACCCACTAACTCCATTAATCAGTAATTCATCATTCACTCACTCACTCCATCAATTAGTCATTCATCATTCATCGACTCAATCAATCTACCAATGAGTCAGTCAGTCATCATTCACTCAATCAGTCAATCTATGATTCAATCAGTGATTCACTCAATCAGTCAGTCAGTCATCATTTACCACTCATTCATCAATCAGTAATTCAATATTTAGCCACTCACACCATCAATCAATCAATCATCATTCACCCACTCAATCAATCTATTAATGACTAAGTCATTCATCATTCAGTCATTCAACCAATCTGTCATTCGCTCACTCACCCCATCAATCAGTCATTCATAATTCCCTCACTCAATAAATGTATCAGTCAGTCATTCAACCATTCTGTCATTCGCTCACTCACCCCATCAATCAGTCATTCATCATTCCATCACTCAATAAATGTATCAGTCAGTCATTCAACCAATCTGTCATTCGCTCACTCACCCCATCAATCAGTCATTGATCATTCCATCACTCAATAAATGTATCGCAGTTATTCATCATTTTTTCATTCAGTTATTCATCATTTTTTCATTCAGTTATTCATCATTCATTCAATCAGTCATTCCTTCATTCAATCAGCTATGAATCATTTATTCATTCAGTTATTCATCATTCATTCTTTCATTCAATTAGCTATGAATCATTTATTCATTCAGTCATTCTTTTATTCAATCAGCTATGAATCATTTATTCAACATTCATTCAGTAAGTCATTCATCATTCCTTCAATCAGTCAACCAGTAATTCCTCATTCATCCACTCAATGAATCAATCAGTTATTCGCTCACTCCCAAAAGCTATACATATGTACAAAGTATTTCGGTTTTCGACAACTAACATTTCCAATAGAGTGATAGTTCTTCGTTTTCGTTCGATAGACAGAAAATGATAATTCCTGCAAATTAACACTTGCGAAAAAAAGTTGCATAAAAGAGAAAAAAGGCGAGAGAAAAATTATCTTTAGAACATCGGAGCTCCTAGTCATTAGAATGGCTGCAACGGAATCCCTTTTCTTCCTCTGATGTAGAATGTCTTCATTGATCTTTTCTTCTTTATTCCGGCTGCATTTGTAATTAGCCATTTTTTAGGCCCTTTTACAACGGCGCTAACACACGTTGTCTGAAAACGAGATTGCAAATGGTGAGTAGTGTTTCGAAATGTGTTTTTTAACCCAGTACTAGCACTATTAGGTTACGTGATTTTTTTTCTCAAGAAATATAAACTTTCATTTTTCCTAAAGAAAAATTCTTTTGGAAATAGTTTTTTTTTTGGAAATTTCTGAAATGACAAGTAAAAAAAACTCGTCGTCAGAACGAATTTTGTAAAAAAAATAAAAAGTTTCTACCGGAATGTTATTATACTCTTTCAGCTCCGGAATATTTTTCGTATATCATAGAAATTTAATTTGAAAAAATTGCGATGTACATTGTTTTCTGATGGATTTTTTCTTTAATATTAATTCTAAAAAACAGTCAGTCCTCGAATAATTAAATTCATAATTTTTTTGTTATTTTCCTAATTTTTTCAATGGAGGTAAACTAATATTTTAAGTTATAAAAATGCACCGTTTTGCAACGGATTCCTCTTTTTTAAATTTTATTATCTATCTGCCTATTGCATTTTTCTCGCCCTTTTTCAGTTTGTCGGTTTGTCAAAAGAGTATTTCCACCATATCTTTCGAACGCGACGAACAAACTTAATGATTTATGTGTCAAATGAAAGCCTATGACACAAAGAGCATCATAGACTATAAAAAAAATTGACCTCACATGCTTTCTGCTCCTTTAAAAACGGGGAAATATGTAAACGATTCTTCCCCTATGTCTTCAGAATGCGAATGCCGAAAGTAACAAATTATGAGTTGGGTTGTTTTACCTCTGAGCGGCACTTTTTTGCACACCATGGGCTAAATGGCCAGGTCATATGGACCCCGAAGGCTCAGAGAAGGTTGGGGGAGGGGACCCAATGGAAAAGCTGTTGGGAGACACGGGGCCACGGCATAACGTCCCATCCGACGGACGGCGGCCTTTCCAAGCCCATCGGTGTCCCCTACTGACCGTGAGCAGGGCGGGGAATTTTACGGAGATAAATCTCAACGCTGACCCAGCTGGGACTCGAACCTGGGAACTACAGATTACGAGCCTGGCGCGCTACCGACTGAGCAACCCCCGCCCAACAAATTATGCGTCAAATGAAAGCTTGTAGTGCGGGGAGTGTCATAGAATACACGAAATTGACCCCCATGCTTTCTTACCCCCCACCATAGAGGATATGATAAAAACGATTGTTCCGCTATATCTTCGGAACGCGAGAGTCGAAAGCAACAAGCTATGCGTTAAAATGAAAGCTTGTGACGTCAGCAACGTTACAGGTTAAAAACATTCCACCCCCTGAAAAAAGGAAAATATGAAAACGATTGTTCCTCTGTAACTTTGCGAACGCGAGGGCTACAGTTACGAGTTAAGTGTCAAAAAAACTCATATGACGAGAGTCCTAGAGTGTTTATAATTTTGCCTTCCACTATTCTCCCCCTCCCCCTAATAAGGGACAAATTTCCGAGGGGTGAACCTTAACGAGTTACATCTCAAATTTAAACCTGTGACTTCTCCAATATCATGGGCTACCTCTAACACGACTCCAAAAGGGAGGAGAAATGTGATCGATGTTTGAGTCATATATATCAAATCCAAATTTCTGAAGTTAGGTATTTTTAGTGACAAAGAATTAAAAATTTAAAATTTCTGTTTAGACAAGAATTTTATTATGTCTCCACTAAGTGGTGCAACCAAGCCCAGACAGCTCAACAGTTCCAAATGCAAAAGTTGAATTTAAACATAAATTTATGTATGTAAATAATTCTTTAATTTAAATTTAATATTTTGAAATTCAACTGGTTGCTATTTATTTTTAAATATAATATTTTTGACAAAAATGAATTAGTCTTTTAATAAAAAAAGCTATTCTTCATATTAATTGTTTTAAACTAAATAGCTTCTAGTTAAAGTTTAGACAAATTTAATGACAAACTTTATACATATTTAAATTTTCCCTTTCTTAATTCCTTTTGCTCAACAGCTGTTCAGACCTGTCTACTCTAGATAGCCGTCGTGTCTACACACAGACACTGAATATACTTAACAGTTCCTAGTAATCACCTAGTTACAGAGTGTCGACACTTCAGATTTACATCTTTTATTTCATCCCTGAAGAGGTGAAATCTCTGTTAAAATTGGAGACATAACACCCAAAACATTTTAACTTTATTTTTGAAAATCAAGGTTTTTTTTCTTCATTTAAAATTTATGTCTTATCATTATAACACTGACTTTTTCAAGTGATTAAGATTGAATATTATTCGAGTGCTGCCTAATTGATTTATTAAATATTTATTGAATATACACTGAGTGCTTACTTAATTATGACCACCTCTCTCAGTGTTGTGTCAGTGGAAGCTTACTACGAATCTCTCTAACTTCTAAACTAAAAGCTTTATGAGAAAATGTAACGAAAGATAATTAAAGATCTGAATCAAATCTATCTAAATCTCGATTTTCAATAATGTTCGCTTTGTACTCAAAGAGTTATGCACTTTGAATATTTAACAGCAACAATGCAAATCTTAGGAATATTGAATAATATCGAAAAATTATTGACGCTGATTTTACAAATTTACATCTGTCGTGTTAAATGCTGGAAATAATACTTCTTATTCAAATTATATCAAACTTCTGAGTTAAATTCTAACGTTATGCAGTCATCATCATCATCATCATCATCAAGCAGCCATGGGCTACGGAGGTCCAACCAGTCCGTGCAATTTAGTTCTCCAAGCAAGTCTATCCTGAGCTACATCTACTGCATCTGGCCACTGCACACCAATTCTAACAAGGTCCTATTTGACATTGTCTGCCCACCGCATCCTAGGTCTCCCCTTCTTTCTGAGGCCTTTAGGCACACTGTTCATAACCCTATTCGCCAATCTATAATTATTCATACGGGCAACATGGCCAAACCAACTGATGTTGTTAAATATTTAAACTTCCATAACTCTTTAAATACTAAGGGAATATATTTGAAAATCGAGAATTAGATAGATTTGATTGAGATGTTTAATTTCCCTTCAGTTCCATTCTGAAGGGGACAGTAATGGGTTTGGAAAAGCTGCCGTTCGTTGGATGGGACGTTAAGCCGTAAAACATTTTTTTTTTTTCAAGAATAATGTCACTGTAGATAAATTGCAAATATCACTGAGATTTCTCTATATCTCGACTTTCAACAATATTGGTTTTTAATACTGTAAGAGTTGTAAAAATTGAAATATGTACTAGCAGCTTTGCTAACCATAACTTTTAACTTACAAGTTAATTAAAATAATAACTACAACTAACAAATCGTTTACCAAACTAATGAAATATTATAAAATTTTGTAAATTATTATTGTAATTTTCGCCTATTTTGAAAAATGGTACTTAACACATAACAGCAGCACAGCTTCAATAACATTTTAAGTATTAACCGAATCCTGTTGCATATATAGAATTTTTATTATTTTTTTTATCTCCAATAGTATTTTTCCATAAGACAACTTATTATCCTTTTTCTATTATATTATGTATTTAACTTTTATCTTATTTAATCATATCTATTTATATTTAGCTTTAAACATAACTTTTCATTTTTAATGAATTGAAGAGTTATATTTAGTAGTAATAGAATTTTTATATAATATTTTTATGTAAAAATATTCTGGTAGTTTATTTTTGAAATTAAAACAACTGAATTTTATAAATTTTAATTCTGAAATTTCCTTAATATAAAAAAGCCTTTTTAAATGAAAACTTTTTTTTGCTCTAAAGTTATTATTAAATTTTCAGATACAGTTTTACGAAATCCTTGTTTAACACGTGACGTCTCTACATGTGACGGTAGAAGCCTATCCTATCAACCCTAAATGGTTCCATTTGCTTTTGTTGAAATCTCAGATACATTGCCATTAGCGGCAGTGACTTAGCTGACACAGCTGCCAACTCAGCCACGCCTCCGTCCAACGTTCTGCTTCTAGTTCAATGGTTTTTCGCCATTGTTTAACCAGCAGACTTCCAGCACAATGGTAGGCATTTCAAGATCAACGAAACTGAAGCCAATTGCTTCACATCAAAGCTATAATCAAACTTGTACAGCCTTTTCTGAAATTGGACAGATAATTTGTCTTCCCCATCTCTGTATAACGATGATATGTCACTGTCTTACAAATAACGTCTTCAACATACACACATACAAGATTTTTTCTTGAAAGCCATTTCGTAAGCCTTTCATAATCTTCTCTTTCCAGCTCTGACTCTTTCGATAAACAACTCGGCATGGGCTGTTCCATTATGGTTGGAACTTTAACATACTGCCCAGTTCCAGAGCCGCCGATATCTATCAGGCCGGAACAGTACACTAACAGAAGATATGTATAAATAAATAGGGGTTTATTTTAATATTAAAAAAAGGAAAATAAAAAAGTTTCTTAAAATATTTCCGGTAGCATTTTCAAAAGTTATTAATTAATTCTCAAATATTTAATAATATTGTAATAAACTTCTAGTAAGTATATTATATTCCCTTACACTTTTCTAAATTAAATAGCCTAAAGTTAAATTTTAATCAAATTAACCCACTTAAATCATTACTTTTCCTCTTTTATTTGTTCCTTTGTTTGATAGCTGTCCAGGCCCGGTATACAAGGTGGCTCTAGCCAAAGCCACCGCGATACCGTAAGCCTGGACACTGCAATAACAGAAGACCGATTTTTCTGTTCTATAGCCTTTTTTAATTTATATAACTTTTTAAAATAGCAACTGACAGTTATTTATCTTTAAAATTTTAGCAATTAATTTTACAATCTTCTCAAATATTTTAATAAAATTCTAATGAATAAATTGTTTAATTTCAGCTGATTTTAAAATAAATTGCTTTAACTTAAATTTTAAAACAATTAAATCAATTACATATTTATGCGTAATTAATTTCCCTCCTTTCTTCCCTCCTTTTGTTCAAGGCTGTCCAGGCCTGATAAATCAAGGTGACCTTGCTCTGGCTCACAGAATAACAAGATGTCCTAGATGGACGATTCAATACCATTGTTTGCAGCGCCACCTTTAGCAGCCGTCCCTAATTCTCATTTTCTCACTAACTTTCAAAGTGTCAGGACATCTTGCTTTTCAGTTCTGTATATGACCATCATTTGCTTTTTTTATTGTTTCTTACAAAACTTTTTATAGTGACCTTGCTCTGACCAAGGTCACCTAGATATATCCGGCCCGGACAGTGCACTAACAGAAGAAATAATAGATCATAGGGGGGTCGGTAGCGTTACAGGCTTGTAACCTGCAATTACCAATTCCAGTCACGCCTGCCCAGGGTTGAGATTTATCTCAGCAAAACTCCCCGCTCTGCCCAGGGTTGAGATTTATCTCAGCAAAACTCCCCGCCCTGCCCACGGTCAGTGGGGGACACCGATATTCTTAATATCGGTGTCCCCCACTGACCGTGGCAGTGATTCGACGGATGGCGGATCTTGACCGGAAGCTACCATCTGTCGAGTGAGTCCCCTCCCTCAACCTTCTCTGAACCCTCAGTGTCCTTGTGATCTGGCCATTTTGCTCATTGTATGAAAAGGTGCATCTCAGAGGCAAAACAACTTGACAAGAGGCTACCATTTATCTCCTAAACGCTATCCAGTGGGTCCCGTCCCCAAACATTCTCTGAGCCCTAAGGAACCTTGTGACCTGGCCATTTTGCTCATTGTATGAAAAGGTGCATCTCAGAGGCAAAACAACTTGATAGGAGGCTACCATTTATCTCCTAAAAGCTATCCAGTGGGTCCCGTCTCCAAACCTTCTTTGAGCCCTAAGGAACCTTGTGACCTGGCCATTTTGCTCATTGTATGAAAAGGTGCATCTCAGAGGCAAAACAACTTGACAGGAGGCTACCATTTATCTCCTAAAAGCTATCAAGTGGGTCCTGACCCCAACCTTCTCTGAGCCCTAAGGAACCTTGTGACCTGGCCATTTAGCTCGTTGTGTGCAAAACAATTGCCGCTCCAATTGCCGCTTCCTAATAGCCCTGACATGCTATTAGGAAGTTGTGAGTTCCGATCGCCCACGGCTAATGACAATTTTACCTCCGCACTTACTCAATGAAAAACAGCGATGCATTTAAACATTAATTATTCTGTTATTGGACTGTCCACGCCTAGTATGGCATAAGCTTTGCCCTCAATCGCCGCATAGTATTACAATGCACAATGCTGTTATAAAACTGGGTTGGGTTGTTTTACCTCTGAGCGGCACTTTTTTGCACACCATGGGCTAAATGGCCAGGTCACATGGACCCTGAAAGCTCAGAGAAGGTTGGGGGAGGGGACCCACTGGAAGAGCTGTTGGGAGACAGATAGTAGTCTCCCGTCAAGGGCATCCAGCGTGTTCTTTCCTGTGCAGGTATGGGTCTCCCGCACACGGGGCCACGGCTTAACGTCCCATCCGACGGACGGCGGCCTTTCCAAGCCCATCGGTGTCCCCTGTTGACCGTGGGCAGGGCGGGGAATTTTGCGGAGATAAATCTCAACGCTGACCCAGCTGGGACTCGAACCTGGGAACTACAGATAACGAGCCTGGCGCGCTACCGACTGAGCCACCCCCGCCCCACTTGTACAGAGGTCCGACAGGAGCCTGTCAGTTTATCCGCCATAGTAGAAGGTCCATGAGGATGGCGGGACCTCAGCAGAAAAACAACACGAACATCCATAATTAAAACTTTTAAGGAGTGAAAAAATAGTTAAAGGAAGAACTTCATTCTCTATGAAAATGAGATTCACATATGCGCCAGAGGCGATATACGTTCTTCTAGTTATTTTACACTTTCAGTACCCTCTGACAGTAAAAATTCAAACTACTGTAAAATTGAGAAATTAAACTATTAATATTTTATTAAGTACATGTAAAGTGCAAAAAAATGTTTTCGTTTATCTCTTAAAACAGAAATAGTTGCATTTTACCAACGGGACAAATCATTACTATTAGGGTTGTTGGGTTGTTTTACCTCTGAGCGGCACTTTTTTGCACACCATGGGCTAAATGGCCAGGTCACATGGACCCCAAAGGCTCAGAGAAGGTTGGGGGAAGGGACCCACTGGAAGAGCTGTTGGGAGACAGATGGTAGCCTCCCGTCAAGGCCATCCAGCGTGTTCTTTAACGTGCACAGGGTATGGCTCTCCCGCACACGAGGACACGGCTTAACGTCCCATCCGACGGACGGCGGCCTTTCCAAGCCCATCGGTGTCCCCTACTGACCGTGGGCAGGGCGGGGAATTTCGTGGAGATAAATCTCAACGCTGACCCAGCTGGGACTCGAACCTGGGAACTACAGATTACGAGCCTGGCGCGCTACCGACTGAGCCACCCCGCCCCTACTATTAGGGTAAAAGTCTCTAGCAAAAAGTCTAAGTTTCTAGCAAAAATAATCGTTTGAAATATTTTTTTATATATTTGGTATTTTCCAGCTTCTTCCGCCGCTAGAGGTCGCCTTTCGAGTTTTTATTTACCGACTTTAGCATTCTCTAACACTGGAAATTGCAGCTGATGGGGGATTCGTAAAACGTAAATATTAATATTTTTGTAGAAAAAAAAATTCAAATTCGCAACATACGGAATTCGAACCCGCAACTCCCCAGAAACATGCCAGAGCATTCTAACCTGTTGACTAAAGCTGGCTTTTTTCACAAATAATTTTATTGATTTATAGACGTATAAACGTCTACTGGTAACGCTGAGATTATCAAATACAATCGGCCCTTCACATTCGCGGGGGTTAGGGGTGCAGGACCGCAGCGAATGTGAAAAAACAGCGAATATCTCTAGCCCCCCCCCCCCCAAACCTTAACTATTAATACTGTTAACCATATTTAATACACACAAAAAAGTAAAACAATACATTGTACTGCAACAGTATGTTTTAAAAATTTAAAATTACAGTATCAACAATGTAGGCTAACACATGCACAGAGAGAGAGGCAATACATGTACAGTATTTAGTACATGTATTGCATTAGTATTTAGTACATGATAGCAATAATTTATAAATAATATCCATAAAATATATTCTAAATAATATATTTTATGCATTTATGACTAAACTTTTTTTTAGTTTTCTTTACATTTTCTATTCTACGCGCGTCGTCTGCAATTTTACGCAGTAGGCCGCAAAACAAAAAAAAATCGCATTTAATTATTGATGGCAAACTCGCGAATAATCAAATCCGCGAAAGTTAAATCCGCGAAAGTTAAACCCGCGAAAGTCGAGGTTTGACTGTATGGTTTAAATCATTAATAACGCCATTGAGGTAAATAGCGTGATGCGTTTGGATTGTATTGTTTTACCTCTGAGCGGCACTTTTTTGCACACCATGGACTAAATGGCCAGGCCACAAGTTCCCGAAGGCTCAGAGAAGGTTGGGGGAGGGGACCCACTGGAACAGCTGTTGGGAGACAGATTGCCTCCCGTCAAGGCCATCCAGCGTGTTCTTTAACGAGCACAGGGTATGTCTCTCCCGCACACGGGGCCACGGCTTAACGTCCCATCCGACGGACGGCGGCCTTTCCAAGCATCGGTGTCCCTTGCTGACCGTGGGCAGGGCGGAGAAATTTTGCGGAGATAAATCTCAACGCTGACCCAGCTGGGACTCGAATCTGGGAACTACAGATTACGAGCCTGGCGCGCTACCGACTGAGCCACGCCCGCCCCTGCGTGATGCGACTTCGTTATTTATTTCAATCTTACTCAGAGCACTAAAAAAGAAATATTTGCAACCCGAGATCATAGATGGCACCATAAGGAGCCGCCCAAAATTCACGGATAGAGTAATAGTCATTATTAGTGGAAAAAAGATAGACTGCATTAGTTTAACAGGTTAGAATACTCTGGCATGTTTCTGGAGAGTTCCCATATGTCGGCGAAATTTTTTCCACAAAAATATTTGATTTATAGACATATGTCTACAAGTAACGCTGAGATTATCAAATATTGCTTAAATCATTAATATTTTGTTAGTGCCGTAAAACAAAAAAAATATATATATTTTTTATCTCTTAAAAAAAGTTTGATTTTCTCACCCTCTTTTTGGCTAAGACGGCAAAGCCTTGTTGCCATTGTAAACTTTCTGACCATAACACTCTACTACCAAAATTTCTAATTTCCAGTGCAAATTGTTTGTAATATTCGTTTGAAATTTTAGTATTTTCCACTTTTCCCATCGCCAGAGGGCGCTATTTAAGCTATTGAAAATTTTCAAAATTGCTAATCGCAATATTTGTTCGACACCTATCCAACCAAAAAGAATTTTTCATTTAGCCATAAAAGTAAAAAAATTGATTGTCAATAGACGGACAGACAGGTGGAAAGACAGATGGACAGACAACAGTTAATGGACAGACAGACGAACAAATATTGACATCGGCAGACGACAAAGTGAGAACATTAGCTCGTTTTTCAAACGAACCTTAAAAGAAATTATTTGTTTAGTTTTCAATTACCTCATTTCACTTTTTTAGCCGTTTGCCGTCTTCTGATGGAGTTTCTCGGGAAAAAATATTAATTTATTTATTTCTTTGAGTGAAATTTTTACACCCAAATGCAGCGCAGTGAGGCATTCATAAAACATGACAGCTTTTATAGACAAATAAATTGGTAGAAATGTATAAAACTATAACAACTGAGAAGTTTTAACTTGGTAAATACACTAACTCATATAGGCTTTCGCCTCACGGTACGACAACACATGGCGTCCATAAACCATGTGACTCAATCAACCAATAGCAGTGAATCACCGAGATGCCCAGCCTCTAACTATACATGACCTCTAGAGATGACCACCAACTGATAAAATGGTCATGTAGCCGAAGTCCCTGAAATGCTATCAAAAGGTCATTGTTATTATCCCACCCGACGAAAGATATATTAATGCATATTTATTCATTTTCTTTAATTTACAAAAATTTAATTAAATTCATTTCTTAATAAATAAACCGGTAGCTTCAGAAACTTTCTTCGAGAATCATAGTTGTTAAGGATGAATTTTTTAAATTTGCTTGTGAACAATCTAAATTTAGTCTTCGTAATGCAAGGTTAATGAATGAATTCCGTAAACATATTACTTCCTTCACTGCGCCGTTTGCCTTACCGAAAATCCCTAGTCGGTAGTTGATGGTAACAACGATTACATTCCCGGAGCTCGCTAAGGCACTGCCATCGTAAGGATTCCCAGAATTCCAGTCGTAGGATTCTCCGTGGATGAAAACCATGACCGGGAATTTGGCTGAGAGGGCACCTGTAAAAGAGAAGGAAAATAATAAATATTTATATTAGCTTATTTAGCATTTGTAAGCTAACTTGCTAAGTCTAATTGTAAGCAAATCTCACTGTTTATTATTGCTCAACTCCTTTTTGTCTTCCAGAGTGTGTGCATTTCTCTATTATTTTTCTCTATTATTTTTCTGTTTTTCTCTCTTCTTATCGGTGTGTATGTCTCATCATTTGACTTTCTCTCTACCTGTGTATATTTGTTTTTTTGCAAGGTTATCTTTCATTTTACCCTTTTGTTTCCGTTTCTTTTATTCTTTCTTTCCTTTTCTCTCTCTGTCATTCCTTCTTTCTTTCATCCTTTCCTTTCTTCCTTTTTTCTATCTTTTTCTTGCCTTCTTTTTAAATCCTTTCTTTCCCTCTTTTTTATCATTTCTTTCGTTTTTCCTTGCTGTCTTTCTTTTTCTCTTCTTTTCTTTCATTTACCCTTTTCCGTCTTCCATCCTTTCTGTTTTTTTCATTTACGTCTTTCATCCTTTCTTTTTTCTCTTTCCTTCTTTTTATGCTTGTACTTCTTTTTATCATCTTTCCTTATCTTTTCACTTTTTCTCTTTCTTTTATTTTATCATCCTTTCTTTCCTTTCTTGTTGTTCTTTCTTTCTTTCTTCCTTTCCTTCTTTTTCTTTTACTGTTTTTTCTTCGCTTTCTTTCCTTTTATTCCTCCTTTTCTTCCTCTACTTTTCTCATTATTTCCTTTTTCATCCTTTCTTTCTTTCTTTCTCTTCCTGTCTTTCACCCTTTCTTTTTCTTTCCTCTTTCATTTTTTTCCTTCCTATCATTCTTTATTTCATACGTTCCTTCTTTCTCTTTTTCTTACCTTTTATTACTCCTTTCTTTCCTTTCTCTCCCTGTCGTTCCTTCTTTATTTCATCCTTTTCTTCCTTCTGCTTTTCTGTCTTTCCTGTTTTCTTTCATAATTTCTTCCCTTTTCTCCTTTCTCTACCTCTCTTTTTCGTATTTTCCTTTTCTCGTTCCGTCCTTTCCTATTTTATCCTTTCGCTTTCTATTCTGCTTTTCTTTCTGTCTGTATTTGTATATATGTTAATTCCTTTACGTGTCTGTCTGTGTCCCTTAAAGTATCTACCAGATATCTGTGTGTGTTTATTTATTTTCTTTTGTTTACATTCCCACACCTTTTCTTTCTTCCTATCTTCCTTTCTCTCTAGGTGTATAAGTGCCTCTATCTTCCTGTCTCTTTATATGTCTGTCTATGTGTCTCTATCTCTCCGTTTCACTATATCTCTATATCTACCTCTTACTATGTCTCTATATCTACGTCTCACTGTGTCTCTATATCTACGTCTCACTATGTCTCGATCTCAACGTGTGTTTACGTCTGTCTATGTCTCTCTCTCTCTCTATCTGTCTACGCATCTCTATCTCTCCATTTGTCTAAGCATCTCTATCTCTCCGTCTATCTATGCAATGACCTTATTACATAACAAGCACTGTAACAAGAACCTAAGAAAAGGTTCCGACTGGTTTTTTTTTCTCTTTGAATAATAAAAACTACTACTTTTTGAGCAAATTGTGATCAAAACAATCCGTTTAATCAACATATCGTTTCGCTATCCGAGGAAAATCATTCTGGAAAATTTGATCACCCATCTTCCGATCGAAATCGATACACCCATAAAAGTGCATCCGTCAAAAGGTTTACAAAACAGAAGTGGCAAGGAATTCTGAGGACCTTAATCCGGTCCCAGTCTATGTATTTCTATCTCTCCAGCTGAGTAAGTCTCCTATCTATCCATCTGTCAACATGTCTCCCTCTCCCCATCTGACTATGTGTCTCTATCTATCCATCTGTCTACATGTCTCTCTCTCCACCTGACTATGTGTCTCTATCTTCCCCTCTGTCTATTGTCTCTCTCTATCTGACCATGTGTCCTATCTGTCTTCTGTTTATGTGTCTCTATCTTTCCGCATGGCTATGTGTCTCAATCTGTCCATCTGTCTATGTGTCTCTATCTTTCCATCTGTGTATGTGTCCTAGCTCTCCTTATGTCTGCATGTCTCTGTCTTTCCTTCTGTCTATGTGTCTTTATCTTCCCATCTGTCTATGTGTCTATGTCTCACCATTTGTCTATGTGTCCTATGTTTCCATCTCTCTTCATGTCTCTATCTTTCCTTCTATCTATGTGTATTTTTCTCCATCTATCTACTTATCTCTTCATCTATCTATGTATCCTATTTCTCCTTCCGTCAATGTATCTCTATCTCTCCTTCTGTCTATGTGTATTTCTCTCCATCTGTCTACGTTTATTTCCCTCCATCTGTCTACGTGTATTTCTCTCCATCCGTCTGCGTGTCTCTATCTTTCCTTCTGTTCTATGTGTATTTCTCTCCATCTGTCTATGGACTATCCATCTGTCTATGTGTATTTCTCTCCATCTGTCTACGCTTATTTCCCTCCATCTGTCTACGTGTATTTCTCTCCATCCGTCTACGTGTCTCTATCTTTCCTTCTGTTCTATGTGTATTTCTCTCCATCTGTCTATGGACTATCCATCTGTCTATGTGTATTTCTCTCCATCTGTCTATGGACTATCCATCTGTCTATGTGTATTTCTATCCATCTGTCTAGGTGTATTTCTTTCCATCTCTCTATCTCTCTACATATCGCTATCTTTCCTTCTGTCTATGTGTATTTCTCTCCATCTGTCTATGTTTATTTCTCTCCATCTCTCTATCTCTCTATCTCTCTCTATCTTTCCTTCTGTTTATGTGTATTTATCTCGCCATCTGTATACGTATCTCTGTCTCTCCATCTATGTGTCCTATTTCTCCTTCTGTCTACGTGTCTCTATCTTTCCTCCTGTCTATGTTTATTTCTCTCCATCTGTCTACGTGTATTTATCTCCATCTGTCTACGTATCTCTATCTTTCCTTCTGTCTGTATTTCTCTCCATCTGTCTATGTGTATTTATCTCCATCTGTCTACGTATCTCTATCTTTCCTTCTGTCTATGTGTATTTCTCTCTATCTGTCTATGTGTATTTATCTCCATCTGTCTACGTGTCTCTGTCTTTCCTTCTGTCTACATGGCTCTATCTTTCCTTCTATCTATGTGTATTTAGTTCGCCATATGTCTACGTATCTCTGTCTCTCCATCTATCTTGTGTCCTATTTCGCCTCCGTCTACGTGTCTATCTTTCTTCTGTCTATGTGTCATATTTCTCCTTCTGTCTATGTGTCTCTATCTCTCCTTCTGTCTATGTGTCTTTATCTCCCCATCTGTCTATGTGTATTAATGTTTTGAACAACACATGTGTCTATACCTCTCCGTCTAGCTATGTTGCCTATATCCCCATCTCTCCTCTACATGTCTCTATCTTTCCTTCTGTCTACATGTTTTTCTCTCCATCTGTCTGCATATCTCTATCTTTCCTTCTACCTATGTGTATTTATCTTCCCATCTGTCTAAGTATATCTGTCTCTCCATCTGTCTATATGTCCTATCTCTCCTTCTGTCTATGTGTCTCTATATTTCCTTATGTCTATGTGTCTTGATCTCCCCATCTGTCTACGTGTCTCTACCTCTCCATCTGTCTAGTGTCCTATCTCTCCATCTCTCTACATGTCTCTTATCTTTCCTTGTTGTTCTGTCTGCATATCTCTATTTCTTCATCTGTATATGTCTCCTATCTCTCCTCCTGTCTACATGTCTCTATCTTTCCTTCTCTTTCTGTGTATTTATTTCTCCATCTATATATTTGCCTGTCTCTCCTTCTGTCTACATGTCTCTGTCTTTCCTTCTGTCTTTGTGTATTTATCTCTCCATCTGTCTATGTGTCCAATCTTTCCTTCTGTCTGTGTGTCTCTATCTCTTCGATTATTCGTATGTTCTTTGTTCCGCTTGTCTGATTTTGCTCTTTTATATTTTCTGATTCCCTCTGTTCAATGTACATTTACATGTTTTTGCTGATTTTGGGCCGTAATCTTTCAATAGAAAACTTTTGAACAACACATGTGCAACTTGAAAAACTGTTAAAAAGACTAAATATTTCTTGCACTTACGAAACAATCACTTCGAATTTTTGAAAGAAATAAAACAAGACCATTGCAACTAGTTGTTTCGATACAATGGCAGTTACCGCTAAATTGTTAAGCTTGCGGATGATACAGAATTAAAATTTAGAACATGTAATGTTGTAGATGCGTTGTGTAAACAGGATCTGGAAGCAAGAAGAAGGTTGTAGACATCCCACAAAAACTAATGTAACTTGTTAATAATGCTCCTGAAAACTCGCTTGTTTCGTGTTCTCAACAAATTATGTTTATTACTTTGCTAAAGTATTTAGTATTTTTACTAAAGTTTGAGATGAAATATTCCAAGTGCCTCTCAAAATTAGCTTTTTGTTAAAGCATCGATCTAATAGTATGCAAATCTAGTGTGTTTCATTTCTTGTTAAAATGTTTCGAGTATGCTCCGGTTTTCCATTGAATTTAAACCGAAATTTCTAAATATGAAATAAATTTCGTATGAAGAATTAATGATTATTTAATATTTTTACACTATATTCTATTTTTATAACTATATCTTAAAATTACCAGTATTTTAATAAAAGGAATATATTTTTTCCTTAAACCGCATATATAAAATATTCATATTGCTCTTTTGTGTCTATATGTCCTTCTGTCTATATGTCCTATACATATAGACAGAAGGAACTCATATAGACATAATTACATAGGAAACTCCTCAAACTACATGTTCATTTAAATCCATAATCTAACTGCAACGCAATATTTTAAGTTAATAATATATCAGATGAAATAAATAGGTCTGAAGTTATCCAATTTCGTCTTCTCCAAACAGACATAATTATTGCTGATAAATGATCATTTAACGTTTATACACTATATTCTACTTTTATAACTATTTTCTAAATTACCATTATTTTAATAAAAAAACTTATACTTTTTAAACCGCGTGCACAAAAATTTCATGTTGTTATTCTGCGTATATAGATTAGAAAACTCTTCAAACTGCATGCAAAATCTAACTGTAAAGCAATATTTTTAAGCTAATAGCATATCAGAAGTGATAAATAGGTCTGAAGTTATCCACTTTGTCCTTGCCAAGCAGAAGCATTTATTGGTGACAAATGATCCTTTAATATTCATAAACTATATCATAAATTTATAACTATTTTTAAATTACCAGTATTTTAATAAAGAAAACATATATATATTAATCTACACCGAGTACAAAGAAATGTTCGTGTTGTTATTCTGCGTATAAAGATTTGGAAATTCTTCAAGGTGCGTGTTCATGCAAATCCCTAATCTAACTGCAACGCAATATTTTTAAGGTAATAGCATATCAGAAGTGATAAATAGACCTGAAGTTATCCACTTTCCTCTTCGCCAAACAGATGCATTTATTGGTGAAAGCATTGATTTCAGTCAGAATGTTTTACGTCTTTTATGTCCCCTCCATCCGAGATGAATCGCTCTTGGTAACTTTATACCGATATTCGAAGCCAACGTCATTTATTCTGCTGGACAGTGACTAACTATCTCGCCTTATGATCACTTGATTGGGCTTTAACACGAAGTGACTGCCGATAGTTAATGTGACGGGTACTCATGAGCGACAGGAGAAGGGGACGGAGCAAGGCAGAAGGACGTCCGTCGTTGCTCCGTCGCCTTCTGCTGTGACAGGCAACCGGTGAATAATGGAAGTCTGTCGCCATTATTCACCCAGTGACTGACACAGACTGCAGCGGACAGCCTCTAACGTTGGCACGAGCCGCCAAATGCAGTAGAGCGGCAATCGTGTTGTCACCTTTGTGACCCAACCAGCCCTCCATCACCGATACAGCGCCTCGCCGAACATTGGGAAAATTGGGAAGTCTCGGACCGGAAAAACGAGAATTCTACTCCTATAAGCCTTCTAAATGAGAAAAACACAGCGTACATTTTTCCTTTTCGTACGTTATCTCGACTCTACTAGGAGAAATTTTTTAAGGTCAGCATCTACCAACCGTACACGTGAGAGTGACAGCTAATAGAAATGTGTGGTGATCTTATCAAGTTTTCTTTAAATTTTTTTTAAATAAAACTTTCTACTTTTAAAACTACTGGTAGTTTTAACAATTGATAAATTTAAATGAAGCAAATGTTTTTGTGTATCTTTTTCGGTAGTACAAAAATAATGCTTTGGCTGGAGGTAAATACTACAGAAATAGCAATTCTGGATAAAATCCTTGGGTGATATTGTTTTTTACAAACACAAAAAATTCCATACAATCTATTTATACTAAATATACCTAAACTCTCAAATTGAACGAAATAGATTTAATTGGTCAATTGTTTTATTATTAACATTTCTAAATAAAAATACTTTTTCTTTGGTGAATTAAACGTTCATCGCAGGTTTTGATGTTGATTACGAATTTGACCTCGATATGTTTCTATTATACACAGTTTTTAATAAATCAACTAATAATATGAAAATCGAACTAATAACATAAAATATATGACAAAGAACTCTAAATTTTTTTTCGAATTACTTTTTATGCCTATTAACTAATTTTGTTAGCGATCTCATTGCCTTTCATCCTTCGATCTCTTTGAAACTTGTGATCTCACGTATCGCAGATCGTATAATCATATTCGATGTACCGGATAATAATTTTACCCCTAACCATCTCCATCATAAAAATATGCCTATTTGGCATGAGTGAGAACAAAATATATAAGCAAACCACCCTTAGGTGTACCCCTAAGGGCAAACATAAGAAAATCTAAAAAATAGCAGTAAAATTGTATAAGAAACCGAAAATGGGTAGGTGTCCTCAGACAACGCTACCGTTTTAGGCCTCTTGTACTTGTTCAAAATAGTATGATCATAAAGAATCAGAAGAAATAATCTCATTGGGATTATTGCTTACAGCCTCAAAAAGTATTTTTGAGGTGCGTTTTATATGTGTATATATATGGTCGATGCCCATATATCCATTATGCCTTTATGGAGTTGTCTGTTAGTGACAAACCAGGGGGCATCGACCGCAGTTCTCAAAATCTTGTTCTGTAAGACCTGAATCTTACGAATATTAGCGGGTGTAGTATTCGCTCATATGGGTGAAGCATAGAGAATCACCGGTCTGATGATCAGATCTCACGAACCTTAGACATTAACCATATTTATATAATATTTTTTTCTAAAACATTATGGGTGGTAAAATGTATTTGAAGTTATGTTCTAGAGTTAAGAAATTATAAAAATCATCCCTTACTTTCATTAAATTTATTATTTCATAAATTAATTTCAGATTTAAGTTTCATACTATTCATTAGTGATTTATTATATTTTTTTTTCTAAAAAACGATGCGACTTGCGAGTAACGTTCGTTGAAAGAACTTTAAAGTAATGCACTACAACTTCGTGCAACAAGATCATTTTAGCTTTTTTTCGTTATAGCAAACATATGTACTAATAGAGATGAGTTCAGGCTCTGGCATTGTGTGGTTGATCTCCAGCACACCAGGCTCAACCGTTGATCAAAAGGAGAAAAGATAGGTAAGATATTAATTAGGCACGAAAATTTAATAAATATAATTTATTTAAAATTTAATTAAATTCTATTTGTTTCAAATCATATAAAATGAAATCATTTTACTTAGCGTTTATATTAAAATATTTATAAATATTTTAAATCTGGCTAACAGAATTTTTAAAAACAAAAAGTACCAATTGAATTTTAACAATTGGAATTTAATTAAAGTACATGTTAAACAAACATATTGTTACGACAGATGAACGTGCAACAATAAATTTATGATAAATGCGTTATGATCGCTCGCGTAATGCTTCAGCGTGAGAACGTCACAAACGACATCGAACGAACTTGACTGAAAGAATAAGGAAAAAGTGGTAATTATAAATAGGAGTCGGAGTGTGAAAAGAAAAGTAGTTACTCTCAGTTTGTGCACGATAAGATGGTCTAAAGAAGAAGTTTTTATGTGATATGTGCGCGGGAGCTTAAATAAGTTATTAGTGTAGATTCTACTACTGGATTGACAAGAAAAATAAGGATGATTATTCACATTTAAAAGTGTGAATGAGGAGATTTTATGTTAGTCGAACATGCAGAGCTGATTTCAAGTATTCTGTAGGAAGAGTTCATCAATTGATGTATAGTTACATTTAGTTTTGTTTACAAGAATTGGTAAGTTTATTCTCGATAGATTGCAGATTTGTTTACAAGAATTGGTAAGGTTATTCTCGATACATTGCAGATTTATTTACAAGAGTTGGTAAGTTTATTCTCGATAGATTGCAGATTTGTTTACAAGTATTGATAAGGTTATTCTCGATAGATTGCAGATTTGTTTACAAGAATTGGTAAGGTTATTCTCGATAGATTGCAGATTTGTTTACAAGAATTGGTAAAGTTATTCTCGATAGATTCCAGATTTGTTTACAAGAATTGGTAAGGTTATTCTCGATAGATTGCAGATTTGTTTACAAGAATTGATAAGATTATTCTCGATAGATTGCAGATTTGTTTACAAGAATTTGTAAGGTTATTCTCGATATATTGCAGATTTGTTCACAAGAATTGGTAAGTTTATTCTCGAGAGATTGCAGATTTGTTCACAAGAATTGGTAAGGTTATTCTCGATAGATTGCAGATTTGTTCACAAGAATTGGTAAGGTTTTCTCGATAGATTGCAGATTTGTTTACAAGAATTGGTAAGGTTATTCTCGATAGATCGCAGATTTGTTTACAAGAATTGGTAAGGTTATTCTCGATAGATCGCAGATTTGTTTACAAGAATTGGTAAGGTTATTCTCGATAGATCGCAGATTTGTTTACAAGAATTGGTAAGATTATTCTCGATAGATCGCAGATTTGTTTACAAGAATTGGTAAGGTTATTCTCGATAGATTGCAGATTTGTTGACAAGAATTGGTAAGGTTATTCTCGATAGATTGCAGATTTGTTTACAAGAATTGGTAAGGTTATTCTGGATAGATTGCAGATTTGTTTACAAGAATAGGTAAGATTATTCTCGATAGATTGCAGATTTGTTTACAAGAATAGGTAAGGTTATTCTCGATAGATTGCAGATTTGTTTACAAGAATAGGTAAGATTATTCTCGATAGATTGCAGATTTGTTTACAAGAATAGGTAAGATTATTCTCGATAGATTGCAGATTTGTTCACAAGAATTGGTAAGTTTATTCTCGATAGATTACAGATTTGTTTACAATAATTGATAAGATTATTCTCGATAGATTGCAGATTTGTTCACAAGAATTGGTAAGGTTATTCTCGATAGATTGCAGATTTGTTCACAAGAATTGGTAAGGTTATTCTCGATAGATTGCAGATTTGTTCACAAGAATTGGTAAGTTTATTCTCGAGAGATTGCAGATTTGTTCACAAGAATTGGTAAGGTTATTCTCGATAGATTGCAGATTTGTTCACAAGAATTGGTAAGGTTATTCTCGATAGATTGCAGATTTGTTTACAAGAATTGGTAAGGTTATTCTCGATAGATCGCAGATTTGTTTACAAGAATTGGTAAGGTTATTCTCGATAGATTGCAGATTTGTTTACAAGAATTGGTAAGGTTATTCTCGATAGATCGCAGATTTGTTTACAAGAATTGGTAAGGTTATTCTCGATAGATCGCAGATTTGTTTACAAGAATTGGTAAGGTTATTCTCGATACATCGCAGATTTGTTTACAAGAATTGGTAAGATTTTTCTCGATAGATCGCAGATTTGTTTACAAGAATTGGTAAGGTTATTCTCGATAGATTGCAGATTTGTTGACAAGAATTGGTAAGGTTATTCTCGATAGATCGCAGATTTGTTTACAAGAATTGGTAAGGTTATTCTCGATAGATCGCAGATTTGTTTACAAGAATTGGTAAGGTTATTCTCGATAGATTGCAGATTTGTTTACAAGAATAGGTAAGATTATTCTCGATAGATTGCAGATTTGTTTACAAGAATAGGTAAGATTATTCTCGATAGATTGCAGATTTGTTCACAAGAATTGGTAAGTTTATTCTCAATAGATTGCAGATTTGTTTACAATAATTGATAAGATTATTCTCGATAGATTGCAGATTTCTTTACAAGAATTGGTAAGGTTATTCTCGATAGATTGCAGATTTGTTCACAAGAATTGGTAAGGTTATTCTCGATAGATTGCAGATTTGTTCACAAGAATTGGTAAGGTTATTCTCGATAGATTGCAGATTTGTTTACAAGAATTGTTAAGGTTATTCTCGATAGATTGCAGATTTGTTTACAGGAATTGGTAAGTTTATTCTCAATAGATTGCAGATTTGTTTACAAGAATTGATAAGGTTATTCTCGATAGATTACAGATTTGTTTACAAGAATTGGTAAGTTTATTCTCGATAGATTGCAGATTTGTTGACAAGAATTGGTAAGGTTATTCTCGATAGATTGCAGATTTGTCTACAAGAATTGGTAAGTTTATTCTCGATAGATTGCAGATTTGTTTAAAAGAATTGGTAAGGTTATTCTCGATAGATTGCAGATTTGTTTACAAGAATTTGTAAGATTATTCTCGATAGATTGCAGATTTGTTCACAAGAATTGGTAAGTTTATTCTCGATAGATTGCAGATTTGTTTACAAAAATTTTTAAGGTTATTCTCGATAGATTGCAGATTTGTTCACAAGAATTGGTAAGTTTATTCTCGATAGATTGCAAATTTGTTCACAAGAATTGGTAAGGTTATTCTCCATAGATTGCAGATTTGTTTACAAGAATTTGTAAGGTTATTCTCGATAGATTGCAGATTTGTTTACAAGAATTGGTAAGATTATTCTCGATAGATTGCAGATTTGTTTACAAGAATTGGTAAGGTTATTCTCGATAGATTGCAGATTTGTTGACAAGAATTGGTAAGATTATTCTCGATAGATTGCAGATTTGTTTACAAGAATTTGTAAGGTTATTCTCGACAGATTGCAGATTTGTTTACAAGAATTGGTAAGGTTATTCTCGACAGATTGCAGATTTGTTTACAAGAATTGGTAAGGTTATTCTCGATAGATTGCAGATTTGTTTACAAGAATTGGTAAGGTTATTCTCGATAGATTGCAGATTTGTTTACAAGAATTTGTAAGGTTATTCTCGACAGATTGCAGATTTGTTTACAAGAATTTGTAAGGTTATTCTTGATGGATTGCAGATTTGTTTACTAGAATTCGTAAGATTATTCTCGATAGATTGCAGATTTGTTCACAAGAATTGGTAAGTGTATTCTCGATAGATTGCAGATTTGTTTACAAATATGATTCTCATCTACTGATATAAGCCTATATAATACTAAGTTCTTTTGAAGATTTATTTTTATACAGATATAGAAATGCTGTTGGTATAGAAAAGCAAATAGATTAAACTATTCGGTTTTTTTTTCTGCAAGACACTGATCTCGTGCAGGTCAACAGAGTCTCCTTTATTGAGGTTACATCTGTCTTTTGAACAATGTGACTTCCTCGTAAAAGGCTTACCTTAGACCACTGGTTCTCAACCTTTTATGCTTCACGTATTCCCTGGAAATGTGTATGTAACTGGCGTACCCCTTGTATAGATCGATAAAACTATAGTTATAATATAACAATGGGAATAAAATAAAACATATATATATCAGTGGTTCTCAACCTTTTATGCTTCACGTACCCACTGGAAATGGGCATGTAACTGGCGTACCCCTTGTATAGATCGATAAAACTATAGTTATAATATAACAATGGGAATAAAATAAAACATATATATCAGTGGTTCTCAACCTTTTATGCTTCACGTACCCACTGGAAATGTGCATGTAACTGGCGTACCCCTTGTATAGATCGATAAAACTATAGTTATAATATAGCAATGGGAATAAAATAAAACATATATATCAGTGGTTCTCAACCTTTTGTGCTTCACGTACCCACTGGAAATGTGCATGTAACTGGCGTACCCCTTGTATAGATCGATAAAACTATAGTTATAATATAACAATGGGAATAAAATAAAACATATATATCAGTGGTTGTCAACCTTTTATGCTTCACGTACCCACTGGAAATGTGCATGTAACTGGCGTACCCCTTGTATAGATCGATAAAACTATAGTTATAATATAACAATGGGAATAAAATAAAACATATATATCAGTGGTTCTCAACCTTTTATGCTTCACGTACCCCCTGGAAATGTGCATGTAACTGGAGTACCCCTTGTATAGATAGATAAAACTATAGTTATAGTATAACAATGGGAATAAAATAAAACATGTATATCAGTGGTTCTCAACCTTTTATGCTTCACGTACCCACTGGAAATGTGCATGTAACTGGCGTACCCCTTGATAGATAGATAAAACTATAGTTATAGTATAACAATGGGAATAAAATAAAACATATATATCAGTGGTTCTCAACCTTTTATGCTTCACGTACCCACTGGAAATGTGCATGTAACTGGCGTACCCCTTGTATAGATCGATAAAACTATAGTTATAATATAACAATGGGAATAAAATAAAACATATATATCAATGGTTCTCAACCTTTTATGCTTCATGTACCCACTGGAAATGTGCATGTAACTGGCGTACCCCTTGTATAGATCGATAAAACTATAGTTATAGTATAACAATGGGAATAAAATAAAACATATATATCAGTGGTTCTCAACCTTTTATGCTTCACGTACCCACTGGAAATGTGCATGTAACTGGCGTACCCCTTGTATAGATAGATAAAACTATAGTTATAGTATAACAATGGGAATAAAATAAAACATATATATCAGTGGTTCTCAACCTTTTATGCTTCACGTACCCCCTTGAAATGTGCATGTAACTGGCGTACCCCTTGTATAGATATATAAAACTATAGTTATAGTATAACAATGGGAATAAAATGAAACATGTATATCAGTGGTTCTCACCTTTTATGCTTCACGTACCCTCTGGTAATGTGTATGTAACTGGCGTACCCCTTGTATAGATAGATAAAACTATAGTTATAGTATAACAATGGGAATAAAATAAAACATATATATATCAGTGGTTCTCAACCTTTTATGCTTCACGTACCTCCTGGAAATGTGTATGTAACTGGCGTACCCCTTGTATAGATAGATAAAACTATAGTTATAGTATAACAATGAGAATAAAATTTTGTTACTAGATCTGGCGACTTTTGAGCTCTCACGGCGTGCCCCAAAATATTTTACCGCGTACCCTACGTTGAGAATTCAAGAACCTTAGACACAAGAACAACTTCAAGAACCTTTAACAACAAGAACCTTACACAATTGAAATTGACAATATTCTGTGAAATCACTTGAATGATACAATGTATCATCCCTAATAAATAGTAAGAAAATTAGCTCCATATTACGTTACACATCCAAGTGTTCAGTGCTCAGAAGAAGTGAAATTAATAACAACTTCGCAATAATTATCCCTATTCTTTAAGTATGAGCTTGCTTATTAGCAATGAATTACAACAGAATGCCTTTATATTCTTTGATGCTTTCATTCAACAATTACTGAACAAGGTTAACTAGCAAGGAGCAAAACTAACCGATAAAGCCAGTTCTCTGATTTTATGCGCATTTTGTGTTTATAGGTGTGCTTGCTTATTGTTTGTTCTTCAATATTCTTCAAAATTCTACAGTGATTTCAAAAATCATTAATGTTTAATTCGTATTGAAACAGCTATTTGGAGGTCTCTTTCTTAAAGCAGCTGGCCAGCTTTGAGAGTTATCTCAGATCAGTAGGGGTCACCGATGGGCTTTGAAAGGCCACCCTCAGTCATATGGAACGTTAAGCCGTGGTCCGTGTGCGCAGAGATCCATAACCTGTGGACGTTGAAGAAAACGATGGATGGCCCTGAAGGGAAGCTACCATCTGTTTCTTAAAAGCTGTCCAATTGGTCTCTTTCCCAAAGCCTTCTCTGAGTTCTCAAGGTTCTTGTGACCTGGCTATTTATCTGGCTGTTTACCATCAGAGTTAAAACAACCCCATGCAACTTAGGGCAGTAAAAAAAGTGTTGATTTTTTAAAGCAACAAAATATCTTTGTTTCCTTAGGGAGACGATATGTCTGCTCTTCCTTGGTAGGGGCGGGGGTGGCTCAGTCGGTAGAGCGCCAGGCTCGTAATCTGTAGTTCCCAGGTTCGAGTCCCAGCTGGGTCAGCGTTGAGATTTATCTCCGCAAAATTCCCCGCCCTGCCCACGGTCAGTAGGGGACACCGATGGGCTTGGAAAGGCCACCGTCCGTCGGATGGGACGTTAAGCCGTGGCCCCGTGTGTGGGAGAATCATACCCTGTGCACGTTAAAGAACACGCGGCCTTGACGGGAGGCTACCATCTGTCTCCCAACAGCTGTTCCAGTGGGTCCCCAACCTTCTCTGAGCCTTCGGGGTCCATGTGACCTGGCCATTTTGCACACTAATGGCCATTAGCCATTAGTGTGCAAAAAAGTGCCGCTCAGAAGTAAAACAACCCAACCCAACTGTTCCTTGGTGGAAGACGTCGAAATGTCTTATTTCTTTTGGAGCAGACCGTAGAACCTAAACTTAGTGAAGAGCCATTAAGAAAAAACACTGTATTTTTAAAGACACACAGAAAAATTCTTTACTTGAAAGAAATAATCCGTATTTCTAATGAATATCGAATTGGAAACGAAAACAATATTTTCAAGGAATTAAGAAAATATTTTGATTAAAAGACAAAAAATTATATTTTTAGTGAGTACTAGGAATTGGCAAAATCGTATAGTTATAAACGTAAAAATGTTTGGTCAAAATATTGGAAGAAATGAGTCAGATTCAGTATATTTTTCAATATTTTAGGAGCAGCGTTTTTTTCAATGAGCTGCGAGCTGAATGCGCCTGTCTTAGGGTAACAAAATGTCTGTTTCTTTGGGTGGGGAGAAATAAAATATTTTGATTTTCTTAAGGGGGGAAAATTACAGTGTGTCATATTATCTTAATTCTTTACGACTGCGAAATGTCTTTGTTTCCTTAAGACAGCGGGTTGGGTTGCTTTACCTCTGAGCGGTACTTTTTTGCACACCATGGGCTAAATGGCCAGGTCACAAAGACCCTGAAGGCTCAGAGAAGGTTGGGGGAAGGGACCTACTGGAACAGCTGTTGGGAGACAGATGGTAGCCTCCCGTCAAGGCTATCCAGCGTGTTCTTTAACGTGCACAGGGTATCGCTCTCCCGCACACGGGGCCACGGTTTAACGTCCCATCCGACGGACGGCGGCCTTTCCAAGCCCATCGGTGTCCCCTACTGACCGTGGGCAGGGCAGGGAATTTTGCGGAGATAAATCTCAACGCTGACCAAGCTGGGACTCGAACCTGGGAACTACACATTACGAGCCTGGCGTGCTACCGACTGAGCCACCTCCCGCCCCTTTAAGACAGCGGAATGTCTTTCTTTCGGTAAAGTGGAAAAATATCTTTGCTTCTTTAAGAGGGCAAAATATCTTTGCTCTCTTAAGACGGAGAAATGTCTTTCGTCCTTAAGTCGGGAAAAGTGTCTTTGCTTCTTTAAAAGGGCAAAATATCTTTGCTTACTTAAGACGGGAAATGTCTTGCTTGCTTAAGACGGGAAAAATGTTTTTGCTTCTTTAAGAGGGTAAAATATCTTTGCTTACTTAAGACGGAGAAATGTCTTGCTTGCTTAACCCTTTCACGACCAAGGGAAACATTTTTCCCATTTTAAAATTGGTGATTGTCGTATTTAATTATAACCTTATCTGCATTTTTTATACAGAATGTCAAAATAGAACGTATGCCAAATACAATTACGTAAACGGGAACGTTTAGAAAACAAAAACAGAACTGTCAGAACGCATAATATATGTGCTATGTGCAATGTCCATCTTTGCCTCACTACCAAAAGAAATTGCTTCGCAGAATATCATAATTAGCACATCATTTTGTATAGTAATTTTATTTCATAATTTTGTATTATTTTAGTTAACATTTTGTTCTAATAAACCAATAAATAAAAGACATTGCATAATAAGCCTAACTATAATTTGTGTTACCTTTATAGTCCATTTGGAAAAATATTTCCCATAAAATTCCAAAAAAACTACACATTGTTATGTATTTTTCTTATGATTTTTATTTATTTTACGTCTAAACAAACTAAAATAAATAGTTACATACTAATATTTACTCTTAGAAACCTTATGGTCCTGAAAGGGTTAAGACGGGAAAAATGTCTTTGCTTCTTTAAGAGGGCAAAATCTCTTTGCTCTCTTAAGACGGAGAAATGTCTTTCGTCCTTAAGTCGGGAAAAGTGTCTTTGCTTCTTTAAAAGGGCAAAATATCTTTGCTTACTTAAGACGGAGAAATGTCTTGCTTGCTTAAGACGGGAAAAATGTCTTTGCTTCTTTAAGAGGGCAAAATATCTTTTGCGCTCATAAGACGGAGAAATGTTTTGCTTGCTTAAGACGGAGAAATGTCTTTGCTCTCTTAAGACGGAGAAATATCTTTGCTTCTTAAGACGGAAAAATGTCTTTTGCTTCTTTAAGAGGGCAAAATATCTTTGCTTCCTTAAGACGGAAAAATATCTTTGCTCCCTTAAGACGGAAAAATATCTTTGCTTCCTTAAGACGGAGAAATATATTTGGTCTCTTAAGACGGAAAATGTGTTGCTTCTTTAGGACGGAAAATGTATTGCTTCTTTTAGACGGAAAAAATGTCGTTGTTTCTCAAGTCGGAAAAATGTTACTTCTTTAAGTCGGAAAATATCTTCCTTCAGTAAGATGGGGAAAATGTCTTTGCTTCTTTGAGAGGGCAGAATGTCTTTGCTCTTCTTAAGACGAAAAAATGTCTTAGCCTCTTTTTAAGACGGAATATGTCTTTTCTTCTTTAAGGAGAAAAAATATCTTTGCTTCTTGAAGAAGGAAAAATGTCTTTCTTTCGGTAAGATGGCAAAATATCTTTATTTCTTTAAGATGGCAAAATGTCTTTGTTTTGTTTTTTAGACGGCTAAATGTCTTTGCTTCTTTAAGACGTAAAAATGTCTTTGTTTCTTTAAGACGGCAAAATATTTTTGTTTCTTTAAGACGACAAAATGATTTTTTTGTTTCGGTAAGGCGACAAAATATTTTTGTTTCTTTAAGACGACTAAATGATTTTTTTGTTTCGGTAAGGCGACAAAATATATTTGTTTCTTTAAAACAGCAACATCCGTATATGCTTCTTTAAGACGACAAAATATCTTGTTTGTGTAAGTTGGCAAAAATATCGTTGTTTCTTTAAGACGACAAATATCTTTCTTCTTGTAATGAAATGTCTTTGTTTCTTTAAGACGGCAAGATGTCTGTTTCATCAAGATGGCAAATGTTTACACTGAAATGGCATTCTGCTTCATTCCGGCTCGATCTTGTCGCCCCCTCCCCTTCACTAGTATCACTTGCCTCCCCCCCCCCCCACTTTACTCTTTTCTATCCAAGCTGATCCCTGGCTACATACATATATTAATTTATCATATCCATTCTTCTTTACCACTGGTATAAATTACAATATCAATTTCATTCTGATGTGTTACAGCTTTAATATAATTCAAACACAAAACACAATTTCATTAAACGCTCTCCTGGTGTCACACATTTTAATAATATTTCCCTCTTCGAAGTTAAAGAACGTCAACATCATTAAGCAATCTTTTGTCTGCAATGTTTACATTAATTTTCCTTTCGATAAAAAGACTGACAACACTTAATTCACTCTTATTAAACCCTCATCCATAAATCTAATTAGCGTTAAATATAAATATCATATCCCAAAAAATCTGCTTCGTGTATATCGATCTATTTCTCCAAGGCCTTCTAGGTAGGACTGAGCTTGGACAGCTCTTGAGCAAAATGAGTTATATAGATACAGATGTTAATATCTTGTATTTTTTTGTTTTAAAAATAAAGTGACGGATGCATATTTTAAAAGGTAAGTGATTAAATTCAAATTAGTAATAATATCTATTTTTTTTAATTTGAGTTGCTTTATTTCATAGTTATTAAAATATATATTCTGCTAAAAAATATTAATTTTTAAAGAAATCACCTTCTGTTTCACAAAATACTAATTCGTAGTTCGCTTCAGAAAACTAGCTTTAATTTCCACTGTGACATCCGTCTGTAAATAGTCAACTCTTATTTTTTGAAATATGCATTATGCATTAGAATCTGCATTTTTCTGAATATCCGAAAAATTCTAATTTCTACTTTTAGAAGCGCTAAAATTAATTACTGACAACATTTTGAGCAGTTATTATAAATATTTTAATAATACATTTGAATTTTGGGTGGTAGAATATGTTCGTCAAGACGTTTACGTTGATAGTGCCAATTTTCCCTCTTAAGTTCAGGTATTATGAAACACAAATGTTTCTAAAGAGATAATGAAAATTTCATTTTGGCTTGGGTAGGAATCATTGAAATAATACTATTTAATTATAAGTATCATCTATTAGTTCAAATTGTTACCGTTGGAAATTTAAAGTCATTAAATACAATTAAATTCTAGGTAAAATGTTAGTATTCCATACGGGTTGGAATTGATCTCAGTCGATAGCGCTCTAAGCTCGTAACTGCGTTTCCTACGTTCGAGTCCCATCTGTGCCGGCGTTCAAATTTATCCCCACTGAACTCCAGTTGCAGTACCAAGCTGAAAACACTGGTTCTCGTCCGGTTACCGAAGTTAAACAACTTTGGGTGCGATCAGTGCCTGGGAACACCGCGTGCAGTTGGCAAAAAAAAGTGGTCTGTTGAGTCAAAAAAGTGGTCTTGTTGCAGTGGTCTGTTGAGGACCCGCCATCCTCACAGATCCTTCTACTATGGCGTATTTAACTGACAGACTCCTGTCAGACCTCTGTGGCAAACAGCTGCTTGACAAGGTATTTGTTTCAAACTCCACGCTGCCCTCCGACCAGAAGGGAAAAACCGCCGTGCGTCAAATAGCATCGTTAAACCGTTGGCAGGGAGAGCCATACCCAACGCCATGACAGATATTTTGATGATGTAGATACCGAGGGAAATTTTTTAATATATTTTAGTGTATATTACTGCAGGTTGCTTTAAGATATACATATAAAACAATAATAATAAATGTGAAAATAATTTAATATGCATTCACTTTAGACTTTTACTATTATTTTAATCGGTATTATTGCTGTAAGAATAATATATTTAATATTATATTAATATTTTGGGTATATTCTAACTACTTGCAGTAATATAATAATGAAGTTTGGTTAAATTTTCCCTCCTTACGTGATGTCATCGAAATAGCTGTCATTGAGGTAGCCTTGGCCAAACCATGTGCACTTTAAAGTATGGATGTCTTGGTGGGAAGCTGCCATCTGTCAGCTATGGGGGGCCCTTCCGAAACCTTCTTTCGGTCCTTATGACCTGGTCCTTTAACCCATTGTGTGCAAAAAGTAGAGCTCAGAGGTAAAACAAGCCAACAACAAGCATCCCACATCCATCCGAGGCGATATGGAATATCATTTTCCAACTTCACCTCTGGCGTTATATTATTTTTTCTGGTTTGTTTGAGAGCAGTTGAGATATATTCCATCTAAATAAGCTGTACCTTAACAACTCTCGACCAAATGGAAATGCATTTTTTTTTTATTTTTTATTGAACATCGTATTTAATATATTCATAATGAATATGATCCTACGAAGCCAGGGGCTTATCTGCAGCAAGTTTTATATTATATGGATCAATTTTATGGTATATAATGAAATCATTTACAATCACAAATAGTACATTATTTCACAGAATGTAAATGATTATCAAATAAAATGAGTACAGAAAAATGAAAACAAGCATTTCATTTGTAAAATATAAAAATTGAAATATCGATTTGACATGTTTTCAAATAACCAATTTTTTTGTTTTATTTTTAATAGTGGCATATATTTTAAGCTGTAATACCGAGGAAAATAACCGATCTGTAATTTTATCTGTAATTTATAGATTTTATAGGCACATCTTCCAATCCTATCGCAAAGATTATTAATATGGGTCTTCCATCTAAATGCTTATTAATAATTAAATTTAAATAATTAAATCATGTTGCCTGTTCTAAATCTGGGCAGATACAATCATCGCTTTCCTCAAATTAAAAGGTGTTTCGTTTATAAATGTATTGGAGTGAGCCTTGACAGATTCTACCTTGTAATTTTTATACCAGGTGAGGGGATATACATAACTTTGGTCGTATTACTCGTCAAATAAATATGATTTTTATTTAACCATTTGGTTGTTCTGTTAAGATCAAATTGGGAATTGTAAATAATTGTTTCCAAATTATAACCATAATTGACTAATACAATATCATCGGCGTATAGAAAGATAGAGCCAGTAAATTTAATATCTAATAAGTCGTTAATATATATTAAGAATGGTAATGGACTCAACATTGACCCCTGAGGTACACCATACTGTGAAGCGAAAGGAGAGCTTTTGTAGTCTTTTATTTTGGTAGTAATGTATTGATCATTTAACTAAGCTTTGAACCACCTGGGTTGAGTTGCTTTACCTCTGAGCGGCACTTTTTTGCACACCATGGGCTAAATTCCCAGGTCACATGGACCCCGAAGGCTCAGAGAAGGTTGGGGGAGGGGACCCACTGGAACAGCTGTTGGGAGACAGATGGTAGCCTCCCGTCAAGGCCATCCAACGTGTTCTTTAACGTGCACAGGGTATGGCTGTCCCGCACACGGGGCCACGGATTAACGTCCCATCCGACGGACGGCGGCCTTTACAAGCCCATCGGTGTCCCCTACTGACCGTGGGCAGGGCGGGGAATTTTGCGGAGATAAATCTCAACGCTGACCTAGCTGGGAGTCGAACCTGGGAACTACAGATTACGAGCCTGGCGCGCTACCGACTGAGCCACCCCCTTGAACCACCTGAGTTTACCTCTAATGCCAAGTAGCATATTAATCTAATGGTTTATTACAGTGATTTAGAATATTATTGCAGACTAGTTTTTCAAAACCCTATTTTACAATTTATTTACAAAAATTAATAATTATTAAAATCTATAATTATAGAAAAAAATAGTAGCAATGCAAAAGTAAATTATGAAATAATTTACAATTAATTACTACCATTTGAAATAAATAATATCAGTTAAACTTTTAGAATTTAAAAGTAATTTGCTCTAAACTTTGCGCATTTTTCAATTATTCTACTTTTGTTCGAGAGCTGTTCAGGCTGTCCTACCGAAGCCAGTGACTCTGCCTTTTTCTTACAAACATTTTCGGTGTTTTAATATAGACCAGTTTTTTAAATAGTATTACACAATTTATTTTCGATAATCAATAAATATAAAAAGTAAAAACTAACTGTAATACAAAAGTAAAATGCGAAGTGATTTAAAATTTAAAATTAATTAATGGTGATTTAAAAGCTACCCTTGGTTAAACTTTTAATAAATATACTTAATTTTTCTGAAAATTTGCTTATTGTTCAAGAGCCATTAATTAAACTTTTAGAATTTTTTCTTAATCTTGATCTTAAGTTCTTTATACAGTATTAAATTATCTTTTCGTTCGAGAGCTGTTCAGGCTGAGTCTTACCCAAATGAGTTCTCCTTGCAAGCAACTTTTTCGATCATTATAGTCTAGTTTCACAAAAGAGAATTATACAATTTATTTGCTGAAATGAATAACTATTAAAAACAATAAAAATACTTAAAACTATCAGTAGTGTAAAAGTAAAATAAGAAATAGTTTAAAACAAATAATGTTTTAAATAATAACCATTAACTAAACTTTTAGATATTTTACTTAATAGCTCTAATCTTTTCGAATTATATATCATTTACTTTTTATCCTACATAAGTAAGCGACTCTCCTTCTTCTGCAAGCATCTTCGTTTTCAATTTTTCAGGATTTGGAACTAATATTAACATCAAAAAAGGTAACAAATCCTCTCACACTATCGCACTGAGCTATAATATTCATTAGATTCTTCTTTGCTCACCTGTGAGCCAGTGAGGATGCTGAAATCTTAATGACTAGGAATTTCAGTGGAAGGATAGTAAAGAACAAACCCCATTTTCAGGGCATCTCCATATTCCACAGCACCAGCCGTGGCCTACGGGCATACCTTGGTTCTTGACATCGCATTTGCATGCACGATGAACCGCACTCTTTGTTATCTTTGCTGCCAAGTTCATATATTCGCCTGATAAATATTTCATGCGTTGCAGGGAGTTGTCTGTTATAAGTTAGGCGAGGATAGCGCCGAGAGTCGCGCTGTGCGGAGCTATTGTGCTTCTACTTCCTTCAGTCGTGTTATTCCCATGTGAAGATTGGCTTCGGAGCACAATTCGTCTTTGAATAGGAATTTAAAACCTTTCACTGGCGGTATATGATTTCGCCTAGTGAATAAAATTAGTTTTGAGAATTAAACAGAAACTGCTATATCGTAGAATTATTGTTTATGATACAGAAGAGTAGAATTATTGTTTATGATACAGAAGAGTAGAATTTTTTTTAATTTAAATGTTCCAGATTTTAATATTTATGTCGCAACAAAGTTTACAGAAATTTCTATAACATTTAATTCTAATGCAGGTTAAATAATTTATTTACCTTATCACAACTGATATAATGCATGTATTCTACAAGTGTATTGGTCTTTTAATTATATTTATTCCAGTTTTCCGAACTTTTCGCTAACCAAAGCCTAACAATTTAAATTCCACTTTCATGTTGTACTAAATCTGAAGAAATACAATCGAACTTGAATAAATCCTGGAAAACTTACATAATGGGAAATCTAAATATACCTGGTGGCGCAGTACTGACTTCCCATTTTAAAACAGCCTTACTCAAATCCTTCGAAAGCTACCAGTTAAAACTTTACGAAGAAATCAATATTTTTTTTAACTAATGACTTCAGAATTTTTTTTAAATAGCAAGAAACCCAATGTTGAGAGGTTTCTAACTCCCCATTATATTTTTTATATATATCTCAGAATATTGGAAGATAGTTCTCTAAAAAACAGAGTATACAATCATCCTTTAGTATAGATTTCGTTCTGCGTTTTGAATGGAAAAAAATTTACAATGAGCAGTATTGATTTTTGTAGCAAAATGTGTTTTACCTGAACTTCCCCAAATGACAATCTTAATTCTCTTAGCTATATTTATGTTATGGAAGATAAGAAACTAACTGTTGTTTGTAACTTGTTTGATCTGTTGAAGTCTGTTTTCGAAGTCTCTTTCGATGCAGAAAGAAAAGCAAATTGGGATCCAAGAGTACTGGATCACAAAATGCTTTACTCTTCTCAAACTGAAACTTTTAAAAACTCAGAAGAACTTTAATTTTAATTTTTCCTATATTGTTATTTGTTTGTCATACTCTTCGCTTGGTATAGCAGGAAGCCCAAAGATGAAAAGCATCTAACCTTCCACAACATTTTTGTCTAATGCGTAATGTCTATCTAAATGAAACAAATCCAGAAATTGTAAGTGATTTTTTTTTACTTTAAACACAAAGAATTGTTATTGAAATGCAACAATAGAGTGATTTAAAATATTAATTATTTGAAACAGTAGAAGGTCTGCCTTCATGACCTTGACCGACATAATTCAATGTCAATCGACGTTTCCATTGCAATATTGCTTTTCGCATTTGATCTTGAGCATTTGATCTTTTCGCATTTGATCTTGAGCATTTGATCTTAAAACCCAACATTCTCCAATCATTGAAACAGCAATGACAGGCTGCACATTATGGTGTTGCCTGTCACTGCGAGCTGAATCAAATAACTGATGAAAATAAAATATTTTTGACATTATTCGTAATCAAGCGCTATAATTGTTCGAATTCTTCACGTTAATTAAATATTTTCAGGAAGTATGTTAAATGTGTTTAAAGATTTAACTACGTAGTTTTGATCAATCTGAGTAGAGACTATTTTAAAATGGGACAGAAACTGATATATCGTAGGATTATTGTTTACGTGTGGAACAACAGAATTTTTCAGAAAACAACCGGTAGAAAGTTTTAGTAAAAATTTAAATAAATTATATTTTAATAAACAATAAATAAATTATTTTTATATTTAAAAACATGTTTTATACGAGATTTGC
The DNA here is from genome assembly GCA_038380435.1 of Ryuthela nishihirai. NCBI lineage: Eukaryota > Metazoa > Arthropoda > Arachnida > Araneae > Heptathelidae > Ryuthela > Ryuthela nishihirai. Next base: position 48,460,936 of record JAWZYU010000022.1, read on the forward strand.
TCTCTAACAATGTTATTAATATATAAATAAATTGTGTTCCAAAAATTACTTCTAAAAACACATGCAGTTTGAAACAATTTTAATATTTATGTTGCAGTAAAGTTTATCGAATTATAAAGTAAGGCTATAATGTCACGTACGGAGGGAACATTTTTTAAATTTTAACTGTAATAAAAAAATATTTAAATTTTTTGTTTATACTAAATCTGAATAAATGCAATAGAAGTTGTATGCAAGCATTTTTGGGATACACCAAAAAATTAATATAATATTAAATATATTATTTATGGCAATAATGTAAAATAAAAAATAAAACACTTAACTGAATACATATTTGATTATTATTACATTATTATTGTAATTAATTATTGTTTTATTCATTTGTTAGGTATATTTTAAAGCAACCTGTACTAATATTAAAAAATTATTGTAAATGATTTTCTCCGTATGTGACGTTATTAAAAGAGTTGTCATGGCTTCATTATCAAGGAATGACATCTTCATTATCAAGAAATTCTTCTGGAATGATGCAGAAATGCTGCATTCGTTTTTCAAGAGTGTTGGATTTTAATTAAGTTTTTCCAGTTTTCCGAACTTCACGACACCGAAGTCTATCAACTGAGATATATGATTTCTTCATGCCACAAAGGTTCAGTTGAAACTTCAGTTGAAGAAACATTCTTTCACTTTTACAATAAAATTCTTTATAATAATGCTTTCGACACTTTGATTTTTGAAAACATTTTAAAATACGATCTTATTTGTTCGCTTGAAGTGGTGTAACTGATTTTTCACTTCTGTTAACACGTTTTTTGACTCTAATGCATTTTTATTTTTCGTATCATCGAATTCATTCTAAAAGATTTTTCAGATTTCATAATTTTTGCCATACATGTTATTCCCACTGGTAAACAACTTATACTTATTTCTCTTTTATGTTCAATATATATTTATGACATCGTTTTCTATGGCTTTATTTTTCTTCCGTTCGAATGGTAGAAATTGGTTTTATTTAAATAGTTTTTTGGAAAAAATAAAATTCCACAAAACTATTTATTGATTTATTAACTTCTGAGTCAAACAAGGAAACTCTGTTTGACAGTCTTTTCCTAACTTCACGAGAAATTGGGAAATATTTTTGTTAAACTCTTCTTATATTTTTGGATGACTTATAGCAGTGTTCTAAATGTCATATAACCAAAAGACAAAATATTTTTCACTGAACGAAAATCATGATGAAGTCAAAAATTAAAAAGAAATATATTAGAAAATATTTCAGTACACTGTCATATTATTTGAATGGAAAATCATCACACTCAGAGCGCCCTCATTTTGAAAATATGTTTTTACGGGAAAATGTCACTGGCGATAATTGAAGATTTCACTCAAATCTTTCTGATTTTAGATTTTGGATAATTTTCTTCTGATATTTAAAGGGGCGGGGTGGCTCAGTGTACAGCGCATTGATCGTAATCTGCAGTTCCCAGGTTCGAGTCCGCATGGGCCAGCGTTGAGATTTATCTCCGTAAAACTCCCCGCCCTGCCCTGGATCAGTAGGGGACACTGATAGGTTTGGAAAGACCACCGTTCTCGATGTGACGTTCAGCGGTGGTCCCGTGAGCACATTAAAGGACACGCTGGATTGCTTTGATGGGAGGATACTTACCTGTCTCCCAACAGCTTTTCAGTGGGTCATCTCCCCTCCCCAACCTTCTCTGAGCCTTCGAGGTTCTTATGACCTGGCCATTTAGCCCATGGTATGCAAAATAAGTGTCACTCAAAGGTAAAACAGCCTAACTTGTGATATTTAAAGTGTTATGGAGCCTGAAACGTTTAAAAGCATCATCGCTGTTGTGTTTTAGTGGGCTTTTGAAGTAAATTATTATCAGTGATGATGCTTTTTTAACGTTTGATTTTTTATTTCTCTAAGTAGGTGAGTGTTATACTTATATTATATATGCAAATTTTAATCCTCGATTTTCAACACCATTCTTTTAATATTCATAAAATGATACTTTAATATACATAAAATTGATCTAGCATCAAAGTTTTTGCACTCGTTCTCAACAATTTTAATGTTGATTCAATACATTAACTTCTAAATTTTTACTTATTTTATTAAGCGGTTAGTTTTAATAAATATGATATAGTAATTTACTTCAAAAGCCCTCTAAAACACAAATTATAATTATTAAACAAACCGCTCAATAAAATAAACAAAAATATAGAAGTTAATGTAATGAATAAATTAACTTTAAATTGCTTAGAACGAGTACAAAAACTTTTATGTTAACTCTATCCATTTTATGAATATTAAAAGAATGGTGTTGAGAGTCAATAGTTAAAATTTGCATATAAAATATAAGTATAACACTCACCTACTTAGAGAAATAAAAAATTTACTTTTAGTTGGATAGATTAGATTAACACGACGAGTCATCGGTTTAACACGATCTCGTTCCTTTATTTTTATCAGTAAGATTATTTTGTTATTATTTTGGACGAATATGACAACATATCTCACAATACTGCAATGAAAGCAGAACGTGAAACAATGAAGCCTGGATTATGGTATTACGAGGTTCAAATAAAACACGGAGAAAGTGAATTGCGTCATTTACTCGTTCGAACGAGGAGTTATCTTCAAAAAACGATAGATGTTTCCAGTTGTTCTCATCTGGCTTGTAATAACTGAATGATTTAGTTTTTTGGAAGAATTGGTGAAGGTATTACGAGGCTAAAATATAACACGGAGAAAGTGAATTGCGTCATTTACCCGTTCGAACGAGGAGTTATCTTCAAAAAACGATAGATGTTTCCAGTTGTTCTCATCTGGCTTGTAATAACTGAATGATTTAGTTTTTTGGAAGAATTGGTGAAGGTATTACGAGGCTAAAATATAACACGGAGAAAGTGAATTGCGTCATTTACCAGTTCGAACGAGGAGTTATTTTCAAAAAACGATAGATGTTTCCAGTTGTTCTCATCTGGCTTGTAATAACTGAATGATTTAGTTTTTTGGAAGAATTGGTGAAGGTATTACGAGACTAAAATATAACACGGAGAAAGTGAATTGCGTCATTTACCAGTTCGAACGAGGAGTTATCTTCAAAAAACGATAGATGTTTCCAGTTGTTCTCATCTGGCTTGTAATAACTGAATGATTTAGTTTTTTGGAAGAATTGGTGAAGGTATTACGAGGCTAAAATATAACACGGAGAAAGTGAATTGCGTCATTTACCCGTTCGAACGAGGAGTTATCTTCAAAAAACGATAGATGTTTCCAGTTGTTCTCATCTGGCTTGTAATAACTGAATGATTTAGTTTTTTGGAAGAATTGGTGAAGGTATTACGAGTCTAAAATATAATACGGAGAGTGTGAATTGCGTCATTTACCAGTTCGAACGAGGAGTTATCTTCAAAAAACGATAGATGTTTCCAGTTGTCCTCATCTGGCTTGTAATAACTGAATGATTTAGTTTTTTTGGAAGAATTGGTGTGAAGCAGTAATATTTGGCTTTGTTCGCGACAGTCTAAGAAAACATTTATTTGGTGTCTGCGCGGGAGTATTAAAAGAGTTTATCAATGTAGATCTTGTTAGTGAACTAGTAAAAAAAGGTAAACTAAAAATAAAAGGAATTGTTTCTGTATCGTTGATACTTTTTATTTTACTGGTTAAACAGATAGTCTGGTAATTTTGATTATCAGGATCACGTTCTACTTACTAATAGCCGCACAATATTAATAAAACTCTTGTGCTTATTAAACAGTATTGTATTTAGTTGAAATGAACTCTAAGATTTAAATAATGTTCGAGAGATTTTGTGTTGGGTTGTTTTACCTCTGAGCGGCACTTTTTTGCACACCATGGGCTAAATGGCCAGGTCACAAAGACCCTGAAGGCTCAGAGAAGGTTGGGGGAAGGGACCCACTGGAACAGCTGTTGGGACACAGATGGTAGCCTCCCGTCAAGGCCATCCAGCGTGTTCTTTAACGTGTACAGGTATGGCTCTCCCGCACACGGGACCACGGCTTAACGTCCCATCCGACGGACGGCGGCCTTTCCAAGCCCTTCGGTTTTCCCTACTGACCGTGGGCAGGACGGGGAATTTTGCGGAGATGTTCGAGAGATTAAGTTTCACTATTTCAGATAATAAAACCTATTCAAACTAATAAAACCATCATGGCTGCTGTTTTGTGGGGTGAGAAGGATATGGCCCCAGTATCACTTGCGTTTTGACTGCAAAGTTTACTTTCAGTAGGGCAAACAACAACTTATTAGAATTCATGCGATTGTGATAGGAATTTTCAAAGTAATTTTGCTAATGAAATAAACGCTGACTACTAGATGAGTGAAAAATATTTCAATATCAAATGTTAGTAAAAAGATGAACTCTTCGTCGATCATCTCACGTGTTGACATTTGTTTTTTCGCTACGATCTCGGAAATGTTCACGAAAGACTGTTTTTTAACGTCAAATCTGCCGATAGGCAAAATTCCGTCATATTGATATATTGTGGTAATGCACGAAACTTTAGAACAGTTTAGTTGGGTTGTTTTACCTCTGAGCGGCACTTTTTTGCACACAATGGGCTAAATGGCCAGGTCACATGGACCCCGAAGGCTCAGAGAAGTTTGGGGGAGGGGACCCACTGGAATAGCTGTTGGGCGACAGATGGTAGCCTCCCGTCAAGGCCATCCAGCGTGTTCTTTAACGTGCACAGGGTATGGCTCTCCCGCACACGGGGTCACGGCTTAACGTCCCATCCGACGGACGGCGGCCTTTCCAAGCCCATCGGTGTCCCCTACTGACCGTGAGCAGGGCGGGGAATTTTGCGGAGATAAATCTCAACGCTGACCCAGCTGGGACTCGAACCTGGGAACTACAGATTACGAGCCTGGCGCGCTACCGACTGAGCCACCCCCGCCCCTTAGAAGAGTTTAGCAAAAGTTGTTTTGCTCTAGAAATTATTTTGTCTCCCATTCGTTCAGAAGGATTCAAATAAACATTTTTTCCCTTAATGAATAGGCGAGTAATTCCAATGCAGATAAAATGTTATTAATTTAAATAAAATCTTTCAGCTTTTATAGCCATATTGAAAATAGATAATTTTTTATAGTAAACAATTTACTGCTAGATTATTTTCTAACTGCGTAGAGTTAACTTTACGTTTTTGGCATGCTTTGCTTATAATCGAAAAGCTTCTCTGAATATTCTTTAATTACTTTATATGAATTCAAAAACGTGTATCATTTTTCAAGTAGAGTTCCAATTTTTAAAATTTCCGATTTGATCACATTCCGATGACATCACACAGAGTAACGCAATTCTGTCTGAATATTTTTTCACTACATTACTATAGAATTTCTAATTAAATTCGATCGATTTAAAGCACCATTAAGTTTATTTCAACTTATGTTTTTACCAACTATGTTAATAATCGTAATGAAAGTAATAAAAATATAATTTTTCGCCGCCATGAGCAGTGATTTAAATTCCATTGCTTTTGCTTTGATCACAAACTCGTTTGCAAAACAGAGATTTTCCCCCTCGACATTATTTAGTTTTTAATAGTAATTTGAAACTGCTGCTGTAATTTTCTAATACGTAGTGGCCGAGTGGTTAGCACGCTTGGCTATTGATCTAAGGGAGCTGGGTTCGAACCCCGGGTAAGGCATGGATGTGTGTGTTGTTTTCTGCTGAGGTCCTGCCATCCTCTCAGACCTTCTACTGTGGCATATAAACTGACAGGCTCCTGTCAGACCTCTGTGGCAAGCAGCTGCTTGAGGGGGTATTTATTATTATTTATTAGACTATGACGAACTGACGTGTGTTTTTATTCCCATGAATCACTACAGTATAAACAAGGAATTTAAATTATCAGTTACCTGAGATAATGCTACATTTTTTACTGGGTACAGTCGGTCAAAAAAGTATCCGAACACTATGGTTGATCACAGAATTCAGAAAAAAATATCTGGCAACAATTTTTTTAGAAATTAGTGATCTGGCAACTTCTTGTCACGTGACACAACTTCCCAGATCACTAATTTCAAAAAAAATTGTTGCCAGATATTTTTTCTGAATTCTGTGATCAACCATAGTGTTCGGATACTTTTTTGAGCGACTGTACATTGTCGTGTTTCCAGAGCGATCGGTTTCTGAAATTTTTATATGACAGGTTTACTTTTTCAATCTGGAATGGCATTATCATTTTGTTTACATTTAATAGTTAGTCTTAGGAGTTCGCTTCGTAAATCTTACAGGCGATCGATCTTAACAGGCATCTGAAAAATATTTACCTCATATCTTAGCATGTGCGCATCGAATTTATCTTCATTCTGACAATGCAGCACACACTTCATACTAATTTTTGTTTCTAATTCGAATGTATATGAAACAATGTTTTTCTTCTTCTTCGAAGGATTACTCATGTAGTTTGCTACTGCACAGTTCGGCATGAAAACAAAAAGCAACAATTACCTGAAAGTTTGCTACTGCACAGTTCGGCATGAAAACAAAAAGCATCAATTACCTGAAAGACTTCACAGAGAGAGAAATTCGCGAAGCGAAAAGCAAAGAAAAACATGAAAGGACTTACGATTATGTAAGTACATTAGATGAGCTCTCCCCAATATGACGTCATGCCCCCTAAGCGACACTCGAATGGCCTTGGTAAAACAGAGCCTTGTGGCGCCACCTTCTATATCTTATCTTGACTTATAGGTATATCCACAAAAATAATTAATTGTGTCACTTATTAAATGTTGTAATAAGATTCCCTTTAAGCTTTGAGCAGAGTCTGTAAGAATTGCAATACAATTATTTGAAATATAGACAAGAATTGTGAAACGTTCTTTTGATGGTTTAACTTTATGCTGATGGTAGACAAATATTTCTGTTTAGTTTAAATTGTTATTTATGTGGGATCTAATTACCTTTGTAATTAAATTAGTTTATTTATAATTTGGTTGGTAATCATTTTATTTTTGAACTCACGCTCAGTTTTCTATTTAAAAATTTGTAACAATATTTAGACATACTTTTGTCCTTATTAGAACTTGAGAACAGATCTTATCATCTCAGTATTGCTAATTAAAATTTTCGAAAATAGTGACAATTGGGTTTTTACAATAAACACTTTAATTGTTGTATACTGATATTAAAACTGGCTTTGTTTACAAAGCTATCGGCGTCTTTTCTGATAATATCAATTCTTTGGTAGGAAGGAAATTCAATATGAAATGTTTATCTAGTATTATAGTAATGTTACAAATATATAATGAATACTTCACACCTTAAAAGCCAACATTGCACTGTGTGTTTAGACATAGTAAACAATACTTAGCCCCGCATTATAGGCCTAATACGGGAATGATTACCGATTTGCTTCTAGTTAGCTTTACGATAGACTAGTTCACATACAAAGGGAATATGCGAGTCGCAATACGGAATTTAAACATCAGTAAGCCTAATACGAAATATCTGAAAATGCTGTTTGAGAGGTAAGTTCGATAGTAACGACATTGCCATCGAAACACTGAAGCATTCGTTAATGATCATTACTACCAAATGACAGTCTCTACAATGAAGAGCATTTGTTTCACAGCAGTTTTGTACTGTTGAAAGACAAATTGGATGACGTTACAAGGCATTGTGCACGGTCTAACTGTATTTGGAATAATCTGAATCGATTATTTCAAGGGCGGCGAGATTTGTAAAGGTCTCTTTAGTTTAAAACTATTTGCAGACACATTGTCCGAATGCTAAAAATGAATTGCAAGTAAACATTGTGTCAATTTTGAAAACAAAAATTAATTTCAAATAAACAGTATATTTTTTTTACTGGTAGTTAAAGATGAATTTTTTCAAACTGTAAAACTTTCCTGCAAACAATAAATAGGGTGACTTTATTGTGTAAATAACTAATTAAAGCTGTTCGCAACTTCCAGACATTTGATTACAAATGATATATTGTTTAATCTCATATTAAAACAATGTTGACTACTAAAAATTCCAAACTACTTTGCATAGAGTTAAATTTTTACAAATTCTTTCTGGTGACTTTATAATGACTAAATGCAATGTACAGTCAGCTAAAACAGAAGTTAATTTTTAATTCTGTACAACACGTAATGCTTATTCAGAATTTTTAGACATTTTATAAAATCCCTTTACAGCAAATATTTTTAATTCGTCGCAAGGTTTAATTCCCCAGGAGACTAATTCGTAGAGATAGTGGTGTACTTAAATATAAAACTTCAATATATTTTAACGTTCCTTATCAATCCTTATCAGTGTTTTGTGTCTCTCTGGGCGCTATACTGAATCAAGAACGCAACAGTAATATAACACTGATGATCAACTATTAATGGTTGATCATTGATGCGGAAATCGCAAATTAATGTAAAATAACAACGAATTACTGATGTAAAATAATAGCAAATTACTGCTGTGCATCAAACGTGATCACTAATGAGAAATAATAGAGTATTGCAGATGTATAAAAAAAGCGGATGGTTAATGCGTAAAAATGGAGAACCACTGATGCGAACATTAGCCAATCGTTGATGGGGAAAACAATAGAGAACCACTAATACGAAAAAATGGGAAACTACTGATGCGAAATAATATCGAAACATTGATGTAAAACAATAGAGAACCACCATTACGACAAATGAAATGCAGAGAATCCCTGGTGCACAACAAGAGAGACTTACTCTCAGCAGTAAATAGAGAGCGCTACGATGCGAAACAATATCGAATCTTTCTTGCAAAGCAATAGAGATCCACTAGTACGAAAAATAAAATACAGAAACCTTTGGTACAAAACAAGAGAGACTGACTGATGCGCTAGACAGACTTATGGTTCGTAAGCTGCAGTTCCCAGGTTCGAGTTCCGCCTGGGCCAGCGTTGAGATTCATCTCTGCAAACTTCCTACCCTGGCCTCAGTCAGTAGGTGATACCGAGGGGCTTAGAAAGGTCACCGTACGTTGGATGCCACGATAGTCCGTGGCCCCTTGTTTGGGAGAGCTATACTCTATGCACGTTAAAGAATACGCTAGATAGCCTTGACGGGAGGGTACCATCTGTCTCCTAACCACTGTTCAGTGAGTCCCTTATATCATTCTTCTCTGAGCTCTCTGGTTTCTTGTGACCAGGCCATTTAGCCCATTTTGTGCAAAAAAAGTGTCGTTCAGAGGTAAAACAACCCAGCCCTAACAATAGTTGGTCAGGGATCAATGATATGTTACAATAACAAACCATTATATGCAAACAATATTAAACAATATGAAACCAGTGTATGTAAACAATAATTTAATGTAAAACAATAGAGACTGACTATGTGAAAAAATAAACAGAGAATCCCTGGTGCGAACCAATAGAGAGCTACTGATGCACAACAATAGTAACTTAAGAAGATCTCTAATAATAACTGACCGCTGATCTATGATGTGCTAAATAAGGAACCACTGGTGTGATAAATATGGAACTACTAGTATCCTACAATATGGAACCACTAGTATCTTACAAATATGGAACCACTAGTGTCCTATAATATGGAACAGTGTACTACAAGAGAACTGACAATGTAGATTGATGTGCTACCACTAGTATCCTAAAATATGGATCTATTATTCACATAATATGCTAATGATGTTGCGTATCAGTGATTCTATATCAATCACTAGAATCCTGTGATGTGGAACAGTGTGCTACAATAAGTAAAAAGTTATGTACTACAATATGGAAGAGACATACTACAATATTGATTGATGTGCTACAACATTAAACCACGGAAGTGCTACACTAGTGCTGTGACTGATACGCAATAATAGGTAATAGCTGATCAAGTAGAATTACGGAAAAATAAATCAACACCTCTCACATCAAAAACATAATTTTAATAAGGGAAGTTTTATACACTGACATAGGGTTATAACTTTCAAAATTAATATCCAGATATGTATTCCTATATTACATCCTTGTAGGAGAGCGTCCCGTTTAATCAAAGTGAACTTTATATAAGACAAGAATCTTCACCATTTTAACTCAAATGAAGAATTTCTTAACTCAGATGATGAAATAACTCATATGAAGAAATTTTTTAACTCAAGTGATGAGATTTCTTTCCCAAAGAAGAAATTTCTTACCTCAAATGATGAAATTTCTTAACTCAATGATGAACTTTCTTAACTCAAAAGAGGAAATTTCTTAATTCAAAAATGAAATTTCTCATATATTCGAAAACATATTAAAGAAATGCCTCGATTAAAACTGCGAGTTTTGTTTATGACGAATTCTTCATTTGTAATCAGAAAGAATAATTCATTTTATTAAATGAGAACAAAAAAAAATTTACTGGTAGCTAAAAATAAATTTTCCGGAACTAAAACTTTACTTCAAGTAACAAATAGATATGTACTGTTCAGATAATTAATTAAACGTTGGCCACAAGTTCCAGACATTTGTCAAGATTACAAATGATATATTGTTTATAGTGAGCCAACTTGGTCTCTTGTGCCCGGATGCTTGAAACAAGTATTTCTATTAGTTCCTGTGTCTTTTATTAGAGAAACGAGGTAAATAACAAGACGTTGTAGCGTTTCAACTGACAAACTGAAGTGAGTAAATCCCCTGTGTTAAATCCATTCCATCATAAATAAATTCTATTTGTGCCTTTGAAGTTATTAATTTCAATTTAAACGCTTTCCTCGAAGACTTTGCTTGGAATGATTAATATTAGAGCTTAAATTATCTTAAGCTTAAATTTTGTTTCCAAATACATATATGATAAATATTCTCGAAGTTTAGGAACGTTTATTACTTAAAAGCATCATACGAAAACAAAGTTTATGTTCTATATTTAAACTTTTTTGAGTCGGAGTTTTTTCTAATTTTATGTAAACAGCTAAAAAAAGTTTCAAAACACTGTAAAAGATATGAGTAATACACTTAATAGTCAAAATAATATGGACAGATGTTCTCTTAAAAGGGAAGTAGAATCAAGTCTTAAAAGTTCTTAAATAAGCTTCGATGGAAACACTAGCAGATTAAGCCGTTGAAACTGGTGTTTTTTTTTTTGTTTTGTTTTTTCTTGGGGAAGTGTGGAGGTAAATTAAATTTATACTCAAAGTTTGAAGAAACTGGAAGAATGCACATCACCCTCTCGCGCATGGGTTTGGATTGGATTGTTTTACCTCTGAGCGGCACTTTTTTGCACACCATGGACTAAATGGCCAGACCACAAGGACCCCGAAGGCTCAGAGAAGGTTTGGGGAGGGGTCCCACTGGAACAGCTGTTGGGAGACAGATGGTAGCCTCCCGTCAAGGCCATCCAGTGTGTTCTTTAACGTTGGGTTGTTTTACCTCTGAGCGGCACTTTTTTGCACACCATGGGCTAAATGGCCAGACCACAAGGACCCCGAAGGCTCAGAGAAGGTTGGGGGAGGGGTCCCACTGGAACAGCTGTTGGGAGACAGATGGTAGCCTCCCGTCAAGGCCATCCAGTGTGTTCTTTAACGTTGGGTTGTTTTACCTCTGAGCGGCACTTTTTTGCACACCATGGGCTAAATGGCCAGACCACAAGGACCCCGAAGGCTCAGAGAAGGTTGGGGGAGGGGTCCCACTGGAACAGCTGTTGGGAGACAGATGGTAGCCTCCCGTCAAGGCCATCCAGTGTGTCTTTAACGTTGGGTTGTTTTACCTCTGAGCGGCACTTTTTTGCACACCATGGGCTAAATGGCCAGACCACAAGGACCCCGAAGGCTCAGAGAAGGTTAGGGGAGGGGTCCCACTGGAACAGCTGTTGGGAGACAGATGGTAGTCTCCCGTCAAGGCCATCCAGTATGTTCTTTAACGTTGGGTTGTTTTACCTCTCAGCGGCACTTTTTTGCATACCATGGGCTAAATGGCCAGACCACAAGGACCCCGAAGGCTCAGAGAAGGTTGGGGGAGGGGTCCCACTGGAACAGCTGTTGGGAGACAGATGGTAGCCTCCCGTCAAGGCCATCCAACGTGTTCTTTAACATGCACAGGGTATGGCTCTCCCGCACATGGGGCCACGGCTTAACGTCCCATCCGACGGACGGCGGTCTTTTCAAGCCCATCGGTGTCCCCTACTGACCGTGGGCAGGGCGGGGAAATTTTGCGGAGATAAATCTCAACGCTGACCCAGATGGGCTCGCGTATAGGAATCACGTTTAAAATCAATAAATGATTAATAAATGAAGTCTTTTAATTTAACTAAAATTTAATTATTTTTAAACTGAATAAAATAATTTATTAATTTCGACTGATTTTTAATATTTTAAACTAGATTTTAAACATCAATAACTACCAGTATTATTTTAAACAATTGTACTTTAACATTTAAAACTCCAGAAGAACCAGTAAGCATAAATGAATGACTCATTGTCTTCCTTGCAGTATTAACTTTAAGAGTTGTAGTAATTATCATTTTCCAATTTTCGAATTGTGTGGACATCTAGCTTTACCGTTTCTTTCTGATTATTATTTCCATTTTCCATTCTCTTTTACAAAAAATTATGAAATAGCGAAATTTATTTTTTAAGAACATATAAGACTATTGTAGAATAATCTCAAATTACCTCTGGCGTTTTTTAAGTTGCTCCTTATATACTTTTGAAACAAAAATCTTATATTATTGTTCGAAGCATATTTGTAAAGCTGCTGCTCAGTAGGAGTACCAGTATCTATATTGTGCTACAATGAGCTTTACTGAAGTCGTCTATCTGTACCAGATACTCCCTCTGTTAAAAAAACATATATTGGAAACATATTACTATATTACTGCACTGTCCACGACTTGTATGTTATAGGAGATTTTGAACCAATGGTCTAACTCAGTAATTCTCAAACTTTTATGCTTCACGTACCCCCTGGAAATGTATATGTAACTGGCGTACCCCTTATATAGATAGATAAAACTATAGTTATAGTATAATAATGCCAACTTAGCGACTTTGTTACTAGATCTAGCGACTTTTGAGCTCTCGCGGTGTACCTCACGTTGATAACTCCTGGTCTAACTCAACACCTTCTACATCAAAATGCTGTTGAACTAAGTGATGACGTCACATCGGAAGTGAGGCTGGGTGGCTCAGTCGGTAGCGCGCCAGGCTCGTAATCTGTAGTTCCCAGGTTCGAGTCCCAGCTGGGTCAGCGTTAAGATTTATCTCCGCAAAATTCCCCGCCCTGCTCACGGTCAGTAGGGGACAGCGATGGGCTTGGAAAGGTCGCCGTCCGTCGGATGGGACGTTAAGCCGTGGCCCCGTGTGTGGGAGAGCCATACCCTGTGCACGTTAAAGAACACGCTGGATGGCCTTGACGGGAGGCTACCATCTGTCCCCCAACAGCTGTTCCAGTGGGTCCCCTCCCCCAACCTTCTCTGAGCCTTCGGGGTCCTTGTGACCTGGCCATTTAGCCCATGGTGTGCAAAAAAGTGCCGCTCAGAGGTAAAACAACAACCCACATCGGAAGTGCTAGATTCTAGACAATTCTTATATATTTATTTCTATTATAACTACTGGTGAACTTTTATACTAATCTTATACCCCTGTTTATTTATAAATATACCTTATTTTGGAAAGAAAATTACTCACATTTATTATCATTATGATAATTTTTAATAAATACGAATAATTTTCCTACTAAATAAAGTATAAAATTTAAAAAATAAATGACCCACTCACGTAGTAGCTTGCCAAAGTGGTCTGACAGAAACCTGTCAGTTTAATACGCGATAGAGAAAGTGTGTGAGGAAGGCGAGACCCCAGCAGAAAAACAACACAAACATCCATGCCTAGCCGGGACTCGAATCCAGGTTCTTTTAATCTATAGCTAAGAACACTAACCACTCGGCAACTGGGACTGCCTTAAATAAATATTAGTGTAAAGATTAGTATAAAATTTCACCAACAAATAATATAAATAAATATATAAGAATTGTCTAGATTTTAGGACTACCTGTGCTGACGTCATCACCTGGTCCACAGGCCATCTGTTGGTGGAGGTGTTTTCTAGCATCATTAATTAACCAGTCAAACCACCTAATGCTGAAAATATTGCGTGAGCATCTAGAATCAAATAGTGTCTCTCAGTGGTAAAATAACCCAACCCAACAACACATATAATTGAACCATTTCTGTGACTGTCTGTGCATCGTCGAAATAGACTCGCAGAACATACTAAACGTATAACATTCCAGTGCTCAATTTTCAGATTATCCGTAGCTTGCAAAAAATCGCCCACACAAAAACGAAACATCTTTCCAAAACGAGAAAATTGCAGAGATGGACTCTGTACTGTTCTGCTGTTACTTGCAACCGTATCGCAACTTTCCACTTGCGCAATATGCCGTTTCTTGAAGAGTGGGTTGGGTTGGGTTGTTTCACCTCTGAGCGGCACTTTTTTGCACACCGTGGACTAAATGGCCAGGTCACATGGACCCCGAAGGCTCAGAGAAGGTTGGGGGAGGGGACCCACTGGAACAGCTGTTGGGAGACAGATGGTAGCCTCCCGTCAAGGCCATCCAGCGTGTTCTTCAACGTGCACAGGGTATGGCTCTCCCGCACACGGGGACACGGCTTAACATCCCATCCGACGGACGGCGGCCTTTTCAAGCCCATCGGTGTCCCCTACTGACCGTAGGCAGGGCGGGGAATTTTGCGGAGATAAATCTCAACGCTGACCCAGCTGGGACTCGAACCTGGGAACTACAGATTACGAGCCTGGCGCGCTACCAACTGAGCCAACCCCGCCCCCAGAGATATAACAGTAGTTGGGTTGGGTTGTTTTATCTCTGAGCGGCACTTTTTTGCACACCATAGGCTAAATGGCCAGGTCACATGGACTCCGAAGGCTCAGAGAAGGTTGGGGGAGGGAACCCACTGGAACAGCTGTTGGGAGACAGATGGTAGCCTCCCGTCAAGGCCATCCAGCGTGTTCTTTAATGTGCACAGGGTATGGCTCTCCCGCACACGGGGCCACGGCTTAACGTCCCATCCGACGGACAGCGGCCTTTCCAAGCCCATCGGTGTCCCCTACTGACCGTGGGCAGGGCGGGGAATTTTGCGGAGATAAATCTCAACGCTGACCCAGCTGGGACTCGAACCTGGGAACTACAGATTACGAGCCTGGCTCCTTGAAGAGTCACTGTATTGCTACCAATCGTACGAAAGCTGTCAAATTGTTGGCGATGGCAGCCCGCGAATTAAATGATCCATCCTCCTCAAATAAATGTGTTTTTCAGAAGATCGTCTAATTATTATTTCAGTTTCCGTAGTTTTTTTTTAAGACGGGTAGTAGTTTGTTGTTAAATATTCCAGCTCCCATAACTCTTTGAATTCTGAGCAAATGTCACAGAAATCTAACTCTTAGAAAGACTTCGTTCCGATCATTATCTTCATTATCATTTCCTCATAGCAAAGGTTGGATTGCTTAACCTCTGAACGGCACTTTTTTTTGCACACAATAATCTAAATGGCCAGGTCACAAAGACCCCGAGGGCTCAGAGAAAGTTGGGGAGGGTACCCATTGAACAGCTGTTAATAAACAGGTGATAGCCTTCCGTCAAGGCCATCCAGCGTGTTCTTGCACAGGGTATGGTTCTCCCGCACACTTTATGTCTCATCTGACAGATGACGGCCTTTTCAAGGCCATCGGTGTCCCGTACTCACCGAGTGCATGGCGGAGAATTTTGCGGAGATAAATCTCAACACTGGCCCAGCTAGGACTTGAACCTGGGATCTACAAATTACGAGCCTGGCGTGCAACCGACTGAGTCACCCCCCTCCCTTCCCCTCACCTTCTAATAACAAGCTTACTTTAGAAGTTACGTAGTTTGGAATTTAACATTACACTGAAATGTTTTTTAACTTTTAAGCAGTACAATTATATTAATAAATAATAACTAAATTAATTTTTTTTATGGAAGCCATTGATTTCACAGTATTACTCAATATTTATGCTATATCCAGTGGTTCTCAACCTTTTATGCTTCACGTACATACCCCCTGGAAATGTGTATGCAACCCCTTGTATACATAGGTAAAACTATAGTTATAGTATAACAATGGGAATAAAACAAAACATATATATATAAATAATAAAAAAATAAATACCCCCTCAAGCAGCTGCTTGCCACAGAGGTCTGACAGGAGCCTGTCAGTTTATATGCC
This sequence comes from Ryuthela nishihirai, assembly GCA_038380435.1. NCBI lineage: Eukaryota > Metazoa > Arthropoda > Arachnida > Araneae > Heptathelidae > Ryuthela > Ryuthela nishihirai. The sequence continues at coordinate 48,477,141 of JAWZYU010000022.1, forward strand.
AGAGTAGAAGGTCTGAGAGGATAGCAGGACCTCAGCAGAAAAACGACACAAACAGCCATGCCTTACCCGGGGCTCGAACCCAGGTCCCTTAGATCAGTAGCCAAGCGCGCTAACCACTCGGTCATGGGATATTAATTAATATATATATAATTTTGTATTATATATATATATAAATTTGTATTTATATATTAAATTTTGTATTCATACATTATATATCGCTAAACACAAAAAATGACATTTTTGAAAAGCAGTGTTGCCAACTTAGCGACTATGTTACTAGATCTAGCGACTTTTGAGCTCTCACGGCGTACCCCAAAAACTTTTACCGCATACCCCACGTTGAGAACCCCTGCTATATCCTATGATTTCACAGCATTGCTCACAACATTCATGATGTAGCTTGCGATTTCACAATAGTACTCATCATTCATGTTGCATCCTGTGAATTTATAGTATTATAACATTAATGTTGTATCCTATGATTACACAATGTTGCTCAACATTCATGATTTACCCTGTGATTTCCTAGTATTATTCAACATTAAAGGGGCTGCTAGGCATTTCCCAGTATCACTAAACATTTATATTCTCTACTGCGATTTCATAATATTACTCAACATTCATAACGTAATTGCGATTTCACGGTTTTACTCAATAATCATGTATCCTGTTATTTCAGTATTATTCAACATTCATGCGTATTCTACTCATTTGGAATAGTACTCAATGTAAAATAAATAATCAAAATTACAATATTATTATTGTCATCATCATCATATAAAATATAAAATAGCAATTTTTTCATTTACCTACCAGTAGATTATTTCGTTTATGAAATATTTATTCTCGTTTTTCGTTTTGTATTTATTTACATAGTTTAAGTGTTTCATTTTAATAACGGTAAAGAAATATGTTACGAAATTACTACACTGTGACCTTTAGAGTGGCAAGAGCTCTCAATGTAGCGTTAAAATAAATGACTAGATGAGTCAGTACGTGTATTAATAATTAAAGATTTTTCTGTGTACCAAGTAACATTTCCCTTTTTTTTTTACTTTTTGCTTTTTATTAATGCGACTGAAGACGGAGCAAATTGTTTCCTTTCCAGCTTCTTTTTTAATGAACTTAAGCGATTGCAACTCTTTCAAGGCTGCGCTTTGCGAAACCAAGAAATTGTTTATTGCTTTCAAAAAGTTATTTCTCTTAGACCAGCAGGTGCATCCTATTGCTGGGAGTATTTGATTCCCAAGGGAGTAACTGATGCAGTCGTGTTAGCAGATCCTTTCACTTTTTATTTCTGTCTTGCAAAAATTATCTAATTACACTTTCACAAATTGTATTTCCCTTTTTAGTTTTTCAATTTTCTCATCTGACTTGTAAATTCTCACTGAAGACTTTAATTAACTATGGGGATATAGTGCTTCTTTGTCATAATTTAAATTCTTTGTTTTTAAGTTCAGTTTTCTCAAAAATACTCTTCTTTCTAAACGTTGTGATTGCCTTGTAGTTGATACGTTGTAACAAGACAACACGAGTATGCTCCACTGGTAAAACAGAGGATGCGTACCACCTTGAAAGTCTATTTATGAACTGCACAACCAAAGTACAGTCGATCAAAAAAGTATCCGAACACTACGGTTGATTACAGAATTCAGAAAAAATATCTTGCAACGATTTTTTTAGAAATCAGTGATCTGACAACCTTCGTGTCACGTGACACGAAGGATTGCTAGATCACTAATTTCACAAAACCACTAATTTCTAAAAAATCAGATCACTAATTTCTAAAAAAAATCGTTGCAAGATATTTTTCCTGAATTCTGTAATCAACCGTAGTGTTCGGATACTTTTTTGAGCGACTGTACAATGAATTCCATGCATTTCTAAAGTTTCAGTTATTCATTTTGCTTCGTATAATGTTGAAGTTTGAGAATAAAAATCTTATGAATATTGTTAATTATTACGAAAGGATGATAAAACACCAAAATTAAGTTTTCCTTTGAAAAGCTCAACGACACGCATAATTTTAAGCTTCTTAGTTCGTGAACAGCAATGTAACAATTTCTGAAGATAAATTCAATTGCATTTGCTGTAGTGATAATAACATACGAATATCAGTTGATTGAACCAACACTTCCTCTAGCAGAAGACCAGTGGACAAAATTATGACGTCGGCATTGGTAGTTTTGTAATCCAGCCTTTACTTATATATTTATTTCTGTTATTATTACTGGTGATCTTTTATATCAATCTTTATAGCAATATTGATTTATAAGTATACTTTATTTAGAAAGAAAATTGTTCGCATTTATTAACATTGCGAAAATTGCTATGAAATAAAAATAATTATCGTTTTAAATAAGATACATATATTTATCAATAACACAATAGTGTACAAATTAGCATAAAAGACACCACTAATAATAATTAAAATAAAAGATAAGAAATATCTGGATTATAAGACTGCCTATGCTGTCGCCATATATTCTTCCCCCTCATTAGGTCCAATGATTGCTATAGACAGGCTGCAGAGATGTCTTGATGAGATGAAGGAGTGCTACGATAAATGGAAGGTCAAGATAAACACTGAGAAGAGCAAAGCCATTCTCTTCAGTGGAAAACTTATTAAAAACCCAAAACGTTTAAATTTTTTAAATAAACCAATTGAATGGCAGAAGACCATCAAATACTTGGATATAACCCTACATCAAAAGCTCAAATGGGACCCTCATATTCATGATATTATCATTAAAATCAATGCAGTGAGATGTCAACTAGGACTTTTCCTTCGGAGAAATGCTGTCTTGATGACTGACCATAAATTATTATTGTACAACATGGTTATTTGTCCGATAATACCTTATGCTTCCCCTATATGGGCGAACACCACCTCCACGAATATACGCAAGATCCAGGTCTTGCAAAACAAAATATGGAGATCTGCGGTCAATGCCCCTTGGTTTGTTACTAACAGACAACTTCATAAAGACTTGGGCATCGATTCATAAAGACAGCTGTTGGGAGACGATCTGTCTCCCAACAGCTGTCCAGTGGGTCCCTTCCCCCAACCTTCTCTGAGCCTTCGGGGTCCATGTGACCTGGCCATTTAGCCCATGGTGTGCAAAAAAGTGCCACTCAGAGGTAAAACAACCGAACCCAACAACGGAAATTAAATATCAGTCGAAGGACGAGTGTCGGGAAGATCACGAGGTTTTAGATGAGAGTTAGTTTGTAAAAAAAAAAATTTCTTTCCATAATCTCTGATAACTGCATTTAAAGGAACAAAACATTCAGAAAAATTAGAATTGAGCAAATTTTTGTCTAAATTTAGTAAAGCAAATTTTTACGAAAAAAGACTTTATTTTTTACGTTATTTTTTTAGTTGTTATTTAATCAATAATAAACCGTTAGACTGATTTTTTTTACTCACAAACAAATATCGGACTTCAAGCATTTGCAAAATCTCTGCGGTAATTAAGTAGGTAATATATGCGGATGTTGATAAAGTTTTGCTGATGCGGATGAAACCTTGCAGATGCGGTTGCGGATAGGACTTTTGTTATCCGCGCAGGGATAATGTATAATATAACCTATACACTAGAAGAACACATATCGTCTCTGGCGATTATACGATGCTCATTTTCGAAGAGAATGAAGGTTTTTCGCTTTCAGACTTTTCTGTTGGACTGGATTGTTTTACTATTGAGTGGCACTTTTTTGCTACGCTGGGCTAAATGGCCAGGTCACAAGGAAGCCCAAGAGCTCAGAGAAAGTTGGGTAATTGAATCCACTATACTTCTATTAGGAGACATGGAAAAATCCTTTCAAGGCCATGTCACAAGGACCCCAAGGTCTCAGAGAAGGTTGGGGAATAGGATCCACTGGACAGGTGTTAGGAGACAAATGGAAGAATCCCATCAAGGCCACGTCACAACGACCCCAAGGTTTCAGAAAGAAAAGGCTGGGTAATAAAATCCATTGGACAGCTATTAGGAGACAGATGGAATAATCCCATCAAGGCCAGGCCACAAGACCCCAAGGGTTCAGAGAAGGTTTAGGAAGGAGATCTGGATAGCTGTTAAGAGACAGATGGTAGGATTGCATCATGGCCATCAGAGTAAGAAGTTTTAGCCTGGGAAAAGTGTTTTTGGCGAGTTTATAAACATATTTATAATACTCGAAAATGAAATAAAGCAGCATTTCTTTAAAATATTCGAAATTCGAACTTTTCCATTATTTTTGGGTTTCATCCTTTATTCCGAGATTGCAATTTTCTTGCAGTTAAGCAGTAGAATGCCTATAATTGCAAGTTACATTTATTTTATTATGTATTACTTAATACATTAATTAGTAAGTGTTATTTTTAATAAAATATGTGTTTTAAATAATAACCGGTGACTTTTTACTTTGTCAATTCACTTTCAATTTGTGTGTTAATTTCACTTTAAAAAGATTTATTCAATAAATACTTGGGGCGGGGGTGGCTCAGTCGGTAGCGCGCCAAGCTCGTAATCTGTAGTTCCCAGGTTCGAGTCCCAGCTGGATCAGCGTTGAGATTTATCTCCGCAAAATTCCCCGCCCTGCCCACGGTCAGTAGGGGACACCAATGGGCTTGAGAAAGGCCGCCGTCCGTCGGATGGGACGTTAAGCCGTGACCCCGTGTGCGGGAGAGTCATACCCTGTGCACGTTAAAGAACACGCTGGATGGCCTTGACGGGAGACTACCATCTGTCTCCCAACAGCTGTTCCAGTGGGTCCCCTCCCCCAACCTTCTCTGAGCCTTCAGGGTCCATGTGACCTGGCCATTTAGCCCATGGTGTGCAAAAAAGTGCCGCTCAGAGGTAAAACAACCCAAACAACCCAACCCAATAAATACTTAAAAATTTTATATGCAATTTTTGTTGCCGTTTTACATTTTTTTCCCAAGTCTTAGTTAAAAAATTTTAACTATTTTATTTATAATTTGATCATAAACAAGGTGAGATAAAAATGGCATTTCAGTTTGTATAAAGGTCTTTTATTAATCAAGCATTTGAAAGAATTTTAATCATTGATAAAACTCAATTTTATACTTATATAGCAGTAATTGCATAATCTGCACGCAATAATATATCTATGAAAACACTGATGAAAAATGTTAGACTTTGTGATAAAAAATCAAGTTTTGTTTTGTCCAAACTGCTTTTCCCGATAAGAGAGTTTCGATTTCAGTGTTTGAGAAATGTTTCACTCCAACAAGAATGATCAGATCTTTTCATTTTCTCACTTTCTTTTTCCACTGAGAAACTGTTTCGTTTCTTGCCGTCGCGAAACGCAAATCACGAAAAGAAAAATTAAATGGAAATTTTATCCTTGCACGAATCAATTCCAAAAGGGTGCATTGAGGCAGAGCAGCACCACTTGAAACTGCGAAACTTTGCTACAGCTACCAACATTATTATAATATTAAGAAGTATACTTTTTTATTTATTTTTTTTAAACATTAATCACGTGGAAAAATGCTTATCAAACATCTTGAACGGAAGGGAGAAAGGCAAGTATGTCATAATTTTAACATAAATTAGATGAAAGGTATGTATTATAATATCATAATGTTAAGATTGACAAGATGAAAGGTATGTATTTGGTGTCTTTTTTAAACTCGTTTTTAATGAGATATTATTATGTATTTTTTTTTGTTTTCTCCTCCCTCAGACATCCATTTTTTAGACCTATATGAAAAATTCTTTTCTTGTAGTTCAATAATTAAAAATAAAATATTATTATATGCATTTTCGAATCTTAAGTATAATTATACCAACATCATTATAATATTAATTTTTTATTGATAAACATATTTTTGGTCCGAACTTCTGCTAATAGTTGTTGAATTATTGAATAAAAGTATTGTATAATAAAAAAGGATAAAAAAAACGCTGATCTTTCGAAAAGAACTGGCATTGATGGCACAAATCATTAATATTGATCCTGGCTCATTTCTTCCAATTTTTTCACCAAATAATTATAAATGTATAACTAACTAACTTTGCCGAGTCATTAAAAAAAAGTATAGTTTCGTTTTTTAATCAAGATATTTTCTTAATTCCTTAAGAATATATGCAGATACTGGACAGAAAAATGCAAACAGTTCTATGTTATCTCCTTATTCATTTCATATCCCATTATTTATCTCATTCATTATCATATTCATTCATTTCCTCATTATTTACCTCATAGTTCATCTCATTATTTATCGCTTAGTTCATCTCATTATTCAGAGGTTCAATGACTTGTTAAATATGATTTTTAATGAAAAATATATCTACCGATAAATTGAAGAATTAATCAAATCTATCTTAATCTCGAATTTAAACAATATTTGTTCATTATTCAAAGAGTTATGAACTCTAAAATATTTAACAGGCTACAAAACCTTAACCGCAAAATTTAATTTAAAATATTAAAATAGGTTGGGTTGTTTACCTCTGAGCCGCGCTTTTTTTTTCACACAATGGGCTAAATGGCCAGGTTACAAAGGACCCTGAGGGCTCAGAGAAGGTTAAGGGGACCCACTGGAACAGCTGTTGGAAGACAGATGGTAGCCTCCCATCAAGGCCATCCAGCGTGTTCTTTAACGTGCACAGGTTATGATTCTCCCATACACGGGGACACGGCTTAATGTTCCATCCGACGGACGGTGACCTTTCGAAGTCCAGCAGTGTGCCCTACTGACAGTGGGCAGAGCTGGGAGTTTTTCGGAGATAAATACTCAACACTGACCCAACTAGGACTCGAACTTGTTAATTGCAGACTGTGAGTCAACCACACCCCATTAAAACATGTTAAGACATAGTTTACTCTATTAGAGTATCGGCAGAGTCAACTATGATCTCTGATATTTTAACCTGATTTAATATTTTAATGAAATTTTGGGGTCAATTTTTTGTACCTTGTTATATTTCCAGCACTCTTAACTCTTTCAATATTGATAAAAAAAGTATTGTTTAAAACCTAGATTTAGATAGATTTTATTGATAAAAATATAAATATTTTAATTTATCTAAAATTAAACTAAAATCTATTAATTTTAAACGGAATGAAGTAAAATAATTTTCTCATTGTAACTGTATTATAATATTTATGAATGTTTTAAAATTGGTCAGCTCCTTTAAGAAATTAAAAGCTACTAGTTGATTTTTAAGTAAATAAATTCAGGTGAATTATCTATATGTTTCAAAATTAATTCCTCTATCACTGTACTGTCAGAGCTTTACATAATATAGACACAGAAAAACTATCTGGCATTGAGAGACGATTCACTACCACTGCTTGCAGCGCCAACTTTAACAGTCGCCCGTAATTCTCATTTTTTTTTTATTATAATCTGATTAACTTCTGACATTTTAGGTAATATTAACTACCAGTATAGTAAAATTCTTGTTTTACATTAATTACATGAACAAATTTGTTTGATAGATGCTCCAAAAGAGTGCTAGCATCGAATATGTGTTGCGATGAGCCTCGGAAGTTACCTATCTATGCTAGCTAATCTGTGGATATAGGTGGCTTTGAAATAACTCATGAACACCTGTTATAACAGAATACCGGTGGACCAAATTATGACGTCAGGATAGATAAGACTATAATTTAGACAATTTCTGTATATGTTTATTTCTATTACTATCAACAGTGTACTTTTATATTAATATTTTTACTAAGTTTTTTTTTTTAATTTACCTTGTTTAGAAGGAAATATTTTCGTATTTATTAGTAATATGGTAACGTTTAATTAATGCGAAAAAATTTTCTTCAAAATAAGGTATATTTGTAAATTAACATTAGGATAAAATTTAATAACAAGTTTACCAATAATAATAATAGAAAGTAATTTATAAGAACTTTCAAAATTGTAAAACTCGCTAAGTTGTCACTTTAATTGGTCTCTAGCTTTATATGTTGTACGAGGTATTAGTGATAAACGTTACATTGAAATATATACATATATATAAAACAATTTTTTTTGCGACATATAGGACAGAGAAGAATCCTAGAAGATACTCCTAGCTTAATACATGCCTTCTCATACAAGGACATGCCCAACTAAGACCGAAGTCACTGCTGACCACTGTCTTAGTTAGAGCTTTACACAACACACAAAGTTTGCCTTGCTGGAACAATCGCTAGCTGCCTAACCACTATGCCAGTTAATGCTAATTAACTATTATTCAATTGAATAATTTATTATTCAATTGAAATTCAGTATTAATAAGTTGAAATTTAATAACTGTTAAATAAATAACCAGTAACTATTTTTCAAATCATTCTTCTTAAATAAATCAATGATAATTTGACAGTACTCATATGTTGAGTTCTTTTATACTAAAGCTGCATAGTTTTGATCCAGCATTTTGAAATACCGAAAAACACATTATTCTTTAAACCGAACAATGAACCTTTTGAGAAATCAAGATTCTACAAGATGCACAGTAAATCTTTTATACGCTCCGAATAGGAGGACTTTGGGGGCGTGCATAACCAATGTAAAACAGCACACGGTGGAAGATATTAAAGTCTCCTGTCACTGAATGCTAAGAATGATGACCTTGCAACAGCAAACCTTTACAGGGGAAAAAAGAAATAGAATTGACTGAAAGTAATCAACATTTCTCCAACGAATCCTTAAAACCGTGCTAGCGCATTTTCTCCCACAAGCATAAATGTTATATGCGCCTGGTATTTCTATCGAATTTTATTGGGCATTACGAAGTTTCATTTATCATGGCGTCTCCAGTTATACAGCAAAGGCGGAACTCGAGCAAGCATTGGCCTTATTACATGTCAGCTTGTATTGATGGTGGTGTCAATAGCTACTTGAATAATGGAACACTGTCAACTAGCCTCTGCACGATCTACCTCTTCACTCCCTCGGCGCAATATATAAATACACAGGAGAGGAAATAGCAGCAGAAGAGGAAATAAGGCGACAAACAGTAAGACGGAACTACTTTTCGGCACTCAATATGTATATTTTCAATATAGCAAATGCCAACTCTTATAAAATTATTAGACAATATTCAGATTTTACCAGTCGGAGCATTGCATCTTCTAAAATAAACTTTTTATACTCAAAGAGTACCGAAAAAAAATTAAATATCGCAAAGTTGAAAATAGATTTTGATTTCCAACAACATTCATCCCCTTTTCTTTATTTTTTTCCTTACCTTTGAGCAGCACTTTTTTTTATGCAGTGGACTTAATGTCCAAGTCACAAGAACCCCAAAGGTTCAGAGCTGGCTAAAGGAATGTTTGGTTTGTTTCACCTCTGTGAATGGGCTAAATGGCCAGGTCACAAGAACCCCCAAGGGGATCATTTCTCAGACTGAGGGTAACAAGCACTTTAAGGGGAGGGGGAGTTGAGATGATAAAGTTGAATCTGGAATGTGTAAAAACAACTTTGTTCATAATACAAATGAGGGTTAAAACTAAATATGTTTAAATAAATAACCAGTAACTCTATTTCAAATCATTCTTCTTAAGTATATATAAACACTTGATTCAGTAACTAAATCACATGACACAAGACCCTTTTTCTTTTTCACTCTCCCGCTCTAACATCTCCTTGGGTTGGGTTGTTTTACCTCTGAACGACACTTTTATGCACACCATGGGCTAAATGGCCAGGTCACAAGGACCCCGAAGGCTCAGAGAAGGTTTGGGTAGGGGACCCACTGGAACAGCTGTTGGGAGACAGATGGTAGCCTCCCGTCAAGGCCATCCAGCGTGTTCTTTAACGTGCACAGGGTATGGCTCTCCCACACACGGGGCCACGGCTTAACGTCCCATCTGACGGACAGAGGCCTTTCCAAGCCCATCGGTGTCCCCTTCTGACCGTGGGCAGGGCGGGGAGTTTTGCGGAGATAAATCTCAACGCTGACCCAGCTGGGACTCGAACCTGGGAACTACAGATTACGAGCCTGGCGCGCTACCGACTGAGCCACTCCCGCCCCTAACATCTCCTATACTACACGTTACGAAAATGCTAGCCTCAAGTTCACTTTAGTTAGTTGGCCAATGGAAAGCTCCGGTTAAAACCATCGAATGTGTTCTTTAACATGCAGATCGTATGATGGCTCTCCTACACCTAAGACCACATCTTATAATGTGCCATCTGAGGGAGGAGGACTTTAACAAGCCCAGCGGTAACTCCTTCCTCAACGAGAACAGAATGCGGATTAGCAGAAAAAATCTGAATCCGAGTATAGTCGATCATTAATAGTCAAAATAACGTATTTGTAACATATTCTTGAATGTATGTATCTGTAACGGTTAAAAGTAACTTACTGTGGTTCTGTAAATATTGAACGCAATGTTTACCGAAAATGTTTCAACCCAACATACTGTTCATCGATAATATGTGAATGCAACATAATGTTGATCGATAATATATGAATGCAGCATACTGTTCATCGATAATATGTGAATGCAACATATTGTTCATCGATAATATGTGAATGCAACATATTGTTCATCGATAATATGTGAATACAACTATTGTTCATCGATAATATGTGAATGCAACATATTGTTCATCGATAATATGTGAATGCAACTATTGTTCATCGATAATATGTGAATGCAACTATTGTTCATCGATAATATGTGAATGCAACATATTGTTCATCGATAACATGTGAATGCAACGTATTGTTCATCGATAATATGTGAATGCAACATATTGTTCATCGATAATATGTGAATGCAACATATTGTTCATCGATAATATGTGAATGCAACATATTGTTCAACGATAATATGTGAATGCAACATATTGTTCATCGATAATATGTGAATGCAACATATTGTTCATCGATAATATGTGAATGCAACATATTGTTCATCGATAATATGTGAATGCAACATATTGTTCAACGATAATATGTGAATGCAACATATTGTTCATCGATAATATGTGAATGCAACATATTGTTCATCGATAATATGTGAATGCAACATATTGTTCATCGATAATATGTGAATGCAATATATTGTTCATCGATAATATGTGAATGTAACATATTGTTCATCGATAATATGTGAATGCAACATATTGTTCATCGATAATATATGAATGCAACATATTGTTCATCGATAATATGTGAATGTAATATACTGTTCATCTATAACGTTTGAACGTAATGTACTGTTGATCAATAACGTTTGAAGTCATGTACTGTTGATGAATAATATTTGAACGCAACATACTCCTACACAACAACAATATCTAGAAAATATCTAAGACGGGAAATGAATATCGATTTGTCATCACAGATATCTTAGATATTTTCTTGATATTGTGGTTGTGTGAGCTGTTGATCGATAACGTTTGAGCATCAGGCACTGTTTATCAGTAATATTTGAACGTCATGTAATATTGATAAATAACGTTTGAATGTAACATAATGTTGAGTTGGTTGTTTTACTTCTGAGCGGCACTTTTTTGCACACCATGGGCTAAATAGTCAAGTCACAAGGAACCCGAAGGCTCAGAGAAGGTTGGGGATGGGATCCACTGGAACAGTTGTTGGGAGACAGGTGGTAGCCTCCCGTCAAGGCCATCCAGCGTGTTCTTTAGCGTGCACAGGGTATGGCTCTCCTGCACACGGATCCACGCCTTAACGTCCCATTCGACGGACGGCGACCTTTTCGAAGCCCATCGGTGTCCCCTTTTGACCATTGGCAGGTCAGGGAGTTGTGCAGAGGTAAATCTCAACGCTGACCCAGCTAGGACTCGAACCTTGGAACTGCAGATTATGAGCCTGGCGCACTACCAACTGAGCCACCCCCGTCCCATAGCATAATGTCTGAACTTAAAGTACTGATCATCAATGATGGTTGAACGTCACGTACTATTGATGAATAACATTTGAATGTAACATACTTCATCGATAATATTTGAACCTAATGTACTGTTGATCAGTAATATTTGAATTACTGTTTTGAATGTAACATACTATTGATAGATAATGTTTGAACTTCAGGTACTAATGATAAATAACATTTGAATGTAACATACTTTTGATCGATAATGTTTGAACCTAAGGTACTGTTGATCAATAATGTGTAATTGTCACGTTTTAATAATGTTTGAAATTAATCTGTTGATCGATAATTTGTGAACTTTAAGTGCTGTTGATCAATAATATTTGAATTTAAGGTACTGTGAACAATAATGTTCGAACGCAACGTACTCTTTATCGGTAACGTTATAATATATTTGGTTAATTAAGAACAAATGAGCGTATATGAAAACAAATGAATATTGAAGCTTTGTCATTTAATCTCTGTTACTATGTTTTTAAATTAATAATACTTAAACCGTGATCTATATTTATTTTAAACTAATTCAAAGTGGTAATAAATGTATACTTATTTGAATCATATATTGATATTTTACGTTATTAGCAAAGTATATGCAGAGCAACTAGTATTTCAGTTGCTTGGAATGTATTTTAAATTGTTATTGATATATGAATTCCCTTGTATTAGCTACATTGGTCTAAATCAGTGGTTCTCAAAGGATGTGCTTCGAGATTCGCCAGGTGTGCCACGGAATTTGAACGATATTGCAGATAAAATTAAATTTGTAAACCATTTTGTTGCTATTTTCTACCACTGATTCTTCATTTAACTTTTTCCGTTTAATTAAAATTTATTCATATTAAATCTTAACTTTAAAACTAAAATTAACACAAAACATGCCCATAACATGTACTCACTAACCTCAATACACGTCAGAACTAGAAATAGGTAATAGCTCTGCGTTTAACGTACCTTAACTGAAAATCTTGAATTTCTAACACCATGAAGCAATTTCTTATAAAAAATGAATTGCTTCGATATATACGAAATTTTTGAAAAGCATTATAATTTTGAAAATATTTACTAAACGGTAGGTTTAAACCTAAAAAAAATTTCCAATCAGAAGCTTCGTTAAATATGCATCTTAATCGTTTATTAGTGAGGAAAAAAATGCTAAATTCTTCATTAGTATTTTAAAAGCTTGCCATTAGTGGCCAGAATTCTGATGTCAAGTCATTGCAGCGGTAAAACTTCAGCTAAAAAAGAAAAAATATAACATCAAAAATATTCTTTAATGATTTGACTCCGTTGCTAAAGTCTCGTTAGCTGGTTGATTCCATCAACTCCATTTCACGCAGAAATTAAAATATTGACTCAGTGGACTTCCTAACAGATTACTGAAGAAGGATGAAGCAGCAACTTGAGACCGGGGAGCCAATTTCACTTCAGCCGTAAAAGGCAACACTCTTTGATATTTTAAGTCCTTTAACAGAATCAAAAGCAGTTCAAAAAAACTCCTTTAAAGTATATTTAGGGAAAATTTTGCACAGATATCTTATCGTGTAGAAGTATATGCATAAATTTATTTCCTGTATGCAAAATTAATTGCTGCAAACGTCCTATAACTAATGAATAAAGTGTCCGATTGGGAATACATTCATTAAATAAGAAATTGGAAAGGAAATCTACGTGGAATGTATCGTAACTGAGTCTGATTTAAGTGTAGCACATGAAATGATACCTTTTCTCTTGAAATATTTTTTTCAACCTATAATTCGGCGAATAGTGCTAATTTATGTTTTGCTTTAAAATTCATGAAGATGTTTTTGCATATGTATGTTCAAGAATATTTAAATATCGAAAAATGAAATATCAGAGACACTTTACACCAAATTTAGCTTTCATCTCCTGATTATTAATTTACGTTCTAAATTAGCAGGTTGTGCTTTGAGCTGCAAATGCTAGTAAATGTATCCAAAAGGAAAGTATTATTCAGAAATGATTTTTATTTATTTACAAAGAAGTTAATAGCCATCATTAGATACTCTACTAAACCAGTGTTTTTCAACCTTTTTTCGGGTAGCGTAATGTTTTATAGTGTGATAAAAAAAATTGTCGGAACACTTTGTAGGGTGATGAAAAATTGGCCGAATACTTTAGTAATGTGATAAAAAAATTAGAGGGATATTTTATACGTTGTTAAAAATTTGAGAGAACACTAGATAATAAAATTGGCAGCATACTTTGTAAGCGATGAAACATTGGGAGAACTCTTTGTAGTGTAATAAAAAAATGGTGGAACTCTTTGTAAACCATAAAAAAATGTCGGCATACTTAGTGATAAAAAATTGGAGGAGCACCTTATAGAGTGATAAAAAACATGGCGGAACCACTATAATGTCATCAAAAGTTAGCAGCATACTTTGTCAAGTGATAAAAAATGTTGGAACACTTTTAGTATTCAAAACAAAATTGGTGGAATATTTTGTACTGATATAAAACGTTTAGCGGAGCATTTTTAGTGTAATAGAATATTTAGAAGAACACTTTGTAGCGGAATAAAAAAATGGCGGAACACTTAGTAGTGGGATAAAAAAAAATTGCGGAACACTTGGTAGTGAGATAAAAGAATTGGCGGAACACTTTGCAATGTCATAAAATAATTGGCGACATACTTTGTAAGGTGATAAAAATTAGTAGAACACTTTGTAGTTAGCTAAAATATTTGATAGAACACTTCGTAGTGGGATAAAAAATATTCACAGAACACTTTGTAGTGGGATAAAAGAATTGGCGGAACACTTTGTAATGGGACAAAAGAATTGGCGGAACACTTTGCAATGTCATAAAATAATTGGCGGAACACTTTGCAATGTCATAAAATAATTGGCGACATACAATGTAAGGTGATAAAAATTGGTAGAACACTTTGTAGTTGTCTAAAAGATTTGACACTTCACTTCGTACTGGGATAAAAAAAAATTGGCGGAACACTTTGCAATGTCATAAAAGAATTGGCGACATACATTGTAAGGTGATAAAAATTGGTAGAACACTTTGTAGTTGTCTAAAAGATTTGACACTTCACTTCGTACTGGGATAAAAAAAAATTGGCGGAACACTTTGCAATGTCATAAAAGAATTGGCGGAACACTTTGCAATGTCATAAAAGAATTGGCGACATACATTGTAAGGTGATAAAAATTGGTAGAACACTTTGTAGTTGACACTTCGATTTGACACTTCACTTCGTAGTGGGATAAAACACGATTTGACACTTCACTTCGTAGTGGGATAAAAAAATGGCGGAACACTTTGTAGTGGGATAAAAGAATTGACGGAACACTTTGTAGTGGGAAAAAGAATTGGCGGAACATTTTGTAGTGTGATAAAAGAATTGGCGGAACACATTTTAGTGGGATAAAATATTCCTTCCTTTTTTTAACCTTTTGTTCAATGGCACTTTTTGGGCACTGTATATCTAAATAGACGTGAAAGGGGCATCAGATGTCCAATTTTGTTCCTGATGGTAAAATAGCCCTGTCCATGAACGGATCTATTGGGGAGAAGCAAAATAGCCCTGTCCATGGCAGGAGCTATAGGAAGAGGAGGCAAGAACCAACGCCCTACCCACTTTGAGAATTCCACTAAGGATAATGGACACAAAAAATTTTAAGCTTATGCATATGTATTTCATACATTGTTTAAGAAATATTCTACAGACAGTATCTTACACTGCAGTGGAAATCCAGTCTCTCATTCCTCCCCCTCCAAAACCCCATTTTAGTTTTTTTCCGGATCCATCGAGAAAAAGAGAAGGGGGATCCAGATCCCCCTTCTCTTTTTATTTTTTTAGATCTGAGCCTATTGAACACCTCCTATAACAGAAAACCATGGGACCAAATTTATGACGTCAGCTAAGTATAATGACTACGTACTATTATATCTATTTATTATATACTATTTCAAATCTACTATAAATAATAAATTTGCTTTTCGTTGAATATCCTAATACGTTTAAATACTAAATTTTGGTTTTCGTTAGAAGTGCTAATAAGTATAAATACTAGAAATATTTCTTTAAAAATTTATTTTACAGTAGCTTTGTAAGCTTTTAAATTATCTTATAAACATACGTAGAAATAAAACTAAAATGTTACTATTAAAATTAAAAATTCACAAGAAGCTTTTTATATTACATTTTGAAACGAAAAAGATAAATCTTTCTATTCTAAACGAAAAAGATAATCTTTTAAATTATCTTATAAACATACGTAGAAATAAAACTAAAATGTTGCTATTAAAATTAAAAATTCACAAGAAGCTTTTTATATTACATTTTGAAACGAAAAAGATAAATCTTTCTATTCTAAACGAAAAAGATAATCTTTTAAATTATCTTATAAACATACGTAGAAATAAAACTAAAATGTTACTATTAAAATTAAAAATTCACAAGAAGCTTTTCATATTACATTTTGAAACGAAAAAGATAAATCTTTCATGACGAATTCAAAAACTTTCTCTTTATATAAAACCAGCTAATCGCTGCTTTTTCAATTTTTCTTGTGATAGTGCATCACTGATTCTTATTGTTCCTAGTCAGCTATTGCACAAATACTTATTTGAGGAAAAACAGTCACGGAAAATTCCCAATTTTCCTTGCTCTTTTTTTCGAATTACACTTCCAAGCACAGTCACCTACTACTTCACTAAGTTTTTTTTCCTCTACCCTATTGCATATGCATAATATTTTGAAATAGGCTGCTGCAATAAGCTTTTACGGGGAGAGCACTTCCATTTATTGTGAAAATTCCATTTTAATTCTCATTGTCTCTGAACAGAGAGCGGTTATTTGTAATCTTCTTTTCAAGAACTCGCGACTTTGATTAAGGTTTGACTTGATTCTAATATCTTTGGTTCATGCACTGGGTCTTATCATGGCAAACTTCATACACGAGATCTGAACAGCGCAGAAAAAGAAAAATTCATTTCTGAATATAGAATAAACTTCCTGGGGCGGGGGTGGCTCAGTCGGTAGCGCGTCAGGCTCGTAATCTGTAGTTCCCAGGTTCGAGTCCCAGCTGGGTCAGCGTTGAGATTTATCTCCTCAAAATTCCCCGCCCTGCCCACGGTCAGTAGGGGACACCGATGGGCTTGGAAAGGCCGCGTCCGTCGGATGGGACGTTAAGCCGTGGCCCCGTGTGCGGGAGAGCCATACCCTGTGCACGTTAAAGAACACGCTGGATGGCCTTAACGGGAGGCTACCATCTGTCTCCCAACAGCTGTTCCAGTGGGTCCCCTTCCCCAACCTTCTCTGAGCCTTCGGGGTCTATGTGACCTGGCCATTTAGCCCATGGTGTGCAAAAAAGTGCCGCTCAAAGGTAAAAAAACTCAACTCAGTAAACTTCCGCTTATCCAGCAATGGAGATTGGCGGTTGCATGAAAAATATTTTTATAGAAACCAAATACAGTAGGTATAATCCTATATTCAAGCCTTACTTGAAATAAGAATGCGGTTGAAAACAATGGTAATAAAAATGAAATATAGTCCCCTTAATACAAATGTAAATATCTAAAATATAATTGCTTTTATGCGTAATAAATATCTAAATCCGTGCCCTTAATAAAAAAAAACTTCGGGAACTGCTTCATTGAAAGCTACCATGGAAAGATGGTAATTTTGGCCGTCTGATTGCGCTGACTACCGGCAGATTTTTCTTAATAATGAAATTTGGAAGAAAATTTTCAAACTTAAAGTATGTAGAAAAGCATTCACAAGATTTAATTCTTGCATAAGAACATTGCGATTTTCACTCTTTTGCAGTCTTCTGCATATTCCAATATATTGTTTGAAAATCAAAACAACAAGTTTTTGCTTCAGTCTTTACGTTGTATTCTTTTCTGTTTATGTCTTTTCTGTTTGTGCAAATTGGGGAGTAAGATTTTTGAGCTTTTATTGATAAATAGAACAGGATCACAAATTCAATTACCTGATAGTTTAATGGCCGTAATGTCATAGCATGGTAACAATGCGTGAAGACGACGCCAGCGGCACCCGGGAGAACTACCACGTGCATTTTCATATTCAAATATTCTATTTTAAGTTAATACTATCATAAAAATACCAGATATTTTAGTACTGGATAACCTGGAGTTTACTATATATTATATATAAATATAATGAAATAAATACCCCTTAAGCAGCTGCTGGCCACAGAGGTCTGACAGGAGTCTGTCAGTTTAATACGCCATAGAGAAAATCTTTGAAGAAGGCTAGACCACATCAGAAAGACATAAATTTTTATGGAAGAAAAGAATGTGGTAGGATTATTTGAAAATGTGCTCATAATTTTCTGTTTTAAATTCTAAGCTCCTATTTTGATGTTCCACTTAGTCAAGGCCATCTCAATAAATAGGCCTGAACAGAAGATATAAGTTCGAAAAAAAATATAGCAGTTTTTTTATATTAATTTTCTAAAATTTCAACTGGTAATTGCTCTCCTTTAAAAATCTGGTAATTAATTTTAAAATATTTTAGATTTTTTTAATAAAATACTTATGAGTAAATAATTTTATTTTAGTTGATTTTAAAATAAATGTCTTTAACTTAAATTTTAAATAATAAAATCATCGATATCCATGACTTACTCGTGGCTGGAACCCATGTCCCTTTGTTCAGCAGCATAGCGTGCTAACCACTCGGCCACGAGACGGGTAGAAATTAATTAGAATTCAAAAATATCAAAATGTAGTTTCTGTTTGTTTGTTTGTTTGTTTGTTTGTTTGTTTTTTTGTCTAGAAAAGTAAAAAAAAGTGTGGTAATATAACAAATGCATCTTGCTCCTACATTAATTTTTATACATAATTAATTTTCCTCCTTTTTTTAATGGCTTTCCAGATCTGGTATACCAATGTACAGTCGCTCAAAAAAGTATCCGAACACCATGGTTGATTGCAGAATTCACAGCGTTCGGATACTTTTTTGAGCGACTGTACACCAGGCCTAGACAACCGTTGATTCGCAGGAGGAATTTTAAATATGCATAAGAACTTTGGGCTTTTAATTTCTCTAAAATTTAAGACAAATCTATTTGTTATTAAACTTTAAAATATAAATTAATTTATTCATGATTACAATTCAAACTCAGTATTTTCTATGCATTTATTTTTACATAAAACTATCCCACTAAGCTGAAGCTTATCAGCGGGAATATATTTGGTTTTAATAGATATGATCTAGGTTAGATCAGCATCATTACATAAAATTAAGGAGAAAGAAGACAGAATAATTAAAAAAGAAAACTAATAAAATGATAAACCTTTCCGATTAAAAACATCACTTTTTCATCAACCACTAAAATTATTTTTTTTAACTGCCTTATTTTTTTCTTTTTTAAACGTTTTTGAACTTTTTTCTTTAATTTTTTTAAAATCAATAACTACCAGTTAAATTTTAGGAAAAGAGTTTATTTCAATAAATTAAAAAAATTTTATGTGCTACATTGCTTTATTTTCCTGATCTGGAAGCAAGGTTTCCATTTTATCTCCTACAGCTGTCCAGTTCAACCTCTCGAACCATTGGAATCCTTTTGACCTTGGCAATTTAGCTCATTGTGTGCACAAAAGTGTTGCTCAGAGGTAAAACAACCCAACTCGAATCTTCACTTTGAAGTACGTTAGCATCTGCTTATCGAATTTCTTTTGTCTCCCATCTCCTTCCTGAGACATGTCTTGCTCCCTTTCCTTTGCCAGCTTCTAACATGCAACAATGAGCCTTTTGAAGGCCGGTCTCGTGCATTTCCAAAGCATGACTCTCCATTTAAATACCAAGGCAGCTCTTTTCTTTGTTGTGGGATTTTTCACTCTTGCTTGCTCCTCTTCCTATTGTTGTGCACTTTTCTCCAATCGGCAGTAGCATTTTAGAACATTCGAACATAGGCAGAACATTCGAGAGATTGAAATGTACATTACAATTTTCCTATTTTATTCAAATATTCTATTTTAAATTTGTACCGGATGTATAAGAATTAATTATTATTAATTAAATTATCCGGAATTAATTAAACAACCGGAATAAATTACATTAAATTTAAACCGGTTGCATAAGTCAATACGAAGTACTATAAAAGCCGTAAAGGTGTGAAGGAAATCAAAGTCAATGTGTCATGGGTAAAAAGGCTGATTTCTTTTTGATAGATTTCTGTTTGGTTAACATATAGTTTTGATCCACCTTTGAGAATAATTGCTTATGTAATATTAAGAAGACCTAGTCTTCTTAATATTCATAAGCATTTATTCTGTCAGCACATCCAATTTTTTTTTTCTCAGGATCTCCATAGAGGATTGTTGGAATCGCGATGAATTAATCATTTTTGAGTTGGGACTCATCATGGAGTTGGAGCGCGATGAGCAGGAGCATCCGTAATGGAGGCGATAGAACTCAGCAGAAAATTACGAGGCACAATATCCCAAGTGTACGGAGAATGGCAAAAGTCTCAAAAAACGTCCGTCAACCGTGGCAAATGAGGGAGAAAAAAGGCTCCCACAGAAAGTTGACAGGCGTTTGTTAGAACGAACTATACGGTAAAATAGCGATGCTACAGTTCATCAGCTGAAACAGATAGGTTGGGTTGTTTCATCTCTGAGCGGCACTTCTTCCCACACAATGGGCTAAATGGCCAGGTCACAAAAACCTCGAGGGCTCAGATGGTAGCCTCCTGTCAAGGCCATCCAGCGTGCTCTCCCGCACACGGTGCTACTGCTTAATGTTCCATCCGAAGGACGGGTCTACGCCCATCGGTGTTCCTTACTGACCGTGGGCAAGACGGGGAGTTTTGCGGAGATAAATCTCAATGCTGATCCAGCTGAGACTCGAACCTGAGTACTACAGATTACGAGCCTGGCGTGCTACCGACTGAGCCAGCCCCGCCCCACTTAGAGAGATGATTGCTAACAAATACTTCATAACCCATTTCAATGAGAACTATACGCAAAGAATTGAAAACGTTGAAAATTTCGCACTCTACCATGATATATATGACTAAGCATTACATAAGTATTTTAATAATTTGGCCAGGATGTATGCATCTCAATACTTGTATATTTCGAATTAAATTTTCACTTAATGAAAACTAATATTTCTTTGCAATTCACCACACTAAGTAAGGCCACCTTGATACGCCAGGCCTGTACAGATTTGTGTAAAAGGAGGGAGGAAAGGAGGGATATTAATTATGCATAAAAATTCAAGTGAAGTAATTTATTTAAAATTTAAGTTAAAGACATTTATTTTAAAATCAACTAAAATAAAATTATTTACTCATAAGTATTTTATTTGAAAAATCTAGAATATTTTAAAATTAATTACCAGATTTTTAAAAGTAAGTAATTACCAGTTGAAATTTTAGAAAATTAATATAAAAAAACTGCTATGTTTTTTTTCGAACTTATATCTTCTGTTCAGGCCTATTTATTGAGATGGCCTTGACTAAGTGGAACATCAAAATAGGAGCTTAGAATTTAAAACAGAAAATTATGAGCACATTTTCAAATAATCCTACCACTTTCTTTTCTTCCATAAAAAATATATCATTCATACAATGGCCTAAAATACAATGAAATTTTTCCCTATTAATAAAAAGTTATATATGAATTATCGATTACTTTTCAAAAAAATTATAAAATTATTACAGGGTTTTTTTTTGTACTAAACTTTGCCTGATTAATATTAACTTGCTTGTTAGATTTTTCTATCAATGTTCATCAATATTCAGTGACCGATATAAATATACAATGGTTTCCATAAAATAAGTAACAATTCTAAATTATGCAGGTGGGAAGCTAACGTCGAAGCTCTATAACTTTTAAAACAAGTTATTTTTGTTTTGAAAACTGTGATAGCAGATAAAGATCTTAATCAAATATTTCAATATCTCGATTTTCAACAATATTCGTTCAGTATTTAAAGAGTTATACAGGTTTGAATACTTAACAATAACAATGCCAGTCACAAAATTCTACTTTAGAAGTTAATTAAAACTTAGTAATAAGTATTGTATCAAAGTATTTAATAAAATAAATAAATATATTTTAGAGGTTTCTTTTATAATATAATATAAAAAGCTTTTTAATTAATAATAATATGATTAAATTTAATTAATATTAATTTAATTTTTTACATAATATAAAAAATTTTGTGATTAATAAAAATATATTTTTTGTTAATTAATAATAATATAATTTTTGTTAATTAATATAATAAAAATTTTAATTAACATAAGAATTCTTTCACTTTCATCAGTTGTATATAAATATCTTAAGAATGTAATTGCTGTTGTTAAATTTTCAAACTTCCATAGCTCATTAAAAAAAATAAAAAATAATCCCTCAAGCAGCCGTTTGCCACAGAGGTCTGACATATTATATTATTATGTTATACGCCATAGTACTTATGTTATACGCCATTATATTTTACGCCATAGTACTTATGTTATACGCCATTATTATGTGATACGCCATATCATATTATTATGTTTTACGCCATAGTACTTATGTTATACGCCATTATTATGTGATACGCCATATCATATTATTATGTTATACGCCTTGGTACTTATGTTATACGCCATTATTATGTGATACGCCATATCATATTATTATGTTTTACGCCATAGAACTTATGTTATATGACATTATTATGTGATACACCATATCATATTATTATGTTTTACGTCATAATTCTTATGTTATACGCCATTATTATGTGATACGCCATATCATATTATTACGTTTTACGCCATAGTATCTATGTTATACGCCATTATTATGTGATGCGCCACATCAAATTATTATGTTATACGCCATAGTATCAGGTCTGTGATGATGGCTGACCCTCAGCATAAAAACAACACACCGGGGCTCGAACCCAGGTCCCTGAGATCAGTAGCCAAGTATGCTAACCACTCAGCCACGGAACGGCTATTCATTCAATACTGATCGAATATTGTTGAATATCGGTATATTGATATATTTGACTGAAATCTTCACCAGCTATCACATTTTTAGAACAAAAAAATCTTATTTTAGAAATTATAAAGCTTCGACTTTAGCTTTCCATTGACAAAACAGAGTGTTGTTCCTTAATTTATGGGGGGCGGGGATGGCTTAGTCGGTAGCGCGCCAGGCTCGTAATCTGTAGTACCCAGGTTCGAGTCCCAGCTGGGTCAGCGTTGAGATTTATCTCCGTAAATTTCCCCGCCCTGCCACGTCGGCGGTCAGTAGGGGACACCGATGGGCTTGGAAAGGCCGCCGTCCGTCGGATGGGACGTTAAGCCGTGGCCCCGTGTGCGGGAGAGACATACCCTGTGCACGTTAAAAAACACGCTGGATGGCCTTGACGGGAGACTACCATCTGTCTCCCAACAGCTGTTCCAGTGGGTCCCCTCCCCCAACCTTCTCTGAGCCTTCCGGGTCCATGTGACCTGGCCATTTAGCCCATTGTGTGCAAAAAAGTGCCACTCAGAGGTAAAACAACCCAACCCAACCTTAATTTATAGAAAGCAGTTCATCAGTTCATAATTAATAAAAAATTCTGTTATAATATTTCCATGTTTCATATTATTATACTGTCTGAAACATAATCTCTACGGTCATCAGTTTAATGTCTCCCATATATATTTCATCCAAATTTTTTTTAATTTGTTTAATATTATTTGATCATAGTACAAGTGAATTTTATCATTACAAGTGACCCGCAAAGCTTAAAGCTTATCTGCAGTATATAAAATAATTACATTTATAATTTGTTACAACAGTATTTTTAGCCTTCTTTCATTTGATGTGATATTAATATTGCTTGACATTGATATATGATGAATGTGATATTGACATTGAAATGTGACATTTATAATATTTAACAAAGAAATTGATGACACTGACACAGAACATTGACAGTAAAATAAAATTTCTAATTCAAAAGCGAATTCATGGTATTTATATATGTATATAGGGTATTTCACATTTGCAGTTTCTCTCGTTTAACATTAACCCTTTCACGACTAAGGGAAACATTTTTCCCATTTTAAAATTGGTGATTGTCGTATTTAATTATAACCTTATCTGCATTTTTTATACAGAATGTCAAAATAGAACGTATGCCGAACGCAATTACGTAAGCGGGAACGTTTAGTCCATGTCCATCTTTGCAATAATGTTGCATCTGTGCAATGTCCATCTTTGCTTCACAACCAAAAGAAATTGCTTCGCAGAATATCATAATTAGCACATCATTTTGTA
Organism: Ryuthela nishihirai; assembly: GCA_038380435.1. Taxonomy (NCBI): domain Eukaryota; kingdom Metazoa; phylum Arthropoda; class Arachnida; order Araneae; family Heptathelidae; genus Ryuthela; species Ryuthela nishihirai. Next base: position 48,501,276 of record JAWZYU010000022.1, read on the forward strand.
TAGTAATTTTATTTCATAATTTTGTATTATTTTAGTTAACATTTTGTTCTAATAAACCAATAAATAAAAGATATTGCATAATAAGCCTAACTATAATTTGTGTTACCTTTATAGTCCATTGGGAAAAATATTTCCCATAAAATTCCAAAAAAACTACACATTGTTATGTATTTTTCTTATGATTTTTATTTATTTTACGTCTAAACAAACTAAAATAAACAGTTACATACTAATATTTACTCTTAGAAACCTTATGGTCCTGAAAGGGTTAATCTATTTTGGGCTATCGAAAATCTTTTCCAGGTATAATACAGTAAATCTCTTTTTTTCACTTCGGTTATGTACAATTGTTAGGGTCTGAGCAGTTAGTTATAATGAATGTTTTTGTTTGTTTCTTTGAATCTATTTTTAGGACTTCTTTTAGTTTGGGTTTTAATAAAGTAAAAAGAGTTTATGGAAAATATTTCTCTTGGTAAGAGTTAAAAGTATGTGGCATTTTGCAATTGCTTTAATATTGTCCATAATTGTTTTTGAAACTTGGACTCTGAAAATATTTTTTTGTTTCAGTCTTTTATTTTTTAGGTGATGGATTTTTACTTTACGTTTATCATAAAAAAATATCTACTGTTAGTTTGTATTATTACCAACTATACTGAGCTATTTCTCTGCTAACTGCCATTCTACCTTTCATGAGAACCTTAACATTGATGGGCTTGGTAGAATGTCGTCCTTCGGATTCGACGTTAAGCAGTAGCTCCATGGACAAGAGAGTCATATCCTGTGCACCTTGAAGAACACGCTGGATACTTTGACAGAAGACTTTCTTCTGTCTCCTAATCCAGTGGGGGCGGGGGTGGCTCAGTCGGTAGCGCGCCAGGCTCGTAATCTGTAGTAACCAGGTTCGAGTCCCAGCTGGGTCAGCGTTGAAAGTTATCTCCGCAAAATTCCTCGCTCTCCCCATGGTCAGTAGGGGACACCGATGGGCTTGGAAAAGCCGCCGTCCGTTGGATGGGACCGTGGCCCCCTATGCAGGAGAGTCATACCTTGTGCACGTTAAAGAACACGCTGGATGGCCTTGACGGGAGGCTACCATCTGTCTCCCAACAGCTGTTCCAGTGGGTCCCCTCCCCCAACCTTCTCTGAGCCTTCGGGGTCCATGTGACCTGGTCATTTAGCCCATGGTGTGCAAAAAAGTGCCGCTCAGAGGTAAAACAACCCAACCCTAATCCAGTGGTTCCCCTTCACCAGCCTTCATTGAGCCCTTGGAGTCCTTGTGACCTGGTTCTTTACCTCACTGTGTGCAAAAAGAGCCACTATTTCTAATAAATAAAACAACCCTTACTTCAAGCTATATTGTCTCGTCAATTTTCCATTCTACCATCAATTCAGTGTTTAATAAATATTTCCTTCAAATATCAGTTATTGCTCTTCGTACATATTTTAATCTGCATTTAATTCATTCTCGCCTCCTATACATTTCCTTCAAGGTTGGGTTGGGTTGTTTTACCTCTGAGCGGCACTTTTTTTGCACACCATGGGCTAAATGGCCAGGTCACATGGACCCCGAAGGCTCAGAGAAGGTTGGGGGAGGGGACCCACTGGAACAGCTGTTGGGAGACAGATGGTAGCCTCCCGTCAAGGCCATCCAGCGTGTTCTTTAACGTGCACAGGGTATGGCTCTCCCATACACGGAACCACGGCTTAACTTCCAATCCGACGGACGGCGGCCTTTCTAAGCCCATAGGTGTCCCCTACTGACCGTGGGCAGGGCGGTTTCATTCAAGAATCAACTTATTGTGCCTAAAAAATATTTCATTTAAATATCACTTGTGTCTCATATATATTTTATTCCACTCTCAGTTTTTTACGTTTCTTAAATATATCATTCAAGCATCAATTTGCTGTGTCTCGTAATATATAATATATAAGATATTATAATAATATATAAGAATATTCCATTCGAACATAAATGTATTGTGCCTCCTAAATATTATATTCAAATATCAGTTTATTCTATCTTGTAAATATTTTATTCAAATATCTGTTTTTTTGTGCCTCATAAATATTTTATCACGTGACACGTGACACGAAGGTTGCCAGATCACTAATTTCTAAAAAAATTAATGCCAGATATTTTTTCTGAATTTTGCAATCAACCATAGTGTTCGTATACTTTTTTGAGCGACTGTACATATTGATTCTGCCATCAGTTTATTGTGTCTCCTAAATATTTCATTCAAATATCAGTTGTTTTGTCTCGTACATATTGATTCTGCCATCAGTTTATTGTGTCTCCTAAATATTTCATTCAAATATCAGTTGTTTTGTCTCGTACATATTGATTCTGCCATCAGTTTATTGTGTCTCCTAAATACTTCATTCAAATATCAGTTTATTGTGCCTTGTAAATGTTTTATGTAAATGACAGTTGTTGTGTCTCGTACATATTTCATTCTGTCGTCAGTTTATTGTGTCTCTTAATATTCCATTAAGATATATGATTATTTTGTTTGTCTCATATTCAATTCAAATATCAGTTTATTGCGTCTATTAAATATTTTATTCAAATATCAGTTTATTGTGACTCGTGAATATTTAATTCAAATATCAGTTGTTTTGTCTCGTACATATTAATTCTGCCATCAATTTATTGTGTCTCCTAAATATTCCATTCAAACATTTATTTTTTTTCTCGTAAATATTCCGTTCAATCATGAGTTTGTTGTGTCTCATAAATATTTTATTCAAATATCAGTTTATTGTGCATCCATCGTAAATAATTTATTTGAATATCAGTTGTTGCGTTTTGTTCATATTTCATTCTGCCGTCAGTTTATTGTGTCTCTTAAATATTCCATTCAAACATAAATTTATTTTGCCTCATAAATATTCAATTCAAATATCAGTTTATTTTGCCCATTAAATATTTTATTCAAATATTAGTTTATTGCGTCTATTAAATATTTTATTCAAATATCAGTTGTTTTGTCTCGTACATATTAACTTTGCCATCAGTTTATTGTGTTTCGTAAATATTCCATTCAAGCATAAGTTAATTTTTGTCTCGTAAATATTGCATTCAAATATCAATTTACTGTGTCTCGTAAATATTTTATTCAAATATCAATTTGTTGTTCTCTCAAATATTGTATTCAAATAGCAGTTATTTTGTCTCGTACATATTTCATTCTGCCTTCAGTTCATTGCATCTAGTATATATTTTTTTCAAATATCAGTTCATTTTGTCTCGTTCCCATTTTATTCACACATCAATTTAGAACAAAAAGTAGTTAATGAAACATTAATATCCTTCTTGAAGCCTCAAAATCAAAATATTTACACAAATTGCGTGAGTTATATTGGTTCGCAGCTTGTTTCTTTTAATTTGTAGAACGTTCTGCAAAGTGAAATTGTTTTATTAACTTCCTTACCAAGCTGCATTTCGTGATGTCAAAGAATTGCTACAAATGAATTTTATGCATTAACCACGTATTAGTGAAGGTACGATAATATTAAAAAAGAGGAAAAACCACGACATGAGGCAAAACATACAAATCGATTGCTGGCTGAAAGCTTAGTTCTTTCTCTGTATGTTATGCCTTCGAGGTGTATTAGGGGCTGTATCCATTTGCCATAAGCTAATGTAAAAGAGTTTTTGGTGAGTGATGCAGTTTGTGTAACATCCCCTCACGTGATACTGTACAGTTTTCCATTTTTAATTATATCTCTCCTTACAATGTATTACGTTTTAATTTGATACTGCTGAAGAACATTACGGCAGCTAATCGATAGGGTGACGAAGTTTCTCATTAACCCTAATGTGAATACGAAAGTTTTTCATGAGTTTTGCTTCTGAAGGTTATATTTAATAAATTATTATTGTTATTAAGTACACAAAGTGGTTTATCATGAAAATTTGATATGAAACATTTAAGAAAAAATTGTAGCTACCGTTAGTTTCTGAAAGTAATATTATTTAATTAGGAAGAGAATAGCTTTATTATTTTTTTTCGTGTGCGATGCCTATTATTTTCTTGTTGTAGTCACTTGGGAGGGGAGATGTCTCAGTCGGTAACGCGCCAGAATAGCAATGTGCAGTTCCCAAGTTCGAATTCCAGCTGGGACAGCTTTGAGACTTAACTCCGCAAAGCTCACGGCCCTGTTCTTGGTCAGTAGGGGACACCGATGGGCTTGGAAAGACCGCCGTGCGTCGGATGGGACGTAATGCCGTTGCCCCTTGTGCACAAACACACTGGATAGCCTTAACGGGAAACTATCATCTGTCTCTTAACAGTTGTCCAGTAAGTCCCCTCCTCCAACCTTCTTTTAGCCCTATAGGTCTTTGTAACCTGACCATGTAGCCCACTGTGTGCAAAAACTGCCACTCAGAGATAAAACAACCCAACTGATGACTATCTAGTAATTCGTTGATTTCGTCTAATGATAGTCTTCTTGAAATGAAAATTCTTCGCACAATGAAAGCCTTCTGATAATGAAGAGTGTTATGGTTAAGTAAAGAACTGTTCTGCCTAGCCTCCATTAAGTTGCTGCCTAAATACATTCTGAAAAAGGTACGATAATATTAAAAAAGAGGAAAAACCACGACATGAGGCAAAACATACAAATCGATTGCTGGCTGAAAGCTTAGTTCTTTCTCTGTATGTTATGCCTTCGAGGTGTATTAGGGGCTGTATCCATTTGCCATAAGCTAATGTAAAAGAGTTTTTGGTGAGTGATGCAGTTTGTGTAACATCCCCTCACGTGATACTGTACAGTTTTCCATTTTTAATTATATCTCTCCTTACAATGTATTACGTTTTAATTTGATACTGCTGAAGAACATTACGGCAGCTAATCGATAGGGTGACGAAGTTTCTCATTAACCCTAATGTGAATACGAAAGTTTTTCATGAGTTTTGCTTCTGAAGGTTATATTTAATAAATTATTATTGTTATTAAGTACACAAAGTGGTTTATCATGAAAATTTGATATGAAACATTTAAGAAAAAATTGTAGCTACCGTTAGTTTCTGAAAGTAATATTATTTAATTAGGAAGAGAATAGCTTTATTATTTTTTTTCGTGTGCGATGCCTATTATTTTCTTGTTGTAGTCACTTGGGAGGGGAGATGTCTCAGTCGGTAACGCGCCAGAATAGCAATGTGCAGTTCCCAAGTTCGAATTCCAGCTGGGACAGCTTTGAGACTTAACTCCGCAAAGCTCACGGCCCTGTTCTTGGTCAGTAGGGGACACCGATGGGCTTGGAAAGACCGCCGTGCGTCGGATGGGACGTAATGCCGTTGCCCCTTGTGCACAAACACACTGGATAGCCTTAACGGGAAACTATCATCTGTCTCTTAACAGTTGTCCAGTAAGTCCCCTCCTCCAACCTTCTTTTAGCCCTATAGGTCTTTGTAACCTGACCATGTAGCCCACTGTGTGCAAAAACTGCCACTCAGAGATAAAACAACCCAACTGATGACTATCTAGTAATTCGTTGATTTCGTCTAATGATAGTCTTCTTGAAATGAAAATTCTTCGCACAATGAAAGCCTTCTGATAATGAAGAGTGTTATGGTTAAGTAAAGAACTGTTCTGCCTAGCCTCCATTAAGTTGCTGCCTAAATACATTCTGAAATTAAAAGAGACAGATAAAGAGCCAAAGATTAATTCTCATCAGATCTTTCGAGTAGAAGAAACAGAAGGAAGGAACAATAGATTTTAAGGTACATATTGATGTTATCTATGAAATCGAGGATAAATCTGGATTCAAGAATCACGTTGTTTATTTGGAACAAAAGCCAGAAGTAGAAATATATTAACTGGTGTATGATCAAATTTTTTCCCTAACTTTCTGTTCAAAGGTGAACAATACGATAAATAACTAACAAGTGTATAAGACAATGTTATGAAGGACTCTCGTGAGTAATGATGTTATCTGTAACAACGAAATGAGAATACATTTGAATAATTTTGACTTGAATATCCCATAACAATATTGATTGTTTTACCTCTTAGCGGGACTTTTTGCACACAATGGACTAGATGGCAAGGTCACAAAGACCCCGAAGGCTCAGAGAAGGTTGGAGAAGGGGACCCACTGGACAGCTGTTGGGTGACAGATGGTAGCCTCCGGTCAAGGCCATCCAGCTGTTGATGTTGCTTTTGTTCTTGCTGTTATATATTCTTTCAGTGTTTTTTTAACATATTGTTATTTACCTATTTTAAAGATAATTCTTATTTTAAATTAGTTTTTCGCATTGCTTGAAATGAAAATAGTTAAATGTCGAAACTGTCATTATTAAAACGTGAAAGAAGCAGTATTATATATTACTTTTCTCCTTTTCTTCAAGGCTGTCCAGGCCTGGTGTATTAAGTGGGCATTGGCTGGTTTGCGTCATAAATATGCTACACTTTTTTCTTTTATATTAAATATTTTTCTTAAATAATTTTTATTAAGAAAATATTCCGGTAGATATTTAATGTTAAATACACTTGAATATGGAAAGATATTACATACTATTTCGAACAAAAAAAACGTGCACAGAGTATGGTTTTCCTGCACACGGACCCACGACTTAACATTCCACCCGACGGACAGCGGCCTTTCCAAGCCCATAACATATTAATCTTCCATGTTCCAAAATGATGAACGCGGGGAAAACAGAGACTTATTGAATTTAAACTATCAAAGAAAGGTTTGTCTATTTTTGCAATCTTAAAAAGTTTTAATTCCAACTAATGGATTACGGGGGGGGATGCAAAAGAGTAGTATATTTTAGCACTTTGCGACATAAAAAGAAATATGTCTTTCAATCTTTCACCCCCCCCCCCAATACAATCCTGTCGTCTTATACTAATTCTCGAATTTCTCTACCTGCTTTGAAATTCAACAATTTGCCTTTGTATAATTTATTTTAGCCTTATATTTTATTTCCGACACTAAAAATAGATTTAACAAAAACAACTATAAAATCTCATTCCGTATAAAATACGATTTTAACCTTTTCTGTTCAATGGAATATTTTGGGAATTGGGGAAATCTACTCAAGTCTTGTTCTCAGACCCCCCCCCCAACCCCCCCCAAAAAAAAATAAAAAATCCCTCCTGCTCCCCGAAACTCAATTCTGCCAGGGAGAAGCTCCCTAACATGTTGAGGATGATACATTTTCTGGAGTACAATCTTCCTTTTCATTGGTTTTCGTGGTTAAGAGTAATAAGTCACGAATGGATAAAAACCTCTTTGAGGGAGACTTGCGCTACATCATTTATATGAAACAGTGTACTTGTAGTATATCGTAAATTATTTATTTACTGGACTGGGTCAAGGTTACCTCGATACTCAGGCTTGGACACTGGAGTAACAGACCTAATTTTGAAATATTTATAGCAATTTTTATTATATTTCTTTTTTACAAAATTTTAACTGGTAGTTATTTATTTTTAAAAATTTAGTAATTAATTTTATAATATTTTCAAATATTTTAATAAAATTCTAATGAATAAAATATTTTGTTAAACATTTTTCTTTAATTAGTTTTAAAATAAATGGCTTTAATTTATATTTTGAACCAATTAAGTCAATAGCATGTTTATGTAAAATTAATATCTCTCCTTTCTTTTTTCCTTTTCTTCAAGGCCTTCCAGGCCTGGTGTATCTAGGTGGCCTTGGCTAAATTGGGTCATATGCTATATTTTTTATTTAATATTTTTCTTAAATAATTTTTTATTAAGAAAATATTCCGCTAGATATTTCAATATTAAATACACTTGAGTATGGAAAGATAATATATATACTATTTCGAACAAAAAATTAAATATATATAAATAAATAACCAAACTTATATTATGTTACAGAAAAACTAATTATTATCATTAAATTTTGCATATTAAAATTTGTCACGATTCCTACGTGCAATTACTTTAAAGTTTTGCAGTTTTAAGTGGCAACAGCAATCTCTAATGTCAACGCTACATTAGTCGTTTCTTATAAAGCATGAATTCAGAAAAAAACACCAGATAACGACTCCGACGTCGATGGGATCTGGTTCTTAATTACAAGAAACTACACACTTAAGCACGAGCAGCTAATTACACCGTTGAAACAGAAAGTCTGCAAGTTTCTTAAGACACATAGTTACAAAGATACTTCGTATCCCGTCTTCAAGGAACAGAAGTAACAGTCAGGGATGTGATTAATGGTGACCTTCAAGAAGCACGGCGGAAAAGACGTCGCTACAGGAGGAACACAAATTTTCAGCTTCAACAAAAGGGGATGCCGACTAATCTTTGTCCAAAAAAACATAAACTCAAACCGACTTTTATTACACGCTGTTCTTCATAAAACAAGAGCTAGCTATCGTAATGTCTACACACTCTTCTCAGCTCTCTTGGAAAATGTAGTAGTATGAAAGCTGCTGTTCCGGTGGACAACAAAAATTAAAGGTTTATTTTTGGTTTCTGTGTGCTGTTTCGGAACTAAAAACATTTCTTTGAAGATTAGTAATTAAAAAATGGTTGCTTGTTATTAAAAACTGCTGCCGCTGTTGTTGTTGCTCTTGTTCTTGCTGTTATTATTTTTTGTATTCATTTTTATTATCATGTTGTTATTTACCGCTTTAAATTTTAAAGATAATTCTTATTTTAGATTAGTTTTTCGCATTACTTGAAATCAAAAAAGTTAAATGTTTAAACCAGTGCTGTCCAACTAACGACCTGCGGGCCGAAGTTGGACAGCGCGGGAAACAGAGATTTTTGTAGCCCACGAACAAAATCAAGTTTTTACTTGAAATTTTAAATAAATATCTATAATCCACCTTATAATTTTTTGTCAACTTATATTACTTAACTTGATATGCAAACATCAACTTCCTCATTCTATTTGCAATTATTGCATTATTTCAACTTACTCATTCTATTCTTATTGCCCAACAACTAAGGCCATTAAATTTATTAAATATTTGATAAGGTTTAGAAAATTTATTATTACTTATTATTTTTCGTATAAATAAAATAATTTTTTGAGGTGACATGAACTGATTTTTCAATTACCTATCCTGTCCTATTCTTTTTTTTTTGGCCCGCGAAATATTGGCGAAAGAAAAAAATGGCCCGTGAAATACTGGCGAAAGAAAAAATGGCCCGTGAAATACTGGCGAAAGAAAAAATGGCCCGCAGTCTTAGAGAAATTGGACAGCACTGGTCTAAACTATCGTTATTTAAACGTGAAAGAAGCAATATGACGTATACTTATTAATTCAGAACAATATGAAAATCAAAGGGAAGAGTTGGGTTGTTTTACCTCTGAGCGGCACTTTTTTGCACACCATGGGCTAAATGGCCAGGTCATATGGACTCCGAAGGCTCAGAGAAGGTTGGGGGAGGGGACCCACTGGAACAGCTGTTGGGAGACAGATGGTAGCCTCCCGTCAAGGCCATCCAGCATGTTCTTTAACGTGCACAGGGTATGGCTCTCCCGCACACGGGGCCACGGCTTAACGTCCCATCCGACGAACGGCGGCCTTTCTAAGCCCATCGGTGTCCCCTACTGACCGTGGGCAGGGCGGGGAGTTTTGCGGAGATAAATCTCAACGCTGACCCACCTGGGACTCGAACCTGGAAACTACAGATTACGAGTCTGGCGCGCTACCGACTGAGCCACCCCCGCCCCAAAGGGAAGAGTTATATAAACACTCTAAAAAGAAAAAAAAATTATAAAGAATATTGCTGAATTATGTCTTAAAATTATTTTAGGTCTAGAAGACTCGGCTTTAAGTAGATTCTGTTTCCAAGAAATTTTGAGATTTTTACATAATTGTGATCGATTTGAACTAAGCAGAAATCTTGCTTTTAGGCAATTGTCCCATTTTCGGAAATTCGGAAGAGAGGGACGAGAAAGCCAAAGTTTCCAGTGGTAAAGAAGTGTTTGACTAACTGACTTTACTAATAGCATTGAAAAGTACGAAACCACTTTTGCTATCAGTTTCAAATTGAGAGGAATAATTGTCTTTAACCGGATTGTTTGTTATTGCTTTATTCTATAAAATTATGTTTCATTCTTTATGGATACAGAGATTTTCCTGTTTTTATACCCAAATTCCTTAAGCCAACTTTTAGATACTTAGCGGCCTACTTTAGATTAATATTCAAAGATCTCCAGGGACCAAATTAAAATGCAATAAATGATACAAGCGAAAAATACTTTTAATTATAAATGCATTTGTATCGAATATATCCATGTTTAAGTAACTAATCTGGTAGTTGACATTAGATTCTGCCAAATTGTGCTGTGAGGTGCAAGTTCGGTTTAGTTGTTCTACCTCTGAGTGGCACTTTTTGCACACGATGAGCTAAATGGCCAGGTTACAAGAACCCTGAAGGTCTTGGTTGGAGGAAGTTCCTCAGCGAAGGTTGGAGGAGGGAACCCACTGGAAGCTGTTAGGAAACAGATGGTAGCCTCCCGTCAAAGCCATCCAGAGTGTTATTTAACGTTGGGTTGTTTTACCTCTGAGCGGCACTTTTTTGCACACAATGGGCTAAATATCCAGATCTAAAGGACCCCGAAGGCTTAGATTAGGTTGGGGGAAGGGACCCACTGGAAGAGCTGTTGGGAGACAGATGGTAGCCTCCCGTGAAGGTCATACAGCGTGTACTTAACGTGCATAGGGGATGGCTCTCCCGCACACGGTGCCACGGCTTACGTTTCATCCGACGGACGGCGGCCTTTCCAAACCCATCGATATCCCTACTGACCGAGGGAAGGGCGGGGAGTTTTTCGGAGATATATCTCAAAGCTAGTCCAGGCGGAACTCGAACCTGGGAACTACAGATTACAAGCCTGACGCGCTACCTACTGAGTCACCTCCAGCCCAACACAGTAAGATTACATTTTTCTGAAAATAAACAGACTTCAAAAAAACCTCAAGGAGATTTTATATTGAAGAGAGGTCTATCTGAAGTCTACGAGATGGTATCGGAAATCCTCATGTTCCCTCTGAGCTAGGGACGTACCCAGGGTGGGGAGGACCGGGGGATATGGACCACCCCCACCCCCCACCCCACCCCTCGAAATTCCGGTCGTCTTATACGAAATCTCAAATTTCTCTATCTGTTATGAAATCCGAAACAAGTATCTTTGTATAATTTTATTTTAGCTTCGTATTATATGCCCGACATTAAAAGTAGATATTAAAAAATATATAAAATTGTAGTCAATTTAAAATATCATTTTAACTTTTCCTGTCCTGTGGAATAGTTTAGTACTTGGGAAACCCTGCTCAAGTCTTATTCTCCGGCGCACATTCCATCGGAAACTAAATTCTCGGACTCCCCCAACTTAAATTCTCGGTCCCCCACTCAAACCTCAAACTTAATTTTCGCTCCCCGAAACTTAATTCTCACTCCCCCCCCCCTTCCCGCCAAACTAAATTCTTGCTCTCCTCGAAACTTAATTCTCGCTTCCCCCTCAAACTAAATTCTCGCTTTCCCCCAAACTTAATTCTCGTTCTCCTCCTCCCTCTAAACATAATTCATGCTCTCCCCCAACTTTAATTCTTGGTCCCCCACATAAACTTAATTTTCGCTCCCCGAAACTTAATTCTCGCTTCCCCCAACCAAATTCTCGCTCTCCTCCTTCCTCTAAACTTAATTCTTGCTCTCTCCCAAACTTAATTCTCGCTCTCCCCACAAATTTAATTCTCGTTCTCCTCCCCTCCCCCTAAACTTAATTCTTGTTCTTCCCCAAATTTAATTCTTACTGTCCCCCAAACTTAATTCTTGCTCTCCCCCAAACTTATTTACCTCTCTTCAATTACAATTTTTTCTCTCCTTCCAATCTCTCCTCCCCCGAAACTAAATCCTGATTACATTACTGCTCTAAGCCTTCTATCCTTTAGATCTTTATGACTTGACCTTTACAACACTATGAAGTAAAAAAACTGCTACCCAAAAACATCACAGCACAAGATAAGTATGTCAAAAAGTATCGATTGCAGGTAGGACAAATATTACGATACCTTGACAGCAATTTATATCAAGAGATGCTCTTAATTAATATTGTTTAATTTTCGAGTACTTTTATCTCTTAAAGATACCTATGCATTTTGCATTCAATTAACTAGAAAGGACACAAAAAATCCTATTTTTCAACAGATATAGATTCTGTCTATTACAGTGCTTAGGGAACTTGAGTACTACGCCAGAGGACATTTCTTGTGTAAATGTTTGTATTTTATAAGAAACGTTTGGATAAATCTTCTGTGTCAACTTTGTCCTTTGTGTTGGAAAGCACCAGCTTTCTTATGAAAAGTAAAAGTTTTTCTGAGTAAACGAGCTTCGTCATAAGTCTTTAATAACCAGAGTAAAAATTCTTCGAACAAAATCCAATTTTTTATATATATATATATACTTCTTATCTTTGCTTTTTTTATCTTTATTTTTTACATTTTTCGTATCCTTTGCTTTTTTTTACCTTTAGTTTTCATCTCTTTATTTTAATTCTTTTAAATTTTCTTTTTTTGCACCCATATTCTTCATCTATATTATTTCTTTAATAATCTACCTCTACTCTTCCAACATTTATCTGCCGATCGTCATTACTTTTTGTGTTTCGCATTTTTATTACTGTTCTTATCTGCGCTCTTCGAATTGTTGTTATCTATACTCTTCCAATATTTATATTCCCATCTTCAGCAATCTCTTGGGTATTGTGTTTTTACTATTGTTGTTACGTATATCTGTCCTTCCAACATTCAACTTCTGATCTTCATCATTCGCTTTGTTCTTCGTAAATTTACTAATGATATTGTTTACGCTCTTCCACAATTTATAGTCCCATGTCAATTATTTTCTTTGTTTTTCGCGTTTCAACTACTGTTGTTTTATACACTCTTATAAGATTTATCTGATGACTTTCGATATTCTTTGTGTTTCGCATTTTTATTATTCTTGTTATCTGTATTCTCCTACCTTCAAAAATCTCTTGGGTTTTCACGTTTTCATTACTGTTATTATTCGTGTTCTTTCAACATTTAAATTCCCATCTTCATTATTCTCTTTATATAATAATAATAATTTATTTCATGCAGGGGTTACAGTAAAGCCAAGGTACAGGTAATTTTGGATGTTAATTTAAACCTTCAAGTGGCTTGATGCCCCATTTGTTTTTCGCATTTTTATTGCTGTTTTTATCTATGCTCTCCCAATATTTATATTCCCATGTTAAATAATATCTTCCTTTTTTCGTACTTTTACTACCGTTATTATTGTGCTCCTTCAACATTTATCTTCGCATCTTCAATACTCTCTTTGCTTTTCGCGTTTTCACTATTGCTGTTATCTACATTCTTCCAACATTTATCCTCCCATCTGCAATAGTCTTCGCTTTTTGCATTTTTATTACTACTTTCTATGCTAATCCAACATTTATCTTCCCATTTTCATTATTCTCTTCATTTTTTTTTATCTTTGCTACTATATTTGCCTTTGATCTACTCATCAAAATAGGGGCGGAGGTGGCTCAGTCGGTAGCGCGCCAGGCTCGTAATCTGTAGTTCCCAGGTTCGAGTCCCAGCTGGGTCAGCGTTGAGATTTATCTTAGCAAAATTCCCCGCCCTGCCCAAGGTCAGTAGGGGACACCGATGGGCTTGGAAAGGCCGCCGTCCGTCGGATGGGACGTTAAGCAGTGGCTCCGTGTGCGGGAGAGCCATACCCTGTGCACGTTAAAGAACACGCTGGATGGCCTTGACGGGAGGCTACCATCTGTCTCCCAACAGCTGTTCCAGTGCGTCCCCTCCCCCAACCTTCTCTGAGCCTTCGGGGTCCATGTGACCTGGCCATTTAGCCCATGGTGTGCAAAAAAGTGCCGCTCAGAGGTAAAACAACCCAACCTCTTTGCTACTATATTTGCCTTTGATCAACTCATCTTAATTTTTCTTCTCTTTACTTTTCCTTTGTTTATTATTCTTACCGGAATTTTTCTTTTATCTTTAGTTTACTTTTTTATTATTACTGCTCTATCGTTATTATTGTTATTATATTATTTGCTTTATTTTTCCCTTTTTTTCTTTATTATTCTTTTCTCTACTTTCACTATTTTTATCTCTCTTTATTATTCATATTTTTTCATATTATTTTCATCCTCGTTACTCTCATCGTTATTCTTATGTTTCTTGACTTTCATCTTCACTATTCTTATTTTCACACTTCTTACATTTTTGGTTTCTATCTCTGAAATGCTTTATTCTCACCTATTAAAGAAAAACATAACACTAAAAAACTTTCCTTCGGATTAGTCGTATCTTTCTCTTTATATTTCGAAAATACTGTATCATGGACTGTTTTCTGTTTCTGGCATTTCTTTCTGTATCTAAAGATCACGAGAAAAAAGGAATTTCTATTCAATATGCACAAAATAAATTATGTAACACGTTTTTATTATTTAGAGGATTAGAGTGGAAAAATAAAAATTTGCACGGCTTTTCTCGACTAATATTTTACTAAGAGGACTTTGTTTTTACCAAAGAACTTATTTTTAACAAACTAGATCTTGGTAGAAACTTCTGTAGCAATGACTTATACATGATGGGAAGTAATTGTTTTAAGCAATTTTGTCATTTTACCTAACAAAAGGTTTCATTGCTTTACTAAGAAAGTTATATTATTAAAAGATATAATTAAATGAATCAGAATAAGCCATTACCATTACTATTGGGGCGGGGGTGGCTCAGTCGGTAGCGCGCCAGGCTCGTAATATGTAGTTCCCATGTTCGAGTCCCAGCTGGGTCAGCGTTGAGATTTATCTCCGCAAAATTCCCCGCCCTGCCCACGGTCAGTAGGGGACACCGATGGGCTTGGAAAGGCCGCCGTCCGTCGGATGGGACGTTAAGCTGTGGCCCCGTGTGCGAGAGAGACATACCCTGTGCACGTTAAAGAACACGCTGGATGGCCTTGACGGGAGCCTACCATCTGTCTCCCAACAGCTGTTCCAGTGGGTCCCCTCCCCCAACCTTCTCTGAGCCTTCGGGGTCCATGTGACCTGGCCATTTAGCCCATGGTGTACAAAAAACTGCCGCTCAGAGGTAAAACAACCCAACGTTAAAGAACACGCTGGATGGCCTTGACGGGAGGCTACCATCTGTCTCCCAACAGCGGTTCCAGTGGGTCCCCTCCCCCAACCTTCTCTGAGCCTTCGGGGTCCATGTGACTTTGCCATTTAGCCCATGGTGTACAAAAAAGTGCCGCTCAGAGGTAAAACAACACAAGCCATTACTATTACTAATGAGTTTTCTACTAGAAGGTAATAGTGAATAGTAACCTAATGTTATTACTAATTATTGATTTTATTAGTTTTCTAGAATTGAAAGAAATAATTTTGTACTAGAATCAGTAGAAATATTTTTTGTACTAGAATCAGTAGGAATATTTGTGTACTAGAATTATTAGCGATATTTTATTCTAGAATTAGGAGGATTTTTTTGTACTAGTAGGAATATTTGTATACTAGAATTAGTAAGAATTGTTTTATTCTAGAATTAACAGATATTTTTTATTTTAGAATTATCAGGAATATTTGTTTACTAGAATTAGTAGGAATAATTTTCTTCTAGAATTAATGGGGATATTTTTATTCTAGAATTAGTAAGAATATTTTTCTGCTAGAATTATTAGGATATGTGTATTGAATAGTAGGAAAATTTTTATTCTACAATTAAGAGGGATAATTTTATTCTCGAATTAGTACGGTTTGTTGTTTTTTTCTACTGGAATTAGTAGGAATATTTGTGTACTAGAATTGTTAAGGATATTTTTATTCTAGAATTAGTAGAAATATTTCTCTCACTTTCCATTTCAAAAACTTCCCCAGGCGCTACCCCAGAAATCTATCAGTTCCTCACTTTACATTTCAAAAACTTCCTAACTTTCCTCAGTCGCCACCCTAGAAATCTATTTTCCATCAGTCCCCCACTTTCTGTTTCCAAATTTTCCTATTTTTTCCCAGTCGCCACACCAGAAATCTATTTCGCATCAGTCCCTCAGTTTCCATTTCAAAATCTTCCTCATTTTCCCCAGTGGCCACCCCAGAAATCTATTTTCCATCAGTCCCTCACTTTCCATTTCCAAACCTTCCTAATTTTCACAAGTCGCCACCACAGAAAACTATTTTCCACAAGTCACTATTTTCATTTCAAAATCTTCCTCGTTTTCCCCAGTCGCCACCCCAGAAATCTATTTTCGATCAGTCTCTGGTTTTCCATTTCAAAACCTTTCTAATTTTCCCCCAGTCGTAACCCCAGAGATCTATTTTCCATAAGTCCCTCAGTTTCCATTTCAAAATATTCCTAACTTTGCCCTGTTGCCACCCCAGAAATTTATTTCCCATAAGTCCTCACTTTCCATTTCAAAATCTTCCTCATTTTCCCCCCAGTCGCCACCCCAGAAATATATTCTCCATCAGTCCATCACTTTCCATTTCAAAATCCTCCTAATTTTCACACACTCGCCACCCCAGAAATCTATTTTCCATCACTCCTTCACTTTCCATTTCAAAATCTTCCTAATTTTCCCCAGTCGCCACCCCAGAAATCTATTTCCCATCACTCCTTCACTTTCCATTTCAAAATCTTCCTAATTTTCCCCCACTCGCCACCCCAGAAATCTATTTTCCATCACTCCTTTACTTTCCATTTCAAAATCTTCCTAATTTCCCCCCCCCCTCGTCACCCCAGAAATCTATTTTCCATCACTCCTTCACTTCCCATTTCAAAATCTTCCTAATTTTCCCCCACTCGTCACCCCAGAAATCTATTTTCCATCACTCCTTCACTTTCCATTTCAAAATCCTCCTAATTTTCACACACTCGCCACCCCAGAAATCTATTTTCCATCACTCCTTCACTTTCCATTTCAAAATCTTCCTAATTTTCCCCCACTCGTCACCCCAGAAATCTATTTTCCATCACTCCTTCACTTTCCATTTCAAAATCCTCCTAATTTTCACACACTCGCCACCCCAGAAATCTATTTTCCATCACTCCTTCACTTTCCATTTCAAAACCTTTCTAATTTTCCCCCAATCGTAACCCCAGAGATCTATTTTCCATAAGTCCCTCAGTTTCCATTTCAAAATATTCCTAACTTTCCCCTGTCGCCACCCCAGAAAATTATTTCCCATAAGTCCTCACTTTCCATTTCAAAATCTTCCTCATTTTCCCCCCAGTCGCCACCCCAGAAATATATTCTCCATCAGTCCATCACTTTCCATTTCAAAATCCTCCTAATTTTCACACACTCGCCACCCAAGAAATCTATTTTCCATCACTCCTTCACTTTCCATTTCAAAATCTTCCTAATTTTCCCCCACTCGCCACCCCAGAAATCTATTTTCCATCACTCCTTCACTTTCCATTTCAAAATCTTCCTAATTTTCTTCCATCACTCCTTCACTTTCCATTTCAAAATCCTCCTAATTTTCCCCCACCCGCCACCCCAGAAATCTATTTTCCATCACTCCTTTACTTTCCATTTCAAAATCTTCCTAATTTTCCCCCATCCGCCACCCCAGAAATCTATTCTCCATCAGTCCATCACTTTCCATTTCAAAATCCTCCTAATTTTCACACACTCGCCACCCCAGAAATCTATTTTCCATCACTCCTTCACTTTCCATTTCAAAATCTTCCTAATTTTCCCCCACTCGCCACCCCAGAAATCTATTTTTCATCACTCCTTCACTTTCCATTTCAAAATCTTCCTAATTTTCTTCCATCACTCCTTCACTTTCCATTTGAAAATCCTCCTAATTTTCCCCCACCCGCCACCCCAGAAATCTATTTTCCATCACTCCTTTACTTTCCATTTCAAAATCTTCCTAATTTTCCCCCATCCGCCACCCCAGAAATCTATTCTCCATCAGTCCATCACTTTCCATTTCAAAATCCTCCTAATTTTCACACACTCGCCACCCCAGAAATCTATTTTCCATCACTCCTTTACTTTCCATTTCAAAATCTTCCTAATTTTCCCCCACTCGCCACCCCAGAAATCTATTTTCCATCACTCCTTCACTTTCCATTTCAAAATCTTCCTAATTTTCCCCCACTCGCCACCCCAGAAATCTATTTTACATCACTCCTTCACTTTCCATTTCAAAATCTTCCTAATTTTCTTCCATCACTCCTTCACTTTCCATTTGAAAATCCTCCTAATTTTCCCCCACCCGCCACCCCAGAAATCTATTTTCCATCACTCCTTTACTTTCCATTTCAAAATCTTCCTAATTTTCCCCCATCCGCCACCCCAGAAATCTATTCTCCATCAGTCCATCACTTTCCATTTCAAAATCCTCCTAATTTTCACACACTCGCCACCCCAGAAATCTATTTTCCATCACTTCTTCACTTTCCATTTCAAAATCCTCCTAATTTTCCCCCACCCGCCACCCCAGAAATCTATTTTCCATCACTCCTTTACTTTCCATTTCAAAATCTTCCTAATTTTCCCCCACTCGCCACCCCAGAAATCTATTCTCCATCAGTCCATCACTTTCCATTTCAAAATCCTCCTAATTTTCACACACTCGCCACCCCAGAAATCTATTTTCCATCACTCCTTTACTTTCCATTTCAAAATCTTCCTAATTTTCCCCCACTCGCCACCCCAGAAATCTATTTTCCATCACTCCTTCACTTTCCATTTCAAAATCTTCCTAATTTTCCCCCACTCGCCACCCCAGAAATCTATTTTCCATCACTCCTTCACTTTCCATTTCAAAATCTTCCTAATTTTCCCCCACTCGCCACCCCAGAAATCTATTTTCCATCACTCCTTCACTTTCCATTTCAAAATCTTCCTAATTTTCTTCCATCACTCCTTCACTTTCCATTTGAAAATCCTCCTAATTTTCCCCCACCCGCCACCCCAGAAATCTATTTTCCATCACTCCTTTACTTTCCATTTCAAAATCTTCCTAATTTTCCCCCACTCGCCACCCCAGAAATCTATTTTCCATCACTCCTTCACTTTCCATTTCAAAATCTTCCTAATTTTCCCCCACTCGCCACCCCAGAAATCTATTTTCCATCACTCCTTCACTTTCCATTTCAAAATCTTCCTAATTTTCCCCCACTCGCCACCCCAGAAATCTATTTTCCATCACTCCTTCACTTTCCATTTCAAAATCTTCCTAATTTTCTTCCATCACTCCTTCACTTTCCATTTGAAAATCCTCCTAATTTTCCCCCACCCGCCACCCCAGAAATCTATTTTCCATCACTCCTTTACTTTCCATTTCAAAATCTTCCAAATTTTCCCCCATCCGCCACCCCAGAAATCTATTCTCCATCAGTCCATCACTTTCCATTTCAAAATCCTCCTAATTTTCACACACTCGCCACCCCAGAAATCTATTTTCCATCTCTCCTTCACTTTCCATTTCAAAATCCTCCTAATTTTCCCCCACCCGCCACCCCAGAAATCTATTTTCCATCACTCCTTTACTTTCTATTTCAAAATCTTCCTAATTTTCCCCCACTCGCCACCCCAGAAATCTATTCTCCATCAGTCCATCACTTTCCATTTCAAAATCCTCCTAATTTTCACACACTCGCCACCCCAGAAATCTATTTTCCATCACTCCTTTACTTTCCATTTCAAAATCTTCCTAATTTTCCCCCACTCGCCACCCCAGAAATCTATTTTCCATCACTCCTTCACTTTCCATTTCAAAATCTTCCTAATTTTCCCCCACTCGCCACCCCAGAAATCTATTTTCCATCACTCCTTCACTTTCCATTTCAAAATCTTCCTAATTTTCTTCCATCACTCCTTCACTTTCCATTTGAAAATCCTCCTAATTTTCCCCCACCCGCCACCCCAGAAATCTATTTTCCATCACTCCTTTACTTTCCATTTCAAAATCTTCCTAATTTTCCCCCATCCGCCACCCCAGAAATCTATTCTCCATCAGTCCATCACTTTCCATTTCAAAATCCTCCTAATTTTCACACACTCGCCACCCCAGAAATCTATTTTCCATCACTCCTTTACTTTCCATTTCAAAATCTTCCTAATTTTCACACACTCGCCACCCCAGAAATCTATTTTCCATCACTCCTTCACTTTCCATTTCAAAATCTTCCTAATTTTCCCCCACTCGCCACCCCAGAAATCTATTTTCCATCACTCCTTCACTTTCCATTTCAAAATCTTCCTAATTTTCTTCCATCACTCCTTCACTTTCCATTTCAAAATCCTCCTAATTTTCCCCCATCCGCCACCCCAGAAATCTATTCTCCATCAGTCCATCACTTTCCATTTCAAAATCCTCCTAATTTTCACACACTCGCCACCCCAGAAATCTATTTTCCATCACTCCTTCACTTTCCATTTCAAAATCTTCCTAATTTTCCCCCACTCGCCACCCCAGAAATCTATTTTCCATCACTCCTTCACTTTCCATTTCAAAATCTTCCTAATTTTCCCCCACTCGCCACCCCAGAAATCTATTTTCCATCACTCCTTCACTTTCCATTTCAAAATCTTCCTAATTTTCCCCCACTCGCCACCCCAGAAATCTATTTTCCATCACTCCTTCACTTTCCATTTCAAAATCTTCCTAATTTTCTTCCATCACTCCTTCACTTTAAATTTGAAAATCCTCCTAATTTTCCCCCACCCGCCACCCCAGAAATCTATTTTCCATCACTCCTTTACTTTCCATTTCAAAATCTTCCTAATTTTCTCCCATCCGCCACCCCAGAAATCTATTCTCCATCAGTCCATCACTTTCCATTTCAAAATCCTCCTAATTTTCACACACTCGCCACCCCAGAAATCTATTTTCCATCACTCCTTTACTTTCCATTTCAAAATCTTCCTAATTTTCCCCCACTCGCCACCCCAGAAATCTATTTTCCATCACTCCTTCACTTTCCATTTCAAAATCTTCCTAATTTTCCCCCACTCGCCACCCCAGAAATCTATTTTCCATCACTCCTTCACTTTCCATTTCAAAATCTTCCTAATTTTCCCCCACTCGCCACCCCAGAAATTTATTTTCCATCACTCCTTCACTTTCCATTTCAAAATCTTCCTAATTTTCCCCCACTCGCCACCCCAGAAATCTATTTTCCATCACTCCTTCACTTTCCATTTCAAAATCTTCCTAATTTTCTTCCATCACTCCTTCACTTTCCATTTGAAAATCCTCCTAATTTTCCCCCACCCGCCACCCCAGAAATCTATTTTTCATCACTCCTTTACTTTCCATTTCAAAATCTTCCTAATTTTCCCCCATCCGCCACCCCAGAAATCTATTCTCCATCAGTCCATCACTTTCCATTTCAAAATCCTCCTAATTTTCACACACTCGCCACCCCAGAAATCTATTTTCCATCACTCCTTCACTTTCCATTTCAAAATCCTCCTAATTTTCCCCCACCCGCCACCCCAGAAATCTATTTTCCATCACTCCTTTACTTTCCATTTCAAAATCTTCCTAATTTTCCCCCACTCGCCACCCCAGAAATCTATTCTCCATCAGTCCATCACTTTCCATTTCAAAATCCTCCTAATTTTCACACACTCGCCACCCCAGAAATCTATTTTCCATCACTCCTTTACTTTCCATTTCAAAATCTTCCTAATTTTCCCCCACTCTCCACCCCAGAAATCTATTTTCCATCACTCCTTCACTTTCCATTTCAAAATCTTCCTAATTTTCCCCCACTCGCCACCCCAGAAATCTATTTTCCATCACTCCTTCACTTTCCATTTCAAAATCTTCCTAATTTTCTTCCATCACTCCTTCACTTTCCATTTGGAAATCCTCCTAATTTTCCCCCACCCGCCACCCCAGAAATCTATTTTCCATCACTCCTTTACTTTCCATTTCAAAATCTTCCTAATTTTCCCCCATCCGCCACCCCAGAAATCTATTCTCCATCAGTCCATCACTTTCCATTTCAAAATCCTCCTAATTTTCACACACTCGCCACCCCAGAAATCTATTTTCCATCACTCCTTTACTTTCCATTTCAAAATCTTCCTAATTTTCCCCCACTCGCCACCCTAGAAATCTATTTTCCATCACTCCTTCACTTTCCATTTCAAAATCTTCCTAATTTTCTTCCATCACTCCTTCACTTTCCATTTCAAAATCCTCCTAATTTTCCCCCACCCGCCACCGCAGAAATCTATTTTCCATCACTCCTTTACTTTCCATTTCAAAATCTTCCTAATTTTCCCCCATCCGCCACCCCAGAAATCTATTCTCCATCAGTCCATCACTTTCCATTTCAAAATCCTCCTAATTTTCCCCCACTCGCCACCCCAGAAATCTATTTTCCATCACTCCTTCACTTTCCATTTCAAAATCTTCCTAATTTTCCCCCACTCGCCACCCCAGAAATCTATTTTCCATCACTCCTTCACTTTCCATTTCAAAATCTTCCTAATTTTCCCCCACTCGCCACCCCAGAAATCTATTTTCCATCACTCCTTCACTTTCCATTTCAAAATCTTCCTAATTTTCTTCCATCACTCCTTCACTTTAAATTTGAAAATCCTCCTAATTTTCCCCCACCCGCCACCCCAGAAATCTATTTTCCATCACTCCTTTACTTTCCATTTCAAAATCTTCCTAATTTTCCCCCATCCGCCACCCCAGAAATCTATTCTCCATCAGTCCATCACTTTCCATTTCAAAATCCTCCTAATTTTCACACACTCGCCACCCCAGAAATCTATTTTCCATCACTCCTTCACTTTCCATTTCAAAATCCTCCTAATTTTCCCCCACCCGCCACCCCAGAAATCTATTTTCCATCACTCCTTTACTTTCCATTTCAAAATCTTCCTAATTTTCCCCCACTCGCCACCCCAGAAATCTATTCTCCATCAGTCCATCACTTTCCATTTCAAAATCCTCCTAATTTTCACACACTCGCCACCCCAGAAATCTATTTTCCATCACTCCTTTACTTTCCATTTCAAAATCTTCCTAATTTTCCCCCACTCGCCACCCCAGAAATCTATTTTCCATCACTCCTTCACTTTCCATTTCAAAATCTTCCTAATTTTCCCCCACTCGCCACCCCAGAAATCTATTTTCCATCACTCCTTCACTTTCCATTTCAAAATCTTCCTAATTTTCTTCCATCACTCCTTCACTTTCCATTTCAAAATCCTCCTAATTTTCCCCCACCCGCCACCCCAGAAATCTATTTTCCATCACTCCTTTACTTTCCATTTCAAAATCTTCCTAATTTTCCCCCATCCGCCACCCCAGAAATCTATTCTCCATCAGTCCATCACTTTCCATTTCAAAATCCTCCTAATTTTCACACACTCGCCACCCCAGAAATCTATTTTCCATCACTCCTTTACTTTCCATTTCAAAATCTTCCTAATTTTCCCCCACTCGCCACCCCAGAAATCTATTTTCCATCACTCCTTCACTTTCCATTTCAAAATCTTCCTAATTTTCCCCCACTCGCCACCCCAGAAATCTATTTTTCATCACTCCTTCACTTTCCATTTCAAAATCTTCCTAATTTTCTTCCATCACTCCTTCACTTTCCATTTCAAAATCCTCCTAATTTTCCCCCACCCGCCACCCCAGAAATCTATTTTCCATCACTCCTTTACTTTCCATTTCAAAATCTTCCTAATTTTCCCCCATCCGCCACCCCAGAAATCTATTCTCCATCAGTCCATCACTTTCCATTTCAAAATCCTCCTAATTTTCACACACTCGCCACCCCAGAAATCTATTTTCCATCACTCCTTCACTTTCCATTTCAAAATCTTCCTAATTTTCCCCCACTCGCCACCCCAGAAATCTATTTTCCATCACTCCTTCACTTTCCATTTCAAAATCCTCCTAATTTTCCCCCACCCGCCACCCCAGAAATCTATTTTCCATCACTCCTTTACTTTCCATTTCAAAATCTTCCTAATTTTCCCCCATCCGCCACCCCAGAAATCTATTCTCCATCAGTCCATCACTTTCCATTTCAAAATCCTCCTAATTTTCACACACTCGCCACCCCAGAAATCTATTTTCCATCACTCCTTCACTTTCCATTTCAAAATCTTCCTAATTTTCCCCCACTCGCCACCCCAGAAATCTATTTTCCATCACTCCTTCACTTTCCATTTCAAAATCTTACTAATTTTTTTCCATCACTCCTTCACTTTCCATTTCAAAATCCTCCTAATTTTCCCCCACCCGCCACCCCAGAAATCTATTTTCCATCACTCCTTTACTTTCCATTTCAAAATCTTCCTAATTTTCCCCCATCCGCCACCCCAGAAATCTATTCTCCATCAGTCCATCACTTTCCATTTCAAAATCCTCCTAATTTTCACACACTCGCCACCCCAGAAATCTATTTTCCATCACTCCTTCACTTTCCATTTCAAAATCCTCCTAATTTTCCCCCACCCGCCACCCCAGAAATCTATTTTCCAACACTCCTTTACTTTCCATTTCAAAATCTTCCTAATTTTCCCCCATCCGCCACCCCAGAAATCTATTTTCCATCACTCCTCACTTTCCATTTCAAAATCCTCCTAATTTTCCCCCACTCGCCACCCCAGAAATCTATTTTCCATCACTCCTTCACTTTCCATTTCAAAATCTTCCTAATTTTCCCCAGTCGCCACCCCAGAAATCTATTTTCCATCACTCCTTCACTTTCCATTTCAAAATCTTCCTAATTTTCCCCCACTCGCCACCCCAGAGATCTATTTTCCATCACTCCTTCACTTTCCATTTCAAAATCCTCCTAATTTCCCCCCCCCTCGTCACCCCAGAAATCTATTTTCCATCACTCCTTCACTTTCCATTTCAAAATCCTCCTAATTTTCCCCCACTCGCCACCCCAGAAATCTATTTTCCATCACTCCTTCACTTTCCATTTCAAAATCTTCCTAATTTTCCCCCACTCGCCACCCCAGAAATCTATTTTCCATCACTCCTTCACTTTCCATTTCAAAATCTTCCTAATTTTCCCCCACTCGCCACCCCAGAAATCTATTTTCCATCACTCCTTCACTTTCCATTTCAAAATCCTCCTAATTTTCCTTCACCCGCCACCCCAGAAATCTATTTTCCATCACTCCTTTACTTTCCATTTCAAAATCTTCCTAATTTTCCCCCACTCGCCACCCCAGAGATCTATTTTCCATCACTCCTTCACTTTCCATTTCAAAATCTTCCTAATTTTCCCCCACTCGCCACCCCAGAAATCTATTTTCCATCACTCCTTCACTTTCCATTTCAAAATCTTCCTAATTTTCCCCAGTCGCCACCCCAGAAATCTATTTTCCATCAGTCCCTCACTTCACATTTCCAAAATCTTCCTTATTTTCCCCCAGTCACAACCCCAGAAATTTATTTTGCATTAGCCCCTCACTTTCCATTTCAAAATCTTCCTAATTTTTATCTAGTCGCCACACCAGAAATCTGTTGCCCATCATATTCATTCCCTTTCTATTTCAAAATCTCCCTGATCTTCCGCAGTCGTCGTCCAAGAAATCCACTTCCCAGTTGTGTGATAATTCATACAGTATATTAGATTTTTGTAGAGTATATAGTTAGATATATATATGATACTTTTTACAATATCTTATACATATATATATGTATATCGTATTCATATACGATATATATTTTTCGTAATAATATATCTTATAATATCTGATACTTTTTATCTCATAATAGCGTTTTTAAATTTGGAAACGACTAGCATGCAACTGAAATAAGTGAAATACACCCAATTCTGTTTTACACGGTAGATAGGTCCCGAAAAAATCGCATAAAAAAAATACAGTGCATATGAAAAAATAAAAGATTGGTTCCAGAGATGAAAACCGAGTACAAATAATAAGTTGTTTTCAAAAAAACCATATCAAAAGTTTTAATTAAATCTTTATTTGAATTTTATTCATTTAAACACATTTTTTATTTTATAAACTTATAAAGATAATTATATGTACATATATAAAGTAAATTATCCTTCATGAAGAAAATAATATATCAGAAATTCGAAGAATACAAAAGTGCAAAAAAATATGACTTACATATTCTTATTAACTAGATTTTATTCGTTGTCACTGGGGCGGGGGTGGCTCAGTCGGTAGCGCGCCAGGCTCGTAATCTGTAGTTCCCAGGTTCGAGTCCCAGCTGGGTCAGCGTTGAGATTTATCTCCGCAAAATTCCCCGCCCTGCCCACGGTCAGTAGGGGACACCGATGGGCTTGGAAAGGACGCCGTCCGTCGGATGGGACGTTAAGCCGTGGCCCCGTGTGTGGGAGAGCCATACCCTGTGCACGTTAAAGAACACGCTGGATGGCCCTGACGGGAGGCTACCATCTGTCTCCCAACAGCTGTTCCAGTGGGTCCCCTCCCCCAACCTTCTCTGAGCCTTCGGAGTCCATGTGACCTGGCCATTTAGCCCATGGTGTGCAAAAAAGTGCCGCTCAGAGGTAAAACAACCCAACCCAACTTCGTTTTCACTTTCTGACAATAGACGCATTCGTTTGCGAAAGACTGGAATTAAATCACTTTCATCGCTTGAAACGTTTTCGCCGTCGTGTTAATACTCCAATGGTGAAATGCTCTCTGTGGTATGGGGAACCAAATTATCACTTGTTTCCAGTGATTCGGAAGTTTGATTAGTTTTGACAACGAACTCTGTAATCAATCGTTGAGATCCTGCTTTGACTAGATCTTTGTATAATTCTTGAAAACGCGCCATACATGACTTCAGTTTACTTTTAAACTGCTCAGCTCGTTCGACAATGGGATCATGTGTAAGAAAATGACTTTCCAATTTATAACCATTTGAAGCCCTTCTTTAATTAAACCTGCAATGAGTGGAACCTCTTCATCACCGTCACTTTTTTCTTTTTCATCAGGCGTCTCAAGGACAACTTCTAATATTTCATCTTCGCTAAGAGCTTTGTCAACCAGCAATTCATCAATATCTGCAAACGATAAATCATCGAATCCTTCTCCACCAACTGCATGTGCTAAAAGGATGATACTAGGATATTCAGTCCTATTTGGGGGTACAGGATCTTTGCTTTTTTATACATTCTGGCCAAATATCTTTCCAGCATACGTTTAAAGTTGATGGGGTTTTTTTCTGATAAAGTCAATCCAGCATGTCTGATACAATCTAAAATAGAAAATTTCTTCCGCACATCAATAACTGTTAGTGTTTTATCCTTATTTAGTTTATCCAAAATGTATTGGAAAGTTCGTCTTACGTAGTATGTTTTAAATGTAGCAATTATCCCCTGGTCTAGTATTTGTATTAAGAATATCGTATTAGGCGGCAGAAAACAAAATTGCACATTTGGGTGTTCCAAAACAGGAATGCCAGGCGCATTGTCTATAATCAATAGACTTTAAATTTGAGATTTTTTTTTTCTTCAAATAGTGTTTAATTTCTGGAACAAAACATTTGCGGAATCATTCATTAAAAATTTCTTTTGTAGCCCAGGCTTTTTTGTTTGCCATCTAATACACTGGCAATTTATTCAAATCTACACCATTCATTGACCGTGGTCTTAGGGATCGATTGATGAGCAGCGGTTTTACTATACGATCTCCTGAAGCGTTACTTCAAAATAGAAAGGTCACACGATCCTTAGCTGCTTTAAAGTCACCAACAGTTTTTTTGTAATTTTGCTACGTAGGTTCTACTCGGCATTTTTTTTTTACCAAAATGACCAGTTTCATCTGCATTCCAAACTTGATCAGGACCATCTTCAATGATCTGGGGCAAATTTGAACAAAATTCTTTAGCAGCCTACTCATCTGCAGATGCAACTTCACCTTTTATCTTTACATTATGAAACGCGTATTTTTGAAGAAATCCTGCAAGCCAACCTATACTTGCAGAAAATTCATAATTTTTGTTTAACTGAGCTGATGTGGTTGGTTCCATTTCTTGTATATTCGTAATGCCATCTGTTTGATGGTATTTCCGTCTAGAGGTATTCTTTTTTACGAATTATCTTCTATCCACATTTCTAGTGTCTTTTCCATTTTCACTTTTGCAATATCTCTCGTGTAACGATGACCGCTTAGCTCAATTTTATTCCAGAAATCACAGATTTTCTAATAGCATCTTCATTTTTCTTGATGGTTCTAACCGTAGCTTCATTCAAACCAAAATATTTTCCTATGGATGTTAAACCTTCTCCAGTTGCAAGACGATCTAAAATTTGGATCTTAGTATCCAAAGAGATAGCTTTCCTTTTCTGCTTTTGTATAGTTGAATTATACGACATCATGGTAGGCTTACGAAAAATTTTTGAATTGTAGTTAATAAATCAGATGACGAAAAATTGTAAATTACCTATCAGCAAAATTTAATAAACTTATATTACATACACAAAACTTCAAAAAACAAAACAAACATTTTTTTTATTTCTTCTATTAAACATCTAAAAACTTCTAAATTTACACACGAAATGAGAGACCAAGACTAATATATGTATTGAAAATAAAATTGAGTGGAATTCCCGGAACTCAATGTTGCCACTTTATTCCGAATAAAATAGGCTTTGTACAATTTTTCCATAAAATAGAGAATAAAACAGAGAAAACTTGTTGTGTACTTATGGGTTGGGTTGTTTTACCTCTGAGCGGCACTTTTTTGCACACAATGGGCTAAATGGCCAGATCACATGGACCCCGAAGGCTC
Source organism: Ryuthela nishihirai (assembly GCA_038380435.1). Lineage (NCBI taxonomy): Eukaryota > Metazoa > Arthropoda > Arachnida > Araneae > Heptathelidae > Ryuthela > Ryuthela nishihirai. The sequence continues at coordinate 48,529,993 of JAWZYU010000022.1, forward strand.
AGAGAAGGTTGGGGGAGGGGACCCACTGGAACAGCTGTTGGGAGACAGATGGTAGCCTCCCGTCAAGGCCATCCAGCGTGTTCTTTAACGTGCACAGGGTATGGCTCTCCCGCACACGAGGCCACTGCTTAACGTCCCATCCGACGGGGCGGCCTTTCCAAGCCCATCGGTGTCCCCTACTGACCGTGGGCAGGGCGAGGAATTTTGCGGAGATAAATCTCAACGCTGACCCAGCTGGGACTCGAACCTGGGAACTACAGATTACGAGCCTGGCGCGCTACCGACTGAGCCACCCCCGCCCCCGTGTACTTATGTTAGTGTAGTTTTTATTTTGGGGATTTTAGGGCACAAAATGTGTATCAATAGTACATTTTCAAAGTTAAAACTACTTCGAAAAATATAATCATAAAAGCGGCATCTCTGTCATAAATGTAAATTCTAGGAATTTTTTTCTGAATAGTAATATTTTTTCAGAATTAAATTCAAATGGAGATTTTCAAAAAGGCGCCGTTTGAACCGTGTTAGATCAAAATAAAACGTGTAAAACGAGAATTTGATTTTTTTTCTAAACCGTATTAAATCAAAATCGTGTAAAAAAATCCGTGTAAGAACAGAATTGGGTGTATAATCTAATATTTGGTGATTCAGCCGAAATCATAGGAGATATCGTATATACATGGCACACATGAAATGGCTGAGAAAAATGAGTTTTATCGTGAGTGGGATTCGAACCCATATTTCCGAAAGACATGCTAGGCGTACTGACTACTTACACTATCAACAGCTGTCTTTTTCATATGTGACTTATAAACTTTTCCCAAATATTCGGGGCGGGGGTGGCTTAGTCGGTAGCGGCAACGGGCTAAATGACCTGTCCATTTAGCCTGTTGTGTAAAAAAGTGTCGCTCAGAGATAAAACAACCCTCTTCTACGATTGAAAGAATGCGAATCATAATATTTTATTAATATCCATTCAACAAAAAAGTTTTAAAACAAAGGAAATGAGTCTAGAGATCGGCAAAAGAAAAAATATTTCTTTTTGTAAGCAAGATGAAAATGTGACATTTAATATTTCGATAACTTACATCTGTAGAGTTTCTCTTTTGAATTCAATTTTTGAAATTAGAATAAGCATTAGATTCGATCAAATGAAATTTTTTATACACAGTTTATACGCTCAAATTTATTTCTATTATTGAATAATTTTTCTGAAAAAAATTCGCTTCTCTATTTTCTACCGTTAATTAATATTTTTAAAAATATTTATATTTAATTTTTAAGGAAAAAATATCCTCTTCTCTTTAGATTATTAAGTTAAGGAAAATATAACTTTCACTCCATGTCATGTTAGCTTCTTCGACAAATCACTGACTAAATGTTATTGCTTCATCGTTTCATTTTATACGCCCATAAATAACATGTTTCTAAAGAGAGAAAGAAAGTTAATAGAGAAATGTGACAATATATTTCAGACAAATGACTAGGAGCGTCACGAGTGATATCGAAGTAGTCTTTGCCCAATGCAATGAAATCAAAACAAGTAAACAGAATTGCTAGACGTCATTGGATTCGTAGACTAAATAAGAAAAGAAATCTGTCTAGACGAGATCACAGAACAAGTTAGAAATAAACTGTCGATCTAATGAAAAGCTGTCCGTGCAATGAACCGGAAAAACAAAATCCAATCAAAACAACCTAAGAGCATTCAACAGAACAGAGCAATTTTTAGCGACATGCACAGCTGCAGTTTAGCTGATAAAAAAGAATATAGGTTCACAAATTTCCTGATACCATCTTCTTCAATGCTAATGATGATAAAAAAAAATGACTAGAAGAGCTAGCAATTCATTCAATTAATCACAGTGTCCGAAATATATATGACTGTTAATTTGTACAATTCACTCAATCTTTATTCTTATTAATCCTTTTATTTAGCAAAGCCAGTCAATTAATCATCGTTCACATAGCCAACAATTATTCATCCAATCCATTCAATCCAACTATCCACCCTCCACTCCCAATTCGTATATTGAGTCAATCCATTCAATCCAACTATCCACCCTCCACTCCCAATTCGTATACTGATTCAATCCAACTATCCACTCCCAATTCGTATACTGATTCAATCCAACTATCCACTCCCAATTCGTATATTGATTCAATCCATTCAATCCAACTATCCACCCTCCACTCCCAATTCATATATTGATTCAATCCATTCAATCCAACTATCCACCCTCCACTCCCAATTCGTATATTGATTCAATCCATTCAATCCAACTATCCACCCTCCACTCCCAATTCGTATACTGATTCAATCCAACTATCCACTCCCAATTCGTATACTGATTCAATCCAACTATCCACTCCCAATTCGTATATTGATTCAATCCATTCAATCCAACTATCCACCCTCCACTCCCAATTCGTATATTGATTCAATCCATTCAATCCAACTATCCACCCTCCACTCACAATTCGTATATTGATTCAATCCATTCAATCCAACTATCCACTCTCCACTCACAATTCGTATATTGATTCAATCCATTCAATCCAACTATCCAACCTCCACTGCCGATTTATTTATTCGTGCAATCCATTACATCCATCTATTTATCTTACACTAACGATTCTCTTATTCGCTAATTCCCTTCATCCATTTATCTACCCTTCACTACTGATACGATTATTCATCCAATCCGCCTAATCCATCTATTTACCCTCATTACAGTTTCGTTCATTTATCAATCCACTCATTCCATCTATCTACCCCATCACTGTCATTTCCTTTATTCATTCAATCACTCAATCCATTTACCTTCCCTCCACGATTCTTTTATTCATCCAATCCACTCAATCCATTTACTTACCCTCACTTTCGTTTATTTATCCAATCTATTCAATCCATTAATCTACCCATCACTACCGATTCGTTTGTTCATCCAACCAATTCAATCAATCTACACAACCTTTACCACTGTTTCGTTCATTTACCAATTCACTCAATCCATATATCTACTTTTCGCTACAAATTTTATTCCACTTACTATATATTCAATCCGTCTATCTTCCCTCCATTACCGTTTCATTTAATCATCCAATCCACTCAATCCACATATATACCCTCCACAACTGATTTGTTTATTCATCCAATCTATTCAATCCATCTATATACCTTTCACTGCCGATTCGAAGCATCCATAACGGAGGTAATGGAATTCAGCGGAAAATCCCGAGGCACAATATCCCAGTGTATGGAAAACGGCAACTGTCTCAAAAGAATGACAACGTCTCCCTAGGAATCTATTTGTCTTAAATTTTTAACGTATAATACACACCTTGGTACACCGTTCCATATGAGGCCGTAGAACCAAGTTTTAAATGGATCTCTTGATCCAGGTTCTATATGGGAGCCCTAGAACCAAATTCTATATGGAGCCCTGGAGCCAAGTTCTGTATGGAGTCCTGGAGCCAAGTTATAAATGGGACCTTTGGATCGTACAGGGCAATGGTTAAATTTGTTGTTTGCAGCATAGGACAAAATATAACGAAACTTACATTACTTTGTATAAAAGTGTCGGTTGAATGAATTTAAAATGAAATACGGAATACCTTAAATAGGCAAAATATGATCAAGCCGGGGAAGGCCTACAGCCAGGCTCCATATTTCTGCTCTTCATCCTTCCCCGAGTGGAGCCTTATATGAGTAGGTTTGTATAAACTAGTAGTTTCTAGATTCCTTCTCTGTTCTATATGTTGAAAATAGAATAACAACTGGTCAATATTGACGTCAATATTAGGTCAAAGGTCAACATTAACATCAGCATTAGGTCAACATTAGGTCAAAGGTCAACATTAACATCAGTATTAGGTCATCATTAGGTCAAAGGTCAGCATTAACATCATCATTAGGTCAACATTAGGTCAAAAGTCAACATTAACATCAGCATTAGGTCAACATTAGTCAACATTAACATCAGCGTTAGGTCATTCATTAGTCAACATTAACATCAGTATTAGGTCATCATTAGGTCAAAGGTCAGCATTAACATCATCATTAGGTCAACATTAGGTCAAAAGTCAACATTAACATCAGCATTAGGTCAACAAAGGTCAACATTAACATCAGCGTTAGGTCAACATTAACATCAGCATTAGGTCAACATTAACATCAACATTAGGTCAACATTAACATCAGCATTAGGTCAACATTAACATCAACATTAGGTCAACATTAACATCAGCGTTAAGTCGGAGCGGGGGTGGCTCAGTCGATAGTATGCACGCCAGATTCGAAATCTTTAGTAACCAGTTTCTATTTCCCCCTAGCTAGCGTTGAGATTTATCTCCACAAAACTCCCCATGTCCACGCTCAGTAGGGGACACCGATGGATTTAGAAATGCGGTGGTCCGTCAGATGGCACGTTAAACCGTGTCCCCATGCTCGGAAGAGCTATACCCTCTGCATGTTAAAGAACACACTAGATAGTCTTGACAAGAGGCTGTCATCTGTCTCCTAACAGCTGTCCAGTGGGTTCCCTCCCCCAACCTTCTCTGAAGCTCGGACTTGTGACCTGGCCATTTAGCCCTTTGTTTTCAAAAAAGTGTCGCTCAAAAGTTAAACAACCCAACATTAAGTCAACGTTAGCTTCAACATTAAAACAACATTGTCAACATTAATGTAGACTTAACACAGTTCTGGTTACCGTAAATCGAATATTTATCATTAAATTCAATCAAGGGTAAAAGGTACTAAATACTCTACAAGGAATAAAACATTACAAAAAAAATCGTTTACAAACATCACTAGTGCGAACTAGTGCGTACAGCAGAAAACTTCCGTTAAATTGCAAAAGAAAGTTTCAAATTGAAATGTTCGAGCCAGGAGATTTAGGTCAACAGGCGATATTGAATACATCTTTTGAAACAATTCAGTTCACTCTCAATTTCAGTTATAGGATATCTTCCCCCGGCTTGTCCTCGATCTCCCCCCTACAAACCCGTCTCTAAGGCAACTTCTATCACTTCGTTTAGCTGAAGCATGAGAAAGAATAGAAAGGAAACCAACGTCTCGGAGGTATCTTTCTCTCTGCACTGTCAGACACTCGAATGATTGATGTTCCGAAAGCTAAGACGCGTCCCATGTGTGCTTCCAGATACGAGACCGTCTGCAGATAGCCTCACCAGGGCGAGGCCACGTCCTCCCCCAGACAGCGCAAGATCCGCAACGATGACAACTTTGATGGCTACCGTGCTCGGAATAGCGTAAAATGGAATTATGCAGTTTGCTTAATAGGTTTTGGTTGGTTCAAAGCTACGTTACTTCGAGGGATTCTTTTTTCTCTCACGGGAAACCTTGCTTAGAGTTTGTTGTAAATGAAACTTGTAAAATGTTTGTTTCATTAAATCATCATTTTTGTCTCTTGCGAAAAAGAAAAATTGCACAAGACTACTCGACAGTTAGGTCAAAACTGCAATTTCAGCGGTTTTGAGGAATTTTATCTATTCTTTAGTTTAATATAATTGCAGGTAGCTTAGGATATATTTATTTAATTTATTAATTAATATAATAATAAATAAATTATTATCACTCCATTATCATTAATTAGAATATATATTAAAATACAACGTATATAAAATATACGTGTTCCACGTATGCTTCCAGATAGGATATCGTGTGCAGATAACCTCACAGGGGCGAGGCCTCTTCCAGACAGCGCAAGATCTGTAATGATGACAACTTTGATAGCTACCTTACTCGGAGTAGCGTAAAATGGAATAATACAATTTGCTTAATAGGTTTTGGTTGAAATAACAGCTCCATTATATCAAGGGATTTGTTTACGAGAAACCTTTGCATAGAGTTTGTTGTAAAAATGTTTGTTTCATTAAATGATCATTTTAGCTTTTTGCGGAAAAGAAAAATACTCCTTGTCTCGAGAGTTAAAGTAACAACGGTAATTTCGATGACTTCGTAGATCGTAGATCGTGCACGGATATGCGATGTTCCAGGTAAAACGTTACCCATTACATCTGAGTTGGGTTGGGTTGTTTTACCTCTGAGCGGCACTTTTTTGCACACCATTGGCTAAATGGCCAGGTCACATGGACCCCGAAGGCTCAGAGAAGGTTGGGGGAGGGGACCCACTGGAACAGCTGTTGGGAGACAGATGGTAGCCTCCCGTCAAGGCCATCCAGCGTGTTCTTTAACGTGCACAGGTTATGTCTCTCCCGCACACGGGGGGCCACGGCTTAACGTCCCATCCGACGGACGGCGGCCTTTCCAAGCCCATCGGTGTCCCCTACTGACCGTGGGCAGGGCGGGGAATTTTGCGGAGATAAATCTCAACGCCGGCCCAGCTGGGACTCGAACCTGGGAACTACAGATTACGAGCCTGGCGCGCTACCGACTGAGCCACCCCCGCCCCATTACATCTGAGAATAAGCCTAGTTGGCATAAGTAAAAGCGTATAACAAGTAAACCACCCGTGGGTGAGTCCCTAGAGCAGTGTCTCGCAAACTTTTTTTACTCTGCGGCACACTGAATCTAATTTTTTTCCGCAGCACACTGAATCTAATTTTTTTTCCCGCGGCACACCTAAAAAAGAATAAAAGCAAACTCTATATAATCGTCATTATATTTGCGCTTTGTTGAAATCATCAGCTTGGTTTTACTTCAAGATTTGCTCTCGTTCTATAATTCATAACTCGGTGTTTGTTTTAAATATTTGTCCATTCTATGAATAAAAATAAAAATAAATACCCCCTCAAGCAGCTGCTTGCCACAGAGGTCTGACAGGAGCCTGTCAGTTTATATGCCACAGTAGGAGATCTGAGAGGATGGCAGGACCTCAGCAGAAAAACGACACACACATCCATGCCTAAATCCGGGGCTCGAACCCAGGTCCCTTAGATCAGTAGCCAAGCGTGCTAACCACTCTGCCACGGGACGGCTATCCATTCTATGACTTGAAATAATCAAAAATTAATACCAAAATTTGGAAAAAGCTTGATAAATACTTACAAGATCCCAGTTGATAAAATCTGAAAGATTTTTATTAAAGCACGTCGATAGCACGTCGATAACACAAGTCAAGTCAAAATGAAATCTTTGGAATATCTAGTGTCAATTTGAAAATCTCTCGCGGCACACTTAGAATCTCTCGCGGCACACAGTTTGCGAGACACTGCCCTAGAGGATAACATAAAACACAAGCTAAAAATAGCATACATCATGTACAAGAGACGTAAAACGACTATCTTTTCTCAGAGAAAGTCATCATTTTAGGCCTCTTGTACTTATTAAGAACATTATGATCATAATTAAACAAAGAAGAAATAATCTCATTTGGATTATTTTTAACAGCCTCAAAAAACCTTTTTCAGATGCATTTAATATGAATATATACAGTGGACCCCCGATATAACGCGCATGTCGGGCGGGAAACAACACCCGCGTTATAAAGTGAACCGCGTTATACCGAGCGGCGCGGTGGCGACTCAATAAATTTCACACTGTAAGCTTTTCTTTTACTCATCATGCATACAATAATTAAACACTATTCAAAATACATGCAGGAACTCAATACATACACAATTACTCAATACGCAGTAACAATAAAATGCGATACTCACTAACGCCGCACGGACCTGTATAAACATGTTTGAAGTTATCGCGAACATCGCCCGCGCTATAACCGAGTGCGCGGTATAGCGAGCAGCGCTATAACGAAGGTCCACTGTATATATGTGGTCGATGCCCAATGCCTTTATGAAGTTATCTGTTAATAGCAAACTAAGGGGCATCGACCGCAGATCTCAATATTTGTTTTGCAAGACCTGAACTTTTCGATGACGTTTTCAAGAGAAACTTTTATCAATATTATATTAAGCTTCAAAATATATTTAATAAATGAATATAATATTATATTAATATATGAATTAATTACTTTCACAGCAGTTTCATACATTAAAAACTATTAAAATATAACCTACATAAAATATACGCATCCCATTTGTGCTTCTGGATATGATACCGTATACAGATAGCCTCACCAGGGCCTCCCTCAGACAGTCCAAGATCCACAAGGACGACAGCTTTGATGGCTACCGTGCTCGGAATAGCGTAAAATAGAATGATACAGTTTGCTTAATAGGTCTTGGTTGAAGTAAAAGCAACATTACTTCGAGGTATTTTTTAACGAAAAATATTGCTTAGATTTTGTTGTAAGTGAAACTTGCAAAACGTTTGTTTCATTAAATAATAATTTTTACCTTTTGTGGAAATCATTCTACTTCCCTCGACAGTTAAGACCACAGGAATGACGATTTAAAGAGGATTTTATTAATATTTTGCTTTAATATTATTGCAGGTAACTTTAAGTTATATATAAAAAACGAATATAACAATAAATAAAATATTTTCACAACAATAGCATAAATTAAAAAACATTAAAATGTAGCGTATAAAAGTATACGCGTCCCATGTGTGCTTACAGATATGAGACTGTCTGCAGATAACCTCACAGTGGCGAGGCCACGTTCTCTCTCAGACATCTCAAAATCCACAACGATGACAACTCTGATAGCTACTTTGCTCGGAATAGCGTAAAATTGAATGATGCAGTTTGCCTAATAGGTTTTAGATGGTTCAAGCTACGTTACTTCGAAGGATTTCTTTTCTACAAGACACCTTCCTTAAAGTTTGTTGTTAATGCAAAATGTTTGTTTCCTTAAATGATCATTTTATGACTTTGAGAAAAAGAAAAATTGCACAAAGCTATTTCGTTAAGGCTGATTTTGATGAAGTTTTGAATAAAGAGATTTATACTGCATGTGTATAATAGTTAATATAACTGCAGGTAGCTTTAGAATATTGCAAAAAATAAATATAAAAATAAATAAATTACTCTCTCCACAATAGCAGATATTAAAAAATATTCAAAATGTATATATTATGCTTATTCAATATTTTTCTTCTAATTATTATTTCATTCCTTCTTTAGCCATATCCAAAAGCAAACTGCAATAATATATATATATCTTAAATCCTTCTAATCATATCATCAATATCGTTTCTTCAGTTTCGTTGATCGTAGATCGTGTATATGTATGCGATGTTCTAGATAAAGCATTACCTTTACCACTCCATCTGAGAATAAGCCCAGTTGGCATAAGTAAAAACATATAAAAAATAAACCACCCGTGGGTGGGTCCCTAGAGGCTAACATAAAACACAAGCTAAAAATAGCATATATCATGCACAAGACACCTAAAACGGGTAGCACCTGAAAAAGCCATCATTTTAGACCTCTTGTACTTATTAAGAACATTACGAGCATAATTAAGCAAAGAAGAAATAATCTCATTAGGATTATTTTAACAGCCTCAAAAAACCTTTTTGAAACGCATTTAATATGATTATGTATGTGATCGATGCCCAAGTCTTTATGAAGTTGTCTGTTAGTAACAAACCAACGGGCATCGACCGCAGATCTCAATATTTTGTTTTGCAAGACCTGAATCTTGCGTATATTCGTGGAGGTGGTGTTTGCCCATGTAGGGGAAACATAAGTTATTATCAGACGAATGACCATGTTGTACAATAATAATTTATGGTCAATCATCAAAATAGCATTTCGCCGAAGAGAGGTCCTAGTTGGCATCTCACTGCAATGGCTTTAGTTATAATATCATGAGTTGGGTTGGGTTGTTTTACCTCTGAGCGGCACTTTTTTGCACACCATGGGCTAAATGGCCAGGTCACATGGACCCCGAAGGCTCAGAGAAGGTTGGGGGAGGGGACCCACTGGAACAGCTGTTGGGAGACAGATGGTAGCCTCCCGTCAAGGCCATCCAGCGTGTTCTTTAACGTGCACAGGGTATGGCTCTCCCGCACACGGGACCACGGCTTAACATATAACAAGTAAACCACCCGTGGGTGGGCCCCTAGAGGCTAACATAAAACACAATCTAAAAAACACAAGCTTAACGTCCCATGCGAAGGGCGGAGGCCTTTCCAAGCCCATCTGTGTTCCCTACTGACCGTGGGCAGGGCGGGGAATTTTGCGGAGATAAATCTCAACGCTGACCCACGAACCTGGGAACTACAGATTACGAGCCTGGCGCGCTACCGACTGAGCCACCCCCTCCCCATTCCGTTAAGACATTCCATGTTACTCGTCATTTGGCAGTTTTCTGTATCTGCTATCAAAGATTTCGTAGTCCCATATACCTATTGCTAAGAGTTTGGCAATTGCATGCATTTCTCGGTAAAGGTTTAGTAATCCCCTGTACCACTTGCAAAAGGTTGGTAATTCTTTGTATCTCTTGCTGAGAGTTTGGTAATTCTATGTACCCCTTGCTAAGGTTTTTCAATTCCGTGTACCTTTGCTTAGAAAGCCTTTGATAATTCCATGCACCTTTTGCTCAAGGTCGAATAATTCCGCGCACCTTTGCACAAGGTCTAAATAATTCCGCCATCCCTTTTGCCTAAGGTCGGGTAATTCCACGTATCTTTTGCCTAAAGGTCGGATAATTCCGCGTACCTTTTGCTCAAGGTCGGACATTTCCGTACACCTTTTGCTCAAGGTCGGATGATTCCGCGCACCTTTGCACAAGGTCTAAATAATTCTGCCATCCCTTTTGCCTAAGGTCGGATAATTCCACGTACCTTTTCCCTAAAGGTCGGATAATTCCGCGCATCTTTTGCTCAAGGTCCGATATTTCCATATACCTTTAGACTAAGGTTCGATGTTTCAGCGCCCTTTTTGTTCAAGACTGGATATTCACGTGCATCTTTTTCTTAAGGTTGGATATTTCAATGCACCATTTTCTCAAGGTTGGATATTTCAGTGCACTATTTTCTCGGGATTGGAGGGGCGGAGGGTGGCTCAGTCTTTAGCGCGCCAGGCTCGTAATCTGCAGTTCCCAGGTTCGAGTCCCAGCTGGGTCAGCGCTGAGATTTATCTCCGCAAAATTTCCCGCCCTGCCCACGGTCAGTAGGGGACACCGATGGGCTTGGAAAGGCCGCCGTCCGTCGGATGGGACGTTAAGCCGTGGCCCCGTGTGTGGGAGACCCATACCCTGTGCACGTTAAAGAACACGCTGGATGGCCTTGACGGGAGTCTACCATCTGTCTCCCAACAGCTTTTCCAGTGGGTCCCCTCCCCCAACCTTCTCTGAGCCTTCGGGGTCCATGTGACCTGGCCATTTAGCCCATGGTGTGCAAAAAAGTGCCGCTCAGAGGTAAAACAACCCAACAACAACTCGGGGTTGGATATCTCCATGAACCTTTTTCTCAAAGTTGAATATTTCCCTGCATCTTTTGTTCAGTATTCGATATTTCAAAGTACTCTTTGCAAAGGATATTGTATTTACGTTCACCCTTTCTCAGGATTTTGTAATTCAGTGTACTCCTTGTTAAGGGCTTGGGAATTCCATGTATTATTATTAAGTATTTAGGAATGCCATGCTTTCTTTAATAAGGGTTTTCCAATTTAAGTTTTGCTAAAGGTTTGTTAATTCTTAACATAACAATACTAAAGATTGGTTAATTCCATGTATTTTTCTGACCGTGGTCATTTACTGACCGTGGTCAGGGCGGGGAATTTTGCGGAGATAAATCTCAACGCTGACCCAGCTGGGACTCGAACCTGGGAATAAAGGTTTCGTAATTCCAGGTATCTGCTAAGGGTTTGCTATTTCCTTGTATCCTTTGCTCATGATTTCCTAATTCATGTACCTCTTACCAACAGTATGCTAATACCTGTATCCTTTGCTAAGGGTTTGATAATTGCACTTATGTTTTGCAAAGGTTTTGCAATTTTCCAAGTTCGCCTTATTAAGGGTTTTGTTACTCCGTGCCTTTCTTACTAAATGTTTTGCGATTTCGTACACTCCGTGTATACTCGTATATGTATATTGCATTAAGAGTTTTATGAGCTTCTTCGAGATTATATATGTTTACAGATTTTATTGCTCATACTGTATACCTGTAACTTTAATTTCTGAAATTTAATCTCTTTAAACTTCCGACTATGAATATTTAAAAAATATTATTTAAATAATATGGTTTTCTGAATCTTGAAATTTGAAATTATGCATTGTTCACTGTTTTTCTAAGGAAGAAAGATGATAATTTATATTCAAACCATTAATATCTTTTTAATAATTTAATAAAATAATATCAAACAAATTACCATTTAACAAACAGGTATAAACCTGCGCTTTGAGATTTATCTCCACGAAAGCTCCACCCTGTCTTGGTCAGTAGGGGATATCGATGGGCTTGGGAAGATCGCCGTCCATTGTATGGCATATAGAGCCGTGATCCCATCTGCAGAAGAGCCATAACTTTTGCACGTTAGAGAACTCACTGTATGGCCTTGACGGAAGAGTACCATCTGTCTTTTTAACAACTGCGCAGTGAGTCCCCTCCACCCAATTTTCGGGATCTCTGAGCCCTCGGGATCTTCGTGACTGGTCATTTAGCCCATTCTGTGCAAAAAAGGTGCGCTCAGAAGTAAAACAACGCAGCAACTCATAAACCTGCTTACATCCTTAACCGTTCTTTTTACTGCTATCCTACACTTTGCATTTCTTATTTTACTCTCCACACCTTTTAAGTTCGATCCGTGTTTCTTGCATTCTTTGATCTATTTTTACGCTCTAATCTTTTCAATCCATCTCTATCCTCTTCAATCGCATATTCCTCCTCTTCTCACTCTAATGCTTTCATTCCCCTTTATTTCGCTGAGCTTTATCTATAACTGTGCAACACCTTCATCAGTTCGTCTTCCCCAATTTGCATATGGCACTCACTCGTTAGAGGAGCCTCTTATCTACCTTTACACATCAATAGAGATGGATTTTCGCTACACTCCTAGCGCAAAGGAGATCCTCCCATTCCAAGCTCTTGCTGTGGAAAGTAGCTGATGCAGAAGCCCGATAAACGTTATTCTAAACAAGCAGGCATTCGAAAATCTGCTATAGAAATGATGGTGCATAGAGATTTACATGTTTGATGCCGATGAAATTACAGTTGTTTATTATCTTTGATTACATTACAGACGAGTAACCGTTTGGGACGTGATAACTACAACTTGTTGGAGATCATTTTTCATTTTAAAACAATTTGCTATGGGCAAATTTCGCCTTGTATTACACTGCTTTCCATAAATTAAGGAACAATCCTATGTTATGCAAATGGGAAGTTAACGTCGAATCTCTATAACTTCTAGAATAAGTTGTTTTGTTTTGAAGTATATGATAGCACATAAAAATAACAATCAAATATATTAATATCTCGAATTTCAACAATATTCGTTCAGTATTAAATTAATTATGGATGTTTGAATGTTTAACAATAACAATTTAAGTCATAAGAAATTATACAATATTGAGGATTCACTAATTTTAAGTCATTAAATCATTTAAAATAATAATACTTAATAAGTCAGATCTGAAATAAGTTCTTATGACGGGCATCGTTATTGTTAAATATTCAAATTTCCATAACTCATTAAATACTTCCGTTTAAAACTTTACTAATCTGTTGCATGACTCAAGAATTGAAGCCAGTACTGAAAAATCACCCAAAAAAGATTTTTTACATAATAATAATAATAATTTATTTCATGCAGGGGATTATAAAGTAAAGTCAAGGTAGGGTAATTTTGGATATCAATTTCAACGTTCAAGTGGCTTGATGCCCCAGTACATTTCAGAAATTAAAAAGAAATATTGATGATAGTACAAAACGACAAACATATTTACAGGAATTGCATAACTATTTGATACATATAAACAAAAAGACAAGTTACACAGACAAAGACAAATATATAATATGAAATATGATTAAAAAACTAAAACATAGAAAACTTAGCGGGAAGAAAATGAAGGTGTAATACAACAAAGAGTTGGGTTGTTTTACCTCTGAGCGGCACTTTTTTGCACACAATGGGCTAAATGGCCAGGTCACATGGACCCCGAAGGCTCAGAGAAGGTTGGGGGAGGGGACCCACTGGAATAGCTGTTGGGAGACAGATGGTAGCCTCCCGTCAAGGCCATCCAGCGTGTTCTTTAACGTGCACAGGGTATGGCTCTCCTGCACACGGGGCCACGGCTTAACGTTCCATCCAATGGACGGCGGGCTTTCCAAGCCCATCTGTGTCCCCTACTGACCGTGGGCAGGGCGGGGAATTTTACGGAGATAAATCTCAGCGCTGACCCAGCTGGGACTCGAACCTGGGAACTGCAGATTACGATCCTGGCGCGCTATCGACTGAGCCACCCCCGCCCCATCTCTTCGCGAACAGATCGTGGATGTTTGCCAAAGAATTCAGGACACTCCAGGCTTTTGGTTCGACAGTCGATGAGAAGACGCAGTGAGGCGTGTATGGCTGCTCAGGGAAGACATTTCGAACATTTGCTCTGATGTAGACTTATATAATTGTTCTCATCGATCACTTACAGTGCGCTGTAGAAACTGGAATAAAAAATAATTAGCTTCATAGGCTTCCTTACTTTCCCTCTCAAAATGTCCTATAACTCGGAAGGGAAGGTTTACTGTCCCAATGTTCATGGCAACACTTTTCTGCGCAGTACATCACGGTGAACCTTTTGAAAACTTTTGAACCTTTTTAGACCTTTTGAAAATACTCTGTATAAGTTATAATAGTACTTTTCTTTCTATTAGTTTCACCACCTATCTGAGCATGTATTTAAATTCATCCTAATTATTCAACAAGAAAATATTATTAATTTATATAAATTCACTTTTTTCTAAGTCTTTAAAAAGTTTGATGTAAGAAAATTGTAAAGGGAATGTTTTTCCTGTTTTTTTTATTCGTCCCTGTTGGCCATAGTTTTTTGGGTTTGGCAATTGTACATTGGCTTACAAAATGTGTTCCCACAAAATGGCTAAAGTAAGAAACGCACTTCTTAAACTAAATATTATCAGCCTACTCTACATATTCTTGTGTTTCTACTAGTTGTGTTGCACAATGATTTTCCATAAAAGGTGTTTCCAACTTCCATTCATACCATGATATATGAATCAGATCATCGAAAAAGCATGACAGTTGAGTGTGTTAAATTAATTTTCGGATATTTGATAAAAAAATATTAAAATGGAATATTTGTCCCGAATTAAATAGGCTCTTTTAGAATTATAAATGTGGCAATTCACATTACATTTACCATCAATATGGTTAGGTTAAGAAAAATTAATTTTTCGTAGATCGTATAATCATATTCGATGTACCGGGTAATAATTTTATCCCTAACCATTTCCATCAGAAAGATATGCCTATTTGGCATCAGTAAGAACAAAATATATAAGTAAACCTTATTAGTTTTGCATCAGTAAGAACAAATATATAAGAAAAGCTAAAAATAGCAGTAAAATTGTATAAGAAACCTAAAACTGGTAGGTCTCCTCAGAGAACGCTACCGTTTTAGGTCTCTTGTACTTGTTCAAAACAATATGATCGTAAAGAATCAGAGAAGAAATAATCTCATTGGGATTATTGCTTACAGCCTCAAAAAAACTTTTTGAGGTGCGTTTTATATGTGTATATATATATATGGTCGATGTCCAGGTCTTTATGGAGTTGTCTGTTAGTGCCAAACCAGGGGGCATCGACCGCAGTTCTCAAAATCTTGTTCTGTAAGACCTGAATCTTACGAATATTGGTGGGTGTAGTATTCGCCCATACGGGTGAAGCATAAAGAATCACCGGTCTGATGATAAAATGAATTTTTTTAGGTTGAAAAAAATTTATTTGTCTCAAAACAAAACTAATAAGATTAGTGGTAGTTTTAGTTTGCAAAACTTTCTATCGAAATATTTCAACGAATATTGGTTTCAATAAGCCATTAATGAATGCTACAGAACATAAGTGGGATACTTTTCTACTTTTAATATGACCGATCAAAATTCTTCAATGTTGGTTGTCTACCTGACTCCGTTTTTCATCTTCAAGAAAGATTCCTGTTCAGTAACATTATTCCACGATTATTTTCGTTTCTTGTAATGGAAGAGAGAAAAGATATTGCTTACGGCGTCCAAGCAAAATCAGAGTAATACCATTGCTCATCGGAGCCGCCTACAAGAGGATGTAGGATTGAGAAAAGAGAGAAATCTCTTGCATAAACGTTAAAAATAAAAAAACTCTGGACCTCCAAATGAAATTGATAGAGGCGAATAGTTTAACTGCGCATTTTAATATTACCTTCGATTTTTAAAAATTTGAAAAATTGCTTCCGTCTGAATGTAATTTGGAAACGAAACTGGACACTTTTGAAAAACGGTGTCTAACAGAAGGGAAGCAAAACGCCAAAGAAAAATCTTGTTTGTTTTTTAAATTGTACAAAGGATTGCGGTTGAAAGAAAAGCTAAACGAATTTGTAGTATTTACAAGTACCTTAGAACAGTTTTACAGATGGAAAACACGAGGTGGCGCTGGCAATAATTTAATATATATATAAACGATTGTGAGTGATTGAAGGGTGGCAGAGGATCACGCTAATTCTATGATGCAAAAATGGTAGATCTCTAAAATTTATCACTATAGCGTAATCAAGGGGAGAAATCCTAAATTTGACCTCCGATGAGCTCAAGGTCAAACGGAGGTCACGTAGAGGACAAACGGAGGTCACATAG
Organism: Ryuthela nishihirai; assembly: GCA_038380435.1. NCBI lineage: Eukaryota > Metazoa > Arthropoda > Arachnida > Araneae > Heptathelidae > Ryuthela > Ryuthela nishihirai. The sequence goes on from JAWZYU010000022.1 coordinate 48,546,662, forward strand.
AGGTCAAACGGAGGTCACGTAGAGGACAAACGGAGATCACATAGAGGTCAAACGGAGGTCACGTAGAGGACAAACGGAGATCACATAGAGGTCAAATGGAGGTCACACAGAGGTCAAACGGGGTCAAAACTTGATCTACGAGTGCTAGAAATGTGAAAATTGGTGTCTGTGAATGTTTCAGGATCTAGGTCTCGGAAACGTTATGAAATTTTTACTCCGAAGGGTCCTTTGAGGTCAAAGGTCAAATTTAAATCTACTGGTACTAGAGAGCTAAAATTTTGTTCCCGATGGTATTCTAAGTCGTAGATCTCAGACATGTGGGGAATTTTGGGATGCGATGGTACTTTGAAATCATATCCAATGGATCCTTTCCAAGCCTGATGAAATCCTTTCCAAGCCTGTCGGTGACTACTACTGACCAAGGGCAGGGGGATTGCAGAGATAAACTTTAATGCTAGCCTAGGTGGAACTCGAACCAAGGAACTATAGATTACAAGTCTGGCACGCTACGACTGAGCCACCCTAACTCCCTGTAAAGTTTCACGAAATATGCCAAAGTATGCTATATTTCCTATTGACGTAAGTATTGGACTATGCTTAGGGCAGTACGAAGTTAATAATACCTATAAAAGCAGTAAAGGTAATGGAGGAAAAAAAACCCTCAAGCAGCTGCTTGCCACAGAAGTCTGACAGGAGCCTGTAAGTTTATATGCCATAGTAGGAGAGCTGAGAGGATGGCAGGACCTCAGCAGAAAAACAACACACACAACCATGCCTTACCCGGAGCTCGAACACGGTCCCTTAGATCAGTAGCCAAGCGTGCTAACCACTCGGCCATGGAAAGCAAAGTTAAATGCGAGATGGTTAAAAAAACTAATCTGATTAACTTCGAAATGGGGCTCATCATTTCGAACGCGATGAACAGGAGCATCCGTAACGGAGGTGATGAAGCTCAGCAGAAATCACAATGCACAATACGCCAAATGTATAGAAAATGGCAATGATCTCAAAAAGCAATCTCAAACAACTGCAAAGCAAAACACAATACCACTGTTCCGTGTACAGGAGAACCATACCATGTGCACAGTAAAGAATACACTGGTTGTCCTTGACGGGAGGTTGCCATCTATTCTTAACCCTTTCACGACTAAGGGAAACATTTTTCCCATTTTAAAATTGGTGATTGTCGTATTTAATTATAACCTTATCTGCATTTTTTATACAGAATGTCAAAATAGAACGTATGCCGAACGCAATTGCGTAAACGGGAACGTTTAGAAAACAAAAACAGAACTGTCAGGACGCATAATATATGTACTATGTGCAATGCCCATCTTTGCCTCACTACCAAAAGAAATTGCTTCGCAGAATATCATAATTAGCACATCATTTTGTATAGTAATTTTATTTCATAATTTTGTATTATTTTAGTTAACATTTTGTTCTAATAAACCAATAAATAAAAGGCATTGCATAATAAGCCTAACTATAATTTGTATTACCTTTATAGTCCATTGGGAAAAATATTTCCCATAAAATTCCAAAAAAACTACACATTGTTATGTATTTTTCTTATGATTTTTATTTATTTTACGTCTAAACAAACTAAAATAAACAGTTACATACTAATATTTACTCTTAGAAACCTTATGGTCCTGAAAGGGTTAACAGCCGTTCAGTGGGTCCCCTCCCCCGAACTTTCTCTGCGTTCTCGGGTCTTTGTGACCTGACCATTTAACCCACTGTGTGCAACCTTTAACCTTTCTGCCTTTTGGAGTTTCTTTATTCTGTTAATCTATGACTGATATAGCAGGAAGCCAATAAAGCTTCCTTTTTGGACTTTCCCCTTTACTCAATACTGGTGTTTATTCATTTCGTTTCATTCTATTGTTCAATAAAATTGCTAAAAATACTTTTAGTCTGTTGTTCAGATTAAATCCTTTTACTCTTTTAAGTCACGCCCTCATAAAATGGAGACCCACTTTACATCCTTTTTATTTTATCATCGTGTTTAGCTTACAAGTTGAATTATTATGGAAAATAGTGAATATGTTACCTCTGAATGATCTCTGCCAGTGAAGAATGAACATGTCGGGATATGCAACGGATTATTCTATTGTGATTCCTGGGATCGGTCTGAATCAGTTTATTGTCGCATATTGCAGGAGGGAAAAAGTGGCCTAGAGTTGTGATAGCTGTAATGAAACTGAAATAAAGTATAACTCAAGGATCGATATACAAAGTCAACACTTCACAAAATGTTGTTAGCCATAGAACGTTTCAATAAGTAAGCTATGCAGAGTAGTATAACAAATGCAGCGTAGGGTAACTCCTTACAGAGAGGACACTGATGTTAAAAATCAACCCTTTGCCGGATTTCAGCGCATCATTTCTATTTCTACTTACTTCGTTCTTACTCTCTACGATTATTATATTTATTTTTATACCATAATATTAAATTTTAGTTTAAAATTCTACCGGTAGTTATTTATTTTTAAAAACTTAACATATTACTTTAAATATTAAATAGTACCTTAAAAATAATAAGAAGAATATTATTTTATTTACAGAGTTTTAAATTTGAAGTTTAATATGAGAAATATTCAATCACTTAAAATTTACTACCATTTATTTTCTTGTCATAGTTTCCAGAATCCTTTTCTGTCCTATATGTTGCAAATCAAATCAAAAAAACCATTATAATAGCCAAAGTGTGTCTTCTGGTTTACCTAATCTTAGCCTACAAGTCGACATGGAAAATATTAATTGAAGTTCGCTAATTATCCTAAATACTGTTGAACAGTAACGAATCTAGGAAGGTAAAATAAGTGGGGGGGGTCATAACAAAATCTTCTTTGATACACCAATCCTGGACAACCTTCAGTAAAAGGAGGGAAGGAGGAATATTAAAAAAGCATAAAAATTCAAGTGATGTACTTTGTTTAAAAATTAAGTAAAAGCCATTTATTTTAAAATTATTTAAAATAAAATTATCTATTCATAAGAATTTTATTAAAATAATTGATAATATTTTAAAATTAATTGCCATATTTTTTAAAATAAATAGTTACCAGTTAAAATTTTAGAATTGTAAATATAATAAAACTGCTATCTTATTCGGAATTAGCCCTTTCGTTACTGTGGCTTCAAAGCTCGTTTTATTCAAATGGCCTTGTCCATAACCTTCGTTTTCAGAATGCTAATAAGGACTTATAAAATTAAACTTATTTATGTTTCATATATTTTTCAAGAAATTTTTTAATGACCTGTAAAATGGAGCTTAATGTTAGAGCACCTTACAAGTAATTGAAAGGTGTGGATTCGAATCCGACTCATTGGCAAAACTTTTTTCCCACAAAGCATTTCTTAAATACTGGGTTGTTTCTCTACTCGTTGATTAAATATATATGGTGCAAATATTTTTGAATTTGTTAGGTTTACAATCTTCCGTTGTTGTTCCTTGCTTGGTTTTTATCCTTGCATTGGTTTTTCATCACGACATATAAAATAATATGTAATATAGTACAACTTACATAATAAAATATTTTTTTTTGGAATTTTAAATGATAAAAGATTTTGATCCCTTGAACCTATGCTGACAAGTGTGATGATACCTGACAGAGTTAGAAATTAACTCTTTTGAGATGTGATTTATCTGACTTAAGAAATTAATAGCTTAGTTCTTAATAAATTCATCCAGCGTCAAGGATCTAGGGAGGGGGTCAAAAGGGGTGTACCCCCCCTTTGAGAATGCTAGTAAGTGTAATGGAGGCAAAAGAAATGTTAAACTTGTGTGCATTTAATGCATTTCTCAAGAATATTTTAAAAAGCTCTAGAGCAGGGGTGTCAAACTCAGTCTTGTAAAGTGCCAATTTTTCTTTCAAAGTACATCAGCGGGCCGGGATTCAATTAAACACTAATTTTATATAAAAATTCTTTTATTTGAATTTAAAGTATACATCAAAATTAAAATGGCATTAAGTCATACCGGTTAAGAAACAGTGCATTATTTCGAAGATCCAGATACTTGACATCTTTTAAGTTTCTTTTCTGTAATCTGTACCTATGTGTTCAATGTATAGTAAAACTATTCATGAAATTCGAGTATTAATTGAGGTCGCGGGCCGCATCTAAATGCCCTGGGGGCCGCTCATGGCCCGCGGGCCGTATCTTTGACATGCCTGCTCTAGAGGAAAGGGAAAATGTTATAAAAATAAATTAATAAATATCCCCTCAATTGGGTTGGGTTACCTCTGAGCGGCACTTTTTTGCACACCATGGGCTAAATGGCCAGGTCACATGGACCCCGAAGGCTCAGAGAAGGTTGGGGGAGGGGACCCACTGGAACAGCTGTTGGGAGACAGATGGTAGCCTCCCGTCAAGGCCATCCAGCGTGTTCTTTAACGTGCACAGGGTATGGCTCTCCCGCACACGGGGCCACGGCTTAACGTCCCATCCGACGGACGACGGCCTTTCCAAGCCCATCGGTGTCCCCTACTGACCGTGGGCAGGGTGGGGAATTTTGCGGAGATAAATCTCAACGCTGACCCAGCTGGGACTCGAACCTGGGAACTACAGATTACGAGCCTGGCGCGCTACCGACTGAGCCACCCCCGCCCCTAGGTTTATTGAGGTGGATATGAAAGAGAAGCACTGCTATATTATTGTCTGGATTAATGCTTATCTTCCATTTAGTGCTCCATTTTTTTAAATAGCTCAATATTTCTTGCAATCGTCGAATAGTAATATTGATAGACAGTGATGATGCATATGAGACGTAGTATCATCTGTGTACATGAAACGTAGTATCATCTGTGTATAGGGCAATTCTCATTGTGCAAAGAATACGAAAAAATTCAACAAATTCTTCAGATTATTAGTACCTTTTTCAGTGTTAAGTAATAGAGGTGAATAATAAAAAAAAAACCTAAACACAAAACTTCCTATATCATAAAGGCCAGGACACTGCGATAGCAGAAGAATTAATTTCATATGTATATGTAGCTGCATTAATTATAATTTAATATTTTAAAAATCAACTGGATAATTTTAATTTTTAGAAACCTTTAAACATTTTAAAATATTAATAAATATTTTAATATAACCTTATTAGTAAAATTATTTTATTTTACATAACCTAAAAAAAACAGATTTTAGTTAAATTTTTATGCACGTTTAAATTCTCTTCTTTTACTCAAATGCTGTCCAGGACTGCTGTATCAAAGCGACCTGAACCAACACCTCCTGTAACAAAGCCAGAAGACAAATTTATGAGGTCAGCTTAAGTAGTCCTACCACGTAGAATCATCTTATATTTTTTGTTTTAATATTCTTACTGGTGAATTCTGTGCTAATCAATATACTAATGTTTATCTATAAATACATTTTATTTAGAAGAAAATTTATTTGCACTAATTAGCATTATTATATTTGGTAATAAATACGAATAATTTTTTTTCTAAATAAAATACATTTATAGATAAATATTACTATAAAATTTATCACAAGAGTCCACCAGTAATAATATTAGAATTAAAAAAATAAGAATTTTCTATATATATATATATAAAAACAATGAGATTATTTATTCTCTGATTCTTTACGATCATACTGTTTTGAACAAGTACAAGAGGCCTAAAACGGTAGCGTTCTCTGAGGAGAACTACCCATTTTAGGTTTCTTACACAATTTTACTGCTATTTTTAGCTTTTCTTATGTTTGCCCTTACGGGCCCACCTAAGGGTGGTTTACTTTTATATTTTGTTCTTACTCATGCCAAATAGGCATATCTTTATGATAGAGATGGTTAGGGGTAAAATTATTACCCGGTACATCGAATATGATTATACGATCTACGATCTACGGTATAGTAGGACTACTTGAGTGACGTCAAAAATTTGGAACATTGGCTTTCTGTTATAGGAGGTGTTGCCTTAGCAACAGTGGGCTCTATCAGACTCCGCAATATCATCTGCATATAGACGAATTCTCATTGTGAAAGAAATGAATAAAAAATTTAAGATCATAAATTCAACATTAAATTAGCGTTTTTTAATTACTCAACTAAAATGGGATAGAACAATCAAAACAAGGAGATTATAGAAGAAAAAGTAGAATTGGCCACCTGTAAGTAAATAAATTTTATGACGAGGTACAGCATAAATAGCAAAAAGACAAAACGACTAAGTGAGCAACTAAATTCAACTTTAACAAACAGCGGTGAACATTAGGGCTCAACCAAGGTGACCTTAATACAACAGGCCTGGACAGTCGTTGAACAAAAGAAAAAAAAATAAATATGCATAAAAAACGAACAATTTAATTTGTTTAACTTTTAACAAAAAAGCTATTTATTTTTAAATATAAAGATGAAAATCCCCTCAAACAGCTGCCTGCCACAAAGGTCTGACAGGAGCCTGTCAGTTTACACGCTATAGTAGAAGATCTGTGAAGATCCTCAGCAGAAGGACAACACAAATATTCATGCCTTACCCGGGGCTCAAACCCAGGTCGCTCTGATCAGTAGCCAAGCGCGCTATCCACTGGGCAAACCACTTGAAATAAAATAATTTATTCATTGCAACTACATGAAACTATGAATATTTTAAAATTTCTTACAAGATATAAAGCCACCATAGACTATAATACTAAAAGAAGGCGTATGCCTGTGTGCCTGGGCTTGAAAAGGCCGCCGTCCGTCGGATGGGACGTTAAGCCGTGGACCCGTGTGCGGGAGAGCCATACCCTGTGCACGTTAAAGAACACGCTGGATGGCCTTGACGGGAGGCTACCATCTGTCTCCCAACAGCTGTTCCAGTGGGCCCCCTCCCCCAACCTTCTCTGAGCCTTCGGGGTCCTTGTGGCCTGGCCATTTAGCCCATGGTGTGCAAAAAACTGCTGCTCAGAGGTAAAACAATCCAATCCAATCCTGTGTGCCTGGGCATCCATAACTCATCAGTAAATAATAGTAGACCCTTCATATTTTCAGAGATTATTTCTGTTTGTGGTCCGGTTGTAGTGGCAAATTTTAAGTTGACATTCCAAAAGGGAGGCTTTCTAGAAGTTATTATTGTTGCCATTTGCAGCTCCCTAATTGCGAACGTAAGAGTCACAATAACATTTAAATATGCTGCCGTTGTCAGATTTCCCACATTTCCGAAGGAATTATTCTTTTAAGGCGTCCCATTGCAGCTAGGAACTTGATTTTTTAACCCAAAACGGCGTCACAAAGGCGGAACTCGCTTACAAAGTTTGGGACCGTTTGGTCCATTTCATCGGTAACCAGAGTATCAAAATCTGTCGGGGGGGGGGGGGGGGGGGGGGAATATCTGAATGGTTTGCTATGAAATCACAGGCTATGAGATCGCGTGCCTACGTCAGAAACTGTCTGAGCAACGCCGGGAGGTTTTCATGCTAATCAACTCATACTAATCAATTTGTTCTAAAGTGTCGGGAAAGGATAGAACTCATAAAATTAACCGTTAATGCAGTAAAAAACTGCATATATAGATTGAAAGTGAGACTGAGGCGGCGTCACCACCATCTAAACCATAAGGCCATTTCACTGAGTTTTGACGTCATCATTAGGGGACCTAAATAATTTACAAATTTCTTATATACAGGGTGTCTCAAAAATATAGGTACAAACTTTTAGGGGAGGTAGATAACATTTAAAGGAATGAGAATTGCATAAGAACCCATAACCGGAAACGTCACCGTAAGTCAATAGGCGACGCTGTTCATCAGTGCGCTAGAGGGGAAATTACGGATTTCCTCATTCGAGCGGTAGTCGGCTGACGAAGAGCATGCAAAGGTATTCGAACAAGGAGCTGGCAGACATGCACTTAGTGTATGAAATAGCTGAGGGCAACGGACGAGCCGCTCAACGAATGTATCAAGAACGCTTCCCACACAGACGTGTACCGGGTCACCGTTTGTTTGCGCGTGCGCATCAAAATTTGTGCGATTATGGGTCATTAAGAGGTAGCAGAAGTGAGGGCAGGCCATCTAGTACGCCATTTGCAATAATTATGTCCAATAAATATTTTCCCATTAATCACTGTCTTGTGTCCTTTCAGATCTTGTACCTCTGCTACCACTTTCCCATGACATTTCCGGTAATGGGTTCCTATGCAATTCTCATTCCTTTAGATGTTATCTACTTCCCTAAAAGTTTGTACCTATATTTTTGAGACACTTATATATATATATTTCTGTTATTTCTACTGGTAAGTTTTAAAATTAATCTTTATACTAATTTATAGTTATAAATATACATTATTTAGAAAAAATTTATTCGTATACATTATTTGTATTATTTATATGTATTTTTGTTATATGTATTATTTATACATTATGATAATGCTTATTTATACGAATAATTCTTTTTATGCATTTATATTATATTAGATTAATTTCAACACTTACCAGAAATTAGAATTAAGGAATTTACGCTCAAAGATCTACTAGGACACCAGAATTTGATAAAAAAAAATATACTTTTGAATTAATTTTACAATTTTTAAAGGATACAAGAACAGAAATTGATTTACCCTCCAAGTGGTACCATGATGCTTTGGCATTAGAAGATCAATCGCTCTTAGGATTTTAATGATGTTAATCAAGAACTTTCAGTTTCTACTGAACTTCCTCCTCCCTTCAGAAAACTCTGAAATGTTTATTTGACGGCCAATCCAAGATTACTTGAAATTTTATGGTTTTGCTTTTCAAATTTCGGTTTTCCAGACTCGGGTGAACTCTCCCACATAGTTCACGGACCTTAACAGAATTTCTGGACGAGAGAGACGAAAGCTACACCTCCTATAACAGAAAGCCAGAGGATCAAATTTATGACGTCAGCTTAAGTAGTCCTATCATATAAACACTTCTTATACTTTTTATTTTAATATTATTACTGGTGGATTCTGTGCTAATCTTTATATTAATGTTTATCTATAAATATATTTTATTTAGGAAAAAATTCATTTGCATTAATTAGCATTATTATAATAAATAAAAAATAAATAAATACCCCCTCAAGCAGCTGCTTGCCTCAGATGTCTGACAGGAGCCTGTCAGTATATATGCCTGAGTAGAAGGTCTGAGAGGATGGCAGGACCTCAGCAGAAAAGCAACACGAACATCCATGCCTTACGCGGGGCTCGAACCCAGGTCCCATAGATCAGTAGCATTTGATAATAAATACGAATAATTTTCTTTTTAAATAAAATTTATTTATAGATAAATATTAGTATAAAAATTATCACGAATCTGCCAGTAATAATATTAGAATCAAAAATATAAGTATTGTCTATGTAGTAGGACTACTTAGAGACGTCAGAAATTTGGTGCATTGGCCTTCTGTTGTAAGAGGTATTGGCGAAAGACCCCGAGTGAGTTCGGGAATAAGTTTATTTTGAAGAAGAAGTATGTGTTTGTGTATATATTTTTTAGTTTGACTAATGCTAAAGTCATAATTCGGTGGAATGGCTTTCTTCTAAGTAGTGTTGTCAGCTACCGTTCAGCTAGTTATGGAATAAAAAGCATGTATATCTCGAATTTTCTTATATTTCCTAGGGTAGTGAACCTAGACGATACAATTAACAGCTATCGTGTTTCTTATAAAACATTTCAAATACAAAACAATAATTTAAAATAAAACTCACCTACTGACGGAGTGTAGATATTCAGATAGAGACAATCTTCACTCTGATTCGTCAAAAATGGAACCAACCTCCTTAGATAGTCTAATCTCCCCGCTGGCATTCGACGAAGCGCATCCGTATCATTGCTAGTGTCCGGTAACCTTTGGGGACAGACAGGGCCGAAGTGATCCGCTGTACGGACACCCCTCCAATGCGGTGGGGTAACAGGAGGCAGGAACCGCAAGGAGCCAATAGGCACCCCCGCGTAAGGCACACCAAGGAACACCTCCACTGGCTGCAGGTGTCGGTTCGACAAAGTATTGATGAAACCACGCAGGGATCCGTATTTAGTCATCACCACACGCGGGCTCGGGCGATTTGATTCCCCACCCACGTGTTGGTCCGAGCCACCGCACACCACATGTTGGGGCGTTGCCAATAACAGTATCGTCAATACACCACAAAAAGTTATCACTGCAGTAGGCAGAGTTTTCTCCATTTCTGAGAGGACGTTACTCTTTATATTCCTTTGCCAATACTTATTAGATACAAGCGCATCCTTCTTGCAAAGGAATTTGCTCCAAAAAATCACCCATAGACACAAGTGATATGAAACATGGACACGCACTACAAAAATTCCTTAGGTTGAACAGCGTTAGACAGCTTCACATAATCACATAAAGATCTCACAAAAACTTTGCAGAGTCAGTGATAGGACACACACCTACACAAATTCGACTCATGTAAATTTTTTAAGAACTGCGATTGCGAAGACATAAGCATCGCCAAAAAGGTCGAGATTGCAAATCACTAAAAACACTCACTCCAACTGCAAGATTACCTGACTGCGAGATTTCTCCGTGAGCACTCCTACATCATCATACGAACAATAAGTGCAACAGTCTGGTGATGATGCTCCATTCTCCAGCATTTGCGAAGCCAACCGGACGTCATCTTGAAAACCGGATCTCAATAGAAATCCAATTGAAGATCGTAGATATCCATTGGGAGAGAAAACTTGAAGACACCTCACCACATAGGCACACCGCATCATATGGGACCGTGTCCTACACTTCTCCAACACAAGCTAGTCCCCCCCCCCCTTTACTCTCGCTCTCTGGCCAGCTGGGGAGATTTGCGGCGCTCTCTGGTGGCGCCATTCTCGTTTAACGACTGCGCATGCGTGTTGGAGGCAGATTCGCCTCACTCAACGAACAGGGAGGATGAAGCGACGAGGCAGACTTTCTCTCCACTCTGAAAGACACAAGAGACGCCTGGCTCCGTGTCGCTCCTTTCTGGCTACTGGAGGAAAAATAAAATCAATCAGCCAACCATAAATCTGCATGGCAGGAAAAGACCGTAACCGTAAATATAGAGAAATGTAGCTGAAGTTATCTGTTTCAGTTATCTGTTCCGTTTCTTTGTACTTCCGTCAACGTTTCACTTCCGGTTTGCTGAACGTCTTTTTTTGAGGATTTTTTTTTTTCTTAAGTTTCAGGGAGTGATTTTTTTTTCCTTTAGTAATTTTTCAAAATCAGATTTTGTAATTTGCATATTGCAACCACTGTAGATAAAGATGCTTTCCATATGGAAACAGTTGCTGTGAAAATAAAAAAATTTAATTTGGGCTTTTCATGAAGTTACATTCATTTTCTTGATGTTATACCCTCATACACACCTTTATGATGAGGTAACAATTATTGAAGTTCTTGCCATCGCGTATAGATAGTCTCGAATTAACAACAATGCTTAGTAATGATCAATCATGCTTAGTAACAATCAATCACAGATAAGAAGTACCTGATTATATGGGGCGGGGGTGGCTTAGTCGGTAGCGCGGCAGGCTCGTAATCTGTAGTTCCCAGGTTCGAGTCCCAGCTGGGTCAGCGTTGAGATTTATCTCCGCAAAATTCCCCGCCCTGCCCACGGTCAGTAGGGGACACCGATGGGCTTGGAAAGGCCGCCATCCGTCGGATGGGACGTTAAGCCGCGGCCCCGTGTGCCGGAGAGCCATACCCTGTGCACGTTAAAAAACACGCTGGATGGCCTTGACGGGAGGCTACCATCTGTCTCCCAACAGCTATTCCAGTGGGTCCCCCTCCCAACCTTCTCTGAGCCTTCGGGGTCCATGTGACCTGGCCATTTAGCCCATGGTGTGCAAAAAAGTGCCGCTCAGAGGTAAAACAACCCAACAACCCTGATTAAACACATTATAGGCCCTAGGTTGTTAGGTTCTTAATTTATATTTGTAAATATAAATTGGTGTAAAGATTCATTTCGACACTTACCAGAAATTGGAATTAAGGAATTTACTAAGCGAAAAATTAGGACTCCTCTAAGCGGCACTTTTGAACACAAAGGGATAAATTACCAAGTCACAAGGACCCCCCCCCCCCCCCGAGAAGGTTAAGAGAAGGGAACTCACTGGACAGCTGTTAAATCAACACCTTCTCTAACAGAAAGCCAGAGGAACAAATTTATAACTTCAACTTAAGCACTCCTACCATATAGATATTTCTTATATTTTTTATTCTAATATTATTACTGGTGGATTCTATGCTAACATTTATACTAATATTTGTCTATAAATATATTTTAATTAGGAGAAAATTTATTTGTATTAATTAACATTATTATATTTGATAATAAATAAGAATAATTTTCTTTCTAAATAAAATATATTTATAATAAACATTAATAATTATAAACATAAAAATTTATAGAATAAAAATTATCACGAGTCCACCAGTAATAATATTACAATCAAAAATATAAGAATTTTTATATAGTAGGACTACTTAAACGACGTCAAACATTTGGTACATTGATCTGTTTTAGGAGGTGTTGGTTAAAGAGGAAGCTCAACACCTACTATAACAGAAGGCCAATTGACCAAATTTATGACGTCACTTAAGTAGTCTTAGCATATAAACAATTCTTATATTTTTAATTCTAATATTATTATTGGTGGAATCTTGTGCTCATTTTTATACTAATAATTATCTGTAAATATATTTTATTTGGAAAGAAAAATTATTCGTATTTATTATCAAATATCATAATGCTAATTAGTCCAGATAATTTTTCTCCTAAATAAAATATATTTATGGATAAACATTAGTATAATATTAGCACAGAGTCCACCAGCAATAATATTAGAATCAAAATTATGAAGTTTCTATGTGTTAGGATGTTTAAGCTGACGTCATAAATTTTGTCTCTGGCTTTCTCTTATAGGAGATGTTGGGCAGATAGATGGTAGACTCCTGTCAAGGCCATCCAGCGTATTCTTTAACATGTGCAGTGTACTGCTCTCTCACACACGGAACCTAGGCTTAGTGTTCCATTCGAAGGACGGCAACATTTCCTAGCCGATCGGTGTCCCCTACTTACTGAATGGAGAGATTTGCGGAGATAAATCTCAACGCTAGCCCAGCTGGGATTCGAACTATAGAACTGCAGATTACGAGCCTTGCGCACTACCGACTGAGCAATCATAGTTTCATGCGCCCTAGGAGAGATAATTTGATTTTGGAGTGCCGCTCAGAGGTAAAACAACCCAACAAACCCAACTAAGACTCGAACCTTGGAAATACAGATGACAAGTCTGGCGTGCTTCCGACTGAGTCCCACTCCCCTCAGATCATAAGTTATAAATCATTGCAGAATGTCTGCAAGGATTGTTTATACGATTCAGTTGCAATTTTAAGACGCAGTTGCATTATAAAAAACGATAAAATCCGGATGTTGGGTTGTTTTACCTCTGAGCGGCACTTTTTTGCACACCATGGGTTAAATGGCCAGATCACAAGGACCCCGAAGGCTCAGAGAAGGTTGGAGGAGGGGACCCACTGGAACAGCTGTTAGGAGACAGATGGTAGCCTCCCGTCAAGGCCATACAGCGTGTTCTTTAACGTACACAGGGTACGGCTCTCCCACACACGGTGCCACGGCTTAACATCCCAGCCGACGGACTGCGGCCTTTCCAAGCCCATTGGTGTCCCCTACTGACCGTGGGCAGGGCGGGGAATTTTGCGGAGATAAATCTCAACGCTGACCCAGCTGGGACTCGAACCTGGAAATAAAGGATTCGTTGGGTTGGGTTATTTTACCTCTGAGCGGCACTTTTTTGCACACCATGGGCTAAATGGCCAGGTCACATGGACCCCGAAGGCTCAGAGAAGGTTGGGGAGGGGGACCCACTGGAACAGCTGTTGGGAGACAGATGTAGCCTCCCGTCAAGGCCATCCAGCGTGTTCTTTAACGTGCACAGGGTATGTCTCTCCCGTACACGGGGCCACTGCTTAACGTCCCATCCGACGGACGGCGGCCTTTCCAAGCCCATCGGTGTCCCCTACTGACCGTGGGCAGGGCGGGGAATTTTGCGGAGGTAAATCTCAACGCGGACTCAGCTTGGACTCAAACCTGGGAACTACAGATTACGAGCCTGACGCGCTACCGACTGAGCCACCTCCGCCCCAGGTAAAATCCGGAATATCGCCAGCAAGACTACATTGGATTATTTTACAAGATTTCCCCCCCCCCCTAACTCTATGAAAAAAGTTTTACCTCCTAAGCCTGTGTACCAAGCCTGTGTACGATAAATTGTACGACTGTGCTCCTTTTCTTTAAAGGAAGAAGTTATTTTACTACACAAAGAACGGAGATAATCAAGAAGATCCTTGCCTCCTAGAAGATTGCTTCTTACACAACCTTTTTTTTTTTGTCATTCTCTCGTTCCTCCTCTTTGTTCGTTCTCTCCTTTCTCCTCTTTGTTCGTTCTCTCGTTCCTACTCTTTGTTCATTTTTCTCGTCTCTCCTTTTTTTCTAGGTTATCTTCTTGCTTCGTATACAACCTACAAACACATGACTCAGTCGGTAACGCGCCAGGCTCGTAATCTGCAGTTCCCAGGTTCGAGTCCCACCTGGGTCAGCGTTGAGATTTATCTCCGCAAAATTCCCCGCCCTGCCCTAGGTCAGTAGGCTGATGTGCTTGGAAAGGCCGCCGTCCGTTGGATGGGACGTTAAGCTGTGGCTCCTTGTGCGTGAGAGCCATACCCTGTGCACGTTAAAGAACACGCTGTGCGTGTGCAATACCTGTGCGTTAAAGAACATGCTGTGGCCGTTAAAGAACACGCTGGGACCCACTGGAACATCTGTCTCCCAACAGCTGTTCCAGTGGGTCCCCTCCCCCAATCTTCTCTGAGCCTTCGTCGTCCATGTGACCTGGCCATTTAGCCCATGGTGTGCAAAAAAGTGCCGCTCAGAGGTAAAACAACTCAACCCAGGTTCGAATCCCAGCTGGGCCAGTGTTAATATTTATCTCCGGAAAACTCCCCCTCCCTACCCTCGGTCAGTAGACGTTACCGATGGGCTTGGAAAGACCGCCGTCCGCCGGATGATACGTTAAGCCATGGCCCCTTATACGGAAGAGCCATACCCTTTCAACATTAAAGAACACGCTGGATGGCCTTGATGGGAGACTCCCATCAGTCTGCTAACAGCTTTCCACTGGGTCCCCTTCCCTTAACCTTCTCTGAACCCTAGGGTCCTTGTAACCTGTCCATTTAGCCCATTGTGTGCAAAAATAATTCCGCTCAGAGGTAAAATAAACAAGCTCTAATTGAGACTGAAGCTTGTACTTTGCCTTACTTAAAGCACCTTAATAACTGACTGCTGAGACAGATGACAGTATCGATCACTCAACTCAATATTGTTGTCATAGAGAGCTAACAAGATTGCCTGTCAAGACTGCGAAGCCTTCCCGCAATCCCATAGATGCACCAGCTTGCGTTGACAAAAGAGCAGTCAAGTCCTATTCTCTTCCAGACACTGGCACACTGAAGGTTCTACGAGACACCTCGAGACCACTGAAGGTTCTACGAGACACCTCGAGATATGAATCTGCCTTCTGCGGTTAAGAGAAAAACAAACAAATGATGGGTTCTGCTTCTTCTTTCTACATATCACAGTGCTGAGAACGTTCACTTGGGTTAGTGCTCGGACGGCTGACTTGGTAATGTGTCCTGATCGTAATCAGGGATTAAGATCCACATCTTGTTTCCATCAAGACTCCTCCCCCCGTTTATTCTAATTTAGATGAAATGAATGACAGCTTTGGTTCTTTTGACACTTTGCGTTTATTTCTTTATTTGCTTATTTTTTCGCTTCCTCGTTAGCTCTTTCTGTCGTTCTGAGGGGCGGGGGTGGCTCAGTCGGTAGCGCGCCAGGCTCGTAATCTGTAGTTCTCAGGTTCGAGTCCCAGTTGCAGCGTTGATATTGATCTTCGCAAAATTCCCCGCCCTGCCCACGGTCAGTAGGGGACACCGATGGGCTTGGAAAGGCCGCCGTCCGTCGGATGGGACGTTAAGCCGTGGCCCCGTGTGCGCGAGAGCCATACCCTGTGCACGTTAAAGAACACGCTGGATGGTCTTGACGGGAGGCTACCATCTGTCTCCCAACAGCTATTCCAGTGTTCTCTGGAATAGCTATGGAATTTGAGCCTTCGGGGTCCATGTGACCTGGAATTTGATTCATTCTCTGGAATTCCATTCTCTGGAATTTGAGCCTTCGGGGTCCATGTGACCTGGCCATTTAGCCCATGGTGTGCCAAAAAGTGCCGCTCAGAGGTAAAACAACCCAACCCTGTCGTTCTGTCCTTCGTTTTTTTTTTGTTCTCTCGCCTCCCTCTTTTTTCTTTTTGTTTTACGCTTGTTCGTTTGTTCCATCAGAGTTTTGCTCGTTCCTCTTATTTTCGCTCGTTCTTTTTATTGTTTTGTTCGTTTTTTGGGTCTTTCGTTCGGTATGTAATTTCTTTAGTTTGTTTGTTCTTCTTAATTTCTTTGTCCTTTCCTTAATTTTACATTTTTCGCTTCGTTCGTTCGTTCATTCCCTCGGTTTTTATTTTCTTTACTCTGTTTCTTCCTTTTGCTTTTTGCTCGATTTTTCATTTATTTTCCGTTCATACCTTTGTTTCTACATTCATTCATTTGTTTGTTTTCTGTTTGTTTCATTATTCGTTTGATCGTTTTTTCGTTCGTTTCTGTTTACTGTTATTGGCTACTTTGCTTCTTTCCCCGTTCGTTTTTGCCTTCCTCCATTTAGTTTTACATTCATTTTTTCTTTGTTCCATTTGTATCTTTGCTCCCTTTTTCGTCAATTTTACTTTTTTCACTTAGTTCGCTCCTTCCCATAGAGATTTTCTTTCATTTGTTCTATCGTTCCTCCTCTTTGTTTGTTCTCTCGTTCTCCTTTTTTGTCCCTTCTCTCGTGCCTCTTTTTTGTTCGTTCTCTCGTTTCTCCTCTTTGTTCGTTCTCTCGTTCCTCTTCTTTGTTCGTCCTCTCGTTCTCTTTTTTGTCTGTTCTCTCGTGCCTCTTTTTTGTTCGTTCTCCCATTTCTCCTCTTTGTTCGTTCTCTCGTTCCTCCTCTTTGTTAGTTCTCTCATTCTCCTCTTCTTTGTTAGTTCTCTCATTCTCCTCTTTTTTTGTTCGTTCTCTCGTTCCTCCTCTTTGTTCGTTCTCTCATTTTTCCTCTTTGTTCGTTCTCTCGTTCCTCCTCTTTGTTCGTTCTCTCGTTCCTCCTCTTTGTTCGTTCTGTCATGCCTCCTTTTTTGTTCGTTCTTTCATGCCTCCTTTTTTGTTCGTTCTCTCGTGTCTCCTTTTTTGTTTGTTCTCTCGCTCCTCCTTTTTTGTTCGTTCTCTCGCTCCTCCTTTTTGTTCGTTCTCTCGCTCCTCCTTTTTTGTTCGTTCTCTCGCTCCTCCTTTTTGTTCGTTCTCTCGTTTCTCCTCTTTGTTCGTTCTCTCATTCCTCCTCTTTGTTCGTTCTCTCGTCACTCCTCTTTGTTCGTTCTCTCGTTCTCCTATTTTTTTCGTTCTCTCATCTCTCTTTTTTTTGTTCGTTCTCTCATTATCCTTTTTTGTTCTTTCTCTGATGCCTCCTTTTTTGTTCGTTCTCTCGTGTCCCTTTTTTGTTCGTTCCTCTCGCTTTTCCTTTTTTCTTCGCTCTTTTGTCATTTTATCCTTTGCTTTTTCCTTTCTTCCGTTTTTTTTAGTTGTTTGTTCATTTACTCATTCTCTTGCCTCTTACTTTTTGTTCATTTTTTTATGTCTTTCTCATTTTTTTTTTTTCCTTTTATCGGTTCAGTTTTTTTTAAACTTTTTTTTCGTTTGTTCTTTTTGTTTCCTTGTTCGAGTATTAGTTAATTTTACCGTTTTCACTTTGTTTCCTCCTTTGAATTTTTTTTTTCATTTATTTGCCGGTTACTATTTTTGTCGTTTTTTCCGTTTGTTTTTGTTTCTTCCTTTCTTCTATCATTCGTTCATTTGTCTGTTCATTCATTCAAATGTTTTTCTGTTCATTTCTTCATTCATGCGTTCGTTTTTGTTCCTTTTGTCCTTTGTGCCGTTCCTCATTTTTTTTTCATTTATTTTTTCATCGGTTCAATTTTTTTACTAATTTTTTCCCACTTAAATTTTTAAATGAATCATTCTCATTCCTGACAACTTATTTCTTTATACACTGATTAAACAAGAAAAATTAGTCACTCTCCACGTTATACCAATGGAAAGTTGAATTCGATCCTCCGCAACTTCTAAAACAAACCTTTTAGGGCTAAATCTTACCGAAGATAAAGATTCACATGAAGACTACCTAAATTTGGAATTTCGGAAATAGTCAACATTTAAATCGTTATTGGAATTTTTAAGCACAGCAATGCTAGTCCTAAGAAACCTATACACAACTGAAGAATATTTAAGGAATGATTGAAAGAAAAATTAACACTCTCTTCTCAAGGATAGAGCTATTCTATTACATAATTTTAAAAATACTTATTTTTAAAGTTATAATTGAATTCTAATGTAAATTCTTATGGCTCATAGCTCTTGTTAAATATTCAATTTCCATATCTTTTTTAAAAATTAAATAAATAATGTTGAAAATTTGAGATTTGGATAAGATTTAATTGAGATGTCTAATTTATTCTCCAAAACTTTTTACCCTTAAAAGATTATTTTAGAAGTTATAAATAAAAATAAATACCTCCTCAAGCAGCTGCTTGCCACAGAGGTCTGACAGGAGCCTGTCAGTTTATTATGCCAGAGTAGAAGGTCTGAGAGGATGGCAGGACCTCAGCAGAAAAACGACACATCCATTCATGCCTTACCCGGGGCTCGAACCCAGGTCCCTAGATCAATAGCCAAGCGTGCTCGAATTTTGCTTTCCAGTAGCATGATATGAAAATGCTCTCAATCTGGGGGGAGGGGCTAGCCAAGACCCCCTTGGCCTAGCATTCTACTCCATAGGTAGTGCGCTAGTCTAGAGACGTAAGAGTTTGAACAATACATTACCAAATAATATTTGCTATAAAACAGTAATTTAAATTTCTCCTGGTAGCTTTTGTTTCAAATTTTTTCTAATTAATTTTAAAAAATTCGTAAATATTTCAATAAAGTGGTAGTCGATAAATTATTCGATTTATTTCCTTTGAAAATAAATGGTCTCTTTAGGTAGCCCTAACCAGAGCCACCTATAAAAGATTGTTTTACCTCTGAAAGATACTTTATTTCACAAAACGGGCTAAATGGCCAGATCACAAGGACCCCGAGGACTCAAAGAAAGTTAGGGGAAAGGGACCCACTGACAGCTCTTACGTTAGATTATTTTACTTCTGAGAGACACTTTATTTCACAAAATGGACTAAATAGCCAGGTCACAAGGACCCCTAGGGCTCAAAACAAGTTCGTGGAAGGGGACCCACTGACAGAACTGTACGTTAAATTGTTTTACCTCTGGGAGATACTTTATTTCACAAAGTAAGCTAAATGGCCAGGTCACAAGGACCCCGAGGGTTCAAAGAAAGTTCGGGGAAGGGGACCCACTGACAGCTGTTACGTTGGATTATTTTACCTCTGGGAGATACTTTATTTTACAAAATGGGCTAAATGTCCAGTGTCGTGTTGAGGTACGATGACATATACGATAAACACTTATAGAGGAGATCGATTAATCCCTTAATTACATTCACCGTTAGCTAGGTGAAATCATAGGTTCGTGGGTTGTTACGTTAGTACCGACATATGCCTCAGAACTTGTCGCTCTGAGTTATGTGTAGAAAGTTGACCAACAATTTAAGCACGAGAGCAGTGGATGGACGTCACAATTTATTTACATTCACACATATATTTACATACGAGAATGTGCTCGATTCCGCTGAATATCAGAATGATTTGGCTTCCTACGGGTTCTTTTGAATTTCCTCCAATCAACCAGAATTTAATCCTTATCTTTTCCAATCAGCCCGAATTTAATCCTTACCCAATCAGCCCGAATATAATCCTTATCTTATCCAATCAGCCAAAATTCAACCCTTATCTTATCCAATCAGCCCGAACGCTACTTTGCTACTGCAAGCATTCATACAATGAGGTGGAGATCTGCGCTTTACAGAAATCTCTTTCATCATCATCATCATCCTCAAGCAGCCATGGACAACGGAGGTCCTACCAGACCGTGCAATTTAGTTCTCCAAGCAAGTCTATCCTGAGCTACATCTACTGCATCTGGCCACTGCACACCAATTCTAACAAGGTCCTGTTTCACATTGTCTGCCCACCGCATCCTAGGTCTCCCCTTCTTTCTGAGGCCTTTAGGCACACTGTTCATAACCCTATTCGCCAGTCTATAATTATTCATACGGGCAACATGGCCAAACCAACGGAGTCTCTCTCTGCACAATATGCTGCTTAAAGGAGGTTGCAAACTCCTTTGCCTAACCTTATCATTAGTTACAAAGTTGAACCACCTAATGCCCAAGATACTGCGTAAGCATCTGGAATCAAAAGCATCAAGTTTCCTGTTATCTTGTTTACAAAGTGTCCAAGTTTCACTACCATAACTAACCCTAGAAAGAACCAAACTATTATACAGTCTAATTTTAGTCTTTAGGTGTATACGCCTATTTCTCCACACTCTCCATAGATTCTTAAAAGTCCCGGCAGCAATCCCTATTCGTCTGTTAATCTCATGCCGCACATCACCATTATCTGTTACATAGCTCCCAAGATAATTAAACTGTGACACCTGCTCAAGACTGCAACCATTCAAATTAACTGAATCACAGCCTGCCTGACCAATTTTCATCACTTTAGTTTTCTCTCTGTTTATAACCAAACCTACTCTACTACCAGTCTCATCAACAACTCGAATGAAAGAGTTCATCTCATCAACATCATTTGCCAAAAGGGCTAAATCATCAGTATAATCTAAATCAGAAATTTTCGTATCTCCAGCCCATTTAAAGCCAAAATCTTTCACTTGAAGTGAATTTCGCATAACATAATCAATAACCAAGCTAAAGAGAAAAGGAGACAAAATGCACCCTTGTCGAACACCAGACGTAATGCTAAACCAATTGCTACAAGCCTTACCAACTCTCACACACGACTCAGTGTTATTATAGAGAGCTTTCATTATGTTAACTAACTTGTCTGGTATACCATATGATCTCACAATCAACCACAAATTATGACGATCAACAGAGTCGAAAGCCTTTTTGAAATCAACAAAGCTAGCAACCAAAGGTTTCTGAAACTCTAAACATTTCTCAAGAATCTGCCTAAGTGAAAATATCTGATCCACACATCCCCTACCACTTCTGAATCCACATTGCTCATCACGCAATTCACTGTCAACCAGATTCTTAATTCTATTAAGCACAATCATGGAAAGAACTTCACCTGGAACAGAGAGTAGGCTGATACCCCTATAGTTATCACAAGAACTGCGATCACCTTTTTTGAAAATAGGGATAACAATAGCTCTGGTAAAATCCGTAGGAACCATGCCTTTATCATAAAAGATATTCAGAATTTCAGTCATCCAAGTGGTAACCGAAACATTCCCAACTCTAAGCATTTCGGTAGTAATTTCATCTACCCCTGGGGATTTATGTAGTTTAAGTTTAGAAACAGCCAAAATAACTTCAGATTGTGTTATAGGGCCAACATTAAAGCCACCAATACATCCATCATGACTGCAAACAATGGGAGCAGAACCAACTACATTGTTTAGAACATCACTGAAATGCTCGGCCCACCTAGCCATGACAGAATCCTCCCCTTCTATAACCTTACCTTGTTTATTCTTCAATCCTTGTATGCCTGTCCGTTTTCTACCACATAAAACATTAACTATCTGGTACAGCTCTCTGCTGTTGTGCTGTCTAACTGCTTCCTCGGCTTTGTCAGCCAAACCATCAAGCCAAAGATTCTTATCAGCAGCTAACTGATCTTTTACACGTTTATTAAGTTCTCTGTAATGCTTTCTATTAGGAGTAGTAGGGTATTGATTAAAGATATTACTGCAGTTCTTTCTTTCCGAAATAAGCTCAAGTGCCTTATGACTCAGATAATTCTGCCTCTTCTGCTCCTTTTTTCCTAAAAGAGTACTGTTAGTGTCCAAAAAAGCCTGTTTAAAATGATCCCATTCTTCCTCAACTTCAGTAATAAGCAAACCATGACTGTCATAATGACTAAGTAACCTATCATGGTAAGCTTTGGCTATAACTGGATCTTTCAGAGCTTCAGTATTAAAAGTAAATTTTTTAACCCTAGCACAACACTTTTTAAGTTCAAGTTGCAACACACTTTTAACAAGGTAATGGTCAGATCCAATTTCAGCTCCCCTATATGCCCTGGTATTCGTAACAGAACTAGCCCATTTGCTGTTAATTAATATGTAATCAATCATATTCTTATGCAGCCCATCAGGTGAAACCCATGTGTACTTATGTATGTCACGGTGTTTGTAATAAGTGTTAGTTATTCTGAATCCATTGAGTTTACTTACCTGTAGGAGACATTGCCCATTGCCATTGCAGCTACCAATGCCAAAAGGGCCTATTACTCCTCCCCAAAGGTCAGAGTCAGTACCAACTTTGGCATTGAAGTCACGAAGAATAAGGGTAATATCTCCTTTCTTGACAGAATTCAAAATATCCTGAAGTTGTTCATAAAACCTATCCTTCTCATCCTCATCGGCATCCTCAGTGGGGGCATAACAGCAGATAACATTCAAGTCTTTAACGCTTGTCTGAAATTTTGCTGTAAGAAGCCTTTCATTAATGCACTCATATCCTATAGGAGCATCGCTAGCGTGTCTGCTGAGAAGCAGACCCACGCCTTGGTGATGCTTATTGTCGTCCCTCCCTGAAAAGAGAAATTTAAGATTATTTTTAAGAATCTGACCTTTATCTGTCCATCTGGTCTCTTGCAAACCGAGAATATCTAAATTATAATGGTGGAATTCTTGTGTGAGGATATCAAGAGAAAAAGCTCTGTGCAGAGTCCTCACATTCCAACTACCTATGGAGAGAAAATGGTTAGTGGGATGTTTAAAGAAACTATGTTTATTGAGAGAGGGAATGCCGACAATATCAAACAGCCCCCTAATCGCAGACATGGGGCAAAGACCCGTTCCCCCACCACTAAAGGCTGAAGCCATCTACACTGGAAGACTTCCTCCAATGTAGAATTTGACGATGCCAATAGAAGCAAAGAGTTCAGGTGCCTGCGATGACTTCTGCTCAGGATTATCCACCAGCTGATAAACATATCCTGTGAATCTATTCACTTGGGGCTGTCAACCCACAAACAAACAGAAAACACAGCGGAAGATTTTCCCTCCACAGAAGCCCACCAGTGCAGCAAAATCAGGATCCATAATCAAGCTCAGAGCCATATATCAGTCCAGTCCAGTAGGTTTATATGGTCAGCACCAGGACCCTGTGTGGTTGACCACTCCTCAGCAGGGTAGAAAAAAAGAAAAGTAGCCATAGTTGTCCAGATCAGTAGGCCACACTAATCTGGCAGCCCTCCCCTTCCGTTCACTTCCACAAGAGAGTATCTCTTTTGAAAGTTACTAACGGTCCGCACCACGAGAAGGCGGGGTCGGACATTAGGTGCTAGGCCTGGCCGGTCTATGCATCAACACAGGGGATTGATGCATAGCTCTCCTTCCAGTGACTACCTAGCTACCATACAAACCACAAAACTCGGCGAGAGGATATTTAATCCTTGCCTACTACCTGATTCACACAGAACCGTACCTTGGTTCACAAAGAACCGAACCCTCTCCTTAAGGGTTTTCTTTTTGAGAAAGAGTTGCGTCCCATGAAGTGCTTAACAAACTTCCTTCCTGTTTGTCAACCAGTGCTCAATCTGCCTTCATATCGTTTACGCGCTTCTCTCTCTGTCACTCGCACTAGAGCCTAAATCTAGTCATAAAAGCCTTTTTGCTGCTTTAAGCAAATGTAGCCAGCTAGCTCAGACGTGAGAAACAACTCATGAGCCACATTCCCATTTCCTGATACTTCCGAAAAAATCCTGCTAGAGAGGTCTGACAGGGCCTGTCAGTTTATATGCCATAGTAGAAGGTTTGTGAGAATGGCAGGACCTCAGCAGAAAAACAACACGAACATCCATACATTAACACAGATATACAGGGTATCTCAAAAATATAGGTACAAACTTTTAGGGGAGGTAGATAACATCTTAAAGAATGATAATTGCATAGGAACCCATAACCGGAAACGTCACCGTAAGTCAATAGGCGACGCTGTTCATCAGTGCGCTAGAGGGGAAATTTCGGATTTCCTCATTCGAGCGGTAGTCGGCTGACGAAGAGCATGCAAAGGTATTCGAACAGGGAGCTGGCAGACATGCACTTAGTGTATGGAATAGCTGAGGGCAACGGACGAGCCGCTCAACGAATGTATCAAGAACGCTTCCCCCACAGACAAGTACAGGGCCATCAAAATTTGTGCGATTATGGGTCATTAATCTGCTGTAACATTATGAAATGTATCATCTAGTACACCATTTGTTTATGATTATGTCCAATAAATGTTTTCCCATTAATCACTGTCTTGTGTCCTTTCAGATCTTGTACCTCTGCTACGACTTTCCCATGACGTTTCCGGTTATGGGTTCCTATGCAATTCTCATTCCTTTAGATGTTATCTACCTCCCCTAAAAGTTTGTACCTATATTTTTGAGACACCCTGTATACACTGAAGAGCCAAAACATTATGACCAGCATGTCTTTATGCAAATCGAAGCAACTGCAGGTAAACGACGGCGCATGTGTAAGTCATGAAATGGTATAAATAACACCTGATATTGAGCTCTGTTAATCAGTGTTATTCTTGTTCTTCAGATGGAAAAGGCAAGAGACCTAGTGAGTTTGAGAAAGGCCAAATTGTAATGGCCAAATGACTGGGTCAGAGTATTTCCAAAACGGTAAGGCTTGTGGGATACTCACAGTCAGCTGTGGTTAGTACCTTCAAAAAGTGGCCCAAGGAGGGAAAAACCCCGCGCCGTCAGCAAGGTGTGGGCCGACCATGGTTCATCAATACTAGAGGTGAACAAAGGCTATCAGATATAGTACGAGCCAACAGAAAGGATACTATGGCGAAACTCGCCCGTAATTTGAATGCTGGTGACAGGAGTAATGTGTCACAACGCACAGTACATCGAACCCTGCTGAAAAGGGGGCTGTATAGCTGCAGGCCGCTCCGAGTGCCCATGCTAACCTCGGTTCACTGTCGAAAGTGTCTACAATGGGTACACGAGCACCAAAATTGGATCTTTAATGATTGGAAGAAGGTCGTCTGGTCCGATGAATCTCGTTTCCTGTTGCACCATGTGGACAGCCGGTACATGCGCGTCGTTTACCTGGTGAAATATTCCCACCAGAATGCACTGAGAGACAAAAACAAGACAGTGGAGGAAGTGTAATTCTTTGGGCAGTATTCTGCTGGGAAACACTGGGTCCAGTCATTGCAGGAAACTATGACGTCTACCACCTACCTAAACATCATTGCACACCAGATACATCCTTTTATGGCAACGGTATTTCCCTCTAGTAGTGCCTTGCCACACTGCCCGGATTGTTCGAGAATGGTTCGCAGAACATGAAAGACTTCCAGGTATTGCCCTGGCCTCCAAATTCCCCAGACATCGGGGCGGGGGTGGCTCAGTCGGTAGCGCTCCAGGCTCGTAATCTGTAGTTCCCAGGTTCGAGTCCCAGCTGGGTCAGCGTTGAGATTTATCTCCGCAAAATTCCCCGCCTTGCCCACGGTCAGTAGGGGACACCAATGGGCTAGGAAAGGCCGCCGTCCGTTGGATGGGACGTTAAGCCGTGGCAAGTGTGTGGGAGAGCCATACCCTGTGCACGTTAAAGAACATGCTGGATGGCCTTGACGGGAGACTACCATCTGTCTCCCAACAGCTGTTCCAGTGGGTCCCCTCCCCCAACCTTCTCTGAGCCTTCGGGGTCCATGTGACCTGGCCATTTAGCCCATGGTGTGCAAAAAAGTGACGCTCAGAGGTAAAACAACCCAGCAACCCCAGACATCAATCCAATTGAGCGTCTGTAGTTTGTGTTGGAACAGCATATCCGATCTGCGGCGGCTCAATCACGCAATTTACAAGAATTAAACGATCTGCTGCTAATGTGTTGATTCCAGATACCACAAGATACCTTTAGAAATCTTATAGCGTCTATGCCTCGCCGGGTAAAAGCTGTTTTGGCCCCACGTGGAGGACCAACATCATATTAGGCAGGTGGTCATAATGTTTTGGCTCTTCGGTGTATACAATAACAATAAAAATACAATAATAAATAAATTAGAGGGACATGACAGCCAGGTCACGAGGACTCCGAAGGCTCAGAGAAATTTGGGGGAAGGGGATCCACAGGACAGTTGTTAGATTTGGTTGTTTTACCTCTTAGCTTCACTTTATTTCACAAAATGGGCTAAATTTCCCGGTCACAAGGACCCCGAGGGCTCAGAAAAGGTTGGGGGGAAGTGGGCCCACAACAGGAGCTGTTAGATGGCGGATGATAGTTTTCGTCAAGGTCATCCAGCATGTTCTCGCATTGCCCTCGTTCCAAATGAGTTGCATCGAGGGACTTGGTATGGATTTTTAAGCAGTAGCTCCGCGTCCAGAAAAGCTTTATCCTGTTCTCTTTGAAGTATACGCTGCATAGCCTGGACGGACGGTAGACTCCATCTATCTCCTAAGAGCTGTTCACCGAAAAAAATAAATCACTGACCCAGTGTTTCCCAGCAGAATACTGCCAAAAGAATTACACTTCCTCCACTGTCTTGTTTTTGTCCCTCAGTGCATTCTGGTGCCAATATTTCACCAGGTAAATGACACGCATGTACCGGCTGTCCACATGGTGCAACAGGAAACGAGATTCATCGGACCACACGACCTTCTTCCAATCATTAAAGATCCAATTTTGGTGCTCGTGTACCCATTGTAGACACTTTCGACAGTGAACCGAGGTTAGCATGGGTACTCGGGGCGGCCTGCAGCTACACAGCCCCATTTTCAGCAGGGTTCGATGTACTGTGTGTTGTGACACATTACTCTCGTCACCAGCATTCAAATTACGGGCGAGTTGGGCCATAGTATCCTTTCTGTTGGCTCGTACTATATCTGACAGCCTTTGTTCACCTTCTATAAGCCTTGGAGTCCTTGTGACTACCTTCCCGTGTGCAAGAGAGCCATGCCTTGTGCACTTTGAAGAACACACTACATAGTCTTCACTGGAAGTTTCCATCAATCTCTTAACAACTGTCCATTGTATTCACTTTCTTAACCTGCCCTTAGCCCTTGGGGTTCTCGTGACCTGGACGTTTAGCCCTTTTTATGCAAAAAAAGTAACTCTCAGAAATAAACAAACCCTCTCCAAGATTGGAAACCATTTCACTAATATACATATTTCAATATATTTTTTGAAAAAAAATAAATTTATTTTAGCTACCAGTATTTTAATAAATAAAAATCTTTTTAAGTCTTGTTTATCTTCGTAAATATATAAATCAACACTTCTTTCAACTTAATAAACTACTTTAAAAAAGACTAACACTAGATCAAGATTGCACAGAATACAGTTCATCAGACTCGTATTTCGTTTTATTCCACACAATCTGGCATTCTTTGGGTTATTGCATTTCATCGCAGCCACGCGGAATGCAGCAATATGCCCGGGCATTATTCGCGCATTGTGCGGTCGCCATACAAATGCCAGTTGTCGCGGCAAAGAAATTACTCAGATTACTTAGCTACTCCTAACAGCTCGGTGCTGTTCCCGTGAATATCAATAAACAACAAGAGCAACGGAGATCTTCGCACAGCATTTGCCGCTTTACGATAAACGTGGGCCACGTTTTCCTTTTGTTTACTGAAAGAATAATTACGACAGGTTCGCAAATCTTCAGGTATTTTTCGCATAGTTTGTCACTAACGAAATTTAATTAACTCCACTGCAAACAGTTAAGAAATGTTTTAAATGTTTTCGCTACAAACGTGTCTAATCGTGCGTGCTGTTTTGTTGAACAAAATCACTCTTTTTCGGAAGAGAAAATTTGCAGAAATTGCAATAATGTAGCTTAATTTGCATATTTTTTGGAATATCGTGACATTGAATTGTGTGTTTGTTTTTGTCTTGTTTGTTTTTTCTCAAGAATAATAGTTATTTGTGAAGAATGCCTAAATTGCTAATTGCTAATTGATCGACAAATTAATTTATAGGAATTAAATAATATCAGTTGTACCAAAACTTAATGTTTTTTTTTCTTTAAAGAAATGAATATTTTTACGCTTTCTTCCGTTATCAGAAGTATTTTATTTACTTTTCATTATTAATGAAAAACAATTTTCCATGTAAAATTATTCTATAATAAATACACAGATTATCTATAGAGAGAGAATTAATTTAATACTTATGTGGATAAAAATTATTGCCGACGGTACAGGACATGAACCCACGACTCTCTAGATACATGCCAGAGTGCTCTAACCACACTCTCTCTAGATACATGCCAGAGATCTCTAACCACACTCTCTCTAGATACATGCCAGAGTTCTCTAACCACACTCTCTCTAGATACATGCCAGAGTGCTCTAACCAGACTCTAGATTCATGCCAGAATGCTCTAACCACATTCTCTCTAGATACATGCCAGAGTGCTCTAACCATACCCTCTAGATACATGCCAGTGTGCACTAACCGTCTTTCTCTAGATACATGCCAGAGTTCTCTAACGAGACTCTCTAGACATATGCTACTCTTTTGATACATCTAGAGTATTCTAACCAGAATCTCTAGAAACATGCCAGAGAGTTCTAACTAGACTCTCTAGATACATGCTAAAATAGGCATGTATCTAGAGAGTCTGGTTAGAGTACTCTGACATTTTCCTAAATAGTCGTGGGTTCGAATTCCGCACCCGCGGCAGAAATTTCTTACACATAAGTATTATTTTTTAAGCATATTTTCAATAATAAGTTCCTTCTTATTCTTTTAATTTCGGATATCCTTAGTTGTATTAGGTCATGATCTATCCATGATTCCTTATTTGCTATTGCCCACATTAAAGAACGGCTCGACATAAATATTTCTATCTTAAAACATGAATTCCCCCCGCCCGCTGGAAATGTATTGCCCCACGTTGAAACAAATTCTACTCCCCGCCCCCGGAAAAAAATTCTTCCGGCATCCATGATCATATCCCTATTGGACTCACTATCCTTGACCACTCCACTCTGGGATGGGAGTGACTCAGTCGGTAGCGCGCCAGGCTCATAATCTGCAGTTCTCAGGTTCGATCCCTGCCAGGGTTGAGATTTATCTCCGCAAAACTCTCTGTCCTTGGTCAGTAGGGAACACCGATGAGCTTGGAAAGGTGTCCGTCTGATGGGACGTTAAACCGTGGTCTGTGTACAGAAAAGCCATACCTTGTACAGTCGGTCAAAAAAGTATCCGAACACTATGGTTGATCACAGAATTCAGAAAAAAATATCTGGCAGCAATTTTTTTAGAAATTAGTGATCTGGCAACTTCGTGTCACGTGACACGAAGTTGCCAGATCACTAATTTCTAAAAAAATTGTTGCCAGATATTTTTTCTGAATTCTGTGATCAACCATAGTGTTCGGATACTTTTTTGAGCGACTGTACACGTTAAAAAAACCACTGGATGGCCTTGACGGGAGACTATGATCTGTCTTCCAACAGCTGTCCAGTGGGTTTTCTCCCCTCAACCTCTCTCTGAGCCCTCGGGGTCTTTGTGATCTGGCTATTTAGCCCATTGTGTTGAAAAAAAAGTGCCGCTTGAATGTAAAAAAAAAACACCCTACTCTGCCACTAAAATTTCAGATTTCTAGCAAGAATAAATAGTTTACAATAGTCTTTTGAAATTTTTGTCATTTTTAAACTTTAGTGCCATCTAACGATAAAAATTGAAATTATTAGGAAATTGGGAAAATTGAAATCTGAATCTCGTCGAACCAAAATAGAATTTTATATCTGAAAGCAAAACAAATTTCAGTATCTGCACTGTAGCTATTGAACTTTATTTTGCAGTATTATTATTTATTTTGTCTTTAGATTCTAGAGACTGACGGACGGACGACATTTGCAAATAATAGTTCTGTTTGACCACCAGTTAAAAAATAGAATTAAAATTTCCTAGAATTTCTTGTTCAAAAACAAAAGCTTTAACATAAAGCGTTCTTGCAACAATGTTACATGCTTATTTCTTTAAAGGAATGTTACATTCAAAGAACAAAAGTTTTCAAGCAACAAAGTTACAAGCTTGTTTCTCCAAAGGAATATTACATTTAAAGAATAAAGCGTTCAAGCAACGATGTTATAAGCTTATTTCTTCATAGGAACATTACATTTAAAGAATAAAGCGTTTAAGCAACAATGTTACAAGCTTATTTCTTCAAAGAAATGTTACATTTAAAGAATAAAGCGTTCAAGCAACAATGTTATAAGCTTATTTCTTCATAGGAACATTACATTTAAAGAATAAAGCGTTTAAGCAACAATGTTACAAGCTTATTTCTTCAAAGGAATGTTATATTTAAAGAATAAAGCGTTCAAGCAACAATGTTACAAGCTTATTTCTTCAAAGGAATGTTACATTTAAAGAATAAAGCGTTCAAGCAACAATGTTACAAGCTTATTTCTTCAAAGGAATGTTACATTTAAAGAATAAAGTGTTCAAGCAACAATGTTACAAGCTTATTTCTTCAAAGGAATGTTACATTTAAAGAATAAAGTGTTCAAGCAACAATGTCACAAGCTTATTTCTTCAAAGGAATGTTACATTTAAAGAATAAAGCGTTCAAGTAACAATGTCACAAGCTTATTTCTTCAAAGGAATGTTACATTTAAAGAATAAAGCGTTCAAGTAACAATGTCACAAGCTTATTTCTTCAAAGGAATGTTACATTTAAAGAATAAAGTGTTCAAGCAACACTGTCACAAGCTTATTTCTTCAAAGGAATGTTACATTTAAAGAATAAAGCGTTCAAGCAACAATGTTACAAGCTTATTTCTTCAAAGGAATGTTACATTTAAAGAATAAAGTGTTCAAGCAACAATGTTACAAGCTTATTTCTTCAAAGGAATGTTACATTTAAAGAATAAAGTGTTCAAGCAACAATGTTACAAGCTTATTTCTTCAAAGGAATGTTACATTTAAAGAATAAAGCGTTCAAGCAACAATGTCACAAGCTTATTTCTTCAAAGGAATGTTATATTTAAAGAATAAAGCGTTCAAGCAACAATGTTACAAGCTTATTTCTTCAAAGGAATGTTACATTTAAAGAATAAAGTGTTCAAGCAACAATGTCACAAGCTTATTTCTTCAAAGGAATGTTACATTTAAAGAATAAAGCGTTCAAGCAACAATGTCACAAGCTTATTTCTTCAAAGGAATGTTACATTTAAAGAACAAAGCGTTCAAGCAACAATGTTACAAGCTTATTTCTTCAAAGGAATGTTACATTTAAAGAATAAAGTGTTCAAGCAACAATGTTACAAGCTTATTTCTTCAAAGGAATGTTACATTTAAAGAATAAAGCGTTCAAGCAACAATGTCACAAGCTTATTTCTTCAAAGGAATGTTACATTTAAAGAATAAAGCGTTCAAGCAACAATGTCACAATCTTATTTCTTCATAGCAATGTTACATTTAAAGAATAAAGTGTTCAAGCAACAATGTCACAAGCTTATTTCTTCAAAGGAATGTTACATTTAAAGAATAAAGTGTTCAAGCAACAATGTCACAAGCTTATTTCTTCAAAGGAATGTTACATTTAAAGATAGTTTTCCGGTAGAACTTAAAATATTTTAAAGCAAAACAGAAATTCCTTCAATAATACCAAAAAACAAAAAGTAAACAAGTCACTTGAAAGTTTTTCATCCTCACTTCGGGAAGAATGATCCCGATATCTCAGCTACTGGTGAATACGATATCATTACCTCGATTGTCCCGGTGCCCACCTGCAACGAGAAGTCAGGCTCATCCCACAGCGAAGTGAGGATGGAGAGCTTTCAAGTAGTTTGCCTACATATCCACCTTCAGTATATTCACAGATTTCTGTCTTTACTCTGAAAATATTTTGACTTGAACTGCAAAATAATCTTTAAGTGTAAAAATTGTTTAAAGGATAAACTTGTAGCGTTATTGCTCAGAGAGATATAACTTTATAATAAAACTTCTTTAAAATATAATTGTTTAATATCGTTTACTAACTAATGACTGGTTTGGTGTAGCTCCGTTAGGTGTCGTTACTATTTTTGCTCTAAGAAATGTGTTTACTTCGTTTTCAACTGAAGACGTACAATGGGTGGCTAAAAAATATTAGAAACCTTACTTCAGTATCGTACAGGATTCTGATATTCCTGAAGTGGAGTTTGCTCAATCGATAATGCTCCAGGCTCGTAATATGCAGTTCCCAGGTTCGAGTGGGTCTGGGAGTTGTTGGGTTGTTTTACCTCTGAGCGGCACTTTTTTGCACACCATGGGCTAAATGGCCAGGTCACATGGACCCCGAAGACTCAGAGAAGGTTGGGGGAGGGGACCCACTGGAACAGCTGTTGGGAGACAGATGGTAGCCTCCCGTCAAGGCCATCCAGCGTGTTCTTTAACGTGCACATGGTATGGCTCTCCCGCACATGGAGCCACGGCTTAACGTCCCACCCGACGGACGGCGGAATTTCCAAGCCCATTGGTGTCCCCTACTGACCGTGGGCAGGGCGGGGAATTTTGCGGAGATAAATCTCAATGCTGACCCAGCTGGGACTCGAACCTGGGAACTACAGATTACGAGTCTGGCGCGCTACCGACTGAGCCACCTCCGCCCCTAGGGTCTGGGAGACTCAATGGGTAGCGTGCCTGGCTCGTAATCTATGGTTCTCGGGTTCGACTCCCACCTGGGTCAGAGTTGAAATTTATCTCCGCAAGATCCCAACCTGTCCTTGGTCAGTAGCTTTCCAAGTCAACCGGTGACCACTTTCTGCCCGAGAGAAGAGGGTGGACTTAGCCAACACCTCCTATAACAGAAGGCCGTACAACTAAGTTATGACGTCAGCATAAGGTAGTCATTAAAATCTAGACAATTCTTAAATATTTTTCTATTATTCATTTTGGTGTATTTTAATACCCATCTTTATACTAATATTTATTTTCAAATATACGTTTTTAGAAAGAAAATTATTCATTCTAAAGGAATGTTTCATCCCTTTAGAAGGATGAAAAATCCGTTTAGATTTTCATCATAATGTTATGAAAATGCATAATCTTAGCATTACATAAATTTATATATGCATTAATTGTCATAACTTTAGTACATAAGCATTATCATAACATTAATACACAAGAATAACGTTTTTTCTAAATAATATATAGTGTTAACGACAGATGAACGTGCTACAATGAACTTGTGATTTGATGTATCATTTTGATGTTCGCATGTGCTTCAGCGTGTGAATTAAGTCACTAACTACTTCGAACGAACTTAACTGAAAAAGGGGCGGGGGTGGCTCAGTCGGTAGCGCGCCAGGCTCGTAATCTGTAGTTTCCAGGTTCGAGTCCCAGCTGGGTCAGCGTTGAGATTTATCTCCGCAAAATTTCCTCGCCCTGCCCACGGTCAGTAGGGGACACCGATGGGCTTGGAAAGGCCGCCGTCCGTCGGATGGGACGTTAAGCCGTGGCCTCGTGTGTGGGAGAGCCATACCCTGTGCACGTTAAAGAACACGCTGGATGGCCTTGACGGGAGGCTACCATCTGTCTCCCAACAGCTGTTCCAGTGGGTCCCCTCCCCCAACCTTCTCTGAGCCTTCGGGGTCCATGTGACCTGGCCATTTAGCCCATGGTGTGCAAAAAAGTGCCGCTCAGAGGTAAAACAATCCAATCTAATAACTGAAAAACGAAGAAAAAGTTGTTGTATTAAGAGAAATTAGAGTGTGAAGGAAAAAGTAATTTGCCTTTGTCTGTGCACTAAGGTATGAAAAAATAAATTATATTATTTGGTGTGTTCGCGAGAGGTAAAAAGTTCATTAATGTTGATCCTGTTAGCGGACTGGTAAGATAAAGAAGGATGTTTAGGACACTTAAAGATGTGGCTGAGGAGGTTATATGTTAGTCGAACAAGCAGAGCTGATCGCAACTTTTCTGTAGGAAGAGTTCATCGCTTGATGCATAGTTATCTTTAGTTCGTTTAGAAATTGGTAAGGTTATTCTTTATAGATTGCAGGTTTGTTCACAGATATGATTGTGCACTTATCGACTGTTGTAAAAGCCTTATTTTTTTCTTTGTATGAATAGTAAAATGGGGCTTTGTTCTTCTGAAGGTTTATATTTATACTTATGAAGATTTGTGTTGGTTAACTTTCGTTTACATAAATGTTTTTATTCTTACTTTTGTAATAAATTACATTAGTTTAGAATTATAATTGTTAAATGCTATTTTTGAACTCAAGCTCATTTTCCATCCGTTTAATTCATAACAATATTTATAAATACACATTAGTATTAAAATTCACCAGTAATAATTTTAGAAATAAAAATATAAGATCTGTCTAGATGATAGGATTACCTATGCTGAAGACATAACTTAGTTGTACAGCCTTTTTTACAGGAGGTATTGGCTTAGCAGATATAAATCTTAAAACTGGTACAGATGGGACTCTAAACTGGGACTGCATATTAAAAGCTTAAATTGTTATTTATGTTTTCATTAACTTTTGACGTAAATTCTTGCGACTGACTAACCAACTTGGCAGTTAAAGTTTCAGCTTTCATAACTCTTTAAATATAAAAAAACACATTTTTCAAAATTATGTTTTTGACAGATGCGATTCAGAGCTTCAATCATCTCCAGTAACTTTTCAACAAAAAGCCAATTTCAAAGTTAGCCAGCTTTGAATGCGGCTTTCCATTACTTTCGATTCAGACATCAATGGTGGCTCGTCATTAGGGGTTACTATGGTTGAACCAATGCTCGTAATCTGCAGTTCCCAGGCTCGAGTCCCAGCTGGGTCAGCGTTGAGATTTATCTCCGCAAACTTCCCCACCCTGCCCACGGTCAGTAGGGGACACCGATGGGCTTGGAAAGGCTGCCGTCCGTCGGATGGGACGCTAAGCCGTGGCCCCTTATGCGGGAGAGCCACATCCTGCGCACATTAATAGAACACGTTGGTTGGCCTTGACGAGAGGTTACCATCTGTTTCCCAACAGCTATTAAAGTGGGTTTCCTCCCCCAACCTTCTCTGAGCTTTCGAGGTCTTTGTGACCTGGCCATGGTGTGCAAAAAAAGTGCCGCTTAGAGGTAAAACAACCCAACTTAACCCATGAGTAGTGGGAAATCTTTTAGGTATTGAAGTATAATATTACTGCAGGTAGCTTATGAAATACTTAACAAATGAACATATTATTAAATATATTATTTTTTCAGCGATAGCACAAATTTAAATATAATTAAACTACTAGATGCATATGTTTTTAATTATTCTTATTTTAAATATTGTTATTATTATAGTTTTATTCATCTTTAGCTATATCTTAAAACACTCTGCAATGATATTATACTAAAATTTCCAAATATTATCTTTCATATCACAACGTTGGCAAAATTGCTGTTATTTCCTTCACCTTCGCTGAGCTCCGGTAGTCTAAAATGACGCGTCACCACTGGATGGGTTGGTTTACCTCTGAGCGGCATTTTTTGCACACCATGGGCTAAATGGCCAGGTCACATGAACCCCGAAGGCTCAGAGAAGGTTGGGGGAGGGGACCCACTGGAACAGCTGTTGGGAGACAGATGGTAACCTCCCGTCAAGGCCATCCAGCGTGTTCTTTAACGTGCACAGGGTATGGCTCTCCCGCATACGGGGCCACGGCTTAACGTCCCATCCGACGGACGGCGGCCTTTCCAAGCCCATCGGTGTCCCCTACTGACCGTGGGCAGAGCGGGGAATTTTGCGGAGATAATCTCAACGCTGACCCAGCTGGGACTCGAACCTGGGAACTACAGATTACGAGCCTGGCGCGCTACCGACTGAGGCACCCCCGCCCCTCACCACTGGATGACATTGAACAACACCTCCTATAGCAAGGCCAATGTACCAAATTTTTGAAATCACTAAGTAGTCCTACTATATAGACAATTCTTATATTTTTGACTCTAATATCATTACTTGGAACTCTTGTGCTAAACTTTATACTAATATTTATCTATAAATATATTTTATTTAGAAAGAAAATTATTCTATTTACTATCAAATATAATAATGCTAATTAATAGAAATAAATTTTAACCCTTTCAGGACCATAAGGTTTCTAAGAGTAAATATTAGTATGTAACTGTTTATTTTAGTTTGTTTAGACGTAAAATAAATAAAACTCATAAGAAAAATACATAACAAAGTGTAGTTTTTTTGGAATTTTATGGGAAATGTTTTTCCCAATGGACTATAAAGGTAACACAAATTATAGTTAGGCTTATTATGCAATGTCTTTTATTTATTGGTTTATTAGAACAAAATGTTAACTAAAATAATACAAAATTATGAAATAAAATTACTATACAAAATGATGTGCTAATTATGATATTCTGCGAAGCAATTTCTTTTGGTAGTGAGGCAAAGATGGACATTGCACATAGTACATATATTATGCGTCCTGACAGTTCTGTTTTTGTTTTCTAAACGTTCCCGTTTACGTAATTGCATTCGGCATACGTTCTATTTTGACATTCTGTATAAAAAAATGCAGATAAGGTTATAATTAAATACGACAATCACCAATTTTAAAATGGGAAAAATGTTTCCCTTAGTCGTGAAAGGGTTAACCTAAATAAAATATATTTATAGTTAAACATTAATATAAAGATTAGTGCAGAATTCACCAGTAATAACATTAAAATAAAAAATATAAGAATTTTCTATGTGGTAGGACTATCTAAGTGACGTCATAAATTTGCTGTCCTTGCTTTCTGTAAAGTGTTGCATTGAAGCATTTTTGCTAACTTAGTATATATGCTTCAGTATAAATTCCGATTCATTAATTCGAACCACTTCACCAACTGAACCTTCTCATAGACAGAGACGACTGCGTCACTAAAAAAACTCTCTCCGCACTTTTGGGGAAAAAAAATTAAAATCTTTTTGATATAAACGAAACCAGTTTTGTAATGTTAAGCTTTCGTACATTTATTTTTTGCTTTAGCCATTAGATTTCCTTTACGGAAGTCCCAATTTCTCATACCCCATCGAAACTGCGAAGTTTCGATTCTTCAGCATTTCTTTCGGTGATAAAAAATTCTCTTTTCCCCTGTAGAATACAAAAGCGAAAAGAAATAGAATCAAGCTGAA
The DNA here is from genome assembly GCA_038380435.1 of Ryuthela nishihirai. Taxonomy (NCBI): domain Eukaryota; kingdom Metazoa; phylum Arthropoda; class Arachnida; order Araneae; family Heptathelidae; genus Ryuthela; species Ryuthela nishihirai. The sequence goes on from JAWZYU010000022.1 coordinate 48,584,050, forward strand.
AACAATTTTTCCCTACACAGTGGAAAGATATCTTCTCCATACGAAACAACATCCACGCTTCTTTCGATGGCAGCAATAGCAGCACAGAACCTTTTCTTTGCTTACCTTACCGAATGCAATCGATGCAGTCTTTAAAACATTTATACACTATTCTTGAAAAAAAACTATGTGTAATGAATCTTAATAAGAAACCAACATTCGGACTGTTTGTTGTTGTTATTTTTTTTTTTCTCATTCTAGCTTGTCTTTTTTTAATGTTTACAGGCAAAAACCACAGGGTAATAAACACAGAGTGTAATCGCCAAACTTTTGGTGCGCCACGAACGGTAGGAGTGGAACTAAATTTACACGTTGTTCTGCTGCTCACGATCACAAACTAATACAATCGATAACGTTTAAAAAGATTATAAAATGATATAATTTATTTATTACGATAATATAAAAATATTATAGATAATTTAAAATTACTAGCTGATTTAAAAAAAAAATAGCTACCAGTAGTATTTTAAAAAAGTGATATATATATAATTATATTTTTGTTGGACTTACAATTTATATATTAAATTCATTCATACTCTTAAAAGAGACAGCCGAACTGGTACTAGCTTTCCTTTACTCCCGTTATCCATTTTATCCTTTTTTTATTTTGTACACGAAATTCAAAAAAGGGTAATCATTTGGATGCTTGTTTCATGGCAGTTTTTGTCCAGACACTGGAGCTCTACTCTATATGACTTAACATTGTGGAAATATTACTATTAGAGGTATACCAAGATTACTCTTCGTATCTATTACTCTGCGGCAAAAGTTTATCCAACAGTCTTTTTGCAGACTTTCAGCTGCTCCACCTCTAGAGGCAGAGTAAGTTATTTATATCGGACGACGGCAGCCGTTGCACAAAAAGAGGGAAATTAAATATGCATAAAGATTTAAATGATTTAATTTGTCTAAATTTAATTGAAAGGTATTTTTAATATCCTAAAATAAAGCAATTTATTCATTATAACTTTATTGGAAAATTTATGAACCCTTTAAAATTTACAACTATATATTTAAAAGTTAATATCTTCCAGTTGGATTTTAAGGAGTAATCTTTAATTAAAACAGCTCTCTCTATATATATATATAAGCTCACCGGACAAAAAATTAGTCATCTCCCGTCGTAAGAGGGTTGCGTCCGTTCGACAGCAAAAGATTACTCACCAGTAATAAAAGCGTCCTACAAATAGCTGTGCCATGCGCTACGGGGTTCATACAGTGACAAAAAATGGTTGTGTGCCACTTGTGTGTTAGTCGCTCCGTGAAACGTGGGTCGTGCCAAAGATGTGAATGAGTGGCAAAAAGGTGTAATCATTTGGCTGAGCCAAAGGGCATAATATACAAGAAGTTGCTTTGCAGGTGTGTCGAAACGTATTGTCCAAAGGGTTTTCCAGCAGTGGCGTACATCGCAGTCCACCGCTAATCGTCGCCAGAACTGCGGCAGAACATGCTAACCAATAGGAACGCCACAGTATGTCACGCATTATTAGGGCAAACCACTTTGCAAACAGGCAGGAATTGCTCCAGTCAGTCAATGAGGTCTTCAACAAGCTGTTTCCGAATGAACACTCTATAGGGAACTGCACGCCATGGATATCTGCAGCAGACTACCGTGGAAGAGACCCATGTTAACAGCTCTGCACAAGGCTACATGACTACGGTGGGCGCGTCACCACAAAGACTGGACTGTTGACTCTTGGAAGCAGGTGATCTGGTCGTGAGTCACATTTTTGCTTGTACTCGAATAATGCGAGGAGACGGGTACATAGTAAACCACATGAAGCCTTCCATGCGGACTGTGTGCAAGGTTCTGTTCAAGTTAAACGGGCATCAGGAATACCACGGAGATACAACAACAAAACAGGCTGCAGCACCACATCGACATATTGTTGTGCTGTCATTGTACTTAATATGTGTACAGTCGCTCAAAAAAGTATTCGAAAATTATGGTTGATTACAAAATTCAGAAAAAATATCTGGCAACGATTTTTTTAGAAATTAGTGATCTGGCAACCTTCGTGTTACAGATCACCAGATCACTAATTTCTAAAAAAAATCGTTGTCAGATATTTTTTCTGAATTCTGTAATCAATCATAGTGTTCGGATATTTTTTGAGCGACTCTACCATACGGGTACAGGGTTCATACAGTGAGCGGCTGTAAAAACTGATTGTGCCCAAACCATGACACCAATCTGAGGAGCCATATGACACTCACAGATGACATCAAGATCAGCCTGGTGACCACGTGATCTCCAGATTTTCAGTCAGCGATCGTCAGCACTGAGACAGAAGCGGGACTCATCATTGAACATGACATGGTTTCTTTCGTTCTGCCATGCATGTCTTGTATGGCATCACAGCAACCTTGAGCGACAATGTGCTGCGGTGAGTGGCAGTTGTCGCAGTGACTGGCGAGTGTCCTCAGATAATCTGCGATTCCCGGTCCGTGTCGGAATGGGGATGTCTGTAGCTGCCTGTACACGCCCGTCGAATGTCGTCCGATGTGGATTGTGGGATTGCCATGTCTTGCCATCGAATGCGTAGATCGAGGCGTTTGGGTTGGGTTGGGTTGTTTTACCTCTGAGCGGCACTTTTTTGCACACCATGGGCTAAATGGCCAGGTCACAAGGACCCCGAAGCCTCAGAGAAGGTTGGGGAAGGAGACCCACTGTAACAGCTGTTGGGAGACAGATGGTAGCCTCCCATCAAGGCCATCCAGCGTGTTCTGTAACGTGCACAGGGTATGGCTCTCCCGCACACGGGCCACGGCTTAACGTCCCATCCGACGGACGGCGGCCTTTCCAAGCCCATCGGTGTCCCATACTGACAGTGGGCAGGGCGGGGAATTTTGCAGAGAAAAATCTTAACACTGACCCAGCTGGGACTCGAACCCGGTAACTACAGATTACGAGTCTGGCACGCTACCGACTGAGCCACCCCCACCCCTCGAGGCGTTTGGACATCTGCTTACATACACCAGTCCCACTATGGCGACGCAGGTTACCTTCCTCCAACCACTATCGCCAAATTCGGCCGACAGTTGTTGCATCCCGATGCATTTCCACCGCAATGCGGCGCACAGACCAACCAGCCATACGTAGCCTATGACGAAGCCTCTGGAAAAGGTATCTATATGATGGTAGTATTCCCGATGACTTTCCCATGCATTCTCCCTCCTTACAAGTGCCTTCGCCACCGAGATCACTCCACATGACCAGATGACCACAACCAAACTTTGCTATGCCGAGCCGTTTTGCGCAGTTATCTCACTCACTTATCACGTGATTGGTTCACAACTGCATTCATTCCATAACACGTCTATCGATATACCCCACCTATTTGCATGGCGCTCCGACAATACTTCTTGGTGTGGCATTTTCTATGTTGAGCAATGTAAATAATTTTTTTGGAGAATTTTTTTATAAATTTTAGTATAATATTACTGCAGGTTGCTTTACTACATACCTAGTAAATGAATAAAACAATAACTGAAAACTGTAATTAATATATAAATAATTATATATAAATTCATATAAGATTTCTGCTTATTTTTATTTTGCAGTTTTCTGTAAGAATAATAAATTTTATATTATAATCATATGTTTGGTATATCCTAAAACTACCTGCTGTCTTAACTGCAATAATATTAGGTTTTAAAATTGAAATTTTTTTTACACGTGACGTCATCAAAATTGTTTCCATGACCTTCACCATTATGTACCCTTGGTTGGAACCTCTCAAACCTCCTCCTTAAATACATCACTGCCTCCTCATTATAAAAGGCGGGGGTGGCTCAGTCGGTAGCGCACCAGGCTCGTAATCTGTAGTTCCCAGGTTCGAGTCCCAACTGGGTCAACGTTGAGATTTATCTCCGCAAAATTCCCCGCCCTGTCCACGGTCAGTAGGGGACACTGATGGGCTTGGAAAGGCTGTCGTTCCTCTAATGGGACGTTAAACCGTGGCCCCGTGTGCGGGAGAACCATACCCTGTGCACGTTAAAGAACACACTGGATGGCCTTGACGGGAGGCTACCATCTGTCTCCCAACAGCTGTTCCAGTGGGTCCCCCAACCTTCTCTGAGCCTTCGGGGTCCATGTGACCTGGCCATTTAGCCCCTGGTGTGCAAAAAAGTGCCGCTCAGAGGTAAAACAACCCAACCCTCATTATACCTTTTCAGATCTTCAACTACAGCTATAAGAAAACGATGAATACAAAACACAATTACTGAACAAATATTTTGTTATTAATACAATTAACTTATGAAATACATAAAAAAAAAACTACAGTTAAATTGCAAAGTATTAAAGTTTTAAATGACATCACTCTCGTTTAAAGTAATTACCTTAATGAGACTACTGATACTGTTCTGATGAGAAAAATATGTTAAGTTTTATTGTGGAGACGTGAAGACATATCGGGTTCCACATTTAGTTTTTCCTCTATGGTTTTTTCGTATTTACACGTGTAGAAAAAGAGCCACAAAAATAAAGATTCTTGAAGAGAAATGAGTAATTTACCTCATTATTTATCATGAGTACTTATCGTTTACTTATAATGAGTAATAATTATCTCTGTATTTTTTTCTCTGAAAAGAGTAGGAAAATAACAAAAGTTATTGTTCCGTGTGTAACCAGAGCTAACTTCATATCTAGCCTGGACAGCCGTTAAAAAAAAGGAGGAAAATTAATTAAACAAAAAATTTAAGTGATTTAATTTGTTTAGATTAAAACTAGAACTATTTATTTTTAAACCATGCAAAATAATTTATTTGTTATAAGTTTTTTTAAATTAATTAATATTTCAAAAACTGCATAACTACCACTAAGTATTCAGAGATGAAATTTTAATTAAGAATGCTACATTATAAATTACCTCTCCTGGTTCTGTGCTGTTCAGGCCTCATCTATGAAAGTGGCCTTAGTTCAACTCGGTTGGGTTGGGTTGTTTTACCTCTGAGTGGCACTTTTTTGCACACAATGGGCTAAATGGCCAGGTCACATGGACCCCGAAGGCTCAGAGAAGGTTGGGGGAGGGGACCCACTGGAACAGCTGTTGGGAGAGAGACGGTAGCCTCCCGTCAAGGCCATCCAGCATGTTCTTTAACGTGCACAGGGTGTACAATTTTTTGCACACAATGGGCTAAATGGCCAGGTCACATGGACCCCGAAGGCTCAGAGAAGGTTGGGGGGGACCCACTGGAACAGCTGTTGGGAGAGAGACTGTAGCCTCCCGTCAAGGCCATCCAGCGTGTTCTTTAACGTGCACAGGGTGTACAATTTTTTGCACACAATGGGCTAAATGGCCAGGTCACATGGACCCCGAAGGCTCAGAGAAGGTTGGGGGGGGACCCACTGGAACAGCTGTTGGGAGAGAGACGGTAGCCTCCCGTCAAGGCCATCCAGCGTGTTCTTTAACGTGCACAGGGTGTACAATTCTTTGCACACAATGGGCTAAATGGCCAGGTCACATGGACCCCGAAGGCTCAGAGAAGGTTGGGGGAGGGGACCCATTGGAACAGCTGTTGGGAGACAGATGGTAGCCTCCCGTCAAGGCCATCCAGTGTGTTCTTTAACATGCAGAGGGTGTACAATTTTTTGCACACAATGGGCTAAATGGCCAGGTCACATGGACCCCGAAGGCTCAGAGAAGGTTGAGGGAGGGGACCCACTGGAACAGCTGTTGGGAGAGAGACGGTAGCCTCCCGTCAAGGCCATCCAGCATGTTCTTTAACGTTCACAGGATGTACAATTTTTTGCACACAATGGGCTAAATGGCCAGGTCACATGGACCCCGAAGGCTCAGAGAAGGTTGGGGGGGGGACCCACTGGAACAGCTGTTGGGAGAGAGACGGTAGCCTCCCGTCAAGGCCATTCAGCGTGTTCTTTAACGTGCACAGGGTGTACAATTTTTTGCACACAATGGGCTAAATGGCCAGGTCACATGGACCCCGAAGGCTCAGAGAAGGTTGGGGGAGGGGACCCACTGGAACAGCTGTTGGGAGACAGACAGTAGCCTCCCGTCAAGGCCATCCAGCATGTTTTTTAACGTGCACAGGGTGTACACTTTTTTGCACACAATGGGCTAAATGGCCAGGTCACGTGGACCCCGAAGGCTCAGAGAAGGTTGGGGGAGGAGACCCACTGGAACAGCTGTTGGGAGACAGACGGTACCCTCCCGTCAGGGCCATCCAGCGTGTTCTTTAACGTGCACAGGGTATGGCTCTACCGCACACGGGGCCACGGCTTAACGTCCCATTCGACGGACGGCGGCCTTTCCAAGCCCTTCGGTGTCCCCTTGTGACCGTGGGCAGGGCGGGGAATTTTGCAGAGATAAATCTCAACGCTGACCCAGCTGGGACTCGAACCTGGGAACTACAGATTACGAGCCTGGCGCGCTACCGACTGAGCCACCCCCGCCCCAGTTCAACTCGGTATGTGTGCTGTTCGAGTGACACTTCTGAAATTAATCTAGATTCTTAAAGCACATCAGAGATCTCAAAAAAAAAAACACTCATTGACCACAGGAGATCTGCGACAATGGTCAGTAAATGGACAACAGTGGCTTGTTAATTCATAACAATGGTCAGTAAATGGACAACAGTGGCTTGTTTATTCATAATAATGGTCAGTAAATGGACAACAGTGGCTTGTTAATTCATAACAATGGTCAGTAAATGGACAACAGTGGCATGTTAATTCATAACAATGGTGTCAGTAAATGGACTACAGTGGCTTGTTAATTCATAACAATGGTCAGTAAACGGACAACAGTGGCTTGTTAATTCATAACAATGGTCAGTAAATGGACAACCGTGGCTTGTTAATTCATAACAATGATCAGTAAATGGACAACAGTGGCATGTTAATTCATAACAATGGTGTCAGTAAATGGACAACAGTGACTTGTTTATTCATAACAATGGTCAGTAAATGGACAACCGTGGCTTGTTAATTCATAACAATGATCAGTAAATGGACAACAGTGGCTTGTTTATTCATAACAATGGTCAGTAAATGGACTACAGTGGCTTGTTAATTCATAACAATGGTCAGTAAACGGACAACAGTGGCTTGTTAATTCATAACAATGGTCAGTAAATGGACAACCGTGGCTTGTTAATTCATAACAATGATCAGTAAATGGACAACAGTGGCATGTTAATTCATAACAATGGTGTCAGTAAATGGACAACAGTGACTTGTTTATTCATAACAATGGTCAGTAAATGGACAACCGTGGCTTGTTAATTCATAACAATGATCAGTAAATGGACAACAGTGGCTTGTTTATTCATAACAATGGTCAGTAAATGGACTACAGTGGCTTGTTAATTCATAACAATGGTCAGTAAATGGACAACAGTGGCTTGTTTATTCATAACAATGGTCAGTAAATGGACAACCGTGGCTTGTTAATTCATAACAATGATCAGTAAATGGACAACAGTGGCTGGTTTATTCATAACAATGGTTAGTAAATGGACTACAGTGGCTTGTTAATTCATAACACTGGTCAGTAAATGGACAACAGTGGCTTGTTAATTCATAACAATGGTGTCAGTAAATGGACAACAGTGGCTTGTTTATTCATAACAATGGTCAGTAAACGGACAACCGTGGCTTGTTAATTCATAACAATGGTCAGTAAATGGACAACCGTGGCTTGTTAATTCATAACAATGGTCAGTAAATGGAAAACCGTGGCTTGTTAATTCATAACAATGGTCAGTAAATGGACAACAGTGGCTTGTTAATTCATAACAATGGTCAGTAAATGGACAACAGTGGCTTGTTTATTCATAACAATGGTCAGTTAATGGAAAACAATGCCCATTAATTAATAATAATGACCAGTAATGGACAATACTAGTTTGTCATTTAATAATATTGGCCAATCAATGGATAACAATAGACAACAGTAGCTTGTTGATTAATAACAATGGCCAGCTAATGGACAACAATAGCTTGTTGATTAATAGCAACGATCGGTTAATGGACAACAATAGCTTAATTAATAGAAATGGCGTGTTAATTGGAAACAGTGATTTGTTAATAAATAACAATGACCAATTAATGGACAACAATAATTTGTTAATCAAAATAGCAGTTAATGGAAAACTGTAACTTGTTAAATAATAGCAATGGCCAGTTAATGGACAACAATAGCTTGTTTATTAATAGCAACGACCGGATAATGGACAACAATAGCTTAATTAATAGCAATGGCGAATTAATTGGAAACAGTGACTTGTTAATTAATAACAATGACCAATTAATGGACAATAATAACTTACTGATTAATAGCAATGACCGGATAATGTGTACAATGTCTGTTTACGTTGGATTGGATTGGATTGTTTTACCTCTCAGCTGCACTTTTTGGCACACCATGGGCTAAATGGCCAGGTCACATGGACCCCGAAGGGTCAGAGAAGGTTGGGGGTGGGGACCCACTGGAACAGCTGTTGGGAGACATATGGTAGCCTCCCGTCAAGGCCATCCAGCGTGTTCTTTAACGTGCACAGGGTATGGCTCTCCCGCACACGGGGCCACGGTTTAACGTCCCATCCAACGGACGGCGGTCTTTTCAATCCCATCGGTGTCCCCTACTGACCGTGGGCAGGGCGGGGAAATTTTGCGGAGATGTCTGTTTACGTGTCCAGTGTGTCTATGTATTTGCATATGATTTGTATTGGTGATGTACCTACAAATTTCCCTTTAATTAATATTACTTGTGCTTTGCGAAACAAATCTTGTAATAAATATATATATGTATATTTTTATAATAGCTAGCGATTTTAGTGTGAATTTCACAGAATTTTTTTCAATGCTACATTATAAATTCATAGTAATATATAATGTAGCATTCCCATTTTGAACAATCAATTAATTTTATTATTTGATTGTTCAAAATGGGGTTCGATTATAGATAGGAACTTGAACATACAAACGCATCATTGGTTAAGTTGTTTTACCTCTGAGTGGCACTTTTTTGCACACAATGGACTAAATGGCCAGATCACAAGGACCCCGAGAGCTCAGAGAAGGCTGTGGGGATGGGAACCACTGGCAGCTGTTAGGAGACAGAGGGAGTCTCCCATCAAGGTCATCCAGCGTGTTCTTTAACCCTTTCACGACTAAGGGAAACATTTTTCCCATTTTAAAATTGGTGATTGTCGTATTTAATTATAACCTTATCTGCATTTTTTATACAGAATGTCAAAATAGAACGTATGCCGAACGCAATTACGTAAACGGGAACGTTTAGAAAACAAAAACAGAACTGTCAGGACGCATAATATATGTACTATGTGCAATGTCCATCTTTGCCTCACTACCAAAAGAAATTGCTTCGCAGAATATCATAATTAGCACATCATTTTGTATAGTAATTTTATTTCATAATTTTGCATTATTTTAGTTAACATTTTGTTCTAATAAACCAATAAATAAAAGACATTGCATAATAAGCCTAACTATAATATGTGTTACCTTTATAATCCATTGGGAAAAATATTTCCCATAAAATTCCAAAAAAACTACACATTGTTATGTATTTTTCTTATGATTTTTATTTATTTTACGTCTAAACAAACTAAAATAAACAGTTACATACTAATATTTACTCTTAGAAACCTTATGGTCCTGAAAGGGTTAACATGAACAAAATATGGCACTTGGGCCCATGGCTTTACCTCCCATCCGACTGACGGCGTCCTTTCCAAACACATCAGTGTCTTCTACTGGCCGACGGCAGGGCGGGGAGTTTTGCGCAAAGAGGGCTTTGACGGCTTCGGTCGGAGCGCACCGACTAAGCGCACCCCCCTCCCCCTGCGTAATGTGAGAAAGCAAGAGAGCTACTCCAAAAAAATATGCTGCAGAAAAATATAGCTGCAGCTAGAAAAACCGGCATTTAAGAAAATATCCCGATTTTAGGTTACTGAAACCGGGACATCTGTGAAAAAGTGGTGAAAAACTGTGAAAAACTGGACATAGAAAAAAATAAAGGGGAGGAATGGGGTTTAAACGACACAACGGGTCATAAAACGATAAAAGGGGGTGAGCATGAAAACTTTATTTCCATTCCAGTGTAACATTTTTCTCTTCTTTTTATAGGTTTTTAAAACATTTTTTTCAAAAATGTTTGAAATATCATCTAAAATTTTTTCACCCTCTTTACCGTTTCTTTACCATTCTCAAAAAGGGATAATGTTCATTTATTAAGATTATACAAGATATTATAGAATAACCTGAAATCAGCTATAGTTTTTTTTTTAAAAGGAAACTACCTGTGTAATTTTAAAATAAAGAATTTTATGATCTTGTTCGGACAATTTTATGTCATAGTAATTATAATTCTATCCTGCCTAAGTTTATTAAAGCCTGCAACAGTTGGGAAGTGAAGACGAAAAGTTGCCTCTCCACTGGAAAAATTTACCGAAATAAGTCACAATGACCCCGAGAGCTCAATCAATGTTTTCGTTCACATATATTGATTTTTTCTATTCCGTTTTTCTTTTGTTTTCGGAAGAATATCATTTATATTTTTTAATATGAAAAACATATTTTTACTTGAAATTTCAATAATAAGTTTCACATTGTTCTTTCGTTTTGTTTGGTTTTTGGAATATTTATAAAAAAAATAAAAAAATAAATTCCCACTCAAGCAGCTGCTTGCCACAGAGGTCTGACAGGAACCTGTCAGTTTATATGCCACAGTAGAAGGTCTGTGAGGATGGCAGGACCTCAGCAGAAAAACGACACACACATCCATTCCTTACCCGGGGTTCGAACCCAGGTCCCTTTGATTAGTAGCCAAGCGTGCTAACCACTCGGCCATGGGACGGCTATTTTTAGCACCTTATAATATACACGGTCGTATCAGAATAATATGACCACCTACCATATGTATGGTAAGTGGTCATATTATTTTGATACGACTGTGTATATGCATGAGAGGAGGTGGCTCAGTCGGTAACATGCCAGGCTCATAATCTGCAGTTCCCAGGTTGGAATCCCAGCTGGACCAGCTGGATCTCGAACCAGGATTGAGATTTATCTCTGCAAAACTCCCTACCCTACTTTCATTCAGTAGGGGACACCGATGCGTTTGGAAAAGGCGCCGTCCTTTGCATGGGACATAAAGCCGTGGTCCGTATGTGAGAGTGCCATACTCTGTGCATGCTAAAAAACATGCTGGATGACCTTGACAGGAGGTAACCATCTGTCTCCTAACAACTGTCCAGTAGGTCCCTTCCCCAAATTTCTCTGAGCCATTAGGGTCCTTATGACCTGGTTATGCAGCCCATTGAGTACAAAAAAGGTGCCACTCAGATCTATTCCGTATGCGTGCAGTCGCTCAAAAAATATCCGAACACTATGGTTGATTACAGAATTCAGAAAAATTATCTGGCAAGGATTTTTTTTTAATTAGTGATCTGGCAACCTTCGTGTACGAATATCTGGCAACAATTTTTTTATTATTATTTTTTTTTTCCGAAATTAGTGATCTGGCAACCTTTGTGTACGAAGGTTGCCAGATGATTAATGTTTTTAAAAAAAATCGTTGCCACATATTTTTTCTGAATTCTGTAATCAACCTCAGTGTTCGGATATTTTTTTGAGCGACTGTACATTATAGCACAAAAGCGACGTTATAGTGCTCTTGCAGAGCAGCGGCATATGTTGTTGCTGTTGTTGTTGTTAAAAATGATTTTGGTTTTGATCCCAATGTTTATGCGACGAGTTCTGGAAGATCAGATAATGTCCGTTATCGCTGAGGAAGGAAAACTTTTCAGTCAACAGGAAGCAGAGATTAAAATCTGTGGGGTTGTCTGATGAAAAGTTCAAGTCGAGGATAAAAAATCTTCGAAGATAAAGAAATAATATCATAAATCACATATGCCGCATTCGTGTTAGTCCATGCGATCTGAAGTAATTGATCATTGAGGCAAAGAAAGTATAAGAAAAAGAAGTTCAGCTTTGACAAAGCGTCAGTGGCGACCTCAAGCGGTGTTTCGATTCGCATTGTACATTTGATATAACTGGGAAACAAACAATAAGGGGCAAATGATGGGTTGTTTGGTTTGTTTTACTTCTGAGCGGCACTTTTTTGCACACCATGGGCTAAATGGCCAGGTCACATGGACCCCGAAGGCTCAGAGAAGGTTGGGGTAGGGGACCCACTGGAACAGCTGTTGGGAGACAGATGGTAGTCTCCCGTCAAGGCCATCCAGCGTGTTCTTTAACGTTGGGTGGTTTTACCTCTGAGCGGCACTTTTTTGCACACCATGGGCTAAATGGCCAGGTCGCATGGACCCCGAAGGCTCAGAGAAGGTTGGGGGAGGGGACCCACTGGAACAGCTGTTGGGAGACAGATGGTAGCCTCCCGTCAAGGCCATCCAGCGTGTTCTTTAACGTGCACAGGGTATGGCTCTCCCGCACACAGGGCCACGGCTTAACGTCCCATCCGACGGACGACGGCCTTTCCAAGCCCAGCGGTGTCCCTTACTGACCGTGGGCAGGGCGGGGAATTTTGCGGAGATAAATCTCAACGCTGACCCAGCTGGGACTAGAACCTGGGAACTACAGATTACGAGCCTGGCGCGCTACAGACTGAGCCACCCCTGCCCCAGGGGCAAATGAATTATGCATCAAAAATTGATGTTTCAAAATAGAAAAGAAACTTCACTTTGTATTCGTAAAAATAATACGCTTTTAATAAAGGTTCATTTTTCTCCATTGAATTAATTTTTGTTGAAACAGCAATTATAACTACGAAGGATATAAACGTTTTTAACCAAAGCAACTACGTTTAATCTAAGTGAAAAAAAGAGATTTACTGTATTATACCTGAAAAGGGTTTTCTATAGCGCAAAATAGATTGATGTTAACCCTTTCACGACTAAGGGAAACATTTTACCCATTTTAAAATTGGTGATTGTCGTATTTAATTATAACCTTATCTGCATTTTTTATACAGAATGTCAAAACAGAACGTATGCCGAACGCAATTACGTAAACGGGAACGTTTAGAAAACAAAAACAGAACTGTCAGGACGCATAATATATGTACTATGTGCAATGTCCATCTTTGCCTCACTACCAAAAGAAATTGCTTCGCAGAATATCATAATTAGCACATCATTTTGTATAGTAATTTTATTTCATAATTTTGTATTATTTTAGTTAACATTTTGTTCTAATAAACCAATAAATAAAAGACATTGCATAATAAGCCTAACTATAATTTGTGTTACCTTTATAGTCCATTGGGAAAAATATTTCCCATAAAATTCCAAAAAAACTACACATTGTTATGTATTTTTCTTATGATTTTTATTTATTTTACGTCTAAACAAACTAAAATAGACAGTTACATACTAATATTTACTCTTAGAAACCTTATGGTAATGAAAGGGTTAAACAAGAAACACTGTAATGGGAAATATCTTATACATATACCATGAAATTCGCTTTTGAATTAGAAATTTTATTTTACTGTCAATTTTCTGTGTCAATGTCATCATTTTTTTTGTTAAATATTATAAATGTCACATTTCAATGTCAATATCACATTCATCATATATCAATGTCAAGCAATATTAATATCACATCAAATGAAAGAAGGCTAAAAATACTGTCGTAACAAATTATAAATGTAATTATTTTATAAATTGCAAATAAGCTTTAAGCTTTGCGGGTCACCTGTAATGATAAAATTTACTTGCACTGCGATCAAATAATAATAAATAAAATAAGAATAATAATAAATCGCAGTCAATTTAAAAAAATAAATTATTAAAATTTAAAGCTTTCAAGACTGTTTTTAATTAATCAATAGATTTGGTAGTAATAACTTCGTGTAAGCTTTATTATTATGGGTAGTTCTTACTTAGCAAAAGTGAAGACAATGAAATTTTATTTTATGTAGAAGAGTTCGTCCCCTGTAAAGCTAGTTTCACCTCTACCCCAAATGCACAATACTCGATTTTACATTAGTCTCTATGGAAAATGAATATCTTCTCCCTATGCTTTTTTAATTGAGATACGACTTGTATCATTACATTGGCCCTTTAGGACGAAATGAGGAACTATTTCACATTCTACACATGCTATTCGACATCGGAAAAAATGAAATCCTGCAGTAGTGACAGAAATTTAGTCAAACAAATTTAAAATTATACAGGTAGACTTTTTTTTTAAAAAAAGGTCACAGTTAATTTCAGATTATTTCGTAATATTTTTATATAGCCTTAACAAATAAATATTTTTGGTTCATACTTTTCAACGACGATAAAAACGAAGAATTGTCAAATACAGAACTTCAAAGAAAGATGTTCAACATCACCATCAACCTCCTAGCTACAGAGGTCCAACCAGATTGTGCAATTTAGTTCTCCAAGCATATCTGTTCTGAGCTACATCAGCTGCATCTGGCCACTGTGGGGCGGGGGTAGCTCAGTCGGTAGCGCGTCAGGCTCGTAATCTGTAGTTCCCAGGTTCGAGTCCCAGCTGGGTCAGCGTTGAGATTTATCTCCGCAAAATTCCCCGCCCTGCCCACGGTCAGTAGGGGACACCGATGGGCTTGGAAAGGCCGCCGTCCGTCGGATGGGACGTTAAGCTGTGGCCCCGTGTGCGGGAGAGCCATACCCTGTGCACATTAAAGAACACACTGGATGGCCTCGACAGGAGGCTACCATCTGTCTCCCAACAGCTATTCCAGTGGGTATCCTTCTCTGAGCATTCGGGGTCCATGTGACCTGGCCATTTAGCCCATTGTGTGCAAAAAAGTGCCGCTCAGAGGTAAAACAACGCAACTCTGGCCACTGTAACCAATTCTAACAGGATGTTCTTTGACATTGTGTTCCCACCGCATCCTAGGTCTCCCCCCCCACACCTTTTTGAGGCCTTTAGGCCCACTGTTCGCTATGTGATGTAAATAAAGAGTATTATTATTATTAAAAAAATCTTAAAATATTAATTTGCTTTCTAAAAGAATTATGCTGACCTTTAAACAATTTTTTCCTTCCCCCCCTGAAAAATGACTGCCAGCTCCCATTCATAAGCCCTAACCTACCTTAATAGTTTCAGTTAAGCATAAATTGCAGACTAATATTGGGACGGGGTTAGCTCAGTCGGTAGCGAGCCAGATTCGTAATTTGCAGTTCCCAGGTTCGAGTCCCAGTTGAGCTAGCATTGAGATTTATCTCCACAAAACTCCCTGCCCGCGGTCAGTAGAAGACACCGATGGGCTTGGAAAGGCCGCCGTCAATCGGATGGGACATTAAGCCGCGGTGATTGCATTGCGCATGCGCAGATCGCCCCTTACAGTTGTTTTTGTGCATGCACATCAATTTGCCACGTTCAGCTTCGGTAAAATTCCGCAGAACGGCGCCACTTACGCTTGTGCGAAGCAAGACTTCTCCTTAGATCTTCTTTGCACAGGGTATGTGCAGCTCTCCCGCACACGGAGCCACGGCTTAACGTCCCATCCGACGGACGGCGGCCTTTCCAAGCCCAGCGGTGTCCCCTATTGACCGTGGGCAGGGCGGGGAATTTTCCGGAGATAAATCTCAACGCTGACCCATCTGGGACTCGAACCTGGGAACTACAGATTACGAGCCTGGCGCGCTACCGACTGAGCCACCCCCGCCCCCGAAATACTTCATTATTCCGTCGTTAGTTTTGTTGATATTTCACTGTAATATCTATTACGATTATTTCCAGTAAGAAAAAGAATGGTGGGCCATTTTTACTTTCTTCCGATTGATTCAGATCCTCAGCATAAGATCAAAATTCGTCATTGTTGATGACGAGTCACCTGATTTCGTTTTTCTGCACAAAAGTTCCTGTTTCGTAAGTTTCCTACGATTATTTACGTTCCTCGTAATGGAACAGAAAGAAAGAGTTTGCTCAGTGTTGCCAAACAGCGAAATGAAATCATAGTATAAAAGAATAAAATCGGAAACTTCCACTGAGCGCTAAGCTACTTCCTACTTTTTCCAACTGGCCGATTATTTTCCTTCTTCATGTTCGTCTACTCTCTTTCTGATTGACTAAGTGCTTTTACGAGACTCCAAGGGAAGGGAATACTTCTTTTTCGATCCCGAAGAAGAGCAAAGCGACATAAATTATTCTTTCATTGTTCCTTTTGTATTAAATTTGAAATTGAACGCGTAATAAAAGGACTAATACACGAAGGAGTCCAAATAAATGAATAAACACATAAGAGCAGGTCGGATTTGAAAACAGGAAGAAAAAGAGGTCATCTCCCCTCTCCCAGAGCCACCTATATTTGAATGGGCTCGGACAGCACACTTCATTTAACCCTTTCACGACTAAAGGAAACATTTTTCCCATTTTAAAATTGGTGATTGTCGTATTTAATTATAATCTTATCTGCATTTTTTATACAGAATGTCAAAATAGAACGTATGCCGAACGCAATTACGTAAACGGGAACGTTTAGAAAACAAAAAAAGAACTGTTAGGACGCATAATATATGTACTATGTGCAATGTCCATCTTTGCCTCACTACCAAAAAAATTGCTTCGCCGAATATCATAATTAGCACATCATTTTGTATAGTAATTTTATTTCATAATTTTGTATTATTTTAGTTAACATTTTGTTCTAATAAACCAATAAATAAAAAACATTGCATAATAAGCCTAACTATAATTTGTGTTACCTTTATAGTCCATTGGGAAAAATATTTCCCATAAAATTCCAAAAAAACTACACATTGTTATGTATTTTTCTTATGAGTTTTATTTATTTTACGTCTAAACAAACTAAAATAAACAGTTACATACTAATATTTACTCTTAGAAACCTTATGGTCCTGAAAGTTTAAGCATATAGGGGTTATTTATAATTTTGTGTTTTAAAAATCAACCGGTAGTAAATTATTTTTTGTAAAATTTTAAGTTAATTTTGAAATATTTAATAATATTTAAAAAGAATTAAAATAAAAATTATGTTTTTTTACTATGTTTTAAATTTAATAGTATATAGCTAGATTATTAGAATATTAAATCAGTTGAAAATTTACATGTATTTAATTGAAAGGAAGGAATCTCAGTATAATGATAATCATTGGTGTTAATTAGGCAAGTGCAAAAAAATAACCCGTCCGCCTCCCGGACTCGATTGATTACCCGCCAATTGCTCTACAGTACCATTTGAGCTAAGGCGGGGGCAATGCACACTTCCTTAAGTAAAATTATGATGGTTGTGTTGTGAAGTTTTATCATGTGATTCTAAGATCTCGTGCGCTATTTATACCGACTAGAGCCAAACTTTTATAGCCACATATCAAGTAATATGTCTTGGGTTATTCTTTTATATTTATATTTTCCACATTTGCCTAATTTCTACAAATGATTTTCACTGTAGTGAGCTTCATTCCTTCCTGTCAAACTGGTTGCCGGGCTATGGGGAGAGGTGCATTGAGAAGAACTCACAAGGTAGACTATGATGACGACGGCAGTGCATTGAGAAGGACTCACAAGGTAAACTATGATGACGACGGCAGTGCATTGAGAAGGACTCACATGGTAAACTATGATGATGACGGCAGTGCATTGAGAAGGACTCACAAGGTAAACTATGATGACGACGGCAGTGCATTGAGAAGGGCTCACGAGGTAAACTATGATGATGACGGCAGTGCATTGAGAAGGACTCACATGGTAAACTATGATGATGGCAGTGCATTCAGAAAGATTCACAAGGTTGGCTAAAGTACCACACTCAGAAGGACACACTAGGTAGGCAATGGCAGTCCACTCAGAAGGACTCACAAGGTAGGCGATGGTGTCACACTCAGGACTCACAAAGTAAGTGACAGTGGCACACTCAGAAGGACTCACAAGGTGACAGTGTCACGCTCAGGACTCACAAGTTAGGCGACAGTGTTACACTCAGTACTCACAAGGTAGACTATGATGATGACTGCAGTGCATTGAGAAGGACTCAGAAGGTTGGCGATAGCAGCATACTCCGAAGGACACACTAGGTAGGCAATGGCAGTGCACTCAGAAGGACTCACAAGGTAGGCTACGGTGTCACACTCAGTACTCACAAGGTAGACTATGATGATGACTGCAGTGCATTGAGAAGTACTCAGAAGGTTGGCGATAGCAGCACACTCCGAAGGACACACTAGGTAGGCAATGGCAGTGCACTCAGAAGGACTCACAAGGTAGGCGACGGTGTCACACTCAGTACTCACAAGGTAGACTATGATGATGACTGCAGTGCATTGAGAAGGACTCAGAAGGTTGGCGATAGTAGCACACTCCGAAGGACACACTAGGTAGGCAATGGCAGTGCACTCAGAAGGACTCACAAGGTAGACGACGGCAGCGCCCCCAGAAAAATCGGACACTACCCGAGGGATTACTCCCACTGCACGGCAGCAAGGAACTCGATCTTTTACTCCAATAAAGTTAGAACTAAGTTGGACCACACCACCAAATTTGGGAGTGATCACTGAAGTAGCCACGAAACCACAGGAAAACTACCAATTTCTGCCATCATTGATGTCAGACATGTCATCTCGTAGGGTTGTGGGTTGCTTTACCTCTGAGCGGCACTTTTTTGCACACCATGGGCTAAATGGCCAGGTCACATGGACCCCGAAGGCTCAGAGAAGGTTGGGGGAGGGGACCCACTGAAACAGCTGTTAGGAGACAGATGGTAGCCTCCCATTAAGGCCACCCAGCGTGTTCTTTAACGTGCACAGGGTATGACTCTCCCGCACGGGGGGCGGGGGTGGCTCAGTCGGTAGCGCGCCAGGCTCGTAATCTGTAGTTCCCAGGTTCGAGTCCCAGCTGGGTCAGCGTTGAGATTTATCTCCGCAAAATTCCCCGCCCTGCAACGGTCAGTAGGGGACACCGATGGGCTTGGAAAGGCCGCCGTCCGTCGGATGGGACGTTAAGCCGTGGCCCCGTGTGCGGGAGAGCCATACCCTGTGCACGTTAAAGAACACGCTGGATGGCCTTGACGGGAAGCTACCATCTGTCTCCCAACAGCTGTTCCAGTGGGTCCCCTCCCCCGACCTTCTCTGAGCCTTCGGGGTCCATGTGACCTGGCCATTTAGCCCATGGTGTGCAAAAAAGTGCCGCTCAGAGGTAAAACAACCAACCAACCAATCTCCCGCACGGGCCACGGCTTAACGTCCCATCCGACGGACGGCGGCCTTTCCAAGCCCATTGGTGTCCCCTACTGACCGTGGGCAGGGTGGGGAATTTTGCGGAGATAAATCTCAACGCTGACCCAGCTGGAACTCGAACCTGGGAACTACAGATTACGAGCCTGGCGAGCTACCGACTGAGCCACCCCCGCCCTGTCATCTCGTAATTACATCTCTTATATAATATGATGATTTTGCGATATTATTTTTAAGGCCACTTCAATGGATGGTGAAATATATGATTTGCCCCATTTGACAAAAATAATTGCCTAAATCTATTTAAATAAAAGCCAAATCTCCGTCTGTATGGAACGCTCGATAAGAAATATACGCTCAAAGCTCTGTAAACATCTTTGTATTTAAGCAAATAGAGTCAATAATAGTAATTAGCTACAATAGTCTTCCTACTTTCTGGATAAATGATTTAACTGGAATCATATTGCACTCATCGTAGGATAGGAATAATGCATTATATACACGAATTAAATAGTTCTCAATTTAGCTCCACCTGGATCACTCGATGTCTTCTTGGTATTGGGGCGGGGGTGGCTCAGTCGGTAGCGCGCCAGGCTCGTAATCTGTAAGTTCCCAGGTTCGAGTCCCAGCTGGGTCAGCGTTGAGATTTATCTCCGCAAAATTCTCCGTCCTGCCCACGGTCAGTAGGGGGCACCGATGGGCTTGGAAAGGCCGTCGTCCGTCGGATGGGACGTTAAACCGTGGCCCCGTGTGCGGGAGAGCCATACCCTATGCACGTTAAAGAACACGCTGGATGGCCTTGACGGGAGGCTACCATCTGTCTCCCAACAGCTGTTCCAGTGGGTCCCCTCCCCCAACCTTCTCTGAGCCTTCGGGGTCCATGTGACCTGGCCATTTAGCCCATGGTGTGCAAAAAAGTGCCGCTCAGAGGTAAAACAACCCAACCCAACTTCTTGGTATTTCACCATTTTGCGAAGTTTGAAATATGTGTTAGACAAATGAAGAGTGAAATCTGGAAGTATAAATATAATTTCACGATTGGTTTGGTTGCCTGGGGTCGCTACAAGGCTATTCTCTGTTGGTGAACAAGGCAAAATATGCAGATCTTTACATAGTCATCATCATCATCATCATCAAGCATCTATGGGCTACGGAGGTCCAACCGGACAATGCAATTTAGTTCTCCAAGCAGATCTGTCCTGAGTCACATATGCTCCATCTGGTCACTGCACACCAATTCTGACAAAATCCTGTTTGGCCATGTCTACTCTTCGTAATCTAGGTCTCCCCCTCTTTCTGAGGCCTTTAAGCAACTATTCATAACCCTATTCGTTAATCTATAATAATCCATATGGGCAACATGGCCACACCTACGGTGTTCCTCTCTGCACACTGCAACAGAGGTTGATGACTCCTTCTAACCTCACGCCAGGCTCGTAATCTGTAGTTCCCAGGTTCGAGTCCCAGCTGGGTGAGCGCTGAGATTTATCTCCGCAAAATACCCCGCCCATGCCCACAGTCAGTAGGGGACACCGATGGGCTTGGAAAGGACGCCGTCCGTCGGATGGGACGTTAAGCCGTGGTCCCGTGTGCGGATGAGCCATACCCTGTGCACGTTAAAGAACACGCTGGATGGCCTTGACGGGAGGCTACCATCTGTCTCCCAACAGCTTGTTCCAGTGGGTCCCCTCCCCCAACCTTCTCTGAGTCTTCGGGGTCCATGTGACCTGGCCATTTAGCCCATGTTGTGCAAAAAAGTGCCGCTTAGAGGTAAAACAACCCAACCCTTCTAACCTTATCATTCCTTACAAAGTTGAACCACCTAATGTCCAAGATACTCCGTAAGCATCTAGAATCAAAAGCATCAAGTTTTTTGGGGTATTTTTGTTTACAAAGCATTCAAGTTTCACTACCATAACTAACCCTAGAAAGAACCAAACTATTATATATTCTAATTTTAGTCTTTAGGTGTATACACCTTAAAAGTCCCGGTAGTAATCCCTATTCGTCTGTTAATCTCATGCCGCACATCACCAGTATCTGTTACATGGCTCCTAAGATAATTAAACTGTGACACCTGCTCAAGACTGCAACCATTGAGATTAACTGAATCACAACCTGCCTGACCAATTTTCATCACTTTAGTTTTCTCTCTGTTTATAACCAAACCTACTCTACTACCAGTTTCATCAACAGCTCGAATGAAAGAGTTCATCTCATCAACATCATTTTCCAAAAGGGCTAGATCATCAGCATAATCTAAATCAGAAATTCTCTCATATCTCCAGACCTTCTAAGACCAAAATCTTTCCCTTGCACTGAATTTTGCATTGCATGATCAATAGCCAAGCAAAACAGAAAAGCAGACAAAATGCACCCTTTTCTAACTTCATTAACAATGCTAAACCAATCGCTGAAACACATACCAACTCACACACACGACTCAGTGTTATCATAGAGAGCTCTCATTATGTTAACTAACTTGATTGCTATTCCATAAAATCTCACAATTAACCACAAATTACGTGATCAACAGAGTCAAAAGTCTTTTTGAAATCAACAAAGCTAGTAATGCAGGTCTATTCTAGATAAAGAACGCACTACATTAAAAACTTAGATCTATTCGTGACAAAGAAACCACTCTTTTAGGAACGCTGATCTATTTTTTATAAAGAAACCACTACATTAGGAATGTACATCTATTCTTGATAAAGAAACGCTGCATTAGGAACGTAGATCTGTTCCTAATAGAGTAACCACTATATTAGGAACGCAGATCTGTTACTAATAAAGTGACCACTGTATTAAGAACGTAGATGTATTATTAAAAAAAGGGATCACCGTATTAGGAACATAGATCTATTCCTAATAAAGTGGCAACTCTACAGGAATGTAAATCTGTTCCTAATAAAGGTACTACTACATTGGGAACATAGATCTCTTCTTAAGAAAGAAACCATTGCATTAGGGACGTAAATCTATTCCTATGTGACTTCTGTATTAAAGACATAATATATTCCTAATAAAGTGACCAGTGTATTAGGGCCGTAGATCTAATCCTAAAAAAGAATTACTATTTTAGGAACATAGATCTATTTTTAATAAAGAAACAGCTATGTTTGGAACGTATATCTATTCTCGGTAAAGAAACCGCTGTATGAGAAAAGTTGGTACATTCGTAATAAAGAAACCGCCGTATGAGAAAAGTTGGTACATTCGTAATAAAGAAACCGCCGTATGAGAAAAGTTGGTGCATTCGTAATAAAGAAACCGCCGTAGTATGAAAAAAATTGGTGCATTCGTAATAAAGAAACCGCCGTATGAGAAAAGTTGGTGCATTCGTAATAAAGAAACCGCCGTATGAGAAAAGTTGGTGCATTCGTAATAAAGAAACCGCCGTAGTATGAGAAAAGTTGGTGCATTCGTAATAAAGAAACCGCCGTATGAGAAAAGTTGGTGCATTCGTAATAAAGAAACCGTCGTATGAGAAAAGTTGGTGCATTCGTAATAAAGAAACCGCCGTATGAGAAAAGTTGGTGCATTCGTAATAAATAAACCGCCGTATGAGAAAAGTTGGTGCATTCGTAATAAAGAAACCGCCGTATGAGAAAAGTTCGTACATTCGTAATAAAGAAACCACCGAGTATATGTGCATTTGTTTCCTTTCAATAGCCTCTTTGCGTCTTTTGCCAAACTCTCCCTTGGGTCTTTGTGACCTGATATACACAGTCCATTCAGCAGAAAAAGAAATAAAGCAGCGCCCCCAAGTTAAACAACCCGAAATCTGCAATGGTTTCTACGGTCTGTTTAGCAGTGAGGACGTGCATTGTCGTGGAAAAGAAGCCATTTGCGAAATCGTCTCGCAATGTAAGCATTGCAAGGAACAAAAAAACGCCGAGCATGATCGATGAGGAAATAAAAAGAACGCATCTTGAAGGAATGTCGTTGTTTTCCCTTCAACATTTCTGGAAGCTGAAAATCAATTCGTGCCATGTATAAATAAACACAGATTTGCTATTTATTTAGTTTAAAGAGTGAAAAGTTGGGTTGGGTTGTTTTACCTCTGAGCGGCACTTTTTTGCACACCATGGGCTAAATGCCAGGTCACATGGACCCCGAAGGCTCAGAGAAGGTTGGGAGAGGGGACCCACTGGAACAGCCTCCTATCAAGGCCATCCAACGTGTTCTTCAACGTGCACAGGATATGGCTCTCCCGCACACGGGGCCACGGTTTAACGTCCCATCCGACGGACGGCGGCCTTTCCAAGTCCATCGGTGTCCCCTACTGACCGTGGGCAGGGCGGGGAATTTTGCGGAGATAAATCTCAACGCTGACCCAGCTGGGACTCGAACCTGGGAACTACAGATTACGAGCCTGGTTCGCTACTGACTGAGCCACCCTCGCTCCAAGAGTGGAAAGAGTGGAATGATTAAAGAGTGAAATTTAAAGAGTGGCTTGATTCTTTGATGGCGAGGGGGGGGGGGGGGGCTCAGTCGGGTCGGCATCGCCGCAACCTCGTAATCTGCAGTTCCCAGGTTTGAGTCCCGCCTGGCCCGGCATTGAGTTTTATCAATGCCGGCCCAGGTGGGACTACGCTATTGATAAAACTCAATGCCGCTTATTATATATATATTGTTACGCTATGCCCTCGGTTAGTAGAAGACACCGATGCGCTTGGAAAGACTACCGTCCGTCGGATGGGACGTTAAGCCGTGGCCCCGTGTGCGGGAGAGCTATACCCTGTGCACGTTAAAGAACACGTTGGATGGCCTTGACGGGAGGCTACCATCTGTCTCCCAACAGCTGTTCCAGTAGGTCCCCTCCCCCAATCTTCTCTGAGTCTTTGGGGTCCATGTGACCTGGTCATTTAGCCCATTGTGTGCAAAAAAAGTGTACACCTGTGCACGTTAAAGAACACGTTGGATGGCCTTGACGGGAGGCTACCATCTGTCTCCCAACAGTTATTCAGTGGGTCCCCTCCCCCAATCTTCTCTGAGCCTTCGGGGTCCATGTGACCTGGCCATTTAGCCCATGGTGTGCAAAAAGTGCCGCTCAGAGGTAAAACAACCCAACCCTGCCCTCGGTCAGTTGGGGCGGGGGTGGCTCAGTCGGTAGCGCGCCAGGCTCGTAATCTGTAGTTCCCAGGTTCGAGTCCCAGCTGGGTCAGCGTTGAGATTTATCTCCGCAAAATTCCCCGCCCTGCCCACGGTCAGTAGGGGACACCGATGGGCTTGGAAAGGCCGCCGTCCGTCGGATGGAATGTTAAGCCGTGGCCACGTGTGCGGGAGAGCCATACCCTGTGCACGTTAAAGTACACGCTGGATGACCTTGACGGGAAACTACCATCTGTCTCCCAACAGCTGTTCCAGTGGGTCCCCTTCCCCAACCTTCTCTGAGCCTTTGGGGTCCATGTGACCTGGCCATTTAGCCCATGGTGTGCAAAAAAGTGCCGCTCAGAGGTAAAACAACCCAACTCTCGGTCAGTTAGAGGACACCGATGGGCTTGGAAAGGCTGTCGTCTGTTGCATGGGGCGTTAAACTGTGGTCCCTTCTTCAGGAGAACCCCAGTGCACTTTAAATAACATTTCGGATGAGAGTGGCTACCATCTGTCTCTTAACAGCTGTTCAGTGTGTCTCCCCCCCCCCAACCATTTCTGATCCCTCGGGGTCTTTGTGACCTGACCAGATACCCGCCTGTCCATTTAGTTCGCTGTGATAAGAAAAGTGCCCCTGTGGTAAATCAAGCCATTCCTAATGTCCGCCGTATGAGAAACAGAGAAACCAACCTTCAGTAATGTCATCAAAATTGGAGTCTTATTCTGGATTATCGAAGTATCTTTGGCGGTGGCCATTCCGGATGATTCTAGTTAAACTGAGTGCAGCGGAAACGTACTTTCTTCTGTACGTGCACAGAGTAATAGATCTAGAGCGTGAATTTCTTTTTTTGGTGGTGGAGGGTGTTAGTCGGTAGAGTGCCAGCGCGTAATCTACAGTTCCCACGTTCGAGTTCCAGCTAGGTCAGCATTGAGATTTATCTCCACAAAATTCCCAGCCCTGCCCACGATCAGTACAGGACGCCGATGGTCTTTTAAGTCGTGGCCCGTGTGCGCGAGGGTTGGGTTGATTTACCTCTGAGAGGCACTTTTTTGCACACCATGGGCTAAATGGCCAGGTCACATGGACCCCGTAGGCTCAGAGAAGGTTGGGGAAGGGGACCCACTGGAACAGCTGTTGGGAGACAGATGGTGTCCTCCCGTCAAGGCCATCCAGCGTGTTCTTTAACGTGCACAGGATATGGCTCTCCCGCACACTGGGCCACGGCTTAACGTCCCATCCGACGGACGGCGGCCTTTCCAAGCCCATCGGTGTCCCCTACTGACCATGGGCAGGGCGGGGAATTTTGCGGAGATAAATCTCAACGCTGACCCAGCTGGGACTCGAACTTGGAAACTACAGATTACGAGCCTGGCGCGCTACCGACTGAGCCACCCCCGCCCCCGTGTGCGGGAGAGTCATACCCTGTGCATGTTAAAGAACACGTTGGATGGCCTTGATGGTAGGCTACCATCTGTTTCTCAACAGTTATTCCAGTGGATCCCCTCCCCCATCCTTCTATGAGCCCTCGGAGTCCTTGTGACCTGCCCATTTAGCCCAATGTGTACAAAAAGTGCCGCTCAGAGGTAACACAATCCACCCACTAATTCAGATAAGCTCAGATTAATTTCTCATACGATTCTTTTTGGTTAAAAAAAATGCTCATCGTTAATATAGACGTACACCAGAGAATTTGGAAGAAGGATATTTATGAACTGAATATAAATTAAAAATTAGGCATTTGTATGAACACTTAATGCGTATTTTAAAAAATTAGCATTTATATGATATTTTACGAATACAATAGTCGTCAAAGTTAAACTTGTTGCTTAAGGGATAAAACACGGTTTTCACTAATTTGAAAAATTCATTCTAAGAAAGTCAGATCTCGCTGGGGGCGGGGGTGGCTCAGTCGGTATCGCGCCAGGCTCGTAATCTGTAGTTCCCAGGTTCGAGTCCCAACTGGGTCAGCGTTGAGATTTATCTCCGCAAAATTCCCCGCCCTGCCCACGGTCAGTAGGGGACACCGATGGGCTTGGAAAGGCCGCCATCCGTCGGATGGGACGTTAAGCCGTGGCTCCGTGTACGGGAGAGCCATACCCTGTGCACGTTAAAGAACACGCTGGATGGCCTTGACGGGAGGCTACCATCTGTCTTCCAACAGCTGTTCCAGTGGGTCCCCTTCCCCAACCTTCTCTGAGCCTTTGGGGTCCATGTGACCTGGCCATTTAGCCCATGGTGTGCAAAAAAGTGCCGCTCAGGGGTAAAACAACCCAACCCAGATCTCGTTGGCGATTCCAAACAGGCTTCATTTCATTAGATGTTGCGAGGCAGACTGCATTACAATGGCAAGACTATAACTTCATTAAAAGAAAATAAATGTAACTTGTCACAGATGATGATTTTATTAACATAGAAATTTACTCTTATCTAATTTACTTTCGAAAATGAGTGATATCAATTTAAACCATTTGATTTTTACTTTGGGTTGCTAGTCTAATAATCTCATTTGATAATATGCAATTGCTGTTTCATAATATGTATTATATTCTACATATATTAAAAAAAATTAAATGGGTACTGTGTAAAACCCAGTCTATAATCGTGTTAATCGAACTGGTTCAATTTTTTCGACCGTGTAAATCGATGGATGGGTGTATATTCTTACCAATGTAATGCAATTTTTCGATCGTGTAAATTGACGGATGGGTGTATATTCTTACCAATGCAATGCAATTTTTCGATCGTGTAAATTGACGGATGGGTGTATATTCTTACCAATGTAATGCAATTTTTCGATCGTGTAAATCGACGGATGGCAGTATATTCTTGCCACTGTAATACAATTTTTTCAACCGTGTAAATCGACGGATGGCAGTATATTCTTGCCACTGCAATGCAGTCTTTTCGACCGTGTAAATTGACGGATGGGTGTATATTCTTGTCACTGTAATGCAATTTTTCGACCCTGTAAATCGACGGATGCGTGTATATTCTTGCCACTGTAATGAAATTTTTTCGACCGTGTAAATCGACTGTGTATATTCTTACCACTGTAATGCAATTTTTCGACCATGTAAATCGACGGATGGGTGTATATTCTTGCCACTGTAATGCAAATTTTTCGACCGTGTAATTCGATGGATGGGTGTATATTCTTACCACTATAATGTAATTTTCGACCGTGTAAAACGACGGATGGGTGTATATTCTTGCCACTGTAATACAATTTTTTCGACCGTGTAAATCGACGGATGGGTGTATATTCTTACCACTGTAATGCAATTTTTCGACCGTGCAAATCGACGGATGGGTTAATATAGTCGTATTAATATAGTGTATATTCTTACCATTGTAATGCAATTTTTTCTACCGTGTATATCGACGGATGGGTGTATATTCTTGCCACTGTAATGCAATTTTTCGACCGTGTAAATCGGCGGATCGGTGTATATTCTTGCCACTGTAATGTAATTTTTTCAACCGTATAAATCGACGGATTCTTGCCACTGTAATGCAATTTTTTCAACCGTGTATATAGACGGATGGGTGTATATTCTTACCACTGTAATTGAATTTTTCGACCGTGTATATTCTTGCCACTGTAATGAAATTTTTTCGACCGTGTATATCGACGGATGGGTGTATATTCTTGCCATTGTAATGAAATTTTTTCGATCGTGTACATTCTTGCCACTCTAATGCAATTTTTTCGACCGTGTATATCGACGGATGGGTGTGTATTCTTGCCATTGTAATGAAATTTTTTCGATCGTGTATATTCTTGCCACTGTAATGAAATTTTTTCGACCGTGTATATTCTTGCCACTGTAATGAAATTTTTTCGACCGTGTATATCGACGGATTGGTGTATATTCTTGCCAATGTAATTCAATTTTTTCAACCGTGTATATTCTTGCCACTGTAATGAAATTTTTTCGACCGTGTATATCGACGGATGGGTGTATATTCTTGCCACTGTAATGCAATCTATCTCGCGTCATCTTAATGAAATAAATCTTCTTTTGAATCGGCAGCGAGATCTCAGTTTTCTAGACCGAATTTTTCTGACTAGTTAAAGCCGAGTTTTGTCTCATTTTTTGCAACAAGTTTAACTTAAACACTAAGTATCGGAAGAAATGCTTAATTTCTAATTTATATTCAGTTCATAAATATCCTTCTTTCAAATTCTCTGTTATACGACTATATTAACTATGAGTAATTTTCATGATCAAAAAAAATGCATGAAATTAATCCAAGCTTATCTGAATTAGTGCAGATGTAGTACAAAATATCATCATTATCATCCTGGACTACGGAGGTCCAACCAGATTATGCCATTTAGTTCTCCAAACCCTTCTCTCCTGAGCTACATCTGCTGCATCTCTCCACTGCACACCAATTTTAACAAGGTCCTGTTTGACATTGTCTGCCCACCGCATCCTAGGTCTCCCCCTCTTTCTGAGGACTTTAAGCACATAGATGCTTTTGATTCCAGATGCTTACGCAGTATCTTGGGCATTAGGTGGTTCAACTTTGTAACTAATGATGAGGTTAGGCAAATGAGTTTGCAACCTCCTTTAAGCAGCATATTGTGCAGAGAGAGACTCCGTTGGTTTGGCCATGTTGCCCGTATGAATAATTATAGATTGGCGAATAGGGTTATGAACAGTGTGCCTAAAGGCCTCAGAAAGAAGGGGAGACCTAGGATGCGGTGGGCAGACAATGTCAAACAGGACCTTGTTAGAATTGGTGTGCAGTGGCCAGATGCAGTAGATGTAGCTCAGGATAGACTTGCTTGGAGAACTAAATTGCACGGTCTGGTTGGACCTCCGTAGCCCATGGTGCTTGAGGAGGAGGAGGAGGAGGAGGAGGAGGAGGAGGAGGAGGAGGATTCCTAACCCTATTCGTTAATCTATAATTATCCATACTGGCAACCTGACCAAACCAACGGAGTCTCTCTCTGCACAATATGCTGCTTAAAGGAGGTTGCCGACTCCTTTGCCTAACCTCATCATTAGTTATAAAGTTGAACCACCTAATACCGAAGATACTGCGCAAGCATCTAGAATAAAAAGCATCTAGTTTCCTGTTATCTGTTTACAAAGGGTCCACGTTTCACTACCATAACTAACCCTAGAAAGAACCACACTATTATAAAGTCTAATTTTAGTCTTTAGGTGTATAGGTCTATTTCTCCATAGATTCTTAAAAGTCCCAGCAGCAATCCCTATTCGTCTGTTAATCACATGTCGCACATCACTAGTATCTACTATCTGTGCTACGTTAATGTTCATAATTAGTGCTGAAATGATATTTGAGATAAATACATTAAAACTTCAATGTATGCATTTTATTCATAACAAGGATTTTTCGCAACCTATCTCCTTTTTTCAATAAATTTTTGGTTTCGATTTGCGCGGTTTCAATTTACACGGTGATTTCCCGGAATTTATCTACTTGTAAATCAGGGGATGGGTGTATTTGTAGCGAAATAATTTAAGCATAAATTATTACAGATGACGATTTCATTAATACAGGACTATTATCTATTCATTCTGGAAAATAAATGATATCAGTTAAAACCATTTAGTCGGTTTTATACTTTGGAATGACAGTCTAATAATCTCCTTTGATACTATACCACTGCTTCTTCATAAAACTATGGGGTGATGGTGGCTCAGTCGGTAGCGCGCCAGGCTCGTAATCTGTAGTTCCCAGGTTCGAGTCCCAGCTGGGTTCGAGTCCAGCTGGGGGGGGGCCCAGTCAGCGTTGAGATTTATCTCCGCAAAATTCCTCGCCCTGCCCACGGTCAGTAGGGGACACCGATGGGCTTGGAAAGGCCGCCGTCCGTCGGATGGGACGTTAAGCCGTGGCTCCGTGTGCGGGAGAGCCATACCCTGTGCACGTTAAAAAACACGCTGGATGGCCTTGACGGGAGGCAACCATCTGTCTCCCAACAGCTGTTCCAGTGGGTCCCCTCCCCCAACCTTCTCTGAGCCTACGGGGTCCATGTGACCTGGCCATTTAGCCCATGGTGTGCAAAAAAGTGCTGCTCAGAGGTAAAACAACCCAACTCATAAAACTATCATTCTTCATACATAAAATTTCAAATCTCATTACCCACCGTGTTAAAACCAAGTCTATCACCGTGTAAATTACAACACTTTGGGTATTTTTGACCGTGTAAAACCGAAACTGGAGAAGTCGAGTACCGTGTAAATCGAGGGACAGGTGCACGTATTAAAAATTTATTCTTCTATTGCTGCGCTGTTCAAACATGATATAATATACGCTCTGAATAACTAGCTGGCATGGATGAACGACTCAATGCAACACCTCCTATAACAGAAAGCCATCAGACAAAATTTATGACGTTAGCGGAAGTAACCTTACCACATAGATATTCCTTATATTTTTTATTCCAATATTATTACTGGTAGATTGTGTGCTAATCTTTATACAAATGTTTGTCTATAAAAAATTTTTACTTAGGAGAAAATTTATTTGTATTAATTAGCATTATTATATTTAATAATAAATACGAATAATTTTCTTTCTGAAATATATTTATAGATAAACATTAGTATAAAATTATCACAAGAGTCCACCAGTAATAATATTAGAATATAAAATATCCTGTTACAGGGGGTGTTGTTCAATGCCACTGGTTGCTGAACCATCTTTAGCATACGGCCATAATACTCATTTTTCCACGAATTTCAAATTTTCTAAACATCTAGCTTTGCAGCTCTGTATCTGACTATTATTTATTTTTATTGTCTTTTATAAGAATAAAATACAGGAAATTTATTTTTAAAGATTATTATAGCAATATTATAGATATTCCAAAATTAATGGCCGACTTTTTTTTAAAAGAAACCTACCCGTAGATATTTAAAATTATGATTTTATTAATGTTTGAAATAAATAAAACTAAGATGTCTTTCTTTTAGGCGATTGCTCCATTCTTGACGAGTGGAATAGAAGGATGAATAGCCCCAAGTTTCCAGTGGTCTAGAGGGTTTTGACTGACTGAAAAAAAATGATACTTATGCTTCCCCAATCTAGGTGAACACGAGTTGGGTTTGGGTTATTTTACCTCTGAGCGGCACTTTTTTGCACACCATTGGCTAAATGGCCAGGTCACATGGACCCCGAAGGCTCAGAGAAGGTTGGGGGAGGGGACCCACTGGAACAGCTGTTGGGAGACAGATGTTAGCCTCCCGTCAAAGCCATCCAGCGTGTTCTTTAACGTGCACAGGGTATGGCTCTCCCGCACACGGGGCCGCGGCTTAACATCCCATCCGACGGACGGCGGTCTTTCCAAGCCCATCGGTGTCCCCTACTGACCGTGGCAGGGCGGGAAATTTTGCGGAGATAAATCTCAACGCTGACCCAGCTGGGACTCGAACCTGGGAACTACAGATTACGAGCCTGACGCGCTACCGACTGAGCCACCCCCGCCCCAGGTGAACACGACCTCAATGACTATAAATATGACTCAAATCTTACAAAATGAAATATTGAGATCTGCGGTCGATGCCCCTGGCTTGTTACTAACAGACAACTTCACAAAGACTTGGGTATCGACCACATATATACTCATATCAAACATATCAAAAACGTTTCTTAGGCTATTAAAAACAATCCTGACGAGATTATTTCTTCTTTCTTATGTTATGATCATGAAATTCTTAATAATTTCAAGATAATTTCAAAATGATGGCTTTTCTCTCAAGAAGCTTCTCGTTTTAGGTCTGTTGTGCATGATATTTACATCAATTTGATTGTGTTTTATGTTTGCCCTTATGGGCCCACCCAAGGGTGGTTTACTTTTTATTTGTACTCTACTTATGCCAATTGGGCTTTCTGTGAGATGGAGATGGTAATGGGTATTTTTACCTGGAACATCAAAGACGCATATACGATCGACGATGATTAAATAGTTCTTCAGCAGGAGCATTAGCATAGCTTTTATTGCTACAATTCCCATTATACGTATTTGGGTTGGGTTGTTTTACCTCTGAGTGGCACTTTTTTGCATATCATGGGCTAAATGGCCAGGTCACAAGGACCCCGAAGGCTCAGAGAAAATTGGTGGTGGAGACCCAGTGGAACAGCTGTTGAGAGACAGATGGTATCCTCCCGTCAAGGCCATCCAGCGTGTTCTTTAACGTGCACAGAGTGTACACTTTTTTGCACACAATGGGCTAAATGGCCAGGTCACATGGACCCCGAAGGCTCAGAGAAGGTTGGGGGAGGGGACCCACTGGAACAGCTGTTGGGAGACAGATGGTAGCCCCCGTCAAGGCCATCCAGGGTGTTCAGGGTATGGCTCTCCCGCACACGGGGCCACGGCTTAACGTCCCATCCGACGGACGACGGCCTTTCCAAGCCCATTGGTGTCCTCTACTGATCGTGGGCAGGGCGGGGAATTTTGCGGAGATAAATCTCAACGCTGACCCAGCCGGGACTCGAACCTGGGAACTACAGATTACGAGCCTGGCGTGCTACCGACTGAGCCACCCCCTCTCGAACTTAGGAACTGCAGATTACGAGCCGGGCTCGCTACTGATTGAACCCATCCCTGCTCCCCTCTCAGAAACAAAGCAACTCAAATCAACTTAATTCTCTTGCAACTTGCCACTAAATTGCTGCCTCTCCTAAGAAGAATTCCTTTTGTTGCTTGTTGCATTCTTAAAACTTTGAAAAGAGACTCCTCTCCTCCAGAGTGCAATCTAGCGATCAAAAGCTAAGAAACATCTTTTAAGAGTTATGGGCGCTTCTCTCGTATAAACATCCATTAATAAATTCCGGGAACGTCGCTTTCGGAAGAAAGAGCTACTAAGCACGGAGAGAGTGAAGCAGGTGAGGCTACCGTGCCACAGGAAGAAAAACCACAGACCGCACGCATCGAGCACAGGAGAGCCCGAACACATACAGACACTGTGTAACTGATTTGGCCAAGCCTTACACGCCAAGACGGAGCAAATGACCTTCGTGCCTATCTCGAAAACGGATTCTGGGGACTGGACGAGTGAACCATCAACCGTTTATCACGTGGGAAGTAGGGCTGGCCACCTCGCGCGTGTTGAACGTGTCGGCTGAGCTCGTCTAGTTCCCCGCATCGGAAATCGATTCCTTCTACCTAGTGGAGAAGGAAGTCAAGAGAATGCGGTCCTGTCAAAAAAAGAGGGCTTCACAGTTGTTGTTTTTTGTTGTTGTTGTTGTTGTTTTGTATTTTATTTTGCCGCGAAGAAAAATGTCGTTAGTTATAGTAGTGGGGGGGAGTATTGTTTCGTGATTTGCTGTATTCGATAAAAAGGGGGGGAAGGGGGTATATTTAAAAGTTGAAATTGGATGTGGTTAGAGAGATGGATAGTTCAGTTGGAATGGGATGGGATTTTAGGAGTGTGGCGAAACTGAGTATGTCACTTCACTCTATTTTGGCGAAATTTAACTGGATAAATGAATAGAGAAAGTCCTCGCTTGATGTCGTAATTACGTTTCTAGAAATGGCAAAGCGGAGATTGGTTTCTGTTGTTTTGCTTGTGAGCGCACTTTTTTGCACGTAATGGGTTGGGTTGTTTTACCTCTGAGCGGCACTTTTTTGCACACCATGGGCTAAATGGCCAGGTCACATGGACCCCGAATTCTCAGAGAAGGTTGGGGGATGGAACAGCTGTTAGGAGACAGATGGTAGCCTCCCGTCAAGGCCATCCACCATATTCTTTAACGTGCACAGGGTATGGCTCTCTGGTACACGGGGCCACGGCTTAATGTCCCAACCGACGGACGACGGCCTTTCCAAGCCCATTGGTGTCCCCTACTGACCTTGGGCAGGGTGGAGAATTTTGCGGAGATAAATCTCAACGCTGACCCAGCTGGGACTCGAACCTGGGAACTACAGATTACGAGCCTGGCGCGCTACCGACTGAGCCACCCCCGCCCCTAACTGGGAGGAAAAATAAATGAATAGAGTAAATCCTCGCTTGATGTCGTAATTACGTTTTTAGAAATGGCAAAGCGGAGATTGGTTTGTGTTGTTTTGCTTGTGAGCGCACTTTTCTGCACGTAATGGACTAAATGACTAGGTCACAAGGACCCCGATGGCTCAAAGAAGATTGGGGTAGGAGAACCACTGGAACAGCTGTTGGGAGACGGATGGTAGCCTACCGTCAAGGTCATCCAGCGTGTTCTTTTACGTGCACGGGATATGGCTCTCATGTACAAAGGGCCACAGCTTCATACCCTATCCGACTGAGGGGCGGGGGTGGCTCAGTAGGTAGCGCACCAGACTCGTAATCTGTAGTTTCCAGGTTCGGGTCCCAGCTAGGTCACAGTTGAGATTTATTCCCCGCCTGCCCGCGGACAGTAGGGGATACCGATAGGCTTGGAAAGGCCGCCGTCCGTCGGATGGGACGTTAAGCCATGGCACCGGGTGTGAGAGAGCCATACATTTGTGCAGTTTAAAGAACACGCTGGATGGCCTTGACGGGAGGCTACCATCTGACTTCCAACAGCTGTTCCAGTTGGTCCCCTCCCCCAACCTTCTCTGAGCCTTCGGGATCATTGTGACCTGCCCATTTAGCCCATGGTGTGCAAAAAAAAAATGCCGCTCAGATGTAAAACAACCCAACCCTAACCGACTGGCGGACAGTCTTCAAAGTCCATCGGTGTCCCTACTGACCGGGCGGGGGTGGCTCAGTCAGTAGCGCGCCAGGCTCGTAATCTGTAGTTCCCAGGTTCGAGTCCCAGCTGGGTCAGCGTTGAGATTTATCTCCGCAAAATTCCCCGCCCTGCCCACGGTCAGTAGGTGATACCGATGGGCTTGGAAAGGCCGCCGTCCGTCGGATGGGACGTTAAGCCGTGGCCCCGTGTGCGGGAGAGACATACCCTGTGCACGTTAAAGAACACGTTGGATGGCCTTGACGGGAGGCTACCATCTGTCTCGCAACAGTTGTTCCAGTGGGTCCCCTCCCCCAACCTTCTCTGAGCCTTCGGGGTCCATGTGACCTGGCCATTTAGCCCATGGTGTGCAAAAAAGTGCCGCTCAGAGATAAAACAACCCAACCCAACCCTACTGACCGTGGGCAGGGTGAGACGCTGGCCCAGCTGGGACTCGAATCTGGGAACTGAAGATTACGAGCCTATCGCATTACCAACTTAGCCATCCCTGCCACCACAGGCCCAAGGAAGTTTGCAAAAAGTATGGCCACTGAATAGCTCTTAGGAGACAGATGGAAACTCCCATCAAAACCATCCAGCATGTTCTTTAACGTGCACAGGGTATGCCTCTCCCGCACACAGAATCACGTCCCATAAGGATGACGGTCTTTTCAAGTCCATTAATGTTTCCTTTCTCACCAAGGGGCACAGTTGGGGCTCGAACTTGGGAACTGCAGATTACGAGCCAGGCGCGCTACCGATGCACTACACAGCCCCAAAATTTGATTGGAGGGAAAAAATATTGTTTCATAGATCAAATACAATATTCAGTAAACCCTCGTTAATCCGGATACGACTACTCCGGGTTGACGGAAGTCATTGCTCTACGCGCTGAACAAACGTGTTTCATTTAGAGTGTCTAGTGTGTTGTTGGTTCTGTGATGAATGGGTGTTGTTGCTTATAATGCATAATTCGTTTTCCATTATTCAATTAAGTTAAAATATTTTCTTTCATTATGAGTTCTAAGCAGTTAAAAAGTGATATAAAAAGAAAACATGTTACTTTAACTACCGTTAACAAATTAAAAGTGATAAAGCAACTTAAGAAAGGCGTTTTTTTTTTTGAAAGAGAAATTGCTGAAAAATTTGGTGTAGATTTCAGATTTGAGTGTCATTATTACTGAACCGCGTCGAATACTTTTGGAGTTTTCTGTTAATGAATAAATGTGCTGTATTTTTTTTTATATTTTTTAAATAAAGGTCATAGATGGAATGCCTGTTTCATTTACTTTATTTTTTGCATAAAAATTCAAATTTTAGTGTTTGTATGAGATAGAAACTCAATATTATACGAATAAATAGAGAAAGTAACTACGTTTACATACTAATTTGATATATATTTATTTATAAAATCAGTGATATAAATTTTCAATTTACTTTTGTTCAAGGCTTTTATGTCTTTAATACCACCCTTTGCCTCACTAATCCGTACCCATCCTTTTCCCAATTCAACAAGGTTAACAAGGGTTTACTTCAATCGAAAACAAAAAGCACAAATTTTTATTTCACAATATATCAACGGTTTTATCGTATCTGTTTGCCTTGAAACTTTTCCTGAAGCAAATATGAAACCAAATGAAATTTTGTTCTCTGCACCATCGTAGAGATTTCATTCCTTACAAAGGGAAAGGAGATTTCATCCCTTATAAAAGCAAATAATATTTCATCCCTCACAAAGACAAGAGCGATTTCCTCCCTTAGAAAGGCAAAAGAGATTTCATCTCCACAAAAATTAAAGGAGATTTCATCCCTTAGGAAATCAAAGGAGATTTCATCTCTCAGAAAGACAAGGGAAATTTCAACCCCCAAAAATCAAGAAAGATTTCGTCCTTCACAAAGGCAAGGGAGATTTCATCCCTCACAAAGGCAAGTAAGATTTCATTCCCCACAAAGGAAATAAAGATTTCACCCCTCACAAAGGCAAGTAAGATTTTATCCTTCACAAAAGCAATGGAGATTTCATCCCACAAAAAAGAAAGGGAAATTTCATACCCCACAAAAGCAATGAACATTTCATCCCCCCACAGAAGAAAGATTTCATCCCTCACAAAGATAAGATTTCGTCCTTCACAAAGACGAGAGATTTCATCTCGTCTTTGTGAAGGCAAGGGAAATTTCATCCTTCACAAAAGGCAAGGGAGCTTTCATCCTCTACAAAAGCAAGGGAGATTTCACCCCTCACAAAGGAAAGGGAAATTTCATCCCCCCACAAAAGCAATAATCATTTCATCCCCCCACACACACACACAAAAGAAAGATTTCATCCCTCACAAAGGTAAGATTTCGTCCTTCACAAAGACAAGAGAGATTTCACCCCTCAAAAAGGCAAGGGAAATTTCATCCCTCGCAAAAGGCAAGGGAGCTTTTATCCCCTACAAAGGCAAGGGAGATTTCATCCCTCAAAAAGGAAAGGGAAATTTCATCCCTCACAAAAGCAAGGAAGATTTCATTCCTCAAAAAGACAAGGGAGATTTCATCCCCCACAAGAGGCAAGGAAGATTTCATCCCCACAAAAGCAAAGAAGATTTCGTCCTTCACAAAGGTAATGGATATTTCATCCCTCACAAAGGAAAGGGAAGTTTCATCCCCCATAAAAGAAAGATTTCATCCCTCACAAAGGTAAGATTTCGTCCTTCACAAAGACAATAGAGATTTCATCCCTCACAAGCAAGGAAGATTTCATTCCTCAAAAAGACAAGGGAGATTTCATCCCCCACAAGAGGCAAGGAAGATTTCATCCCCACAAAAGCAAAGAAGATTTCGTCCTTCACAAAGGTAATGGATATTTCATCCCTCACAAAGGAAAGGGAAGTTTCATCCCCCATAAAAGAAAGATTTCATCCCTCACAAAGGTAAGATTTCGTCCTTCACAAAGACAATAGAGATTTCATCCCTCACAAAGGAAAGGGAAGTTTCATCCCCCATAAAAGAAAGATTTCATCCCTCACAAAGGTAAGATTTCGTCCTTCACAAAGACAATAGAGATTTCATCCCTCAAAAAGGAAAGGGAAATTTCATCCCTCACAAAAGGCAAGGGTGCTTTCGTCCCCTACAAAAGCAAGGGAGATTTAACCCTCAAAAAGGTATGGGATATTTCATCCCCTACAAAAGCAAGGGAGATTTCATCCCTCAAAAAGGAAATGGAAATTTCATCCCTCACAAGAGGCAAGGGAGATTTCATCCCCCACAAAAGCAAGGAAGATTTCGTCCTTCACAAAGGTAATGGAGATTTCGTCCCTCACAAAGGGATGATGAATAATTCATCTCATTATTTGATGCTGTAGAAATATCAATCAATTTTTTCCCTTCTTTCTCCCGGAGTCGGGCATCTCTTCTACCGCGTTAATCACGTTCCCCAGTGAGCTTAACGCGAAGTAACGTTTTGCATCTAGATTTCGACACAGAGAGCTTTCATATAGACCTTGTGTCTTAAAAGTGGGCCAAAACACACACATAATAGCTACGTCGACTCCAATGCGTTAAAGGTACCACCTCAAATATAGTAAAAATTCTCCGTGTTTCCGAAGTTGAACAGAAATGTATTCTTTTCAAACCGTCAACACTGCAGGAAGAAAGAAATCTCTTTGAAGCTGTAAAGCGATGAGGACAAAGCACCCAGTAAAGCTCACGTTTATGTAAATGCGTTCATTCTTTTGAAAACCAAAACATGCTCTCTAAGTTTATACGTGACAAAAGGAATGGCGGATTGGGACAACCTCGAATAAAAGCCTAGAGGCTGTAAAGTCATTCTCGATTCTTTCAACTTAAATTTCGGCATTTTATGAATGTTTATTTTACTGTGAACTATTTGTTTACTTGAGAGATGTTGTGCGTTGAATTTGTTTGCTTTATGGGCTAGTCGATTGTGGACGAAAGTCTGCTGAAGAGGAAGTGACGACAACGACAAGTTTAGCCTCGTTTGCTCTCGCTTCCTGGGTTTGTCGAAACATCAAAAAAAAATGTAAATTAATGCAAATATATGCAAAAAATAGAGAAGATGCATGAAGGTCAGAAATAACCATATTGTGCGTAGATAAATAATTTAAACTTGATATCTGATATCTTTAATTAATATTAAGAGCTCCAAGCCTATGACTTATGGGGCGGGGGTGGCTTAGTCGGTAGCGCGCCAGGCTCGTAATCTGTAGTTCCCAAGTTCGAGTCCCAGCTGGGTCAGCGTTGAGATTTATCTCCGCAAAATTCCCGCCCTGCCCACGGTCAGTAGGGGACACCGATGGGCTTGGAAAGGCGGCCGTCCGTCGGATGGGACGTTAAGCCGTGGCTCCGTGTGCGGGAGAACCATACCCTGTGCACGTTAAAGAACACGCTGGATGGCCTTGACGGGAGGTTACCATCTGTCTCCCAACAGCTGTTCCAGTGGGTCCCCTCCCCCAACCTTCTCTGAGCCTTCGGGGTCCATGTGACCTGGCCATTTAGCCCACGGTGTGCAAAAAAGTGCCGCTCAGAGGTAAAACAACCCAACGTTAAAGAACACGCTGGATGGCCTTGACGGGAGGCTACCATCTGTCCCCCAACAGCTGTTCCAGTGGGTCCCCTCCCCCAACCTTCTCTGAGCCTTCGGGGTCCATGTGACCTGGCCATTTAGCCCATGGTGTGCAAAAAAGTGCCGCTTAGAGGTAAAACAACCCAATCCTATGACTTATATCTCGAAGTCTAAAATAGTGCCTGATAGGCAATAACAAAAGTAAAACACATAAACCCAAAAGGGGCCACAAGGGTAAAAGAAGTTTGCTAAAAAAAACACAACTAAAAGTTAAAAAAGCGGGTGTCATACACCACAATCTTAGGACGCTTGAATTGGTTTAATACCAATGGATCATAATCAATCAAAGGTCTGATTATATCATAAGGATTATCTCCCACTGCCTCGAAAAAGGTCTGCGCGAGCTTCGGAATATGAGTGTATATGTGGTCAGTGCTCAAATCAGTGTGAATGGTCTTGTTTTTCACAAATCAGGGAGCACTGACCACAGATGTGAATATAATTTAAACCGTAGATCGTATAATCATATTCGATGTACCGGGTAATAATTTTACCCCTAACCATCTCCATCATAAAGATATGCGTATTTGGCATGAGTAAGAACAAAATATAAAAGTAAACCACCCTTAGGTGGGCCCCTAAGGGCAAACATAAGAGAAGCTAAAAATAGCAGTAAAATTGCATAAGAAACCTAAAACGGATAGGTCTCCTCAGAGAACGCTACCGTTTTAGGCCTCTTGTACTTGTTCAAAACAGTATGATCGTAAAGAATCAGAGAATAAATAATCTCATTGAGATTATTGCTTACAGCCTCAAAAAAAATTTTTTGAGGTGCGTTTTTATGTGTATATATATATGGTCGATGCCCAGGTCTTTATGGAGTTGTCTGTTAGTGACAAACCAAGTGACATTATTTAAACCAACACCTGTCACAAAACAAATGATTTCAAAGTTTAATAATCTAGTTCTAGTTTTTGCTTTGTAAGAAAAAAGCTAAATTTGTGCTGTTGTTGGCCGAGGAAGGGTCAAAATGGAATTCGGTGGCAAAAAGAAATTAAGGGATTTTAGCCGGTAAAGAAGTGGGTGGGGGGTAGAAGCAAAATAAAAAGATGGAGTTTGAACAGGACGAAACAAAAGTAAATACATAACAAAGGAGTCGTCAAACAGGAAATAAAAACAAAATATAACAAACGGAATTTGGCTGGGTTGTTTTACCTCTGAGCGGCACTTTTTTTGCACACAATGGGCTAAATGGCCAGGTCACAAGGACCCCGAAAGCTCAGAGAAAGTTGGGGGAGAGGACCCACTGGAACAGCTGTTGGGACACAGATGGTAGCCTCCCGTCAAGACCATCCAGAGGTCTTTAACGTGCACATGGTATGGCTCTCCCACACACAGGGCCACGGCTTAAGGTCCCATTCAATTGACGGTGGCCTTTGGAAGCTCATGTGTCCTCTACTGACCGTGGGCAGGGCGGGGAGTTTTGCGGAGATAAATCTGCTGGAACTCGAACCTGGGAACTGTAAATTGCGAGCTTGAAACGCTACCGACTGAGCTACCCCTGCCCCTACATTGTAAGGAGTAGAGTTAATTTTTAAGAGGTAGGTTGTTGTTTTTTCTACTTAAAATTTTTAGTAGTCGCGGTACTAAAAAGCGGTTTGGTATTACTACCTTTTTGTGGTTTAGTATCACCACAAAAACAGAAATATGTTTTAAACATCTTAAACACTAGTCAGATTATTTATTTCCAATTGTTTGCAGCTGATGATAATCAAATGTAAATAAAAACTTAGTAACCCTCCAAAAAAATCCTAAATTAAAAGTAACCCCGATGTGAAAAAAACTTGTGGTCTGGATTTAAACAATTTTGATATTTATTTCTATTATTATTACTGGTGTACTTTTACACTACTTTTTATACCAATATTTATTTGTAAATATATTTTATTTAGAAAAAAAAACTATTGGCATTTATTAGCTTTATGATAGTTGCTAATAAATGTGAATAATTTTTCAACTAATAAGGTACATTTGTATAAAGATTAAAATAAAACCACACCACTAATAATAACAGAAAACAAAATTGTCCTAGATAATATAAATACTCGCTATGACGTCATAACTTGGTCCACTGGCCTTCTGTCTTTGGAGGTTGGTGGCGCATTTAATCATTCTTTTATTACTGTTATATCTCTGTTAGCACGCAAACGTTACAAATGTTATTTTCAACTTCAGTGTCCTTAAGCAATCTCTAATTTACCTTCGTGTCTGAACTACAGGATGCTTGTCACATAAATTAAAATCATTGTACATCATTAACTTCTTACTCTAACTGACGCTGGGTTCTGTTTACGTGCATCGCAACGCATTCGACTTCGTTCTGGTGTGCAAACTATCAAAATGAGCTCATAAGTTATCTGGGAGTGAACAAGGTGGTTTCTAAAACAGGAAGTAATTAAAATTTTACAGACGCCTTCATTAAAGCAGAATTCACACTTTTATATTCCTTTCTAAATACAATTAAGCAATGTAATTAAAATCTCGTTCCATTTTCGCTTTCCTAATAAACTGGATGCAGAATTACGGCATTTAAGAGATTTACTGTTCTCACGCGGAGATTTCTGTTTATCACCAGAGCACAATTTAAAATATTAGTGCATCTTCTATGTCTGTATCTAAAAGATGTCATGTTTAAGTACTGTGAAATTAGTGAGAATGTTCATTATTTAACAAAAGTATTCCCATATTATGGAATGTGGTATCGCGCCAGATTCGCAGTCTGTAGTTCGCAGGTTCGAGTTCCAGCTGGGACAGTGTTGAGATTTATCTCTGAAATATTTTTCTCCCTGCCCTCGGGGACAGCGATGGACTTGGAATGGCCGGCATCCGTCGAATGGCGGCTTTTCTGTGGCCCGAGTGCGGGAGAGTTGGGTTCGGTTTTTACCTCTGAGCGGCACTTTTTTGCACACCATGGGCTAAATGGCCAGGTCAAATGGACCCCGAAGGCTCAGAGAAGGTTGGGGGAGGGGACCCACTGGAACAGCTGTTGGGAGACAGATGGTAGCCTCCTGTCAAGGCCATCCAGCGTGTTCTTTAACGTACACAGTGTATGGCTCTTCCACACAAGGGGCCACGGCTTAACGTCCCATCCAACGGACGGCGGCCTTTCCAAGCCCATCGGTGTCCCCTACTGACCGTGTGCAGGGCGGGGAATTTTGCGGAGATAAATCTCAACTCTGACCCAGCTGGGGCTCGAACCTGGGAACTGCAGATTTCGAGCCTGACGCGCTATCGGCTGAGCTACCCCCGCCCCTCTCTTAATAAGTCACACTATTAAGACTAGAAATAGTTCCAATGTTATCAATATTTTTTTCCTATTTCCCCTATTCCTTTGCTGCTCTTACACCATTCTGTTGTGCTGGGGGGTGGGTCTCAGTCGGTAGAACGCGCCAGGCTCGTAATCTGCAGTTCTCAGGTTCGAGTCCCAGCTGGGTCAGCGTTGAGCTTTATCTCCGAAAAACTCCCCGCTCTGTCCATGGTCAGTAGGGGACACCGATGGGCTACGAAAGACTGCTGTACATCGGATGGGATGTTAAGCCGTGGCCCCGTGTGCGGGAGAGCCATATCCTGTACACGTTAAAGAACAGGCTGGATGGCCTTGACGGGAGGCTACCATCTGTCTCCCAACAGCTGTTCCAGTGGGTCCCCTCCCCCAACCTTCTCTGAGCCTTCGGGGTCCACATGACCTGGCCATT
Source organism: Ryuthela nishihirai (assembly GCA_038380435.1). Taxonomy (NCBI): domain Eukaryota; kingdom Metazoa; phylum Arthropoda; class Arachnida; order Araneae; family Heptathelidae; genus Ryuthela; species Ryuthela nishihirai. The sequence goes on from JAWZYU010000022.1 coordinate 48,627,353, forward strand.
TAGACCATGGTGTGCAAAAAAGTGCCGCTCAGAGATAAAACATCCCAACCCAACCCACAACGTTCTCTGAGCATTCGGGATCCATGTGACCTGGCCATTTAGCCCATGGTGTACAAAAAAAGTGTCGCTCAGAGGTAAAACAACCCAACGTTAAAGAACACACTGGATGGCCTTGACGGGAAGCTACCATCTGTCTCCCAACAGCTGTTCCAATGGGTCCCCTCCCCCAACCTTCTCTGAGCCTTCGGGGTCAATGTGACCTGGCCATTCAGCCCATGGTGTAAAAAAAAGTGCCGCTCAGAGGTAAAACAACCCAACGTTAAAGAACACGCTGGATGGCTTGACGGGAAGCTACCTTCTGTCTTCCAACAGCTGTTCCAGTGGGTCCCCTCCCCCAACCTTCTCTGAGCCTTCGGGGTCCATGTGACCTAGCCATTCAGCCCATGGTGTAAAAAAAAGTGCCGCTCAGAGGTAAAACCACCCAACTGGAGAGGTAAAACAACCCATTACTGTTTCTATTATATTGTGTCCAAAACACGCTGGATGGCCTTGACGGGAAGCTACCATCTGTCTCCCAACATCTGTTCCAGTGGGTCCCCTCCCCCAACCTTCTCTGAGCCTTCGGGGTCCATGTGACCTGGCCATTTAGCCCATGGTGTACAAAAAAGTGCCGCTCAGAGGTAAAACAACCCAACCTGCACATGGAACCACGTCCCATCCGACAGACGGCTGCCATTCCAAGCCCAACAGCATCCCCTTTGTCACTCAGGGCAGGCTGGAGTTTAGCAGAGATAAATCTGAACGCCCTTCTTACTTAAAGAGTGAACCAAAAACGCAAAATCCATTTTTTATTTGAAAACAAAACTAACATTACTTTTTGAAGTAACAGAACCAGGCTTTAGTTCGATTAAACTCTGGTACCAAAAAATATAATTAAAAATAAAGACCAGGAGTGAAAAAAACAGCACAGACCTATCATCTTTTTCTAGAAAATGAAGATTTTAATACTTCCATGTGCATAGTACTATTATTAGAGAGAAAAAAAACTCTTGTTTTTTTTTATTTTACATCACAGAACTCAATTTGACTGCCAACAATTTCCTTCAAGCATTTCATCTCTTTAGAACTGCAACATTACTGTTTCTATTATATTGTGTCTTCCTAGAGGGGAAAAAGAATTAGAAAGAAGGAAAAAAAAACTTTTCAAACGACTTAAAAAACGGTTATTTGGACGAACAGCAAATATCGGCCGCACCTATTACACTCGGTGGTAGGCTCCAAGCACGCTAGCGAGAGCAGACACCCATTTCCTGCAGAATACTCAGACTACACGCCGGGTATCTGAGCACGCTCTTAGGGCATACACCTTTGCAGAAAGCCGACAGCATGGAGCAGCCTTTCATTTCGAAATTACGTCTCTGTAGGCAAGCGACGACGGGGAGACATCTCCACAGATGGACTTCCGTTAATCATGCGATGTTGTGAGACACAAGAGAGAGGGGGAAATCAATAACAGAGACCTTAAAACGCACCGTTATGTCGTGCAGCGGTTCTACTGTTGCCACAACGCTACACTAAAAGAAATAGAAATTTGCCTCCAGTTAAATATTTTTTTTAGGCGGGTGAGAAAGGTGCACATATTATTTAGTTGGAACTGTGTGAAAAGTTCACTTGAGGTTTGATTTCAGATAGATATATGTATTGATTTCTGCTTTTTCGCCGGAAACAGGTTTCAGAAACACATGAAAATCAGCCACTTTCTTAGATTGAAAGTTGGTGTACTACTTGCTGAATGGGATGGGTTGTTTCACCTCTGAGCGGCACTTTTTTGCACACCATGGGCTAAATGGCCAGGTCACATGGACCCCGAAGGCTCAGAGAAGGATGGGGGAGGGGACCCACTGGAACGGCTGTTGGGAGACAGATGTTAGTCTCCCGTCAAGGCCATCCAGCGTGTTCTTTAACGTGCACAGGGTATGACTCTCCCACACACGGCGCCACGGCTTAACGTCCTATCAGACGGACGGTGGCCTTTACAAGTACATCGATGTCCCCTATTGACTGTGGGCAGGGCGGGGAATTTTGGAGATAAATCTCAACGCTGACCCAGCTGGGACTCGAACCTGGGAACTACAGATTACGAGCCTGGCGCGCTACCGACTGAGCCACCCCCGCCCCCACTTGCTGAATGAAATGGAAGCAGTGACTGGATTGGATTGTTTTACCTCTGAGCGGCACTTTTTTGCACACCATGGGCTAAATGGCCAGGTCACATGGACCCCGAAGGCTCAGAGAAGGTTGGGGGAGGGGACCCACTGGAACAGCTGTTGGGAGACAGATGGTAGTCTCCCGTCAAGACCATCCAGCGTGTTCTTTAACGTGCACAGGGTATGGCTCTCCCGCAAACGGGGCCACGGCTTAACGTCCCATCCGACGGACGGCGGCCATGGAAGCAGGGAAAAGGACTTGTCTTGCAGAAAAATGCGACAAAACATCTGCATATATGCCTTTGTAAAATGAAGAAACTGTTTTCGACGTATTATACAGATTTAAAACGTCCATTCTGCGAAATTTTAGCTATTTGAAACCTATTGTAATAATGTTTTTCACAGTAAAAATATACTGCTCACAAAAATTAGGGGATATTTTTATCGCTTCATATTCATTTTGAAATACCACCTAATTTTTGTGAGCAATATACATATTTCAAAGTTAGTGACAACAGAGTCTGTTAACATTGTCATTTGGGTATTAAAACGGACATGCTCTTCACATGGAATATGAAATATGCATTTCTTATATAAATATTAACCAATAAATAACAAACCTTAAACTGAAGTGATATGCATAATTATAACGATAAGTGAGAAATCTTACAAATGTTCCTTGCAAGATATTAAATACCTATTTCAGTACTCTCTCACACTTATAACCAAATTTCAAAATGACGGAAAGAATTACCAAAAACATGCACATTATTCGAAAGACCCTGAAGGCTCAAAGTAGGTTGGGGGAGGAGACTCAGTGGAACAGCTGTTGGGAGACTGATAGTAGCCTCCCGTCAACGCCATCCAGTGTGTTCTTTAACATCCAGCGTGTTCTTTAACGTGCACAGGGTATGGCCCTCCCACACACGGAACCACGGCTTAACGTCACATAAGACGGACGGCAGCTTCTCCAAGCCCATCGGTGTTCCCTACTGACCGTAGGCAAGGCGGGGAATTTTGTGGAGGTAAATTTCAACGCTGACCCAGCTGGTACTCGAACCTCGGAACTGCAGATTACGAGCCTGGCGCGTTTTTGTTTGGTACACCTGATATTTGTCTTTTCGTTTTCTTTAAAGAAATATACATCTTGGTTTTATGTTTTACATTTTACTGTTGGAAGTATTTATTTTTATTGTAAAAAAAAACATTTTTAAGCTAATTTTCAATAAGTTCCTTTTTATGCGTTTAATTTCGGATATCCTTAGTTGTATTAGGGTATGACGTATGCACGATTCCTTATTTTCAACTGCACATATTAATGAACGTCTCGACATAAATTTGTCTTGAAACATTGATTTCAATTCCCCGCCCTGCCTCTGTCAGTAGGGGACACCGATGGGATTGGAAAGTCAGCCGTCCATCAGATGAGACATAAAGACGTGGCCAAGTGTGAGGAAGAGCCATACCCTGTGCACATTAAACAAGCGGGATGACCTTGACGAGAGGCTACCATCTGACTCGCAACAGCTGTCCAATTATCATATCTGCATATTTTATTCAAAAAAACAAGTGCCGCTCAGAGGTAAAACAGCCCATTTTTTTGCCCCTGCTGTAAACAAATCCACTCCCCCCCCCCCCCCCCCGAAAAAATGTTGCCAGTGTCCACGATTGGAAAATAAAGATCATAATCTACATTTAAAATTCGATTTTCAATAATATTCCTTCAGCTATCCAGTGTCAACCGCAAATTATGACGATCAACAGAGTCGAAAGCCTTTTTGAAATCAACAAAGCTAGCAACCAAAGGTTTCTGAAACTCTTAAACATTTCTCAAGAATCTGCCTAAGTGAAAATATCTGATCTACACATCCCCTACCACTTCTGAATCCACATTGCTCATCACGCCGCAATTGCTGGTCAACCAGATTCTTAATTCTATTCAACACAATCATGGAAAGAACTTTACCTGGAACGGAGAGTAGGCTGATACCCCTATAGTTATCACAAGAACTGCGATCACCTTTTTTGAAAATAGGGATAATAATAGTTCTGGTAAAATCTTTAGGAACCATGCCTTTATCATAAAAGTTATTCAAAATTTCAGTCATCCAAATGGTAACTGAAACATTCCCAGCTCTAAGCATTTCCGTAGTAATTTCATCCACCCCTGGGGATTTATGAAGTTTAAGTTTAGAAATAGCCAAACTAACTTCAGATTGTGTTATAGGGTCAACATTAAAGCCACCAATGCATCTATCATCATTGCAAACAATGGGAGTAGAACTAACCACATTGTTTAGAACATCACTGAAATGCTCAGCCCACCTAGCCATGACAGAATCCTCACCTTCTATAACCTTGCCTTGTTTATCCTTCAATCCCTGCATACCTGTTCGTTTTCTACCACACAAAACATTAACTATCTGGTACAGCTCTCTGCTGTTGTGCTGCCTAACTGCTTCCTCAGCTTTGTCAGCCAAGCTATCAAGCCAAAGATTCTTATCAGTAGCTAACTGATCCTTTACACGTTTATTAAGCTCTCTGTAATCTTTTCTATTAGGACTAGTAGAGTACTGATTAAGGACATTCCCGCAGTTCCTTCTTTCTGAAATAAGCTCAAGTGCCTTATCACTTAAATAATTCTGCTTCCTCTGCTCCTTTTTCCCTAAAAGAGTACTGTTAGTTTCCAAAAAAGCCTGTTTAAAATGGCCCCATTCTTCCTCAACTTCAGTATTAAGCAAACCATGACTGTCATAATGACTAAGTAACCTATCATGGTAAGGTTTAGCATAATGTCGGAAAACAAATCGTACTGAATATATATTACATCGCCAAAAGTGCTTGGATACAACCATGGAGGGGGGGGGAGCTCATTCGGTAGCGCGCCAGGCTCGTAATCTGTAGTTCTCAGGTTCGAGTCCCAGCTGGGTCAGCATTGAGATTTATTTCCGCAAAATTCCCCGCCCTGCCCACGGTCAGTAGGGGACACCGATGGGCTTGGAAAGGCCACCGTCCGTCGGATGGGACGTTAAGCCGTGGTCCCGTGTGTGGGAGAGTCATACCCTGTGCACGTTAAAGAACACGCTGGATGGCATTGACAGGAGGCTACCATCTGTCTCCCAACAGCTGTTCCAGTGGGTCCCCTCCTCCAACCTTCTCTGAGCCTTCGGGGTCCATGTGACCTGGCCATTTAGCCCATGGTGTGCAAAAAAGTGCCGCTCACAGGTGAAACAAACCAACCCAACCACCATGGAAAGCCACATTCAAAGCTTCCTAACGTTGAAAATTAACTTTCTACAGAAAAATCTCTCTCAATATATTGTATATCTCGTCTTTCCAAAATCTCGATTTTCAACAATTTTTGCTTAATATTTAGTTATCGAAGCTGAAACGTTCAACAACAGAAGCAAACCGAATCATTACACGAAATTCCCAAAATTGTTTCAGTAAATGACTTGTCATAACAGGGTTGGGTTGTTTTACCTCTGAGCGGCACTTTTTTGCACACCATGGGCTAAATGGCCAGGTCATATGGACCCCGAAGGCTCAGAGAAGGTTGGGGGAGGGGACCCACTGGAACAGCTGTTGGGAGACAGATGGTAGCCTCCCGTCAAGGCCATCCAGCGTGTTCTTTAACGTGCACAGGGTATGGCTCTCCAGCACACGGGGCCACGGCTTAACGTCCCATCCGACGGACGGCGGCCTTTCCAAGCCCATCGGTGTCCCCTACTGATCGTGGGCAGGGCGGGGAATTTTGCGGAGATAAATCTCAACGCCGACCCAGCTGGGACTCGAACCTGGGAACTACAGATTACGAGCCTGGCGCGCTACCGACTGAGCAACCCCCGCCCCGACTTGTCATAACAGAATTTTTTTTTGCCTTGTTTTTTAGATATATTTTTATTAATTGCAGTGTTTGCCATTGAACGTTACAGCAACAATAATTCTTTAAATATTAAGTAAATATTGTTGAAAGTTAGAATTTAAGTGATATTTGAGTAAGATTTATTTCCAGTGACACTTTGGACAAAAAAAATGTCCATCCACCAAAGGGGCGGAGGTGGCTCCGTCGGTAAGCAAGCCATGCCCGTAATCTGCAGTTCTCAGGTTCAAGTTCCACCTAGGCCAGCGTTGAGATTTATCTCAGCAAAACTCTCCACCCTACCCTCGGTCAGAAGGGCACACCTATGACCTTGGTAAGACCGCGATTTGTCGGATCGGACGTAAAGCCATGGCCTTGTGCATGTTAAAGAAACTGTCGCAAGGACTTGATGGGGAGGCTGCCATCTGTCTCCCACCAGCTGTCCAGTGGATCCCCTCCTCCGAACAGTCTCCAGCCTTTGTGATCTGGCCATTTAGCTCACTGTGTGCAAAGTACCACTCAGAGGTAAAATAACCAAACCCCTCCACACCCACTGAACAACCAATAAAGGGTACCCAATGGAGTGGACTGCATTCCCTCTGGATCTCAACCTAGTTGAAGATCTAGGTAATGCCCTGAAGAGACATATTGATGTCCTTCAGCACCTCCCCAATTCCTCAATGGCCTCAGGACTGCTAGTTTTGCTCAGTAGCCTTTGTTGACCACCCCTTCTCTGGATTTTATTATTGAACAGATGAATCAACATTGTTAGGGATGAATTAATATTAGAGGTGAGGGTAATCCCATACTAACGTTTTGTATTCAACACCACCCTTTTTCATGTACTTTCTTTTATTCTTTCTTTAGGATATAGTAGCCGTCACGTGGCCGAGTGGTTAGCATGCTTGGCTATTGATCTAAGGGACCTGGGTTCGAGCCCCGGGTAAGGCATGGATGTATGTGTCGTTTATTCTGCCGAGGTCCTGCCATCCTCTCAGACCTTCTACTCTGGCATATAAACTGACAGGCCCCTGTCAGACCTCTGTGGCAAGCAGCTGCTTGAGGGGGTATTTATTTTTTATTAGGATATAGCATTTGGACCAAATTTTCATAATTTATCACATTATCTTCCAGCAAAATTTGATTAAATTTGTCGAAATATATTTTAAGCTTTACCCATTTTATTAAGCTGTGCTTAACTTCTAATGAGCAGTATACATCCAAATCTTGATTTTTTTAATGATATTCGTTAAACATTTAAAGCAATGTGGGACGATGAATATAACTAACAGCAATATTGCTAGTCATAAAAATTAACCTTAATAATTAATTAAAACAAATAAGCAAATAAATTGTTTACTAAGATAAATGTAATTCTAGAAGTTTGCATGATAATTCTCCAGTTTTCATCAATTTCTGATAAGAAAAAAGATAGAGAATTAGAAAAAGCAGAGAGAGTTAAAAAAGAAGTTATATTTCGGCAAGATCTTCAATGATATTTTTCCATAAACTTTATTTCAAAACCTGATCTTTAGATGTGTTTTCCACTCACATAGCATAGAACTGTCCTAATATATGTTGAACAGTAGTGTACATTTCTACAAAAGCAGAAATAATTTTTTTTTCTGAAAAAATATATTAGAACTAACTACAGCCTGCCAAACATTTGGAAGGAAATATATTTTTACACTTTCCAACTTTAACAATTTCCAGGAAGTTTGGTGTGAAACATATTTCTTCATTCATAACTTTCACAAGAACCAAGGTTATGCCCACCATTACCAGACTCCTGACATTCACAAAGAGATTAATCCCATCCCGTATCAGGCCGGGAACCGATATTTTTACCCAATAAATGGAATTTGAGTACAGAATTTAGGACCAATCAATCATCTGTGGGTTGGGTTGTTTTACCTCTGAGCGGCACTTTTTTTGCACAACATGGGCTAAATGGCCAGGTCACATGGACCCCGAAGGCTCAGAGAACGTTGGGGGAGGGGACCCACTGGAACAGCTGTTGGGAGACAGATGGTAGCCTCCCGTCAAGGCCATCCAGCGTGTTCTTTAACGTGCACAGGGTATGGCTTAACGTCCCATCCGACGGACGGCGGCCTTTCCAAGCCCATCGGTGTCCCCTACTGACCGTGGGCAGGGCGGGGAATTTTGCAGAGATAAATCTCAACGCTGACCCAGCTGGGACTCGAACCTGGGAACTACAGATTACGAGCCTGGCATGCTACCGACTGAGCCACCCCCGCCCCCAATCATCTGTGGAATTGCAGGGTGGCGAAATCTGTGGATAAAACTCTCTCAATAGTTTGCACAGTTTATTTACGCCAGAGCATGCGCTGATGTCTGAACACCATAGAAGAAACAAATGCATTTCTCTATTGGTATCCGCAATGGTCACTTGCCCCACTCTTCGTGCCTTATTTATTATGATGATATAAAATTGATGTTGCTTAAATAATTACAGCCTGATTATACTGCAAAAGTTTTATTTACAGTAATAACTTATTTCAGTAGATCTGATTCACTACCAATCATCAGCATCTTGATCTTGTAATGATGCAAAAAGGACATCTCTGGCCTTTATCCTTGGGTCGCTCTCTAAATCAGTCTTAACTGCTCCAACCTCAGCCAGCATCCATTCCAGTTCTGTAACGAAAACATCATTAAAAAAAATTTGTTGAAATTCATTGTTGCTTTTTTCCAACCATAAATAATTTAACTCATAGCACAGAAAATTCACACTAATTGTTGGTTAGAAGGAGCATTCAAATTCATTGGCAGAATTAAACTATGAATGCACAGGATTTGGATGTTTGGAAAATAAAGCATTATTATTCTTGATATTTCATCAAGAAAGCATTATTATTTTTGATATTTCATCAAGAATAATAATGCTTTATTTTCCAATTTATCTTACATGGCAAGAATCGACAACGTGAGGCCACAAATATTGAGTATAGCTAGAAATAGAAAACAAAATGTCCAATACAGCTTAACATAGCAGCAAAAAAGATTAAAAGTTTTAATGTGATTCTGAAAGAGGATGTTTCTCTTTGATATGGGGGAGGGGGTGGCTCAGTCGGTAGCACACCAGGCTCGCAATCTGTAGTTCCCAGGTTCGAGTCCCAGCTGGGTCAGCGTTGATATTTATCTCCGCAAAATTCCCCGCCCTGCCCACGGTCAGTAGGGACACCAATGGGCTTGGAAAGGCCGCCGTCCATCGGATGGGATGTTAAGCCGTTGGCCGTGGTGTGCGGGAGATCCATACCCTGTGCACGTTAAAGAACACGCTGGATGGCCTTGACAGGAGGCTACCATCTGTCTCCCAACAGTTGTCCCAGTGGGTCCCCTCCCCCAACCTTCTCTGAGCCTTCGGGGTTCGTGTGACCTGGCCATTTAGTCCATGGTATGCAAAAAAGTGCCGCTCAGAGGTAAAACAACCCAACCCAACAACAACAACTCTTTGATATGTAATATAATTCTACATGTAAAACAGAAATGAAATAAATCAAATTATCTGAGTGTCAGATTGAAAGTTTTATGATTGTAGAGAAGAAACTGGGAATATGGAAAAATAACAGTTTACGAAGTTCCACATTAGCCAATATTTTTCTTTATAATACTACGACAGTTCAAAAGATTTATTTAAAAATATTAAATTCAAAATATCTATTTATTAACAAAGTGATAGCATTCTTAGATACTTATAGATATGCTGTTAATAAAAACCGTCTTCTCTCATGACCAACTAATATTTTACTTTACATGAAGAATGTAATCATATTTTGGCTATATCTAGCAAATCTTGTAAATCAGCGTTATATGAACTTTTTGGAGCTTTGTTCCCCCTTATTTAATACATTACTTGATTAGCAGACTGGACAATTTTATATCACAACTAGTAAGAATTGATAAGGTTGGGTTGGGTTGTTTTACCTCTGAGCGGCACTTTTTTGCACACCATGGGCTAAATGGCCAGGTCACATAGACCCCGAAGGCACAGAGAAGGTTGGGGAGGGGACCCACTGGAACCCCTGTTGGAGACAGATGGTAGCCTCCCGTCAAGGCCATCCAGCATGTTCTTTTACGTGCACAGGGTATGGCTCTCCCGCACACGGGGCCACGGCTTAACGTCCCATCCGACGGACGGTGGCCTTTCCAAGCCCATGGACAAGGCAGGGAATTTTGCGGAGATAAATCTCAACACTGACCCAGCTGGTACTCGAACCTGGGAACTACAGATTACGAGCCTGACGCACTACCGACTGAGCACCCCCGCCCCTAATATACTCGGTGTTCCTATAAGTTGTATGTAGATATGTACTGTACTTTGTACTTATAATAAATAATTTATTATTATAAAATTTAGAAGTGCATATAAAACACACTTTTTTTTTTGTCCCCGTACAATTTTGAAACCCGGCCGCGCAAAAGTTCACACCGGCCCTGATATGTACCAACTAGTTATTCTGTGCCACTAACACACGGCCTGGACAGCCGTTGAACAAAAAGAGAAAAGAAAGATGTATAAAAATTATATAAAATATGTATAAAAATTTAAGTGATTTGCTTTGTTCACACTTTAATTAAAATCATTTTAAAGTTGGGTTGTTTTACCTCTGAGCGGCACTTTTTTGCACATCATGGGCTAAATGGCCAGGTCACATGGACTCCGAAGGCTCAGAGAAGGTTGGGGGAGGGGACCCACTGGAACAGCTGTTGGGAGACAGATGGTAGCCTCCCGTCAAGGCCATCCAGCATGTTCTTTAACGTGCACAGGGTATGGCTCTCCCGCACACGGGGCCACGGCTTAACATCATATCCGACGGACGGCGGCCTTTCCAAGCCCATTGGTGTCCCCTACTGACCGTGGGCAGGGCGGGGAATTTTGCGGAGATAAATCTCAACGCTGACCCAGCTGGGACTCGAACGTGGGAACTACAGATTACGAGCCTGGCGCGCTACCGACTGAGCCACCCCCGCCCCAAGAACAATCTGAACTCTCTTAGGAATACAAGTTATTATATTGTAGTTCTGCAAGTCAATAACTAATTAGACTGAGATACATTTTTTTGATACATTTTTTTAATGAAATAAGACTGGTCTTGTTTGCTTAAGTAAATGTGTGATCTACAGACCTGTAAATTCTCATCCATTTTCAGAGATTTTCTACACATATTTATCATATATTTTTCTATAACAAAACTCTCATTATGTTAGTGCCTGAAATTATTGCAGAGAGTGTAAAAAGAGCAAAAAATTCCCTTGGCAATAGACAATCAGCAAGCAACCAGATCTAGGTGAGGCATCAGCCTCACCCTGTTCTCTCCAAGATCCACCAGCAGCTCCATCGGGGCGGGGGTGGCTCAGTCGGTAGCGCACCAGGCTCGTAATCTGTAGTTCCCAGGTTCGAGTCCCAGCTGGGTCACCGTTGAGATTTATCTCCGCAAAAATTCCCTGCCCTGCCCACGGTCAGTAGGAGACACCGATGGGCTTGGAAAGGCCGCCGTCCGTCGGATGGGACGTTAAACCGTGGCCCCGTGTGCGGGAGAGCCATACCCTGTGCACGTTAAAGAACACGCTGGATGGCCTTGACGGGAGGTTACCATCTGTCTCCCAACAGCTGTTCCAGTGGGTCCCCTCCCCCAACCTTCTCTGAGCCTTCGGGGTCCATGTGACCTGGCCATTTAGCCATAAGTGCCGCTCAGAGGTAAAACAACCCAAAACAACCAGCTCCATCATCTGGCAGCCACAGCAACCATTCTCTTCTATTGGGTACCCGGTCACATTGGGATAAATGCAATGACTTGGCAGATACTGCTGCCAAGTTGACTATGCCCCTGTCAGACTCTCTGCTGCCAGTTCCATACGTAGACTTCCAGCAGTGTTTTTCCATCGTGCAGCCATTTTTCCATCAGCATTGTTTTCCATGTTCCAGGCATGGTGACAGAGATCTTAGTCTGAACAGATTTCAAACAAAATCTTGATGATCAAACCCAATGTCAAACTATAGCAGTCATGTTTTGGCAGGAATCGTAAGGAGGAAATTGTATTTGCTTGGTTCCACTTAAGTAATTTGTTTATTACTCATTTGTTTCTTCTTCAGGTGGATGATGAACCGAAGAGCAAGTTTTGTGACACCATTTTAACCATCTGGCATATTTTAATCAAATGTATTGCTTTTAGTCTCAACAGATTTTTACTTTTTAACTTTCACAATTTTACATCTGAATCCCTTACACTTGAACATCTTTTATCTAACTGTTTTTTAGAACCTGTGTTTTTTAGAATCCTTCTTACGCTTTACATGGTATTTTAACCAGATCTAATTTTATTGCCTTTTAATATTTATTCGTTTTACCTGTCCTGGGTCTTTTGCATCTGGATTGGTTTAATTTTCCTGTATATATTTTTGTTGAATTTACATCAGTTCTTTGCTCTATACCGTTTTACAATTTTACTGTTTTTAACTTTTGGTTGAAGAGTTGTGACTTTTATCATTTAACTTTTACCATTTATCCTGTGTTTAGTGCATATAGCCTTAGTTGCTCTTGCACCATAACACCCCCAAACAACCAAAAAACCAGCAACAACCAGATACCAGTGATAACTGCTGGAAGTGTGAACAGAACAAGTGGACCACCTAAACATAAAATTACTGCCAGAGTGATACTTATGATTATTTGTTTGCCTTTATTCTTTTGCTATTGGGTTGGGTTGTTTTACCTCTGAGCGGCACTTTTTTGCACACCATGGGCTAAATGGCCAGGTCACATGGACCCCAAAGACTCAGAGAAGGTTGGGGGAGGGGACCCACTGGAACAGCTGTTGGGAGACAGATGGTAACCTCCCATCAAGGCCATCCAGCGTGTTCTTTAACATGCACAGGGTATGGCTCTCCCGCACACAGGGCCATGGCTTAACGTCCCATCCGACAGACAGCAGCCTTTCCAAGCCCATTGGTGTCCCCTACTGACCGTGGGCAGGGCGGGGAATTTTTGCGGAGATAAATCTCAATGCTGACCCAACTGGGACTTGAACCTGGGAACTACAGATTACGAGACTGGGAACTGGAACTACAGATTACGAGCCTGGCGCGCTACCGACTGAGCCACCCCCGTCCCTTTTGCTATTGATGATTCTGGTGAAAACTGAACAGTAAAACTTTCAATTGCACAGGTAGCAACAATTGCTAAAAGAAGGGCATTGTTATATATTTATATACCTTGGAAATGTGTAGCACTGTGTTATACATTTGAGTTCTCCCATTATATATATTTTATACATGCTGCCTATTTTAAACCTTATTGCAGTTACCTTGATTACTGATCAAAGAGGCCCAGATTCAAGCCCTCCCAAAAAAGGTATGGATGTTTTCTTTTTGAGTTTTTTTCCTAATCAGATCTCACCTTCTTCACTGACCCTATTTATGGTGTATTATATTAACAATCTCCTGTGAGACTTCTGTGATAAGCAGCCTTTTCAGAGAAAATTTTTTTACAGTATACAGTGATTATCAAGTGTACAGTAGTGGCTGCAGTCAGTCACCAATCACAGGAAAGGTACCAGAAAAAAAAAATTTACAATACATAAACTAAAAAACACTTAAAGAAAAATCTACTTTTCTATTTAAAAAATAAAAAGTAAAACAGTGTCATTTAGGTAATCATCTATTACTTTGTATTATTTCAGGGGTAGCGAGCACCCGAATAAGAGTTTTTAAGAATTGATATGAGAAACCAGCTTTGCAATCCTACTTTCCTTTAAAGTTAAAAGGAGCTGATTAAGAATTTTCATCATTGAAATTGCATTTTATTTTTTTATTTTTAGGAAAAATACAATAACTTTTTTTAAATTTACATATTATATTTTTCATTTTTAGGGGTAACTTGTAATGTTTCACCGTCCTTTTCATCAATTTAGCAATTAGTCTTTTTGTACCTCAATGTGGCTACTGATCTAAGGGACCTGGGTTTGATCCCCGGATAAGGCATGGACGTTTGTGTTGTCTTTCAGCTGAGGTCCTGCCATCCTCACAGACCTTCTACTATGGCATATAAACTGACAGGCTCCTGTAAGACCTCTGTGGCAAGCAGCTGCTTGAGGGGGGTTTTTTGTGCTATCCAAGGTTCACAGTTGAAATGACTCACCAACACTCAAAATTTTTAAAAAAATTATTTAAAATATCAAACTCTCTTAATTATAAATATAGAATAACCTTCACTAGTGAGACTTAAATTCTTACAATGAATATGTTTAAAAGGCTTTGATAACTTATCTAGTTATCTACTCACTTCAGCTCAGTACACTTCAAATAGAAGCAAATAGTAGTGCACTCAATAACATTCAAGAACATTGCATACTACAACACCAGCCCTAGACAGATTGAGTTCTCAACCATCAACTTGGAGCTGTTGAATATCAACTCTAACTGTGAACATTCACTGTGCAAGCTTAAAAAATAGTCAGATGATGTATGATAATTTGATTAGCATAATATGCCATGCACTTCAGGCAGTCACATGCCAGAGAGAGAGTTCTTACATCAGGTAGTTATTGTGGTATGTAATATGGGTTGGGTTGTTTTACCTCTGAGTGGCACTTTTTTGCACACCATGGGCTAAATGGCCAGGTCACATGGACCCCGAAGGCTGAGAGAAGGTTGGGGGAGGGGACCCACTGGAACAGCTGTTGGGAGACAGATGGTAGCCTCCCGTCAAGGCCATCCAGCGTGTTCTTTAACGTGCACAGTGTATGGCTCTCCCACACAGGGCCACGGCTTAACGTCCCATCCGACGGACGGCGGCCTTTCCAAGCCCATCGGTGTCCCCTACTGACCGTGGGCAGGGCGGGGAATTTTGCGGAGATAAATCTCAACGCTGACCCAGCGGGGACTCGAACCTGGGAACTACAGATTATGAGCCTGGCGCGCTACCGACTAAGCCACCCCCACCCCCAGGTATGTAATATGGCAGAAGGTGTGTCACATGAGAACAGCATATAGCACTTATGATAAAGTTAAGCATAAGTGCTGTATTATAAGCATAAGTGCTTATTAAGCATGAGCAGAAATTAAAAAGAAACCTGTTACTTTAACATAAAACATCAATACAGATCTCACAAATATTTGCAGGGGACTTTGCCACTAAAATCACCTATCTCTAGTTACTCTATGTCGTAAGCTTTCATTTGACATATAACTATAATGATCAACGTATGTTAAATTTCCCTCCCCTTTTTGATGGGGGATAAAGAAAGAATAATTGAGACTACTCTACGACACTCCTCACATCACATGATTTCAGTTGACACATAATGTTATATTCACCCCTCATGTTCAAAAGATGTTGTGGAACAATCATTTACACATTTCCCCTTTTAAGGGGAAGGAAAGATGGGGGTAAACTTTTTATAACTTATAGCATACCAATGTCACAAACTTTCATATGATGTAAAAACTCATTATGCTTAAGCCCTCATGTTTGATACACTGGAACAATTGTTTAAAATATTTCCCCTTAATAGGGGGGAATATGGAATCTCCCATACCCCCATATGGCTCTCCCATACCCCCATTCCATATACACTCCCTATGTCATTCCATATACACTCCCTATGTCATTCCATATACACTCCCTATGTCATTCCATATACACTCCCTATGTCACTATCTTCCATTTGGTATGTAACAAATTACAATCAGCCATTGCATTGGGAAAATACAGTAACACAACTACTTCAAGAAATCCACAAACTGATGAATGACAAGTGAGAAGTAATAGGATAATAGGAAACAATTCATAAGAATTGTTATCATTAAAGTAAATTTAATTTTGTGGTAATGCAGGATTTTTTACCACTGGTTCAAAGAATCAAGACTGTACCCTATTCACATTTTTGTACTAGTTTTTGAAAATTTAATTAATTTGTTAATTTAATGCCTGATAAAAATTTCTCTCCAAAAGCTTTAGTTTTAATGTTTTGAAAGTTATTAACTTGTCTACTTGCAACTCAAACACCAGTTATTATTACAAAACATGTTCAATATATGGACTAGCTCCTAAAAATACAAAGCTTAAGGTTTGAACTAGAAGTTCCTATGGCTACTTAAGCTATAACAGATAAATAATGCCAGTACATATTTCCTTCAAATCACTGATAGGAATGTGATTTTCAATTGCTACCCACATCTATTATAAGTTGAAAGGATTTACAGTTGAAAGCTCCACCCGGTATTTAAGTTTGCTATTTATGGTTAAAAATTTAGTTTAAATCATGCAAATTTTGGGATGAAATATTTAACAGTGCTAAAATAGAAGTACAGCATCCATGCACAAACTTCCTAATATTGTTATTCAACACAAAATGCAGTCTCATAGTTTAAATTTTCAGCATATTTTCAGATTAGGAATTTTTAACGCTGAATATAACATGGCATTCCCTAAAATGAAAGAGTGTAATATAAAACATAAAAAAATAAATACCCTCAAGCAGCTGCTTGCCACAGAGGTCTGACAGGAGCCTGTCAGTTTATACACCACAGTAGGAGGTCTGAGAGGATGACGGGACCTCAGCAGAAAAATATCACAAATGTCCACGCCTTACCCAGGTCCCTTAGATCAGTAGCAAAGCAAGCTAACCACTAGGCCACAGGAGGTACAATGAATATAAACTGATAAATACAAATTTCCTAAACTAATAACACAGTTTTGATTCAGCAATAACTAATTATTAAAATAAATACATACCATCAATTTTTAAATTCAATCCTCCAAACATTGCAGAACTAATTAACTGTTTTCTGATTTTTCCTTCAAAATATATGAAAATAGCTGGAAGATTTTTATCGGGAAAATTGGCAATGCATGTATCTGAGATGCTTTTCAAAAACTTTGTTGATGGGAACTTTGCTGAAAGCTGATGAAGGTAATTGTTGATCATTGTACACAGAGGAATTCTAATGTGAAAAAAAGTTTCAAATTATTATAAATAATTTTCAACTTTTAAATTAACTCAAACTTTAATTTCAGTCAACTTTGTCTAATTTGGCAAAAACTAAAAGAATTTCATAGAATACATTTGAATGCAATTATTTTTAAATCAATTGAAAAACTGTTAAATTTTATCTAACTTTAATTATTAATTTTTAATAAATGCTAAAATTCTAAGAATTACACTTTTTTTTTAATTGACTCTTTATTCTCTTAATATTACAAAATGATTCCCAGGTTACCCCACAAAGCTACATAGCTTGTCTGCAGGAATGTATATGCATAATTAAGGTAAATAGTGCAATGATCATAATTCTTATTATATTTTAGTTAAATTCTAAATACTACCTACTACAGCAAGTCCTCAGTTAACACAATATATACATTAAAAAAAAGTAGCATGTTAAGCAAACTCATGTTAAACTATATTTTCCATGAAAAATAAACTTAGGAAAATACATGTGTGAGGGAAAGAGAATTATAATACTTTTTCTGCAATGTGTTATACTGAATGCATAAAGTAAATAAAAAAAGTTCTGTCTTTAGCTCTGGAATGCCAATCTGCATTACACCACACATGAAACCTTGGATAAAATTTATGTAGGTATTTTTCTACTTTTGTTAACATATGAAGTACAGATCCACAATTATATATCATAACATAATATGGTCTTAATTCACAATTATATATTTCTGGAAATACAATTTACTCAAAAATCAATTCATAGTGAATGCACAGTATTCCCTGTTAAAGATAGACATCAAACATTAATTAATAGATTCTGAAAAAAATTTATCACCGACATGGTGGGAATCGAACCCGCATCTCTCCAGATTCATGCCAGAGCACGTTACCATTGCACTACGCGTTGGACAATGAAATTTTTCAAGACCTTATAAATCTTCTTCTTTGAGACATGGCTGAGACAGTGCCATCTATACTCAAGGAGATGCAACTTTTTCAGTCATTGCTATTGATTATCAGATGGTAATGACAAGGTCGCTAACACATTAATATATAATTAAAAATCAACCCATAGTGAATGCACAGTATTCCCTGTTAAGATAGACATCAAACATTAATTAACAGATTCTGAAAAAAATTCATCACTGAGGTCTTATTCTGAAAAATTTTATTGTCCAATGCATGGTGCACAATGGTAGCGCGCTCCGGCATGAATCTGGAGAGATGCGGGTTCGATTCCCGCTGTGTCGCCGATGAATATTTTTCAGAATCTACTAATTAATGTTACAATTTACTCATACAGACAGTTTTCTTACATATATACATATATACAGATACTTACATACAGACAGTTTTCAATCATATTGCATTGTAAAATAAATAATTTATCACAGATTGCAATTCTAAAGTTAAATATTTGTATGTTTTAAATTTCTCTAGAATTGCATGCAAAGTTGAAACCTATTTTCCAGAATCAGGTGTAGTGTCATACCTAGGGGGGAGAAGTCAGCCCCCCTGAGCACATTCTCCAAAAGCAGTGCTTTCATTTGGCATATGGCCATTTTATTTTGTATGTGGAGTGGCACCTTTTCCATGTTCTCACTCCCCAGATTTTAGAGATTGACTGTGTCACCAGTCAGGTGTTCAATTCACAAAGATAGCAAACTTTGCATTTGCATATTTGTCCATAAATTTATTTCACTGGGACCCATGACACATTAAATGTCCCCAATACACTCACTGTTTTCAAACCACAATATCACTTCTAATTTCATTTTGAAATAAATAAGATTCCGTTGCTTCTTGCTCACAGAAGCAATTTTTTTACTCACTGAACATTTAGCACTCTTGTTTATAATGAGTAACAATGAAAAATTATTGGGGAAAAGTTTTGCAAGCTATTATCAAGCACACAAAAAAGTGAGAGTAAGGAACTGAAGAGGTTTGGGTTGGTTGCCTGTGAGTGGCACTTGTTTTTGCACACAATGAGCTAAAGGGCCAGGTCACTGACCCCAAGGACTCAGAGAAGGGGGGAGGGTCCCACTGGACAGCTAAGGGACATTAAAAGCCTCCTGTCAAGCCATCCATGTGTTCTTTAACATGCACGAGGCATGGCTTAACACTCTCTTGAACATGGCTTAACATCCATGGAAATAAAACCATCAAAATATTCAAAGATCTACAAAAAAAAAAAAGCATTAAACTAAACTACATCCCAGTTTCTTTCCCCAATTATAATCACATCTTTGTCTTTAATTTGAAAAAGTATCAGATTTTTTCAATGTTTTTTAATGATTTTTAAAATATGCCCATTTTAAGTTTTCTCATATTTTTAATTTTTGGAATTGTTAATATTTAAAGATATTAAAGCACAACATTCTGTGAAAAAAAGATGCCTACATTTACTACCAAATAGTACTCTTTTCCACATGTTGCCAGATTTTGAACTGCAATGTGAACAAGAAATCAAGAAGATTTCATTTTTTAACCTTATTTTGACAATTTTGCAAAAATTTCCTGTTAATGAATGTAACAGAACCAAATAATGATGTGAAATACGATCTCTTAAATAAATAAAAATAAATAAATACCCCCTCAAGCAGCTGCTTGCCACAGAGGTCTGGCAGGAGCCTGTCAGTTTATATGCCATAGTAGAAAGTCTGAGAGGATGGCAGGACCTCAGCAGAAAAACGACACATACATCCATGCCTTACCCGGGGCTCGAACCCAGGTCCCTTAGATCAGTAGCCAAGCATGCTAAATATAAATGAAAAATTTCAAATTTTTTTAATATTAGGAATACATGTTGTTTTTGACCCATTATTTTCGAGTGGACATAATACTCAAAAAAATGTTTTGGGATCAAAAGCTGATGACACTCTGATATTCTTATGAAGAAATATATGGGAGAGAGTGCTCTCCCATATATTTTTTCCAATAAAATCTACAAGGGTCACCTCTCATCCTCTGCATAATTTGAAATGAAATGGCTCCACTATAAAACAAATTTCCCACATTAGAGATGTAGCATACACTACACAAACTTCCTCCTAAGTATAGATTATTATAATTATAAATATATTGCTTTCATTGTAAAAAAAAAGACTTTTCTTCTAATTTTAAAACATACCAAATTTATTCTTTAGTAGCTTTCCTACTGCAAACTGTAAAAATAAAATTGAATGTATGATATAGTAAAAAGAATAATAGGTTAAAACATGAACTCAAGGGTAATTTAGAGACTCATACTCTAACTGGCTGTATAATAAATTAATAGTCCATACTAAACACTAAGGATAGATCCATAAATCTGAGGTCTGAAATGCACCAGGCTCGTAATCTGTAGTTCCCAGGTTCGAGTCCCAGCTGGGTCAGCATTGAGATTTATCTCCGCAAAATTCCCCGCCCTGCCCACGGTCAGTACGGGACACCGATGATGCTTGGAAAGGCCACCGTCCGTCGGATGGGACGTTAAGCAGTGCCCCCGTGTGCGGGAGAGCCATACCCTGTGCACGTTAAAGAACACGCTGGATGGCCTTGATGGGAGGCTACCATCTGTCTCCCAACAGCCGTTCCAGTGGGTCCCCTCCCCCAACCTTCTCTGAGCCTTCGGGGTCCTTGTGACTTGGCCATTTACCCATGGTGTGCAAAAAAGTGCCGCTCAGAGGTAAAACAACCCAACCGAGGTCTGAAAAGTATTAAATTGTAAATATTTCTGTATAAGTATATAAAATATATTCTGTATAAGTTTAAAAAACATAAATAAAATTATATTAAAAGTTTCAACCACTTAATATGACTCCAGTTTTAGAGATTAAAAACTATTTTTTGTAGACAATGAGAAATAACTTTCTTATTAAATATTTGACACCCAGTGATGTTCTTTTGAAGCTAAATAACATTACAGTTTTAATGAATGTGCAAACTCACCCTTGTTTATAGAGATGTAACACAACCCACACTCCATTCCCTGCTTTATTCACTTGAGCAATATAATCATCTGCTGATATTTCTCTCACATCTCCAAACTTTTCCTTCAATGCTGAAGCTTTCATCTCTGCTATCCGTTTTTTCCTAATTTTATGGACACATATTCTGATTGCAATTTTACATTGTTATAAATCACATGGTTCACAAAAAACAGAATACCAATAATGCAAAATGCAATATAGAATTAACAATCTAAAGAAATTAGTTTTTCTACAAATTTCTTAATCTATAAATTGCTTAAATATAACTAAAATAGCCTTATATGGCCACTTCAATTTTACTGATCCACTTATGAGTATTAAGCCCACTCATACTCTACAAATGTAAAAAAACTGAGAATGAATTAAAATAAGAAATGACTTCACAACTTTGAGAGTAAAAATATCAATAAAACGTAAGTTACAAAAACTTCTTGTTTTCAACTTTTTTTTTCACAGTTTATTGCTTATAAATCGTTTTTGTCACATTTTATATTACACCCAGTCCTCAACTAAAATGAATTCTACCAACACAATTATCTTTCATCATACATAAAATTTTTCATCAACATAAAATTCATTTATTATTTCATCAAACATTCATTATTTATTATCAATTCATTATTTATTATTTCATCAACATAAAATTATCTTTCATCATCATCCTCCTCCTCAAGCAGCCAGGGCAACAGAGGTCCAACAAGATTGTGCAATTTAGTTCTCCAAGCATATCTGTCTTGAGCTACATATGCTGCAACTGGCCACTGTAGACCAATTCTAACAAGGTCCTGTTTGACATTGTCTACCCACCACATCCTAGGTCTGCCTCTCTTTCTAAGACCTTTAGGCACACTGTTCATAACCCTATTTGCAAATCTGTAATTATCCATACAGGCAACATGGTCAAATCAATGGAGTCTCTCTCTGCACAATATGTTGCTCAAAGAGATTGACAACTTCTTTGCCTAATCTCATCATTATTTACAAAGTTGAACCACCTAATGCCCAAGATACTGCGTAAGCATCTAGAATCAAAAGCATCAAGTTTAGTGTTATCTCATTTACAATGGATCCATGTTACAGTACCATAACTAACTTTAGAAAGAAAGAAACTATTATACAGTTCAATTTTAGTCTTTAGGTGTATATGCCTATTTCTCTACAGATTTTTAAAAGTTCCAGCAGCAATTGCCATTTGTCTGTTAATTCAGGAGAAATTTAAACTTTTAAAATAACTGCAATGGACATATTTATCAAACTATCTAAGAAAGTTTCTAAAAGGATTTTTGAAATTTTCTACCCTCAATTAATTTTAGAGTATTGGAAAAAATGTTTCAACAGACTTGTGTGATCTGTGAAGGTACTTAAAAATGCCTTCATCAGATTAATAAGTTTGTTAAGAGAGAAGCATAAGTTCCACCGATGGCTTCATTTGATTTAATTAAAATTGAAATGATTTTACTGATTCATCAGAGTATCTGAGAATCACAAGTTATTTAATTTCTTCTGATGATTTAATGAGATACCTACACACACTTTACACTCATCACTAATATGCAAATATTTAAATCATCACTGCTTTGCTATTTAACATTGCTTTAATGTGTATGACACAATCTTAACTTCAATGGATTAAAATTATTGTAATAGATAAAAAAACTTTCCAGGTCACATGACTTTTCATTAAATTATGTGACAGTAACAAGTCTGCTGCAATAATTCTTCAAACGTATATAAATTTATATTTTTTAAACAATAAAATTTTACATGAACAGTATCTATTATATTAATCTGAAACATAAGCATCAGTCATTACCTGTATTCTAAAATAATTCTTTCATCTTCATCATCTTCTAACAAGTCAAGTTCATCCAAAGTTAAATTATCTATTTGTTTCCCTACTGAAAAAATATGAATCCAAGCTTTATACACCAGAAATAAAATATATAACTTTATGTTTCAACTTTCTTTCACAGCAAACAGGTTTATATATAAATAATACTGCCTGGCCAAATTATTATGAACACTTACTTAACACTGTCATGTGTATCATGGTATGGTTACCAAATTTCAAAGTTTTCAATTCTCTGCACATAATTCTCATTGAAATGGGTTTTGAAGTACTGTTGGCAGTCATCTCTCTCAGCTGTTGAACCATAGCTCTTCTATTTTGCCATACAATTCATGCATTGGGTTGTTTTACCTCTGAGCGGCACTTTTTTGCACACCATGGGCTAAATGGCCAGGTCACATGGACCCCAAAGGCTCAGAGAAGGTTGGGGGAGGGGACCCACTGGAACAGCTCTTGGGCGACAGATGGTAGCCTCCCGTCAAGACCATCCAGTGTGTTCTTTAATGTGCACAGGGTATGGCTCTCCCGCACACGGAGGCACGGCTTAATGTCCCATCCGACGGACGGCAGCCTTTCCAAGCCCATCAGTGTCCCCTACTGACCATGGGCAGGGCGAGGAATTTTGCGGAGATAAATCTCAACGCTGACCCAGCTGGGACTCAAACCTAAATACAATTCATGCAAACAAACACCTGTCTCTGTCTATCAGTCTTTTTCCTCCCACATTTACCACAATTAGAAGATGTTTTTTGGGATCACTGCCATTTTCCATTAACTTGGGACATTGTGCCCCATATTTCACTGAGTTCCATCACTTCTGTTATAGGAAACAACTGCCCATCATGCTTCCTTTATGATCTCCCTTTCATAGTAATATCAATCTTTTTACCCATGTCACAATTGACTTTTCTTTCCACCATACCTTTATGGTTTAATAGGATTTCATACTGATGTAGAATACTTATGTCAGTGTGAAATTTTGCATACTTTGGCCTGTTTCATGGTGCTTTGTGCATGATGCAGTATTCATAATAATTTGAAAAGGTAGTGTGTGTACAGCAGCATCTCAAGATACCTGTGGTATTGGAAGGAGTAGTGTAGATGATACAAGTGGGTAATCCAAAAAACCTTTAAATTCAGCTTTGGGTTTTATTTCAGCACTTGCATTCAAATAGGAGTGTGTGTGTGTCTGATGTTCTAGAAAGGGTTGAGTACCATGGTCTCCATCAAAATTTTAAGATTGTAAAAAGATTTAGAAGAGTAAGATTTAACAAATGATTTCCATTAAAATCCAACCAATCATAGAAGTGGAAAAATAAAAAGTGGTTTTATCTCAAACCCAAATTCTGTCAGAGAGAGAGACTTAACTTATAAAAGCAACATAGGATGACCCAGGTAAAGTACGAGATCAAGCACATTCAAATATTCAGGAAATTACATAGGGGAGGGGGTAAACGTGTTTAAAAAAAACAGATATTGAACTCCACCACCAAATTATGCACAAGTTTGAGATGGAAATGAGCAGAATGCAGGGCACTGGCAATGTGGTGATATTGAATCAGCTGCTGATAGGAATAAAAATACAAAAATTACTATTAGTCCTACCTAGTTTAGTGGTTAACCTACCTGACTGCTAGGTCAGTGGGCATATCCTTGTGTATGTGTTTGCATTGTTGTACAAGAAATCACAGCAAGCTAGATAAAGATGAAAGAAAACAAAAACACTTTTGCAATATATTTTTCTCCAATTATTATACTTGTTCTTGGTTAATAGAATTATAATTTTTTGGGATAAAATATATTTAATAATGAATATTTATCAAGCAAAAGTGAAATCCTAACCTTAAAACATTTTATGCATTGATATGACTAATGCATAAACTTCGTGTTGCAGTTTTTCTTTGTTGTTGCTGTTGTTTTTTGTCACATCTTACAGTTACAATTAATTTTATGTGACAGTGCATTTAAAAATGTCTTCAGAGTATGAGATTGGAAAAAATACCAGATTTAATGCTGCTAATGAGTTTCTAAAGCTACGGCGGTTAATTCCATATACAGATATTGAAAATTTACTGTTTTGTTTCATGTTTTCCATATATATATTTAGTTGCAGGACATTTCGATTTAAACAGTGTTCACAACTCGTTTAACTCTAGAACTATCCACATGATCTATAAGGACCTAAAAACATTCACCAATCAATTTTTATACTCATCTGGTTTCAGATTACTTGAAATTTTATTAAGTTGATGCAAAGAAATTCAAAATATCTTAGCTATTCTTCTCTTTCTAGACAGCTAATTGGTTTCTTTTTACATAATACCTTGAAAACATGAGGGATGGGAGGGTGACTTTTTTCTTGACTGATAAACCTTGAAGTCCCTTTTTGAGTCTTGATTATGCCACCAAAACCTAATAATTTCTAAATATGTGATATTTTAAAAAATTTATATATCTGACAATAGCAAATAGTTTCTTCATATTTTGCAATGCTTTCCATTAAGAGTAATATATCTCAAATAATACTAAATGGGAATGTTTGTGAGTCTCTTCTGGACTGCCTTTGGGCTGTCAGAAGTTAAGATCATATTGATTTTATTGCTTATAAATTGTTTTTCTCACATTTTATATTACACTCAGTCCTCAACTAAAATGAATTCTACCAACACAATTTTGGTTCAACACAATTTTCAAAATAGGGATGGTTTTCAACAAGCATGACTGGTCATTTGATTTAACACAATTTCTATACTTCTCTCTAAACAAATTTATCCAAGCAGCTGCTTGCACAGAGGTCTGACAACAGCCTGTCAGTTCAATACACCATAGAAAATATCTGTGAGGAAGGCAAAACCTACAATCATTTATATTATTGTATTGTCATAAAAGAAGAAGTCTCGGATTTTTTCCTTGTCTCACTTATCTGACCTATCCTTGTTCATAATTTTAACACTTCCAAAAAGATTTTTCACATTTGACTATACAATTTAGTGTTAAACCTGAAAAACAGCATAGTATGTTTAAATAAAATGAATTTAAACACAATAAGTGCATTTAAACAGTTATAATAAAAAAATATATTTGTAAACAATAAAGAACCATTAATTGGTTAAAGATATAACTTGTCATGCATAGAGTAGAAAAACTTCTAAACATAGTTAGTCATCTTCATTACTCAACAATTTTTACAACAATTTCCCATTTTTCAATCTCCATTACTCAACAGTCATCTACATATATTGTGTATTTAAAATAAAACTTCCTTTAAACACTTTTTGTTCCCACCTTTATTTTTATTTTTTGTAAAAATGAGTTATTTGTATGAAATATACATAAATAAAAACACAAAACATTAAACAAAGTAGAGTCATAATAACAGAATCAAATTAAAAATATGCAATCAGGTTTAATTTCTGGGATGCATCCCAATTATTTTGATTATTTCTTAGGAAAAATTGGTGTCTGACTAACCTGATATCACTTTATACAGGGTGATTCAAAACTTATCGTTCAAATTTCGTGGGGAGGTAGGGAATACGTCAGGAAACCGATTTCACATAGGAAAGTATGTCTGCAAACATCATCTACATGAACAAAATGGACAAGTAAAGTGAACACAAGGAAACAGTACAGTTAAGTGGTAACGAATGTGACTTTTATTCCAACAAGGTAAAGTACAGGTTCACAGTAGGTTGCGATGATTGCGATGATGATTCGCGTAGATTGCGATGCACGTGTGCAAACACTTGATGCTGCGGTATTCTTCTGTTGTGGTATCAGTCTTCGTAAACTTGCCTAGCTCGGCGGCCGCTTTCGCCAGCTGCCCCATATGCGAGATGCATATCCGCTAGCTCTTGATGCGTAAAACGATTCATCTTATCACTAGTAAGTCAGCTCGTACACTGATGACAGCGGGAGTGGTCGGGCGAGCTGTACACTGGTTGGGTACACACAGCGCCCTCTACATATGCATGCGTACATTTGCGGACATACTTTCCTATGTGAAATCAGTTTCCTGACGTATTCCCTACCTCCCCACGAAATTTGAACGATAAGTTTTGAATCACCCTGTATAAATATTTTGAAGAACACATCTATCTAATAATAATCAGAGATTGGGTACGAATCATTAATATTTTACAAATAATTGGGTGATAGGGCATTTGAAAATCTCTTCAAAGTAAAAAAATATTAGAAAAAAAAATGTCAGATTTAATGCTTGGAAAAAAAATGCAAAAAAAATGTCAGATTTAATGCTTGAAAAAACATGCAGAAAAAAATGTAAGATCCATATAATTATGATATATCTACTTTTATTATCATGTGACTACTCTAAACAGCTAACACAACAAGGAATTACCTAAAAAGCTGAGTTCCTTAATTTTTTTTTCATGAACAAACGCACTTACATTATGTAAATAATATTTATAAATGTATATATATTAAAATGTCATGAATAAAACAAGAAATTCAATATTTTAAATTCTTTACATAAAACTATGTAAATTTCACTAAAAAACAAATTAAACCTTCAGTTTCAAAAAGATAAACTTGATTTTAGTGGATATATATAGTTGAAATATTTTAAATATTTACTTGATTATGATACTCAATGTATTAATATATGGTTGAATAGAAAAAAAAGTTTTTTTTATCTTATATCAAAATTAGCTTTGGGTGTTTTACCTCTAGACAACACTTTTGTGCAAGCAATGGCTAAATTGACAACGTAATAATGTGTGGCAATCCCAGTGTTACGCAGTACTGAGACTGCACTACACCTTGAGGGAGTTGTCACGAAACCACAATCCACTAGCCAGGGTTCTTCTATCTTAGATCTTGCCTTCATAGATCATGCCTTTTTGTGGGAGAAGACCTGTGGAAGAGAGAGACCTTACTTTTAACAAGTCTGTCTGATGAACTAATCATTGAGGTGCAGTGAGTGGGATCTTTTAGAATTTAGAAACTTGCCTGCGAATTGCCAAATCACTCACTGATTTTTGTCCGAAATACTTTGCCAAAATAATATCAGATGGTATCTTTAGAATTTAGAAGCCAAACTTTTGAAGAAGTCCTAACTTTTTGAGTCTTCCGCAGCGGGGACTCCCAGGCTGTCCCGACGATAAGCCATGCCTAATCGGTGTCCTCAAGCCTTTCAGCATGACCCCCAACTTTGTCCTCTCCATGAGACCGACTCGCTGACACCCACTTTGGGGCTTGCAACTCTAGCCTTTTGCAGGTGCAGAATAGGTCTGCCTAATCGGGTTGTTCAAGCCTTTTAAACAGACCCTCCCTTTCTAGGCACCTCCAGGGGGTTGCCGTCCCGGTTGCACATCAAGGACCGCCAGTCCACCCCACTTCTCAGAGGAAACTAAGCTCCTCCACTACGAAATCTATCTATCTGCCAAAACAGCTCATGTGGGACTCTTAGTTTGGCTGTTCCATCGATAAGCCCGTCAACCAGGTTAGCTACTCCCAGTCGCGAGCCTCCAACTTCTACCTCTCCATTATGAGCCGACCGAAGCCCCCCCAGTGAACAGTCTTCCAACCCACGATATCACTGACACCGCATCGATGAGCCCACTGGACCGGGTTCTCTGAGGCCCAGTCGGCAGACCCCCAAGTACTGTGATGCCCCCTCATTCACTTTTACTTTACCTTAACCAGTTTTGCTTAATTTACATTAAATTTATCATTTTGGGGATTTTTAATTCATTTTTGGCATCACAGTGCTCGTTTCCAAGAGCATAGGAGTTGCGCATGCGCAACTCCGAACTTTCAATTGTCACCCGCTAAAGCGCGTGTACAAGGACACGCTCCCTCTTGCGTCATAGCTTGCGTGCTCATCAATTTATGCAAATGTCTTTACCGGTGCGACAGTCACGTGTTGCTAAGCCTGTACACTTGTTAAAACCGTGACATGTTAGTCACAGGAGACAGAGTTAGACAGAGTCAGTTGGAGTTTTTGAGAAGTCATTTGACGAGTAGATAGAAATGATGTAGTATCTTCTTCATTGAAGTTGTGAGTGTTTGAAATAATTTTGGAAATAAATTTGTTTGTTATATAAACCTTTTTTGAATCTTTACTATTTTTTTCTCTTGAGCAACGTTAATTGTTTTGATTAGAATTTGCATTAGAATTTTGACAATCATTAATTTTTTGAACTCTTACTCATTAAGTAACGCTCACTGATATTAGAACCCTAATTGAACTTTATTTTGGCAATTTGTTAATTATTGCCTGGTGCCCGACTTAGCTATCCAGAGCTTGAATAATTATTGGATCAGACAAAGGGTCCAAACTTTAAAAGTATTTTCAATTCTTTGGCCTTACAGAGTGGGAGAAAAGAAGTGGCAGAAAGTAATTAAATCTTTGGAGCATTACAGTATGGCCCCTCAACCGTGGCTGCAACCCCCAGCTTCTCAGGGGACAAATCAACAAGTCCACTGGACCGGCCCCCCTCTAAAACCAATCTGCGGGCCTTCAACAGGCCCCCTTCACCGGGGGCCACAAGATATCGTGAGCTCCAGAGTGCCAGCGATCCGAACCCAACTTCTCAGAGGCACCGTAGGCCCCACCACCACATGACAAGGTGGTCCCACTTCGGGGGGAGGGGGGGCCAAATGGACAACATAATAATGCACGACAATCCCGGTGCACCGCAGTACAGAGACTGCATATCACCATAAGGGAGTTGTCAGTGAAATCACTATCGACTAACCAGGATCCTGCTGGTCTAGACTGTCATACATTGATCTGCCTTACTGCGGGAGAAAACCTCATGAAGAGAGAAACACTGATTTTTGTATTTAGCCTGTCTGTAGAAATAATCATTGAGGTGCAGTGAGAGTGGGATCTTTTGGGATTTTTGAAACAGAGCCTAGGAATATGCCCATCACTCACTGGATTTTGTCCAAATATCTGCCAAAATAATCAAAAGGTATCTTTAGAATTTAGAGCCAAAATATTATAAGAAGTCCTAACTTTTAGCATGGGGAAGCTAACATGATGGAGAGTCATCAGGCTCTCCCATAGACAAGTCACACTTAATAGGGCTACAGTACTGTTCTGCATGACCCTCAATTTCGTCCTCTCCACTGGGACACCAACCAGCGAGGTGACGTCAACTCCAAAGACTCACAGAAGGTTCGGAAAGGAGGCCCACTAGATAGCTGTTATGAAATAGAAACCTCCCATCACAGCCATCCAGTTTTTTTAATGTACACTAGGTAAGGCTCTCCTGCACACAGGGCCAAGGCTTAGCATACCATCCAAGAAACAGCAGCCTTTCCAAGCCCTTAGGTGTCCTCTTTCTCACCAACTGCAGGTTGGGAATTAGTGGAAATAAATCTCAACACTAGCATAGTTAGGACTTGAACCTGGGAACTAAAGATTATATACTTGACACCTACCAAGTGAACAATCCTCACTCTACACCAATATAAAATCTTAAATGTTCTCATAATTTTTATAATCTTCTTTATTAAAAAAATTATTTAATATATAATACTATATATTACCATATACTCGTTCTTGCACTGTGCTCTCAACTAAATTTACAATATCCTCTTCCTTAATTTCTTTTTCCTGTTTGGCTGGTAAAATTCCCTTTTCTCGAAGGATATCATTCCATTGAGTATCAGCATTAGGATCCTAGAAATATTACATATCATTTAAAACTGTTCATACTGTACAGCAAAACTAGAGTATTATAAGCATATATTTCAAAGAAGTGGTAAATTCTGTAAAAAACTTTAATAGAAAAAACAACAGTGATGAATATTAACCAAATCTTAGCAGCACAGTAAATATATCACTATATTAAATACTATTTATTACCTTATACTCGTTCTTGCACTGTGTTCTCAACTAAATTTAAAATATCCTCTTATTTTTTTTTCTGTTTAGCTGATAAAATTCACTTTTTCCAAAGGATATAATTTCACTGAGCATCAGTATTAGGATCATAAAAATATTACACACCACTTAAAAATGATCATACTGGATCCTGTCAGTATAATAAACCATAGAGATGGTCAGTGAAGTTAAAAGACAAAAGAAGAAAAGTTCCTTTGATCCACAGCTTAACATGCTAATCCTTAGGCCACTTAGATGATAAAAATATGGATTTTTTTTTAATAATTTGGTAAATACTATGACTGATATAAACTTACAATTTTGGATTGTTTCCCATTTTTTAATCAGTTAATCTAAATTAAATCTTTTTAAATCTAGTATAGTGTTTAGTTACTAAAGTTTAGTTGGGTTGTTTTACCTCTGAGCGGCACTTTTTTGCATACCTTGGGCTAAATGGCCAGGTCACATGGACCCCGAAGGCTCAGAGAAGGTTGGGCGAGGGGACCCACTAGAAGAGCTGTTGGGAGACAGATGGTAGCCTCCCGTCAAGGCCATCCAGCATGTTCTTTAACGTGCACAGGGTATGGCTCTCCCACACACGGGGCCACAGCTTAACGTCCCATCCGACAGACGACGGCCTCTCCAAGCCCATCGGTGTCCCCTACTGACCGTGGGCAGGGCGGAGAATTTTGCGGAGATAAATCTCAACGCTGACCCAGCTGGGACTCGAACCTGGGAACTACAGATTACGAGCCTGGCGCGCTACCGACTGAGCCACCCCTGCCCCCTAAAGTTTAGTTACTTTAGTCTTTTGCCAAATTAATTATAATTTATTGCCATAAAAAATTCCATGTGAAAATCATAATCATAATCTTTTGGTTATAATAGGAAATTGTCATATCTTTTAATAGCTAACATAACATGTTGTTCAACTGTTTGGACTTTCTAACTCATAACATGTGGGACAAAATGGTTGGACACAATGGGTTAAATACAGTTTAATGTGGTATATAACATGACATTTCTGTTCATTAGTTGCTTTAAAAAAAGTTCTAAAATTAATTTTTTTTCTGGCTAGCACAGTGAAAAATAATTGGGCCTTTGGATATACTTTAGTTTTTCAGGATGGACTATAGAAGAGTTTTTTTTTTTTATTTCAATTAGAATAAATGACACAAACTTATATTTAACAAGTAAAATCAAAGGAAACTTGACTCTTACCTGCATTTTTGTATGATATTGTTGCTTTGGTTTTATCTTTATTAGCTGCTAGTTAGACTGAAACACAAACAATTTATATCAGTGAATTTAGGAAATAATTAATTTGCTAACTTCTGGTATTTTAATAAAATATTTTAAAATGGCTTCAGCAAACATTATATTATAGATGTTCTTAAACCTCTGGGGATATTTATGAAAAACTACATATAATAAGAAATCATAATACAAAACCTTAATGGGAAATGGAAAAAATAGGGATGCATTTCCAAGAAATTCTAACTTAGCTATATCCATGACTTTTCACTCCTCTCCTTCACCAGAAAATTTGTGAAAAAATATATCTCAGACTTCTATTTGACCTTAGGGATAGGGGTTAGCTCAGTCAGTAGTGCACCAGGCCCATAATCTGATGTCCCCAAATTTGAATCCTAACTAATGCCATGGTTGATATTTTATCTCTGCTTTGAAAAGGTACCATTCACAAGATGGTACATTAAAACCATCGCTCTATGTATAGGGTTGGGTTGTTTTACCTCTGAATGGCACTTTTCTTTCACACAATGGACTGAATGGGCAAGTCAAAAGTACCCAAAGGGATCAAAGGGATCAGAGATGGCTGGGGGAAGGGGACCCACTGGACAGCTATTAAGAGACAAATGAGTAACCTCCCATCAAGGCCATCAGATATGCTTTCCAAAGGTTACATCCCATCTGACAGATGGCAATCTTTCCAAGTAGTGTACCCTACAGATAGGCAAGGAGTTTTGTGGAGATAAATCTCAATGCTGGTCCATGTGGGACTTGAACCTGGGAAACACAGATTACAAGTCTTGATGCTACTGATGGAGTCGCACCTCTATGAATAGGAGAGCTATACCATGTGTGTGTTAAACATACAGGTATCACCATAAAACTCTGTAAATTCACAGATAATGAAAATATTGCATTGCATTGAAAGATAGCATGACCAACTAAAGGTTTAACTTGCAACATGTTAAAAAAAACTTCATAAGGGTTAACTTATGCTATTTAAATATATGAAGACATCAAATTATCATCAAAATCAATTACTCTGAGTAGCTATTTATAATAATAAGAAATGTATCTCTAAACTGCTCTTGGACCAAAAGATCATGAACAAAAAAAAAATTATTATTTTATTGCTGACCATGAACGAGCTATTCCGTAACATCTTAGCATGCTCACCAACTTTCAAGACCAGTTCTCTCTATCAGCCACAGGTAAAAATCATTACTTTGGAACTTCTTTTGCTTATTGTTTATAATTTTTTGCTTTCTCCAAGATTCCATTACCCATACAGTATGAAAATTTGTCACCCTTTAGTTCCTAAAAATAAATTATAACATTTCAAGATCTTTTGAGACAATGGACAAGAAGTTTTCTTCTGAGTTGTTTTGTTGCTTTACCTCTGAGCAGCACTTTTTTGCATACCATGGGCTAAATGGCCAGGTCACATGCCTGGTGCACTACTGACT
Organism: Ryuthela nishihirai; assembly: GCA_038380435.1. Classification (NCBI taxonomy): domain Eukaryota; kingdom Metazoa; phylum Arthropoda; class Arachnida; order Araneae; family Heptathelidae; genus Ryuthela; species Ryuthela nishihirai. Next base: position 48,660,785 of record JAWZYU010000022.1, read on the forward strand.
GAGCCAACTCCTATCCCTAAGGTCAAATAGAACATGGACCCCGAAGACTCAGAGAAGGTTGGGGGAGGGGACCCACTGGAACAGCTATTGGGAGACAGATGGTAGCCTCCTGTCAAGGCCATCCAGCATGTTCTTTAACGTGCACAGGGTATGGCTCTCCCACACACGGGGCCACGACTTAACGTCCCATCCAACGGACGGCGGCCTTTCCAAACTCCTCGGTGTCCCCTACTGACCGTGGGCAGGGTGGGGAATTTTGCGGAGATAAATCTCAAAGCTGACCCAGCTGGGACTTGAACCAGGGAACTACAGATTACAAGCCTAACATGCTACCGACTGAGCCACCCCCACCCCATTTTTTTCTGAAGTTCCTAAATATATTAATATGGTATAAACATGGTTTTGACATTTATTTACAAAAAAATTGGCAAATAAGCTATGCTAATATATCACTTTGTTACCTCTATTAAAAGTGTTTTCAAACAGAAAAAAAGTTACAAAAAGTCTTAAAAAAACTCAAAAATAACTATAATTTGTTATTGTGTATAATCCTGTAACAAGACAATGGCTTAATATTGTGGTTAATACTAAAGAAACCAAATCCCTATAAAATCATTAATAAAAAAAGGCTTTGAATAGTGAAAAGCATTTCTTGAAAAATACTACTGAGGAGATGTCTTTAAATAAAGCTATATTTGTGTTTCTTCCTAGCATCTGAGGCAAACATAATCAGTATCAGAAAATAATTTGTCTACTGCATCATAAATCACCAAAAACCAACCAACCAGTGGTAGATTACCCAATAGGTATATGAGGAGCTCACCTAGGGCCTCAATAGTTCATGGGGTGCCTCAAAACAACTTTTTTTCAACCTAAACGTTCCTTTTTTTTCAACTATTGAAAAAAAAAATTTCTCAACAAGTTTATTTAGTAAAATATTCCACAATCAGTATAATCTACTATTTATGTACACATTTCATGTTTTTACTTAAGTTAATAATAAATATGATACAATTTTTGTTAAATACACTAAAATGAACAAATAATTATTTTGGCTATAATTAAGTTTTTATTTATTTTTCAGTATGTGCAAATTTATATAATACCTTTTAAATTTTGCTTATGCATTTCTGTAATTTAATTCATTTACCTGTTGTATGCATTTCCCCATTTGTAAGTTGCAAATTTCATTGTCAAACGAGTGCCCCGCCACCTTCCTAAACACACCCACTCATGGACAGTTGGTGGCCTCTTAAATCTTCTACACCTAGGACCTCTCAAATCTTTGTGCTTAGAGCCTCCAGATACAGTGGCAGATCAGTGGCTTAACCTGCCACTGAGCCCAACCCTTTAAATCACTAAACTTCAAATTTTTAACCAACCCTTTAAATCACCTTTAACTATCTTATAAAACATTAACATTTACGAATTCATTATAGGAAAGACCTACTTAACTCTGGTGGGCGTGTTCTCTTATAATATGCTAGTAGATTTTTGTCACCATACAAATATAAACATCAAATTATTGTCTCTACCAATTACAAGAGCAGATATTTATGGTCTTAAGAGTTGTATCTCTGAGCTACATTTGTATTAAAGGATTATTCACAAAAATCTTATTTCACTATTATGAGAAAAACATTTTGTTTCACAACACTGAATGATGGTTGAATATTTCTATCACTTTCCCAGAAAAATCACATGCATAAGAAGTTAAAGTAACGTATGGGTGGATTTCACCTCAAGCCAGTACTAATTCATAAAATTGAGATTAGCAATGGGTTAAAAAGGTAGAGAATGTAATTTTACAGAATGTGTGTCAAACTCAATACTCTTAGTAACCAGATCCTTCATTATACAGCACTAAAATAGAAATGCCATAATTTGTAAACATCAAAACAAGCAAATACCATAAACGATTCGGAAACCTTAACATGTAATAATCATAAGTACAAAATGTGATAATTCAAAAACTTTTCTGCGATTAATAAAGAACGCAAATTCCAACATACTATAAAAACATCACTTACTACAAACGACAAACTCCTTAAAAGACCAAAATAATAAAACTTAAAAAAAGTTGTCAGCTTTAGTTGCCAATTTAGCAGAAGAAATAATGCTGTTTCAACCATGGAGGTAGGAAGAAAAGAGGAGCGGCCCTAAGCACTTGAAGATGATGCTACTGCGACTGCGCGGCAGCCATGTTGTTCTGTTCAAACATTGATCAGTAGTGTTGGAATACAATGTGTCTTGCGCTATAAAAATTGATTTTATACGATATTTGTGTTATATTAATTTATTCAGCGTTTTGCATGCATGAATCGCCTTTCCAAAAAGATACCAGAAATTGCCTTTCATCGGTCAGTTTGCCATTTTTATAAAGTTTAATTAATTATATAATGATACAAGTATCTTTACGTTCTAATTACGCGCTATGAAATCAGTTTTATTTCGAGTTACAAACCTCGATTCTTCAAAAGATTTTTTCATTTTCTTAGGATTGTACTCAGTGATAAATGTCAAGATGTACTTCTTATATTGATTGATTGATTGATTTTACGTTACGCTTATTTGAGAATTCCTTCTGCAGGCTTTATCAGTTAAAAAATTTTGTTGGCTGTAATTGAATATTAGTGTGTATTCTATTTAATGGATGATGAATTTATATATACATAGTACTTTTAAATAGAGGTGATTAAAATATCAGGGAGTTTCTTTTTGGTTTTTTATTTTATTTTAGGTGGAAGTATTAGATATTATTATTTTGTTTAAATGTTTCAGCCGTCCCGTGGCCGAGTGGTTAGCGCGCTTAGCTACTAATCTACGGGACCTGGGTTCGAGCCCCAGGTAAGGCATGGGTGTTCGTGTTGTTTTTCTGCTGAGGTCCTGCCATCCTCTCAGACCTTCTACTCTCGCATATAAACCGATCAGGCTCCTGTCAGACCTCTGTAGCAAGCAGCTGCTTGAGGGGGTATTTATTTTTTTTATTTAAATGTTTCAGTGTTTAAATTCCTCTCTCTTCCTTATTTAATAAGTTCAGTGTAAAAAGGGAAAAGTAAATTACAATAAAGTATTTTCATAAGGTGAGAAATATATTCTTTATTTTTTTTTTAATTTGGATAGCATTTAAGGGTTTTGTTCAAATGCCCCCTTTTTTTCTTGGATTGGAACCTTATCTTTTTGAATTTCATTTTAGATTAACTTAATGTGTCTGGTGTAAATTGTCATAAGTAGTTATAGCGATCATTAGTTAGGGTGGAAATTTTTCAAATTGTTTAAATAATTTTAGTTAAAAGAGGAGAGGAGAGTGTAATGCTATTCTCCTTTTCGTTAATTCTTTTGATAGGGTTGAAATTTTCCCTTTTAGGGTGAATACTGAATTTATTTAATTCTGTATGGATTTTAAATAAAGCGAGTGTATTGCTTAGAGTTATTTTATTTTTACTTTGGTTGAGGGGTAGATTATAGGCGTACATAAAGGGAGATATGAGAGACTGAGGAGTCAGGCACTGAGATGTTGGGTTCGAGCCACTGTCTGGAAGGTTGCCTTTTTTTTCAAAATGGATATTACATTCCCTTTACCTTGTGGATATATTTTTTCCTTATATATATATATATATATTTTTTTTTTATTATTATTATTGCTTAGTATAATTTTTAGTTGCTTTTTTTATAAAGTTTTTTCAGATATTATATTCAATTTTTCCTTTGTGGCTGAGGAAGGATGTATTTCAATCCTTATGAGATTTTTTTTTGAGAGATTGTAATAATTGTGTATTTTGTATTGATTGTTAACTCTGGTTGAGGGAGGAGAATGAGCATGAGATGGGGGAGAGATGTGAAGCTGAGAATACAGACACAGAGCTGGTGGGTTCAAGCCACCATCTGGGGAGGTTTTTTTTGGATTGTTAGTTAGTTTTTTTGTTTTTTTTCTTTTTTTTTTTTTGTATATATATATTTTTGAGGACTTTTTTTACTTCTTATATTAGCAACAGCAATATATTTATAACTAAGCACAAATTCAGGGGTGTAGCTACCTCAAAAAATTGGGAGTGTCATCACACCAGAGATTTTTTTTTTCTTTTACGAATTTAGAGGTGTGTTGCAAATTTTACATATTTATTTCAAACTTAATTCTATGGTTTACTGTTCGGTACAGTTTTATTTAAATAAATTTCTTGAAAAGATGCTTTATTTTTTGCACTGTACACTAAAATGCACTGTCAGCTTATAGCCGATACATAGAAATTATCTTTTATTTCAGCTTTCCATTAAATAAAGAGAGACGAGAAGCATTATAGATAAAAGTTTTGCTAATGTTTCTGTTTGATTAGTTTCATGAATTTTTGACTATATCACAAAACAAAGAATTTTGATGATGACACACTTTGCCTGTAGAAGATGTTAAGTTCCTCATCTATCGAAAAATATCTTGGACAGATGTCATTGTACCTTTATCCATTATGTGAAATATTAGAAAATTTTAAACAAAGTCAGTACAAGGTTTTAAAAATGTCTAATCAATACTTAAAGTTTACTTATATGCTGTAGATGAAGCCCTGAGATCTTGGGGCTTCATATCAAAACAACACACATAAGCAACAATCAGAACAGTGAATATGAATAGTATAACTGCAAATTAAGGTTTTCAATAATGATAATAATGATGTAATAAAACTAGGTTACAAGTGATTTCCAGCAGAAATTTAAAAAGTTATAACTAAATGTTATAAATCATAATTTTAAGCTAATTTGCATCACTTTCTGCAATTTGTTGTCAGAAAAGGAAACGGTTAACCGAAAAATTCTCCAAATAAAACTACCTGTTGACTTTGAAGTCAAAAGGAAAATTCAGTACACACATAATTGTCTTAATAGTTGGTGTCATAACTTATTAACATATCTTTGGAGTTGAATCTTTACTATTGTGAAAAATCACTGGAAAGCATTTTAATGTAGGTGTGTTATACATTATTTCTCCACCAAAGTTTAAAATGTTTTTAAAATCTAACATTTTGGTTCCTACACTATTGGCTTTATTTAGTTTTGTTAGGCAATTTTTTTTTATTTTTGTGGAATCAGAATTATTTCAACATAAAAATATCTATTTTCTGAATTTTACAAATGTGATTTTTTGCGGTTTAAATGCTGCTATTGCATATAACTTTTATGTTTTATCCATAAAATGTTTTCTACTGTTATCAGTTGCAGTATAAATAAACTTTTAAAATCTTGTAATTGTTTGTTATTGTCGTATTCAACGATATGCATAAATAGTTCTGCTATACAGTAATTCTGTATGGAAATATTCATAGCATTAAAAAAAAGCAATATAAATTCCAAATAGCTTAAATGGGCTTTCTCTTAGTCGTAAAAAAAATCTTACCGTATGTAACGTATATAAGGCAGAGTAAAACTGAGTATAGCACGTGAAAAGTAGGCTTGATTGCAGCAGCAGACGGTTTGTTTTGGAAGCAACAACATGGCTACCGCCCTGCTGCGTCAGCATCATGACCTTCGACAGGGAAAGCTCGTTAGGGCGTCTCCTTTTATTCATACCTCTGTGGTTTCAACTGCATAAAAAATAATTCACTAAAACCTCTTTTTCTTTACAAAATAATTTTAGAAAACTTTCCATGTCAAGTCAAACATTTTCCTAAAGCGACTGCACAATTCTGTTTTCATTAAAAGGGACACAGCGCATTTAAAAAAACGTATGGTAGATTAATTAGGGGCAATTTTACAATATATTTTCACTCTTAACCTGTGCAATCTAACATTATAATTCATAAAAGATTTACCGAATTGGGGCGTCTGCATCCCTTGCTCCGTTGGCATCATAGATCTGGTCATGCATCTGGTGAAATCATCCAGGTAATGGGGAATGGTAATGGGTGAAATGCTGGAGCTTTGGTTGGAGTCAGACCTGGTCAGACTATCGCCGTCGTCCTCCCACTGGCTGTTCCTAATGTTTCATTGTGGAGGGGGGGGATTTCTGCAGGCACTCGTATTTCAACCTCTTTTTCCTCTGCAATTCACTAAATCCAGTGGTTTTCAGTATAAATGGGTTAAAGATCAACACATTAGGACTACCTTCGAATAATGTGCATGATCTTCACTGCATTTATACTAAAAACGACTGGATTTAGCGAGATGCATGGTCGAGAGGTTAGTGTGGTTGGCTACTGATCTAAGGAACCTGGGTATGAGTCCCAGATTAAAGCATGGATGTTGGTGTTGTTTTTCTGCTGAGGTCCAGCCATCCTCACAGACTATACTGGCATATTAAATTGGCAGGATCCTATCAGACCTCTGTGGCAAGCAACTGCTTGAGAGGGTGCGGTGAAATACTACAAATGCCTGCAGACCCCCCCCCCCCCCCCTGCCACAACGAAGCACTATGAACAACCAGTGAGAAGGAGGAATTCTCAATGAATTCATATTCACTTCAAAGGAAAATAGGGTGCTAGTCAATATGATTCCTGCGCTCTATCTTTCTTTGAAGGGAATACCATTCATTAACTGATTGCACCATAAATATGCTTTAGTTTTATTTTCTGCTTTTTAGGGCCAATGTGAGGCACTTTTAAATTTTTTTGATTTATTTATATTTTTTCCCTGTTGCTTAAAACCTAGGGGCCCCACAATTCTAAATTTCTCAAAAGTTTTTGTTGATTAATCTCCGCTTTACAGTATTTTTTTATGTTTGAACATTGATTTTGTAAATAAAAGTACCAATAATAAAATATGCTTAATTTTATTGACCGTTTACATTTGTATTCCCGTAGATGGGAGGGTATAGGCCCCAGTGCATTACTTTGCCCAGGGGTCTACAATACTATTAAGATGGCACTTAATATAATGGAATAATCGTTTTAAATTTCCCCGTTTTTAGTGTGGAAGAATGCATGGGAACCATTTTTGTATGGTCTATGACACTTCTATCATCACAGGCTATCATTTGGCACACAGCGTGTTACTTTTAGCATTTGCGTTCTTAATATATATAAAGGAACCATCGTTTTCATATTTCCCCTTTTTAGGGGAAAGAAAGCATGAGGTTCAATGTTTTATAGCCTATGACACTCTCTGTATCATTATGTGTTCATTTCACACAAAAATCATTAGGTTTGTCCATCGCATTCGAAAGATACGTAGAACAACTGTTTTGACAAATCCACAAAACGACAAACTGAAAAACTAACAAACCAACAAATGACGGGTGAAAAGCAATAAGAAGATAGGTAAAAGTCATCGAGAATAGAGGACTTTCCGTTATATTACGGAAACAAGAGAGACATTGTAGTTGGAAAAAATGCATTATAACTCTATTGCAAAACAGTGGATATTGAAATTATACCAGGTAAATTTGAATTTTCATCAATGGGCTATTTATTTTATGAAATGTAGCCGTCCCATGGCCGAGTGGTTAGTTCACTTGGCTACTGATTTAAGGGACCTGGGTTCGAGCCCCGGGTAAGGAATGGCTGTTTGTGTCGTTTTTCTGCTGAGGGCCTGCCATCCTCTCAGACCTTCTACTATGGCATATAAACTGACAGGCTCCTGTCAGACCTCTGTGGCAAGCAGCTGCTTGAGGGGGAATTTAATTTTTTATTATACGATATGAAAAAAAGTACGCATATCATTTTAATGAAAAATTTAGCAAATTCTCATTCTAAATTATATTACTTTCTTTCTTCACGGAAATAGAAAAAACGTTAACTTTTAACGTTTTTATTTTGTACCTCGATTTTTTTTTCAATGGCTTCTCTTATATGCATTAAATTATCTGTTACTAATAAATTCTCTAACTTTAGTCTGCAGCAGGCACGAATCTGGAAAAAAAATTCAAAAGAGGCAAGAAACCGGAAAATCGTATTGAACAGGAAAAATATAAAAAAGAGGGTCAAGAGACTGGATATTTCCGATGCTCTATAACATTTCCTCTTCCCTATTACAGGTTTTTAAAAAATGTCTTTAAGAAATTCTATTTTACCCTTATTAGCATTCTGGAAAGGAAGGCAGGGCCCCTTGCCCCTCTCCTCCCCCCCCCCCTCCACCCTAGATCTGGCCCCTGATCTACAGAAATGTTTATACAGTGGTAACAGTAAACTTTTAATTTTACTTCCTGGTTAAAAAATTTAGTTCTTCCTGAGAACAAATCATAGTTGTATGATTTCAATTCAAAAAATATTTCTTAGATATTATTTTTTATAGACATCAATATACTAAATATTAAGTTTAAATAGATGCGACGGCAACGAAAACTCTCTGATAGCTTTAGAATTACAATGTGCTATTTATAATCAAAGTTAACGTTTTTCCTAAATCCATGAAGAAAGAAAGTACTATAATTTAGAGTGAGAATTTGCTAAATTTTTCCTTAAAATGATATGTGTACTTGAGAAAACCAAGCAGTGGACTGGATTTCCAAATAAATAGAAAATTCCAGTTAAATTTATTGCAGTTAAATTACAGCATATTATTTTTCCCGAAATCAAAGCCACATGTCATTTCGACTAATAATTAAGGATGTCCGTAACTGTTAAGAAAGTAAATCCCTAGACATTTACTAAAACTGTAAATTAAAATTTCTTTTCCTTTGGGACATATTCGGGAGTTGACAGATTATCATCCATTACTAATATAGAAGCCTAGGCACATTAATTTCCTGATTTACAAAGATTTTATTTTTGAAGTTCCAGTCTATGTCGATTATAATAGTTTTTAACTTGTTTATGCATTATACATAGAAATAATTGTAAGACGAGGTTATTTTTCGCAACTACTTGTTACTTGTTCGTGGAATAATCAGGTTCCCAATCGTATGTATTCAAACACAGAAGAGGATATCATTGCTACTAACTCCCGATAAATAGCATTGGACCATGCGAAAAATAGGTTATCTATAGTTAAAAAATATTTCTCCATTATAAAGTACCTACACAGTAATTACTTCGAAATGAGGGACGGGATTTGACAAAAAATATCCATATAACGCTATTGTAACATGTACAGGGACTTAAACAAATGCATTGTACATAGCTACAATTCTGGTGTTCTGCCCAATTATTCGTCTCTGATACTATCTTCTTCCCACGCAACCACAACATTGATAAAATATTCAGAAGATATGCAAGATAACAAATGAATAGCCATTTACCATCTTAGATAACTTACGGATGTTTTCTAGACAGAGTGGTTGTGTCAGTTACACATTGGCACATGACTTCCAGTGGCGCAGACCTACGAGTTTTCCTTCTAGTACAAGACAGTACTACCGCACGGGCGACCTGTGGACTGCACCGAGTGACATTTTTATAGGAGCTGTAAATTTGTAAATAAACTAACGACCATAGCTGTAGTATGGGTAATAAGAGTAAGTACGACCTATTTTTCAACAGATTATTTTCAATTGCTTTCAGAAATCATATTCAATTAAATAAATTAGTCTTTAATATCTCAGATCAGACTTGGAGAAAGGAGTGACAGAGTTCAAGCTCGCTCCCGGCGCAGAAGAGCTACAGCCAGCCCTGCCTTAGTGCATATAAAACTCTTTAGAAATGACGGTAAATGTTGCCACTAATATGTAACAAACATTGAGGTAGTAAACAAACAAACGAGAGACGGGACACCGATTCCCCGTAGCATTTTCAGCCATGATCACAGGCGGGTGTGCTTGCAGACGTCTTAAGATGGCATAATATCCATGATGCCAAGAGAATGGCTGGTAAACGACGATGAATGAACTATGACCAAATGATTGAAATGATGCAGAACTTTGCTGTTTTTTGTTTTTTATTACAATGAGGTTATTCCAGTGTAGTAATTAAAACAACAAAATAGATTTAATTAATAACACTTATTGATTTATATCGAATGAAAAGCGAAGACGCTGAAACTGTTTCTCTTTCAAATTGAGGTTTTGTATGAAAATTTAGAAGAAATTCGATATGCTCTTAATATGTGATTAAAGCTGAACGAAATTGACTGTAAACGTAGCAGACTTTAACTTCAGCCCATTTAAAACAGGGACAATGGTAAACATGTTTTAAAATCTAACACATGACCAAATCTTTTAGCTTAATCAAAAGCCCCCAAAATTTATAGATCTTAATTGTGAAAATCCATGCCTCATTTGAAAAACAACATGAAAAGTCAAATTTATTTTCTTCTTTCATTGAAAAAATTAATTTTTGCTAAAAATTAAAATAATCAAATTGTGTAAACTTTCTTTTAATTCAACTGAGGCAGGAGACCAAATCTGCCCCAAAAAATGATATAATTTAATCTCATGCTATAAAAAAAACAAATATTGTAAGCATGTTATTTCAACTGAAGCAAAAACAAATGGGGCGGGGGTGGCTCAGTCGGTAGCGTGCCAGGCTCGTAATCTGTAGTTCCCAGGTTCGAGTCCCAGCTGGGTCAGTGTTGAGATTTATCTCCGCAAAATTCCCCGCCCTGCCCACGGTCAGTAGGGGACACTGATGGGCTTGGAAAGGCCGACGTTCGTCGGATGGGACGTTCAACCCTGGCCCCGTGTGCGGGAGAGCCATACCCTGTGCACGTTAAAAAACACGCTGGATGGCCTTGACATGAGGCTACCATCTGTCTCCTGTTCCAGTGGGTCCCCTCCCCCAACCTTCAATGAGCCTTCGGGGTCCATGTGACCTGGCCATTTAGCCCATGGTGTGCAAAAAAGTGCCGCTCAGAGGTAAAACAACCCAACCCAACCCAGCAGAAACAAATTCAAGCCCTCCCTCCCCCTACACACACATACGCACACACAAATGACATAACTGAAATTTGATGCTATGAAAAAACAAATATTGTAAACTTTTATTTCAGCTATGGCAGAAGGAAATCAACGGTCTCTCTCTCTCACACACACAAAAATGACATAATTGAAATTTCATGCTATATATAAAAACAAAATAATTTACACTTTCTCTCATTTCAACTAAGGCAGAAGGAAAGGAAAGTCCCCCCCCCCCACACACACAAATGACATGATTGAAATTTCATCCAACAAAAATCAAATATTTTAAACTTTTATATCAGCTAAGGCAGAAGGAAATCCAAGGTCAAACATGCACACAAATGACATAATTAAAATTTCATGCTATAAGAGAAAGGAAAAAAATTCAAACTATTTTCATTTCAGCTGAGGCAGTAGGAAATTCATACCACACACACAGAATATAGCAAATGAAATTACTGCAAAATATATTTTTGTCACTGTGTTTCGTACAAATTTAAATGTTTGCTCTGATACTGATGCCTTTTAATTTTTCTGTCAGTTGTGTCTCTAAATGTTGAAGTCTAATTTTAGCATATTCTTTTGTAACCTTTATTTTTCATATTATAAGCATGATTTTCAACTTCCACATCCAATTCCCTATTAGTGATATGACTATCTAGTGATTTGAGAACCAACATGCATTGAAGCCTATGTAGGACATTAACCTGAATTTTTTAATTAGGTATGAAATGGTTGTTATTGAAAATATATAGTTTTCTCCTGGAAGACACTGTTCAATAATTTTTGAAATTGCACACACATACTGCGAGAAGAGCGAGAATATCTCAATTTTTAATATTAACCTTTAAAGTAACAGATGCTGGTTAATCAGTTTCCAAAAATCCCTACAAAAGAACCTGCAACATGCTTTTTTATGCTTCCCTATCATTTTTTTTTCGTTTTATTATTTTTTTCCAGAATTAAATGCTTTTTCTTTTCATATGTAAAGTGGACTATTTCATTCATTAGTTTTTCATAATACGACTCAAAAGTTGTTGGTTCTTAAAGAAAAAAAATTGTCCCTATAAGGGTTAATAAGTGCAGACACAGAAGACTGCATTAGATCAGAGTCAATTAATGCTAATTTACATTCTATGCAAGAAATTTTCATAATTTTTTTCCTATAAAAACAGCTTAAGATGATATTTTCTGATTTCAGAGAAAAGAGACACAATGACCTTCATACTTTACTGTGATTGCTTGATATTACTCACATGTGAGAAACAATTAAAATGTCACTGGGCATTTCATGATTGCTGCCAATGATTTTAATTTCATTAAAAGTTAAACAATTGCCATTTTTCTTATTTATTATCAGCCAGTTAATTATTAACTGCATGTGTGTACTTTGGAACTAAAGATCATTAAGTTATTATAGTTTCGCTCTTTTGCTCTTATAGCTTAAAAAAAGTTCGCCAGACTGTTAAAAAAAAATAAGCAATGGGGATTTTCCAGCTATATAAAACTGAAACATTCATAAAAATTAGAGTTTCAGAAGCTACATCTGAATTTTTATCATTAGCATTATTACCATATTCCACATATTCACAATAGCAATTACCATTAAACAATATTTGCTTCCTAATTGACTTCTCATCAAATAGTAAAGTGAATATCATATGCTTCTGCTTACTATCAGTAAAATTTTCCATGCAGAAAATTTCAAAAAATCCAGGAAGGCCGTCTACAGATCTGCACCAAGTTAAAATTGTGGAGCTATTGGGGAAGAAGTTTTTCTCTTACAAGTTCATAAGCCTTTTTAAAAATAAAAAAATAGAACCTCAATTTTTAATAAGTCTTTGGACAATGCAAATATATTTTCATGGTAAACCTATTTACCTCTTGGCAATAAAATATGTCATTGCTTCTTTCAGCATTTTGCTGTGAATTTCTGAACAGGTTTAAAGTTATATCTAGAAACACAGGCTTTGGTGTCTCAATGTCATCTTGATGACCTTTTGTGCCTTAAACAAATCTAATGTTTCTTTAAAGAAGAAGAGTCTGATTGCTTGGCTCTTAGCTGGCAATCATATCACCATAGCATTTTCTTTAAGCATTGGATTTCATTTTGCACTGACATCAACTTTCTCTTAAATTTTCTAGGACTCTTCCCTCTTACACAGCATGAGTGATCATTTTTATAGGCAATATCTGTTTTCATTGCAATTTCTGTCATATCTTCTACAAGTGTCTCAATACAGGAGGTTTCCAATTTGACAATGTGCCATTTGTTACAAATGTGAATAAAGTTGGCACCAACGACCTAGAATACATAGACTGCTTACATGGCAGCCATTGCGAGACAATTTGAATACTTCGGCTGCCATGTTCAAGGTTCAAGGCGTTGTACATATGATGAAATTAGCCTCCAATTAAGGGGCTCCCTACACCAGTCACAACGGAATCGCGAGATGGCGGATGCAGAAGAAATTGCCTCTCAGCTATCTCTCTCGAGAAAAAGTCACTTTTCAGGAGAAATCAAAAAGTAGGACATTAAACCTTGCAGAGAAGGCCGATGTTCTGAAAGATGTCAGTGACCATACGGAAGCATGCTCGCTGCAGCTTCGCATTATTGTTGTTGCCAAGAATGGAGGTGATGAAGTAGTCATTGGTTCCGATAGCGTGAAGCACCCGGAACAAAGCTTCTCATTCGGCATTGTAGCAGGAGCAGTTGAGCAGAATGTGATACAGTCTCAGGTGTGCTGCAAGCGGCATAGTCTGGACTGTAAGCACTGCCAAGAGTGTGAAGTGCAGAGTTGCTGTAGGTGATACCAACTCGGAGACGATGAAGAGTGGGGGGGGGGAAGTAAATACCATATTTGTTTTAGATTACCTGGAAAAGAAAATGAGTCATTTAGCACTCAGTCCTCCTTATCTTTTTCCCCCAGGATGATCTTATCTCCAACAAATTCATGTTTAATTTTTCTCATAATACTTACCTGACAATGACAACATAAAATAATGTTTCTTAGCTTTCACTACTTGCAAATTTTTGCCACTGTGAACATTTTTACTTCAAAACATATTAATTTAAACAGTGCACAATACTTTAATGCCCAAGAATTATGAATTGGAAGAATCAGTAGACATGTTCAGAACTAGATTATTTTTTATTTCTTAAAAGTTCAATAAAGCATGTTTCTTGCATGTAAAAAATGACATGACACTGAGGAATGATCATTGAATTATGTGATCATCCCACTCCATGTTATATTGTCATAGAGCTTCAAAAATAGCTTCTCATCAACTTCTAACATAAATCTTTTATAGGAAAATGTAGCTGAAAAGAAATTAACTTTCACAATCAAATCAATTTAAATATCAGTTTTTAACAATATTCATTCAATATTTTAATGGCTATAATATTTAAAACTTTTACCAGCAAAAGCATTTTAAGAAAATTATAAAAACAGTGGTGACTATTGAAATTATACCACAATCCTGTGGCATCAAGGATTATGATGACCTTTATACATATTGCTTCTGGTAATTAAAATGACATTGCTTAAAGACTTTAATCAAAGGAGAAATGAATATTGCATATGATATTTATTAAACCAACATTATATCCTTTTCAATTTTTTCATTTCCAACTTAATGCTCAAACTATACTAAAAATTATGAATTTTGCATTTTTAGTTCCCTGTTTAAACTATCTACAAATCTATTATACCATTTTATGGTTATTAATCTTATCCAAAACAGTCTTGTTTAAAATGCACAGAACAATTTTTGTATTTTCTTTCTGTGTCCAATTTAATCTTCTTCTTTGATGTATCCATTTGTTACACAGCTCTCTATTTCGCAACAGAAATCTAAAAAAATGCAAACAAATGGTTAAGAATATTTTCTTAAATTAGCGAATATCGAACAATTATTCATCCGAAAAAAATTGTTGCTGATGCTGCAGGACAGCAAAAATTTTTATCAGATGAATTCTATTTTTACCACAGGTTATCTTTGTATTTACTATGGAGCGTACATTCATTCTCACATGTATAATATTAGTAAATATATATTGCTTTTGCATACTCACGAAAGGTAATTCCATTATCTTTTCTGTAACTATTGGTATAATTAATTGCACAGCATGAATTCGGCATTTTTCTCACCATTTAAGGTCGTATGGCATATCACCACATCGATTTCATATTTATATTTTAAACTATCCTTCAATCAGAATAATAAATATATAACTTATTTCGAATTTCGAAATTTTGGGACCTCTTAAACTTATTGTAGCTTAGGGCCACAGAAGGTCAAAGTCCGTTCCTGTTGCGGTGGCCTTTCCAAGCCCATTGATGTCCCCTACACACCAAGGGCACGGCAGAGAGTTTTCTGGAGATAAATTTCAATGCTAACCCAACTGAACTCAAACCTGAAAACTGCAGATTATGAGCCAGGCATGCTACCAACTGAGCAACTCCCACCTTCACACTGGGTTTCTTTTCTTAGCTTCATTAAAATTTTTCACTGTAGGTATTGAAATGTAAATGATATATTGGTACTAACAGATTTATTTCTGTAAAAAAACACACGAGGATTCCAGAAATTTCTTTTTTTTTTTCGATTTTAATGTTTTGTGTTTAATGTTTATGAAAACAATTACATATTATCTAATTTCAAATCTAATGCTAATGTAAAATATCGAGAAATTTACCAAATGCATGATTTCGAAACAATCCAGGAGAGTTCGAAAACTACATATTTTTAGTAGTTATCTACTTTTTCTTATCGTTAAATTAGCCAGTAATAACTCAAATGCAATCGGTTATAGATTGAAAATCGGATTTACTCATTTTTGTACATATTTTTTAACACCAACAATTAAAGTTTTGGATTACTAGAATCGTACTCTATATTAACCGTTTGGCAGCAACTTGTTTAAAGTCAAATATTTTTGGCATTTATGAAAGTGACAAGCAACAGCAAATGACAGAAAATCGGAAAAAAGGCGACCTTGTTTTTGGAACTAGTTGAATGATAGACTTGAATCTTATCCTTATTACTGGATGACAAGAGGAAAACTGTGTTAAAAATTGGAGATATGCAATCAAGTGTTTTGGCAGTCATCATCATCATCATAAGCAGCCCTCGGCTACGGAGATCCAACCATACAGTGCAATTTAGTTCTCCAAGAAATTTAGTCCTGAGCTACATCTGCTTCATTTGGACACTACATTCCAATTCTACCAAGGTCATGTTTGACATTGTCTGCCTACCACATCCTGGGTCTCCCCCTTTTTCTGAAACCCTTAGGCACACTCTTCATAATCCTGTTTGCCAACCTGTAGCTATGCATAGGTCTGTAAATGGTAGCTAGGTAGTCACTGGAAGGAGAGCTATGCACCAATCCCCTGTGATGATGCATAGAACCTGCCAGACCTAATGTCCAACCCCGCCTTCTCGTGGTGCAGACCGTTAGTACTTTTCAAAAGAGATACTCTCTTGTGGAAGTAAACGGAAGGGGAGGGCTGCCAGATTAGTGTGGCCTACTGATCTGGACAACTATGGCTACTTTTCTTTTTTTTTCTACCCTGCTGAGGAGTGGTCAACCACACAGGGTCCTGGTGCTGACCATATAAACCCACTGGACTGGACAGATATATGGCTCTGAGCTTGATTATGGATCCTGATTTTGCTGCACTGGTAGGCTTCTGTGGAGGGAAAATCTTCCACTGTGTTTTCTGTTTGTTTTTGGGTTGACAGCCCCAAGTGAATAGATTCACAGGATATGTTTATCAGCTGGTGGATAATCGTGAGCAGAGGTCATCGCAGGCACCTGAACACTTTGCTTCTATTGGCATCGTCAAATTCTACATTGGAGCAAGTCTTCCAGTGTAGATGGCTTCAGCCTTTAGTGGTGGGGGAACGGGTCTTTGCCCCATGTCTGCGATTACGGGGCTGTTTGATATTGTCGGCATTCCCTCTCTCAATAAACATAGTTTCTTTAAACATCCTACTAACCGTTTTCTCTCCATAGGTAGTTGGAATGTGAGGACTCTGCACAGAGCTTTTTCTCTTGATGTCCTCACACAAGAATTCCACCATTATAATTTAGATATTCTCGACCTGCAAGAGACCAGATGGACAGATAAAGGGCAGACTCTTAAAAATAATCTTAAATTTCTCTTTTCAGGGAGGGACGACAATAAGCATCACCAACGCGTGGGTCTGCTTTTCAGCAGACACGCTAGTGATGCTCTTCTAGGATATGAGTGCATTAATGAAAGGTTTCTTACAGCAAAATTTCAGACAAGTGTTAAAGACCTGAATGTTATCTGCTGTTATGCCCCCACTGAGGATGCCGATGAGGATGAGAAGGATAGGTTTTATGAACAACTTCAGGATATTTTGAATTCTGTCAAGAAAGGAGATATTACCCTTGTTCTTGGTGACTTCAATGCCAAAGTTGGTACAGACTCTGACCTTTGGGGAGGGGTGATTGGCCCTTTTGGTATTGGTAGATGCAATGGAAATGGGCAACGTCTCCTACAGGTGAGTAAACTCAATGGTTTCAGAATAACTAACACATATTACAAACACCGCGACATACATAAATACACATGGGTTTCACCTGATGGGCTTCATAGGAATATGATTGATTATATATTAATTAACAGCAAATGGGCTAGTTCTGTTAGAAATACCAGGGCATATAGGGGAGCTGAAATTGGATCTGACCATTACCTAGTTAAAAGTGTCTTGCAACTTAAACTTAAAAAGTGTTGTGCTAGGGTTAAAAAATTTGCTATTAATACTGAAGCTCTGAAACCCCCCAGTTATAGCCAAAGCCTACCATGATAGGTTACTTAGTCATTATAACAGTCGTGGTATGCTTACCACTGAAGTTGAGGAAGAATGGGATCATTTTAAACAGGCTTTTTTGGACACTAACAGTACTCTTTTAGGAAAAAAGGAGCAGAAGAGGCAGAATTATCTGAGTGATAAGGCACTTGAGCTTATTTCGGAAAGAAAGAACTGTAGGAATGTCCTTAATCAATACCCTACTAGTCCTAATAGAAAGCATTACAGAGAACTTAATAAACGTGTAAAAGATCAGTTAGCTGCTGATAAGAATCTTTGGCTTGATGGTTTGGCTGACAAAGCCGAGGAAGCAGTTAGACAGCACAATAGCAGAGAGCAGCAGTTAGACAGCACAATAGCAGAGAGCTGTACCACATAGTTAATGTTTTGTGTGGTAGAAAACGGACAGGTATACAGGGATTGAAGGATAAACAAGGTAAGGTTATAGAAGGTGAGGATTCTGTCATGGCTAGGTGGGCTGAGCATTTCAGTGATGTTCTAAACAATGCGGTTAGTTCTATTCCCATTGTTTGCAATGATGATAGATGCATTGGTGGCTTTAACGTTGGCCCTATAACACAATCTGAAGTTATTTTGGCTGTTTCTAAACTTAAACTACATAAATCCCCAGGGGTAGATGAAATTACTACAGAAATGCTTAGAGCTGGAAATGTTTCGGTTACCACTTGGATGACTGAAATTCTGAATCTCTTTTATGATAAAGGCATGGTTCCTAAGGATTTTACCAGAGCTATTGTTATCCCTATTTTCAAAAAAGGTGATCGCAGTTCTTGTGATAACTATAGGGGTATTAGCCTACTCTCTGTTCGAGGTAAAGTTCTTTCCATGATTGTGCTTAATAGAATTAAGAATCTGGTTGACAGTCAATTTGCGTGATGAGCAATGTGGATTCAGAAGTAGTAGGGGATGTGTGGATCAGATATTTTCACTTAGGCAGATTCTTGAGAAATGTTTAGAGTTTCAGAAACCTTTGGTTGCTAGCTTTGTTGATTTCAAAAAGGCTTTCGACTCTGTTGATCGTCATAATTTGTGGTTGATTGTGAGATCATATAGTATACCAGACAAGTTACTTAACATAATGAAAGCTCTCTATAATAACACTGAGTCGTGTGTGAGAGTTGGTAAGGTTTGTAGCAATTGGTTTAGCATTACTTCTGTTGTTCGACAAGGGTGCATTTTGTCTCCTTTTCTCTTTAGTTTGGTTATTGATTATGCTATGCGAAATTCACTTCAAGGGAAAGATTTTGGCCTTAAATGGGCTGGAGATACGAAAATTTCTGATTTAGATTATGCTGATGATTTAGCCCTTTTGGCAAATGATGTTGATGAGATGAACTCTTTCATTCGAGCTGTTGATGAGACTGGTAGTAGAGTAGGTTTGGTTATAAACAGAGAGAAAACTAAAGTGATGAAAATTGGTCAGGCAGGCTGTGATTCAGTTAATCTGAATGGTTGCAGTCTTGAGCAGGTGTCACAGTTTAATTATCTTGGGAGCTATGTAACAGATAATGGTGATGTGCGGCATGAGATTAACAGACGAATAGGGATTGCTGCCGGGACTTTTAAGAATCTATGGAGAGTGTGGAGAAATAGGCGTATACACTTAAAGACTAAAATTAGACTGTATAATAGTTTGGTTCTTTCTAGGGTTAGTTATGGTAGTGAAACTTGGACACTTTGTAAACAGGATAACAGGAAACTAAATGCTTTTGATTCCAGATGCTTACGCAGTATCTTGGGTATTAGGTGGTTCAACTTTGTAACTAATGATGAGGTTAGGCAAAGGAGTTTGCAACCTCCTTTAAGCATCATATTGTGCAGAGAGAGACTCCGTTGGTTTGGCCACGTTGCCCGTATGAATAATTATAGATTGGCGAATAGGGTTATGAACAGTGTGCCTAAAGGCCTCAGAAAGAAGGGGAGACCTAGGATACGGTGGGCAGACAATGTCAAACAGGACGTTGTTAGAATTGGTGTGCAGTGGCCAGATGCAGTAGAGGTAGCTCAGGATAGACTTGCTTGGAGAACTAAATTGCACGGTCTGGTTGGACCTCCGTAGGCCATGGCTGCTTGAGGATGATGATGATGATGATGATGAGCTATGCATATGGACAGCATGGCCAAATCAATGCAATCTCTCTCTGCACAATATGCTGCTCAAAAGAGGTTTATGACTCCTTCCAACCTCATCATTACTTACAAAGTCAAACCCCTAATTCCCAAGATACTTCATAAGCATCTAGAATTATGCATCTAGTTTCCTGTTATCTTGTTTACAAAGTGTCCAAGTTTCGCTACCATGACAAACCCTAGAAAGAACCAAACTATTATACAGTCTAATTTTAATATTTAGGTGTATATGCCTGTTTCTCCACACTCTCCATAGATTCCTAAAAGTCCCAGAGGCAATCCATATTCGTCTGTTAATCTCATGCTGCACATCACCAGTATCTGTTACATAGCTCCCAAGATAATTAAACTGTGACACCTGCTCAAGATTGCAACCATTCAGATTAACTGAATCAGTCTGCCTGACAAATTTTCGTCACTTTATTTTTTTCTTAGTTTGTAGCCAAACCTACTCTACTACCAGTCTCATCAAGAGCTCGAACGAAAGACTTCACCTCATTGACATCACTTGTCAAAAGGGCTAAATCATCAGCATAATCTGAAACAGAAATTTTCATATCTCCAGATCATTTAAGGGCAAAATATTACGCTTTCAGTGAATTTCGCATTACATAATCAATAATGAAACTAAGAGAAAAGCAGACAAAATGCACCCCAAAATGCACCAGAAGCAATGCTAAACCATTTGCTACAAGCCTTCCCAACTCTCACACACGACTCGGTGATATCTTATACGGAGCCTTCATTATGTTAACTAACTTGTCTCGTATGCCATACGATCTCACAATCAGCAAAAAAAACTATGAGGATCAACAGAGTCGAAAGCCTTTTTAAAATCAACAAAGCTTGTAACTAAAAGTCTCTGAAACTCTAAATATTTCTCAATAATCTGACTGAGTGAAATATCTGATCTACCTATCCCCTACCACTTTCGAATCCACATTGCTCATCAAGAAATTGCTTGTCAACCAGATTCTTAATTCTGTTAAGCACAATTATGCAAATAACTTTACCTGGAACAGAAAGTAGGCTGATACCCCTATAGTTATATCAAAAATTGCGATCATCTTTTTTAAAAATAGGGATAATAATAGCTCTGGTAAAATCCTTAGGAATCATGCCTTTATTATAAAAGATATTCAGAATTTCAGTCATCCAAGTGCTAACAGAAACATTCCCAGCTCTAAGTATTTCTGTAGTAATTTCATCTACCCCTGGGGATTTATGTAGTTTAAGTTTAGAAACAGCCAAAATAACTTCAGATTGTGTTATAGGACCAACGTTAAAGCCACCAATGCATCTATCATCATTGCAAACAATGGGAGTAGAACTAACTACATTGTTTAGAACATAACTGAAATGCTCAGCCCACCTAGCCATGACAGAATCCACACCTTCTATAACCTTACCTTATAAATCCCTGTATACTTGTCCCTTTTCTAACACACAACACATTAACTATCTGGTACAGCTCTCTGCTGTTGTGCTGTCTAACTGCTTCCTCGGCTTTGTCAGCCAAACTATCAAGCCAAAGATTCTTATCAGCAGCTAACTGATCTTTTACACGTTTATTAAGTTCTCTGTAATGCTTTCTATTAGGACTAGTAGGGTATTGATTAAAGACATTCCTGCAGTTCTTTCTTTCCAAAATAAGCTCAAGTGCTTATCACTCAGATAATTCTGTCTCTTCTGCTCCTTTTTTCCTAAAAGAGTACTGTTAGTGTCCAAAAAAGCCTGTTTAAATTGATCCCATTCTTCCTCAACTTCAGTAGTAAGCAAACCATGACTGTCATAATGACTAAGTAGCCTATCATGGTAAGCTTTGGCTATAACTGGATCTTTCAGAGCTTCAGTATTAACGGTGAATTTTTTAATCTTAGCACAACATTGTTTATGTTTAAGTTGCAAAACACTTTTAACAAGGTAATGGTCAGATCCAATTTCAGCTCCCCTATATGCCCTGATATTCCTAACAGAACTAGCCCATTTGCTGTTAATTAATACATAATCCCTCATATTCTTATGAAGCCCATCTGGTGAAATCCATGTGTACTTATGCATGTTGCGATGTTTCTAATAACTGTTAGTTATTCTGAAACGATTAAGTTTACTTACCTGTAGGAGACGTTCCCAGTGCCATTTCAGCTACCAATACCAAACGGGCGTATCACCCTTCCCCAAAAGTCAGAGTCAGTACCAAGTTTGGCATTGAAATCACCTAGAACCATTCTGTGCCTAGAACAAGGGTAATATCTCCTTTCTTGACAAAATTCAAAATATCGTAAAGTTGTCCTAAAACCCATCCTTCTCATCCTCAGTGGGGGCAGATTCTATTCAAATCTTCAATAAAAAAAAAAAATAAATACCCCCTCAAGCAGCTGCTTGCCACAGAGGTCTGATAGGAGCCTGTCAGTTTATATGCCATAGTAGAAGGTCTGAGAGGATGGCAGGCCCTCAGCAGAAAAACGACACAAACAGCCATGCCTAAATTCCGGGGCTCGAACCCAGGTCCCTTAGATCAGTAGCCACGCGTGCTAACCACTCGGCCATGGGTATGTCTGAAATTTTGCTGTAAGAAACTTTCATTAATGCACTCATATCTTAGAAGAGCATCACTAGCATGTCTGCTGAGAAGCAAACCTACGCCTTGGAGATGCTTATTATCTTCTCTTCCTGAAAAGAAAAATTTAAGATTATTTTTAAGAATCTGACCTTTATCTGTCCATCTGGTCTCTTGCAAGCCGTGGATATCTAAATTATAATGGTGGAATTCTTGTGTGAGGACATCAAGAGAATAAGCTCTGTGCAGAGTACTCACATTCCAACTGCCTATAGAGAGAAAATGGTTAGTGGGATGTTTAAAGAAACTTTATTTATTGAAAGAGGGAATGCCGTAATATCAACAGCCCCCTAATCGCAGCCTAATTTAAGCATGGGGCAAAGACCCGTTCCCCAACCACTAAAGGCTGAAGCCATCTACACTGGAAGACTTCCTCCAATGTAGAATTTTTGGGGGATGATACCCTTAGAAACGAGAGTTCAGTTGTCTGCGATGACCTCTGCTCCACCAGCTGATAAAACATATTCTGCAAATCTATTCGCTTGGGGCTGTCAAACCACAAACAAACAGAAAACACAGTAGAAGTTTCTCGCTCCACAGAATCTCACAAGTGAAGCAAATTCAAGATCCATAATCAAGCTCAGAGCCCTTAATCCAATCCAATCTTGTAAGTTTGTATGGTCAGCATCCTGACCTTGTGTGGTTGACCACTCCTCAGCTGGGCCGAATAAAAGATGAAAAGTAGCCATAGTAGAAAAGTAGCCAGATCAGTATGCCACACTGATCTGGCAGTCTTCCCCTTCCGTTCCCTTCCCCAAGAGAGTATCTCTTTTGAAAGGTACTAATGACCTCCACCACGAGAAGGTGGGGTCGGACATTAGGTGCTAGGCTTGGCCGGTTTAATGCATCATCACAGGGAATTGGTGCATAACATTCCACCAGTGACTACCTAACTACCATTTACAGTTTTCAAATCTATTTAAAAGGAACAGAAATTTTCTCAAAGTTAATAAAGAAACTCTTACCCTTATTTGAAGTGCCCTATGAACAACTTGACGTGACCTACTAAACTCGATGTGAACATGCTTTGTTGGAATGAAATCAGTTGAAGGAGTTCACCTACTCTCCCATACTCTTAGGATGAAAATATCACTGTTATTTATATTACGTTCTGCTTACAGTAACACATTAACAGTAATTAAACGTGAGACACCACAGATGATTTATTAAACTTTAAACTTTAAGAAACTAATCAAAAATGAAATGGGCTCTTTGATCGTTTATTGTGTCTAATCTATAAAAAGAAAGTTGCTATCTCGTTCACAATATATATAATTGTTTTTTCCAGTTGTAGTTTTTGTAAATAATAATGGCTGAGTGGTTAGCACGCTTGGCTACTGATCTAAGGGACCTGGGTTCGAGCCCCGGATTAGGCATGGATGTGTGTGTCGTTTTTCTGCTGAGGTCCTGCCATCCTCTCAGATCTCCTACTGTGGCATATAAACTGACAGGCTCCTATCAGACCTCTGTGGCAAGCAGCTGCTTGAGGGGGTATTTATTTTTTTATTATAGTGTTCGTAATACGAATGGTTGTTGGTTAAATGAAGCATTTTCATGAATTTAGAATGGCATCTTTTTTTTAAAAAAAAATCATAATAGAACGTAATTGTTGGCATCAGAAGCTTGCACGTGTTGCTATAGCAAAATGGAGGATATTCTTGGTGCATGTAAGTATTTTGTTTTTATCTGCATTTGAAAAATATTTTGTTAGACCAACATTTCTAAGTGGGAAATAGTTATGACAATTCATCAATTGCAAAGTTAAAGTACGAGTTGTAAATTGTATTGTAGTTTTTACTAATCTGTAACTGATTTTCGTCTGCGGCACGGCGACATCTGCTGGCTTTGCCGGACCGTTGTAGTAATTCATGGTAGAGAAATCATTTCAGTTGGAATAATATACTGTGAGATTGCATGAGCCATTTTCGAACTTGAAAAGAGAATAATATAAGTATTCATAATAATATTTACAGTCAGTTGCAGTGATAATGTGAAAGTGTATCATAAAGTGAAGAGTTCTCTAATTAAGAAAGCGATTCGTAGTAGAATTTTACCTCCTGCTGTGAAAATCACGCCATTTGTGTACTGGGAATCACCGAAATTTTAGGGATAAAAATGCTTATACATATATAATCGATTGTTTGCACAAAAGAATGCTTTTTCAAAGTTCATTGATAATTTTAAATATAGAAATATATAGCATTGTTTTTACTTTGAAAACAAAAAATATAGAGTGCACCATTTTAACCCTGGCTGAGTAGCATGAGGTGCTATAGTACACCATGAAATTTTGCTGCTTGAATAGGATAATCCATAACAGCTTTGATTCCAGACCATGACTGACTTTATTATTTTTTTTAATGTGTATATCAATTGCATCACTAATAAAAAAAAAGACAGTTAATCAGAGGTTCACAAACTTTTTCCAGTGATGACCCCTTTACCATTAACAGAATTCCCCCCCCCCCCCATTTGTTGGAATTTTCCTCATACATTGCTTTACTATTGATGAAAGTAACTTGAATTGAGATAAAGGTACTTCTGCAGTTTAAGTTGCTCAGCTCATTAGATGGCATCACAGTTTATTCGATTGTTTTATGTGGCCTGGTTTCTGATTTATATTAAGGTCAAATTGTAAATCTTTAGGGGGATAAATGGTAAGAAATTTGCGTTATTTTGCAATTCAGATTTATTTCTTTGTATACAGGATCAAGGTGTAAATTTAATCTCTTAAGTAAATGCAGAAAATTGCAGACTTCCTTTTTTAGTTAAATGCATTTATTGTTTATATGTTAAGCGGGAAGGTGGGATGATGGGATTTATAGTTTGCACATCTGTGCTTTGGTATTCTTTATTAGATTTATTTTTTAGGATTTATAGTTTGCACATCTGTGCTTTGGTATTCTTTATTGGATTTATTTTTTAGGTGAAACTTTGATGATACTACCACTTTTGGGGGGTGGGGTTCTTGCATTGTTCAAATTAGTTTGTCCCTCATGATGTTATTATTATTTAAATTCAGATCAGTGATGCATTGTTTACAATATTCATGTTGTTTAGTTTGTAGTTTTTAACTAAATTGTTTAGTTCGGGGGGTGTTTTTATAATGCAAATTACCAGTGAATTGTTTATGATTTCCTTGTTTTTTTATCTTTGTTGTTTCTGATTATTATATTTGGATTCTGATGTTTAGCTCTGATAATGCTTTTTTTTTATAATGCAAATCAGAGGTGAATTGGTTTTTTGTGTGAGGAGAACTCATTTTTTAGGTTGTCTTTTTTTTTTGCTTTTGAGACTTTTCTGGATGAATTATCTTGTTCTGGGAGCTTTTCCACACAATGGAATGGCATTGAATTATTTAAGATATTTTTAGACTTGTCTAAGATGAAACTGTTCTGATCCAGGTTTTTTTATGTTGCTCAAATTGATAAAGTTGATTCTGATAAAATTATTTTATAATGTTTTTATTCATTGTGGAATAACAGTTTGTTGTTTAGCATTATGTGCTTTTTAAAATAGCTGTCCCTGAAAAGATTTGAAAAAATAAAAATAAATATTCACTCGAGCAGCTGCTTACCACAGAGGTCTGACAGCAGTGTGTCGGTTTAATACACTGTAGTAAAAAGTCTGTGAAGATGATGGAACCTCGGCAGAAAAATAATACAAACATCATTCGTTAGTGATAACACATTATTGAAACAAATAGCCTTATTTGGCATTGACCAGCCTTCACTGTTTAGTGTTGTTGGTCAATTGTTCTTTGAGTTTTGTTTTTGTAGGCATTTGGCAGTTCTTAGTGTCTTGAAAAGCTGTGTTCCTTCCTTATAAGTTTGGTGCCTCTCTTTGAAACACTTCAGGTATTGTACTTTTAATCTTATCTCCTCACATTTATTGTTAATTGTTTGTTAAGATCATGGTACCTAAAAACAAGATGGCAACCTCACTAAAGAATGCAACTCTCGCTAGCAAAACATCGAGCTCGCCAGTGGGTAGAAGCAGCCCTCCAAGGTCACCCCCTGCCCCTAGCGCTGGTTTGTCACTTTCAGATGACGATCTGTTGGTGTCAGTCTCTAAATGTGTTGAAACTGTTACCTAATCCCAAGACTCTGTTTAACAATTGTCTCATTACATACTGAAGCAGTTACTTCTGCAAGAAATAAAAAGAACTGTTGAGTTTTCTACAGAGGTATACATGATCTAAGAGATCAGCTTAAAGAGAAAGGTGTAGTAATAAATCAACTATGTTCTGAGATTTCTTTGAAGTACAATGAACTTGAATAGCATCAACACAGAACTGTTAGGATTTTTGAAGTGGAAGAAGTATATATGCCTACTGATGACCTTGCCATTAAAATTTTCAATGAAAAATTAAACATTGACCGCAGTCATTGAGTGGGGATTGGCAGAACGGCAATGCCCAACTAATCATTGTAAAATTCTGTTCTTATCGGAAAAGAAATGTTGTGTTCTGTGCTAAAAGTAAACTTAAAGGCAGTGGAATCATTATTCATGAAGATCTAACGGCAGAAAGACTTATTCATTTGGCTATTGAGAAATTTGGTCAGTGCAATGTTTGGACTAAGATGGATCAATAGTGGTAAAAATGAAAAATGGTAACAAGCGCTTTATTAAATCAAAGTATGAGTTAAATAACTTTAAAATTAGTTTAAAAAAATTTCTTTGTGTACCTGTATATTTATATATATTTTTAAAATAAAAAAATAAATAAATACCCCCTCAAGCAGCTGCTTGCCACAGAAATACACGGTAATTTTTAAAGGTCTGACAGGAGCCTGTCAGTTTATATGCCACAGTAGAAGATCTGAGAGGATTTTTTACCCATGTTTATATATATATTGTGATCTGTAATGCACTTTACACAAACCTGTATCTCTCAACTTCTATTGTTGCTAAACTGCACATAGTTTGTCATTTTTAAAGTAAAAACCTCCTACTATGAGTACTTTTATGACTTTTTGAAACCATTAGTCCATTATTTATCTATTTTTATTATTCTGTATTCGTTTTTCATTTGTGCATATTTATAACTTCATGTCCCTATCTACTGCTAACAAAAAATTTCTTCTTAACTTATACCCCCAACTCTCTCAGATATATCTCATCCCCAAGATCACTGTTAGTTAAACCTTTGTCACCTCAATATTAATTCTCTTCAATCTAAACACTCCTATCTACTGAGTTCTGACATTTTGAAATTTGATGTAATTGCTCTTACAGAGACATGGCTCAATATCTCCGTTCCAGATGATCTTTTTAAACTCAAAGGATAAACTATTCTGCATCGACAGATCTAGTGGGACAGGAGATATTTTGCATTATATGTGAGGGAAACATTTAATGTCGAAGTAATGCCTATTTCTTCTTACTCTAGTTTCGGAGGTCTCTGGGTCAAATTCTCCCCTATCAGTAAACAAAACCCTGCTCTTATTATCAACTTCCATTTTCAATTTTAAGACTGGTTAAGATGTATAGAATGCTGGGAAAAATGATAAAAATAATTTGGGACTACTGAAATAAGTTTATGACAGAAAAGAGTGTGAAACAGAAAAAAAAATGGCAGTGCATACTTTGTAATTACTTCCAAAATCTACCGTTTTTAAAAAATAGCAGTTTTTTTTTGTTAATTTTAGGAGATTTTTGAAAATTTAAGGAAAAATTTGTTGATAATAGTTGAAATCAAACTTCTGAGCTCAAATCAGAAGGTTGCATCAACAAATAGGAACGTTAACAAGTAAATCAGCAATACCATTTAGTGTTTCTAAGAAATGGCAATCAGGTGGCTTTATAAAATTATTTATATTGTAGTTTAATAAAATATGCATTAAATTAAAAAGCAAAATATTATTTTTCAAGGCTGAATTATGTATTTTTATAAGATACATATATATAATTACAATGGCAATTTTTATTTAATTTTTTTTTTTAAACAGATACAAATGTCCTTGGTCCCTCATTTCAGATTCTGCAAACATGTACAGATGACATGGACACTGGAAGGGTTAATACTAAAAATGTTCCACACTTGAACATCACCACAGCAGACTAAACTCATCAGAATCAGTAATTAATAATTGAAAACATTGTTTCTTAATCGTAAAGTTAATGAAAACAATCACCTTTTATAGATATTTATAATAAATAGTTTTAGGTGGAAAAGATTGCATTTCAACTAAAGTAAAAATGTCACATCAATATGTTTGATACTAAATTGTAATTTTATGCTTTGCTGGTCAAATAGTGTTCAATCATTATTATGACTTATGTACTATGGTGAATTGTGAATGATTTTCTATCTTAAAAGTTGATTGCAGAATCCAAAGGTTTGGTGACTCCTGGTTTAGATGCTTTATATAACTAATAACAAAGTTACTTAAATGTAATCAATTATTAACAGCACCTTCACAATTAATTAGTATTTTATATTGGGGGTAATATTTCATTCCATTAACTTCTTCAACCCACTTACACATCATTCCTGACAAAACTCATGACCTTTCACTGGATGAAAAAAAAAGGGAAGGGGGGGGGGGTGAGAATTGAAGTTCAGAATCAGAGTTTAGGATATAGGAATATAATTCCTATATCCGAAACTCTGATTCTGAACTGTATCACTGTATCCAGTGAAAGGTCATGAGTTTTGTTAGGAATGATGTGTAAGTGGGTTGAAGAAGTTGATGGAATGAAATATTGCCCCCAATATAAAATATTAATTAATTGTGAAGGTGCTGTTAATAATTGATTACAGTTAAGTAACTTTGTTATTAGTTATATAAAGCATCTAAACCAGGAGGCACCAAACCTTTGGACTCTGCAATCAACTTTTAAGATAGAAAATCATTCACGATCGACCATAGTACATAAGTCATAATAATGAATGAACACTATTTGACCATCTAAGCATAAAATTACAATTTAATATCAAACATATTTGATGTGACATTGTTACTTTAGTTAAAATACAATCTTTTCCACCTAAAACTATTTATTATAAATATCTATAAAAGGTGATTGTTTTCATTAGCTTTTACGATTGAGAAACAGATGCATGACACTGAATATCTTCTGCTAGCTTACTAAATGAGGGTTCATAACTGCTGAGGTACAAATGAAGTTGGTGATTTAAATGTTCATCATCATCAAGACTTTGGTACCTTGATTTAATTATCTTCATTTGGGAGAAGGCTGCTTTGCATAGATGGGTAATTCCATGTCAATTGAACCAGGCCAGTTCACCACCAATCACAGATTTCAATGATCTTTGGTATAAAGGTTAGTACACATAAGATGTGTAATTGTCCGAAATAGTTTGAGTCAAAAAAAAAATTTTGTAAGGAGTTATAATCATTTAACCTAAGGGGAAAATATACAAAGTGCAATTGTGACTAAACAGTTTTTCTTTTTCTTCTCTGGTAGATGAGAAGACCAAACTTGGTGTACTGATGTAGATTTGGATTATAAATTCATTAAAAAATCCAATTTAAAATAATGTAGTATGATTTTGAAAAAACTGAAAATTTTAAAATGTGAAAAAAGGTGATATAGCCTTGTATATAAAAAATTAAAACTGACATGTTGTACATTATGCTCCATAGAAACATTGTACAAAATTTAAAATATGGTTATTTCTTTGATAATGAATTTTAAAAAAATTAAATTTTACTAATGTTATGATTAATGATGCAATTCAGGGGACCATATTGACACACTTGTGCCTGCGCACAAAATGGAGAGACTACCGACATACTTTGCTGCTTGCATTCAACTATGCCTGGGGGCCACGGCTTAACATCACAACTTTGTAACTCCCAGTACCATTCATCTGTACCAAAGGATACTCACAGCATTATAGCTGTGAATATCAGCCGAATGGTACTGGGAGTTACAAAGTCGCATTTTAGTGCAAGCAGGAAAACACTTGGGTAGCCTCTCCATTTAATGCGCAGGTGCAAGAGCATTAATGCGGTTCCTTGAAGTGCATCTAATGATGGTGCTATTCTAAATAATTTCTACATCAAATAAAAGTGTATGTTCAGAGTAAATATATATAAATGAATTTTACCTTGCAAAACAAGATAATTCTTCATATTTTTAATGATGATGTCCCCAGTGAAACTGTTGGTAAAAACCAATAAACTGACTAAGTATAGCACTGTTATGTTTGTATAAGTATCCTGTTGACATGGGTATAGAGGAAAAATTTTATTGAGCCTGGTGGGTTCCAAACCTATGACCTCCTGATGACATATCAGGTGCAGATTTGTCTGTTAGGAGCTGATTCTACAGTAAAGGGATTAACATCGACAATAGAGATCTTGATCAGTGGGACCAGTAGTGTGAGCACATGACATGTCATCAGGAGGTTGTAGGATTGGATTGAACCCAGCTCAAAACAATTTTTCCTCTATATCCATGTCAACAGGATAGTTATACAGTGTAATAATAATAATAATACCCCCTCAAGCAGCTGCTTGCCACAGAGGTAATAGTGGTTAAATACTTAGTCGACTTGTAAAGTGGTGTGTACAAAAAGTAAACAAGCAATAAATTTTTAAAAATTTTAAAATTCTTCCTCAGTGTGTTCTGAAAAGTAAAATTGGCAATAATCATGTGCTCAGCTCATATTAGTTTCAAACAAAAATAAAGTTGGTTGGATTGTTTTACCTCTGAACATCACTTTTTCGCACATAGTGGGCTAAATGGCCAGGTCACAAGGACTCTGAAGACTCAGAGAAGGTTGGGGAAGGGGACCCACTGGAACAGCTATTGGGAGATAGGTGATAGCTTCCCGTCAAGGCTATCCAGTGTGTTCTTTAACGTACATAGGGTATGGCTCTCCAGCACCAGGGGGCCACAGTTTAACATCTCATCTGACAGATGGCAGCCTTTCCAAGCCCATCAGTATCCACTAGTAACTGTGGGGAGTTTTGCAGAGATAAATCTCAACACTGGCTCAGCTAGGACTCAATCCTGGGAACTACAGATTGAGTCTGGCACACTACTGACTGAGCCACCCTGCCCCATAAATATAGGGTGGCTTAATGGTTTAAATAAAACAAAGAATATCTTCTCAAGCAGCTGCTTGCAACAGAGGTCTGACAGAAGCCTATCAGTTTATACACCACAATATAAGGTTTGCCCCTTCGAAATAAAAAAATGAGAAAAAGATTGTTGGGCTGTTATCTTCTGTCTTTAAAAATACTGTGAGTAAAAATATTTATATTTTGAAATACTGTAAGGAAAATGAGAATTTTATTTTTTAACCAAATTGTTTGAACAGTTTCATTACACTTATAAATTTTGTCATATTCAACTGTGGACACACTACTGTTTTCCACCTATATAATGTGTTACATAGTCATTTTCTGTTATTTGAACTTTCAATTTACCTCTTCATATTCAATGTCAGTGTTAATTTCGTGTAATTTCAGACAGCTTTTAGCTCACAAATTTTGTTGGAATAGCTCATTAAATAAGAGAAACATCTGATATTTGGCTGTCTTTTTGCATCCCATTTCAAATTTTATAGTATTTTGATGAATTTTAGTGTATTGCATAATCATATTTACAAAAATATTTTTCCAGCCCTTCAATCACCAAAATCGAAGGAAAAAAAGAAGAAGAAGAAGAAGTCCCTAGGTGTAAGTATTCATGAAATGAAAAGTTCCATTTTACTTTAATAATTCCTGTTTATTATTCAGATTTCTTTTAGTGTTCCCCCATATGTAGTTTGCTTAACAATTGCAGGCCAAGGGCCTCAAATTCAAATTATATGGGGACCAAATCAGTTACTTCTCAATATATGACAGGCCACATTTTATTTTTTAAATGTTAATTTTAATACCAAAACATAAAAATAAATTTTGTTTCTAGTTGCTTTATCCTCAGCTGAATGAGCAACTCTTTTTGTCTCCTTTTTTCACACTCATGTGAGATCATCACAGTTGAATCAGTCTGGTAAGCCACAGTTATTATGATAGAATGTGTTGCTTGTTGACCACACAAAATGACTTCAAAGGCCATGTTTTTGAGACTCCCATTATAGACTGTTTGCATTTGTTACTTCATTGATTGCAGTGCAAAGTAATAATCAGCTTTTTAACAGTTAATATTTGAGAAGTCTTACCATTAAGCTACTTTTCTTTTAAAACCAATTGCTGATATTGCTGAATGAAAAACATATTTTTTCATTGTGTAAGTCTGTGTATAGCTGTCAAAGCCGATTTGTTGTTTTCACCTTTTAAATTCAAGTGTACTAGTAAAAAGTAATTATTCCTTAGTGCAGCATTGTAAAAAATGCACCTGTTTTACTATTGCTTCTCTTTGAACAAAGTATGTTAAAGTTGAAAATTAATTCATTTGTGCATGTGCCAATTGATCAGACATGTTTTCTTTGTAAATAGTATCAATAGTAGCTTATACAGGGTGATTCGAAACTCTTGGGCCAAACTTTAAGGGGTGATAGAACACACCTAAACAAGCACTTTTCATCATACAAAGCATTGTCGGAACTCAAGCGGTGAAGCACTAGGGGTGCTACATTCGGGATGATCTCCAACCCTATGTGTAAAATTTCCTCTGTAACACATGGCATCCTCACACTCCTTGCACGCCCTGTATCCTGCAATCCACTGACAAAGGAGCCCGTTTTGCACAGATAACCAGTGCAATCACTGAAAGGTTTTACAATCAGGCACACATCTGGTCGGAAAGCACTTCCGGTACAGTCTTTGGGTTTCCTTCGCATTCTCATCTGCAGCTCCATACGTGAAATGCATGACCGCCTTCTGATTCGTGAGACAATCCATCTGTTCTGCAATCCACAGTAGAAATGACGGCGTGCGAAAACCAGTGCTTATAAGTGTTCACTGGAAAGCGCCCTCTAGCGCTTCACCACTTGAGTTCCGACCATGCATTGTATGATGAAAAGTGCTTGTTTAGGTGTGTTCTATCACCCCTTAAAGTTTGGTCCAAGAGTTTTGAATCACCCTGTATTTTATTCTTAGCAAAATTGTTTACAGGGTTGTTATTTAGACATTCCCTATGCTTGCTAAGAAAAACAAACCATTATGACCCTTATGAGACCTTTATGAGAGAGCTCAGCTAGTCTTCAACCTGTCTTTTTCTGAGGCCTGTTAATTAACTTGTTGGGGAATGGAAACTGTTACTCATCAGTAGAAGAATTCTCTAAAAAGAGAATTAAATTGAAGAATTAATTACATAGTGTAATTAAACTGTTTGTAAGCATTGGTTAGTTTGCAATTGTGATGTCTTGTTTGTGAGTTCTTAATATATGTTTCAAAACAAATGATGAAAGTGGGAAAAAATGTATTTTTATTTCAATAAAAAATTTTATTCACAGGACATTCAAACTGAGTCTGATTTCTGCTTGCAACCATCTCAAGAGAAAGGAACTTTAAATAGTGAAAACTGGCCTCTCCTGCTAAAAGTAAGTCTGAAACCAATTTTAGCCATAATAATCTTTGTCCAGTGTAAATTTTTCTTGTTATGAAATGTAGAAACCACTCTATAATATCATTTTATAATTCTTTTACTTAAATGCAATGTAACTTTTATAGTTAAAATAATCATCCTTTGAAAGAATGTTAAAACAAATTAACATTTTACTGTTGCTTTTTGGGGCGGGGGTGGCTCAGTCGGTAGCGTGCCAGGCTCATAATCTGTAGTTCCCAGGTTCGAGTCCCAGCTGGGTCAGCGTTGAGATTTATCTCCGCAAAATTCCCTGCCCTGTCCACTCTCAGTAGGGGACACCGATGGGCTCGGAAAGGCCGCCGTCCGTCGGATGGGACGTTAAGCCGTGGCCCCGTGTGTGGGAGAGCCATACCCTGTGCACGTTAAAGAACACGCTGGATGGCCTTGATGGGAGGCTACCATCTGTCTCCCAACAGCTGTTCCAGTGGGTCCCCTCCCCCAACCTTCTCTGAGCCTTCGGGGTCCATGTGACCTGGCCATTTAGCCCATGGTGTGCAAAAAAGTGCCGCCCAGAGGTAAAACAACCCAAAAAAAATACTGTTGCTTTTTTGCTTAACCAAGTTATTTATGTAGTAATGTGATTAGTTATGTTTTTTTTTTAAATGTCTCCTAAATCACTCTGCCACTTTAATAACAAATCTGCTTGCTTTATTTCAGAAATTTGACTCCCTAAATGTGAGGACAAACCATTATACACCACTTCCAAGTGGAAGTTCGCCTTTGAAAAGAGAAATCCGTGAATATATAAAGTCTGGATTTATCAACTTAGATAAACCTTCTAATCCATCATCACATGAAGTTGTAGCTTGGATTAAAAGAATCTTAAGGGTTGAGAAAACAGGACATAGTGGTACTTTAGATCCTAAAGTCACTGGATGCTTGATAGTATGTATTGAAAGAGCTACTCGTCTGGTAAAATCACAGCAAGGAGCTGGAAAAGAATACGTTTGCATATTTAAACTTCACAGTGCTGTAGAAAATGTCCAACTAATAGCAAAGGTATGTTTATATGTTGCAAAACAAATAATATATTATTAATAAATTATTTCATATATATCTTGCTTATTGAAAGTAATAATAGAATGTTATAAACAGTAAAGGTATTTTATAACAAGTTAATACTATAATACACTCAACTGCAAAAGTTATGTTA
Source organism: Ryuthela nishihirai (assembly GCA_038380435.1). Classification (NCBI taxonomy): domain Eukaryota; kingdom Metazoa; phylum Arthropoda; class Arachnida; order Araneae; family Heptathelidae; genus Ryuthela; species Ryuthela nishihirai. Next base: position 48,695,828 of record JAWZYU010000022.1, read on the forward strand.
CCTGTCAACTTTCCTAAATATTCTGAAAAATATGGAACTATTATCAAAATATTGAACTATATATACTGCTCACAAAAATTAGGGGATATTTCAAAATGAATATGAAGCAATAAAATATCCCCTAATTTTTGTGAGCAGTGTATATATCTTCTGGTGAATATGTAAACCAGTGTTAAAACACTTTGCATGTTCCAAACATGCAAATGAGCCATCAATAAAAAATGTACTAACATGTATCTTTATTTTTTTCCATTTTAAATTTTCCATCTTTTTAAAGTAATTTCATTATTTTAATTAATATTATTTGAAGATATTTCTATTATTACATAAATCTTTGATTTAATTTTTCTTAACATTTGATTAATGTAATGCATATTCTTTTGAAATTTTTGACATTTTTTGCTTCAAATGCAAGATAATTTAAATAAAAACTAAAAAGAAGTAAAGAACTGTGAAAAACATTAGGATTATTTTGAAGCATATAAGGTTTAATTTAACCAATGACATTGAGATCAAAGCATTTAAATATTTTGTGGAAAAATTTTTACTAGCATAAGGGATCCTGTATGTTGGCAAAATTTTTTCCACAAAATATTTATTGATTTATGGACATTAAAGAGCCAACAGGTAACTATGTGATTGTTACTTATTGTTTAAATCAAAGCATTTCCAGAACAATTTGCATTAGGTATTGCTACAGAAAAAATTAATTTCAAAGTAATGATAAATTGCTTTTTAGATTACAATTTCTCAATGCTAATTATAAAAGTAACCTCAATTTAAAAATACCACTAAAATAAATCATACCTTTTAAAAATACAATTTGCCTGTAAATGGTAGCTAGGTAGTAACTGGAAGGAGAGCTATGCACCAATCTCCTGTGAGGATGCATAGAATCGGCCAGGCCTAGCACCTAATGTCCGACCCCGCCTTTTCGTGGTGCAGACCTTTGCTACCTTTCAAAGGAGATACTCTCTTGTGGAAATGAACAGAAGTGGGGGGGGGGGCTGCCACATTAGTTTGGCCTAGCCATCCCATGGCCGAGTGGTTAGTGAGCTTGGCTACTGATCTAAGGGACCTGGGTTCGAGCCCTGGGTAAGGCATGGATGTATATGTCGTGTTTCTGCTGAGGTCCTGCCATCCTCACAGACCTTCTACTGTGGCATATAAACTGACAGGCTCTTGTCAGACCTCTGTGGAAAGCAGCTGCTTGAGGGGGTTATTTATTTTATTTTTCTATTACTGATCTGGACAACTCTGGCTACTTTTCTTTTTTTTTTTTCTACCCTGCTGAGAGTGGTCAACCACACAGGGTCCTGGTGCTGACCATATAAACCCACTGGACTGGACTGAATTAAGACTCTGAGCTTGATTATGGATCCTGAATTTGCTGCACTGGTGGGCTTCTGTGGAGGGAAAATCTTCCGCTGTGTTTTCTGTTTGTTTGTGGGTTGACAGCCCCAAGTGAATAGATTCACAGGATATGTTTATCAGCTGGTGGATAATCCTGACCAGAGATCATCGCAGGCACCTGAACTCTTTGCTTCTATTGGAATCTTCAAATTCTACATTGGAGAAAGTCTTCCAGTGTAGATGGCCTCAGCATTTAGTGGTGGGGGAACGGGTCTTTGCCCCATGTCTGCAATTAGGGAGCTGTTTCATATTGTCGGCATTTCCTCTCTCAATAAACATAGTTTCTTTAAACATCCCACTAACCATTTTCTCTCCATAGGTAGTTGGAATGTGAGGACTCTGCACAGAGCTTTTTCTCTTGATGTTCTCACACAAAAATTCCACCATTATAATTTAGATATTCTCGGCTTGCAAGAGACCAGATCGACAGATAAAGGTCAGATTCTTAAAAATAATCTTAAATTTCTCTTTTCAGGGAGGGACGACAATAAGCATCAACAAGGCGTGGGTCTGCTTCTCACCAGACATGCCAGTGATGCTCTTCTAGGATATGAGTGCATTAATGAAAGGTTTCTTACAGCAAAATTTCAGACAAGCATTAAAGGGTTAGTTATGGTTTCTAGGGTTAGTTATGGTAGTGAAACTTGGACACTTTGTAAACAAGATAACAGGAAACTAGATGCTTTTGATTCCAGATGCTTACGCAGTATCTTGGGCATTAGGTGGTTCAACTTTGTAACTAATGATGAGATTAGGCAAAGGAGTTTGCAACCTCCTTTAAACAGCATATTGTGCAGAGAGAGACTCCGTTGGTTTGGCCATGTTGCCCGTATGAATAATTATAGATTGGCGAATAGGGTTATGAACAGTGTGCCTAAAGGCCTCAGAAAGAAGGGGAGACCTAGGATGCGGTGGGCAGACAATGTCAAACAAGACCTTGTTAGAATTGGTGTGCAGTGGCCAGATGCAGTAGATGTAGCTCAGGATAGACTTGCTTGGAGAGCTAAATTGCACGGTCTGGTTGGACCTCCGTAGCCCATGGCTGCTTGATGATGATGATGATGATGATGATGATGATGATGATGATGATGATGATGATGATGATGATGATGATGATGATTAAAGACTTGAATGTTATCTGCTGTTATGCTCCCACTGAGGATGCCGATGAGGATGAGAAGGATAGGTTTTATGAACAACTTCAGGATATTTTGAATTCTGTCAAGAAAGGAGATATTACCCTTGTTCTTGGTGACTTCAATGCCAAAGTTGGTACTGACTCTGACCTTTAGAGAGGGGTGGCAGGCCCTTTTGGTATTGGTAGCTGCAATGGGCAACATCTCCTACAGTTAAGTAAACTCAATGGTTTCAGAATAACTAACACTTATTACAAACACTGCAACATACATAGGTACCCATGGGTTTCACCTGATGGACTGCATAAGAATGTGATTGATTATATATTAATTAACAGCAAATGGGCTAGTTCTGTTAGGAATACCAGGGCATATAGGGGAGCTGAAATTGGATCTGACCATTACCTTGTTAAAAGTGTCTTGCAACTTAAACTTAAAAAGTGTTGTGCTAGGATTAAAAAATTTATTTTTAATACTGAAGCTCTGAAAGACCCAGTTATAGCCAAATCTTACCATGACTGGTTACTTAGTCATTATAACAGTCATGGTTTGCTTACTACTGAAGTTGAGGAAGAATGGGATCATTTTAAAGAGGCTTTTTTTGGACACTAACAGTACTCTTTTAGGAAAACAGGAGCAGAGGAGGCAGAATTATTTGAGTGATAAGGCACTTGAGCTCATTTCAGAAAGAAGGAACTGCAGGAATGTCCTTAATCAGTACCCTACTAGTCCTAATAGAAATAATTACAGAGAGCTTAATAAAGGTGTAAAGGATCAGTTAGCTGCTGATAAGAATCTTTGGCTTGATGGCTTGGCTGACAAAGCCGAGGAAGTAGTTAGACAGCACAACAGCAGAGATCTATACCAGATCGTTAATGTTTTGTGTGGTAAAAAATGGACAGATATACAGGGATTGAAGGATAAACAAGGTAAAGTTATAGAAGGTGAGGTTTCTGTCATGGCTAGGTGGGCTGAGCATTTCAGTGATATTCTAAACAATGTGGTTAGTTCTACTCCCATTGTTTGCAATGATGATAGATGCATTGGTGGCTTTAATGTTGGCCCTATAACACAATCTGAAGTTATTTTGGCTATTTCTAAACTTAAACTTCATAAATCCCCAGGGGCAGATGAAATTACTTCGGAAATGCTTAGAGCTGGAAATGTTTCGGTTACCTCTTGGATGACTGAAATTTTGAATATCTTTTATGATAAAGGCATGGTTCCTAAGGATTTTACCAGAGCTATTGTTATCCCTATTTTCAAAAAAGGTTATCACAGTTCTTGTGATAACTATAAAGGTATCAGCCTACTCTCTGTTCCAGGTAAAGTTCTTTCCATGATTGTACTTAATAGAATTAAGAATCTGGTTGACAGTCAATTGTGTGATGAGCAGTGTGGATTCAGAAGTGGTAGGGGATGTGTGGATCAGATATTTTCACTTAAGCAGATTCTTGAGAAATGTTTAGAGTTTCAGAAACCTTTTGTTGCTAGCTTTGTTGATTTCAAAAAGACTTTCTACTCTGTTAATCGTCATAATTTGTGGTTGATTGTGAGATCATATGGTATACAAGTTAACTTTATTATATGGTATACCAACTAAGATTATGAGATCATAGTTAACGTAATGAAAGCTCTCTATAATAACACTGAGTCATGTGTGAGTTGGTAAGGCTTGTAGCAATTGGTTTAGCATTACTTCTGGTGTTCGACAAGGGTGCATTTTGTCTCCTTTTCTCTTTAGCTTAGTTATTGATTATGTAATGCGAAATTCACTTCAAGGGAAAGATTTTGGCCTTAAATGGACTGGAGATACGAAAATTTCTGATTTAGATTATGCTGATGATTTAGCCCTTTTGGCAAATGATGTTGATGTGATGAACTCTTTCATTTGAGCTGTTGATGAAAATGGTAGTAGAGTAGGTTTGGTTATAAACAGAGAGAAAACTAAAGTGATGAAAATTGGTCAGGCAGGTTGTGAATCAGTTACTCTGAATGGCTGCAGTCTTGAGCAGGTGTCACAGTTTAATTATCTTGGGAGCTATGTAACAGATAATGGTGATGTGCGGCATGAGATTAACAGACGAATAGGGATTGCTGCCGGGACTTTTAAGAATTTATGGAGAGTGTGGAGAAATAGGCGTATACACCTAAAGACTAAAATTAGACTGTATAATAGTTTGGTTCTTTCTAGGGTTAGTTATGGTAGTGAAACTTGGACACTTTGTAAACAAGGTAACAGGAAACTAGATGCTTTTGATTCCAGATGCTTACGCAGTATCTTGGGCATTAGGTAGTTCAACTTTGTAACTAATGATGAGGTTAGGCAAAGGAGTTTGCAACCTCCTTTAAGCAGCATATTGTGCAGAGAGAGACTCCGTTGGTTTGGCCATGTTGCCCGTATGAATAATTATAGATTAGCGAATAAGGTTATGAACAGTGTGCCTAAAGTCCTCAGAAAGAGGGGGAGACTTAGGATGCAGTGGACAGACAATGTCAAACAGGACCTTATTAGAATTGGTGTGCAGTGGCCAGATGCAGTAGATGTAGCTCAGGACAGACTTGCTTGGAGGACTAAATTGCATGATCTGGTTGGACCTATGTAGCCCATGGCTTTTGAGAATGATGATGATGGTTAAATCAATAATTAATATTTCCTATCCCACCATTTGAGGTCAAATATAGTTTCAAATCAGTTACTCTTCCTAATTTCAGTATATTGAGGAACAATAAAATAATTCTAAAAATAACAAAGGGAAAAAAATATGACATTAATATTATTCTGTACTTGAGATTGATATACCACTTATAAATCAGGGAAGCCTAAAATTTTGTCTCATTTACTATCAGAACCAACAAAATAGTTTTTTTTTTTTGGGGGGGGGGGGGGGAACACAAATTTTCTGGAACAACTTTATCAAAAACATTCTTCAGAACATTTCATGAACACCTTTTAATTGCACTTTGAAATATAAATAAGAAATTAATAAAAAACAAAAAAAGTCAATACATGCCCAACACCAAGCAAAGAAGTATATATCAGACTGCACATCCATATGGGGCGGGGGTGGCTCATTCGGTAGCACGCCAGGCTCGTAATCTGTAGTTCCCACGTTCGAGTCCCAGCTGGGTCAGCGTTGAGATTTATCTCCGCAAAATTCCCCGCCCTGCCCACGGACAGTAGGGGACACCAATGGGCTTGGAAAGGCCACCGTCCGTCGGATGGGACATTAAGCCGTGGCCCCGTGTGCGGGAGAGCCATACCCTGTGCACGTTAAAGGACACGCTGGATGGCCTTGACGGGAGGCTACCATCTGTCTCCCAACAGCTGTTCCAGTGGGTCCCCTCCCCCAACCTTCTCTGAACCTTCGGGGTCCATGTGACCTGGCCATTTAGCCCATGGTGTGCAAAAAAGTGCCGCTCAGAGGTAAAACAATCCAATCCACATCCATATATTTATTAAAAGTTTCAAATCAAAACCAAACATTCATCACTATTTCATGCCGATTGTGTGTTAAAGTTGATTCCCCACTTCCTTTTGTGAGATATACCTGATAAGTAATAAAACTAATTTGAAAACATCAAAACCATATTCACAAAATATATTAAAATGGAAAAATAAAACACATTGCTACACCTTCATAGCAATGATAGAAAGAGTAACTTTTGAAAACTTCATGTTTTCATTGAAAACTTGCACAGATGAGTCTAACATAAACGTATATATAAAATAAAATTCCAAGTTATGTTACAGATGAGTCTAACATAAACATGTATATGCACAGATGAGTCTAACATAAACATGTTAATGCAGTGGAGTCAACAGCCAACTTGTTTGGGCTGGCTATAAATAGAACATGAGTAGTGGTAATTGCATAATTTGGACTCTGTTAATAGCAGTTTAAGAATTCCAAGCATTTGTTATTTTCTAATGTTCAGTTTGAGAATAAATTGGAAATCTAAGCATTGTTTATGATCTCTGAAACGTATATTTTTAATATATTAATTTAAACTTGGAATTTTATTTTATTTATTTTGCCCATGTTAAGTGTTTTCTACCAAATATGCAGGCTTGGTGAATTGAATTTTCATTGCTTCAGCAATTAGTTTTAATCATTCAATTATTCATTTAATAAACTTTATTGTTTTTTAGGTTATATAGGTTTTACGCAGGTTATGCAGGAAGTAGTGTTAGGCTTTTTTTAAGTAACTACCATCTGCTTTATAAACCAATGGAGAACTTGTCAATTTTTATACAGCATGCATCTATATATTGCTGAAGTAAAAAAAATGGAAATTATGTGCAGTTTACCACAGCTGCAAGACAAGGCACAGGTGTGCAAAGAAGGTACATGTCATAGTCACATGATCCTTGAGCTGTCAACTCATTTGATGTGCTATGAGGTTTGGGAAGACAGGAGCCACACATGCAGTGGAACCCTGATGTGTTGTGGTCAAATACACTGGTTTGGTCTAAAATCATTTCACAAGCTCTAGTTACACTAACTGGTTTGGCCATAAAATAATTTGGCAAAATCTGGCCACACAATAGTTTGACAACCCATTGATGAGCTCTGGTTGCACACACTAGTTTATCATAACAGTATTTTTAATTTTCTCTCATGTTTAGAATGTCCACAGATATTTCTACTTCTTTTCCAGGCTCTGGTACTCTTGAGTGTCATTTAAATGAGAGGTAAATAGCCAGCACTTGACCACAAGATGAGAAAAGCACAATATAACTGATTTATGGTTCAAAACAATATTTATTATTTATTTTAAGTGTTAATTTCTGAGATCACTTTTTAATATTTTCTTATGAAACATTACTATTGTGTATTTATGATATAATTCTGTAAAAAAACCCAGAAATTTTCATAAAAATGACATTTCTTTACTAGAGTTTATTTTAGTGCACTTATTTTGTATTTATTTTCTTATATACAAAAATGTTTTTGACTTAGAAATTGGAAATGCTTACTGGAGCCCTTTTTCAAAGACCACCACTGATTTCTGCTGTGAAACGACAGCTACGTGTCCGAACTATCTATGAAGTAAAGCTTTTGGAGTTTGATAATGAAAAAAATATGGGTATGTTTTGTTTTTATTATGAATAATCATTAAGAAATATATTCAAAAGTGCAAAATATATGTTTAAGTATAAACAAATAAGATATCCATGTCATACATTTCAGTTCACATTGTAGAATATTTGCATTATGTCTAGAATACATAGACATTTAAAAAATTTTCCATCAAAGATTAACTTCTTTATATTATGTAAAATTAGTGTATTATATGATAAAATTATATAAGATAGCCATTAATGGAAAAAATAAGGGTTTATTTTGTGAAATAAGATAAAGTACTGTTTCTCAAACTATGGTATGATAAACACTTAGGAGATTTTTCTAACACATGTAAGTAACTTAATGTATCCCTTTATCTTTATTAAAACTGCTAAGCTAATTACATCTTGTAAGTTTTAGGACAAGTAACATGTAATTTTTACTTATTCAAGAACTTGACTTATATACTGCAGCACCACTTCTTGAATTACTCCTGTACTCGAACATAAATGCCGGTTTTACCTCTTTGGACACTGTGGTATAGTTAACTCCTATTTTCTTCATACTGTTCATTGTGTGTGAATAATAATGCATCTATGACTACTTTAAACAAAGGATTTATAGAACCACAATTCTAGCAGTTTTACATTCAATTAGATGCTAAAATATAAATAATTCATATTTGTGTTAAACTTCATTTTAAGGTGTTATAGTGGGCAAAAGTATTGTGATTTTAATTGAAATTTGTAGTTAGAAATGACATTTAAAAAATTTTTGACACTAGAACACTTGAAGCCAACAGCATGAAAAGTGGGGCGGGGGTGGCTCAGTCGGTAGCGCGCCAGGCTCGTAATCTGTAGTTCCCAGGTTCGAGTCCCAGCTGGGTCAGCGTTGAGATTTATCTCTGCAAAATTTCCCCACCCTGCCCACGGTCAGTAGGGGACACCGATGGGCTTGAAAAGGCTGCCGTCCATCGGATGGGACGTTAAGCCGTGGCCCCGTGTGCGGGAGAGCCATACCCTGTGCACGTTAAAGAACACGCTGGATGGCCTTGACGGGAGGCTACCATCTGTCTCCCAACAGCTGTTCCAGTGGGTCCCCTCCCCCAACCTTCTCTGAGCCTTCGGGGTCCATGTGACCTGGCCATTTAGCCCATGGTGTGCAAAAAAAGTGCCGCTCAGAGGTAAAACAATCCAATCCAATGCATGAAAAAGTTTCATAATAATAATTATCCATGGAAAAGAGCTTCATTGTTTCACTTTTAGCATTGTGCTATTTGTCAAGTGGAAGATTTCTTACATATTAAATGTGTCTGATCTTTGGTAAGTTAGTATTCATAGTAGTAATTGCAACTGTAGCATTGTTTTCAGTTTTCAAAATAGTTGCTAAGATCTGAAAAAATAAAAACTTGTGTAATATATTTAAATTTTTAATCAAAAAATTATTGTACAATATGAGGAAGTAAGTGAAAATTTTTATCAACCATCTACATGTGACTATCTTGGTAACATACCGATTGAACTAAAAGGGCAGTTTTTCAATGCGATCTTCTTTAAAGTTATGTTCCAGTTGCTCTATTTCAGGAATACTTACGATTGCTTTATTTATACTGACATAAGAACTTATAATAACAAAATGCTTTGTTATATGATCTACTTGATAAATATCAAAGTAGTGTTTGATGTTGATTATAACATCAACATGTGCCTTGATATTGCTATGTGATGAAGCATCTTTCTCATGTGAAAGACAGAAATGCAGTGACTTGACCAATCAAGAAATGATTCATAGTTTATGATCAATAGTAAATAATAAAAGTCCTGTGCATCAGCAAAACTCATTTTTTCCCACAAAACTATTTATTACTTGATTATTATAATTTATGTGAATGTAAACAGAGCAAAGTGTTCTGAAATAGAACCTATGTCATACAACCTTTTCTGAGCAAGTGTAGAATTCTTGTATATTGCTAAGAAATCATGCATTTAACTACAGTAAACATATGACTGTATTTTCCCTTTTGTTCATTTCGTATTAACCATTAAGTAACTTACAGTAAGTTTTATTTTTAAACAGTGTGTAATTTCATAAATGTATATTTTTAGGTATTTTCTGGGTTAGTTGTGAAGCAGGAACATACATCAGAACTATGTGTGTCCACTTGGGCTTATTGCTTGGTGTAGGTGGCCAAATGCAGGAGTTAAGAAGAGTACGTTCTGGCATACAAAATGAGAAGGTGGGTTGTTCTTTTGATACCATAAAAATTGTTTTTGTTATACATATAATATATTAATATTTGATTGATAAATATTCATTTTTGATTTACATACTATGCAGATAGTGTGACAACTTGCCTTAAATCACCATTGATTGGGCTCCACATGTGACATATCTTTAAATCTCTGAAATATCTCTTTAAATCTCTTCAAATAAACTCATATAAATTCTCTTCATAAATCTTCTGTAAATCCTCATCATAATCCCCATATAAACTCTGACTTAAATTCCAACTAATTGTCTCTATGAGCCAGATAAATCTAGGGGTTCAACTTCATCACTGGCGAGACCACATTATTGTGTTCTGAAGTGGAAGGGAGCCATCTGAAGACTGTACTAATGATATTCCATCACATGCTTGTGACCGTCCTTCTCATCCTACAAAGTGAGTTTATACCATTTTGAATTGTGCTGCCATCTAGGCACAGAGCAGGGAACCAACATCTGAATTCAACTCATTAATTTTTATCTAATTCTTGCTTCATGAGAGAAATCCTTCTGAATCTCTGAACATCACTGCTTATCAGCCAAATCAGACTTTGGCAGCTCTGCTTGGAGAAGAGAATGCATCATGCTGAGATGAGGCATCTCACAGCTGGGGCCGAGCTTGGCACCCTGAGGGAAGTCAGCAAGTACTGCTGAGAGGCAATGACTTAATCCACAATGCCAAGAGGCTAGCCCCGAAGGGTGTCGTTATGATTAAGTACATATGCATTCTTGTTGTAATGGGTAAACCATTACAACAAGCCAAGTTCATAACTTGGCTCCCTCTTTACATAAATAAAATAAATAAATACCCCCTCAAGCAGCTGCTTGCCACAGAGGTCTAACAGGAGCCTGTCAGTTTATGTGCCAAAGTAGAAGATCTGAGAGGATGGCAGGACCTCAGCAGAAAAACAACACATACAACCATGCCTTATCCGGGGCTCGAACCCAGGTCCCTTAGATCAGTAGCCGAGCACGCTAACCACTCGGCCATGGGACGGCCCTTTACATAAGTCAGAAAATAAATCTAAAAAGGAAATAATGCAAGGAAGGATTCACATTCTCTATACGAAAATAGAGCAATATCCAAGTTGACTAATTCTGCAATTCAGCTAATATGAAACAAAAATGCCAGCTTTGTGTTGATGTTAGACATGTTATGAGATGCCTAAGCCAATTGACAATTGTGTACCTATTGTTAAAGTTAGTCACCAAGATGTGTTTGGCCTTTAGTGCTTTCTGTAACCTCTGTCTGTTTGTTTGTATGATGCATAACTATTTGCTTCAATTCTAGTACCTCTCTAGTGATATATGAATTTTAGTATTTATGCGTTTTGACAACACTTTTAAACTTAATTATTTATTTATTTTTTTTTCAGTTATATGTACTGAAACTTCAGAACATATATTTTTGCTGTTCAATTTGTGCTGCTTTCATCACCTAAAAATGGAACATTTTAACTACCTACTAGAATTATTGGTTTAATTTGTAATTTCAGAATTTGTTTTGCCTATAGTTGAGAATTTCTTGGATTATTTTGTTGAGTGAGGAAATGCCTAATGTCTTGTGATATCAGATACTTCAAACTATTAAATAACAAGTTTAAAATTGTTTAATATTCTGTTGAATTTTACTATCCTTGTTTATTTAATATAAATATAGAATAATTGTATTAAAATGCATTGAAGTGTTGATATTTTAAATGATTTCTTCATTGAAATCATTAAGTTTGTAATAAATAAGCTACTGACGTTTCTTATTATTCAACATATAATTTATATGTAATCAATCTTCAGATAATTTTAGAACTTCTCAAATCTTTTTAAATAATTTTTATAGTTGTTTAATATGTTTGTCTTTTGCATCATCAATTAGTTTAGTATTTCTGATTTATGTAAGAAAATTCTTTTCAGGAAGGTATGTTTACAATGCATGATGTCTTAGATGCACAATGGGTATATGATAACCATAAAGATGAGTCTTATCTTAGAAGAGTTGTTAAACCTCTGGAAGCTCTTCTAGTCTCACATAAAAGAATTATTATGAAAGATAGTGCAGTAAGTCATGTATATTATTTAAATGCATGTTTTAAAATTTCTTTGTATTGAATAAAAACCAGTTATTTGTTGATAACAATTATGTTTCAGTAATATCTTAAAATTGACAAAGCAACTTTCCATTATCTGACAACCTTAAACAATAGCATGCTTTGTAGAGCATAAAGTTAGTCTAACATTTAACTAATATATATTTGCATTATTTGCTTAAATAGTTAAAAAATTCAATTTTTATATATTCTGCATTATTGTTCATATTTCTTGCATATATGTTAAAGATAGCACTAATTTAGTAGTTAAGAGAGTTGCTTCTGTTTCAGAAAAAAATAATTAAACTACACAGCAACTGTTTAAAAATATTTAATTCATGATTATGCTATTTAACTTAAAAGAACTTTTGAGCAATTAGTTTGCATTATGCTTAGCATTATTTTTAAATAGTCAAGGTAGGAGTTTTTTTCTATTATGGTAAGTTATAACTTAAGGGACTTTTCTGATCTATAAAAATTTCCAAAGTAAAGATGAAAATCATTACCATTTCATAGATGTCTTTCAACAGTCATGCTGGCTCAGCTGGTTGTGCTATCTTTCTTGCAATATTCTTTCTGAGTCCTTTTTCAGGATTTCATCTGGAGTGCCGTTGGTTTTGCACTGACAGTGCTGCAAGAAGGATAACACAACTGGCTGAGCCAACAGGACTGTTGAAAGATGTCTCTGAAATGGTAATGATTTTCATCTTTACTTCGAAACCTTTTATAGATAGAAAAGTCCCTTAAGTTATAACTTACCATAATAGAAAAAACTCATACCTTGATTATGTAAAAATAGTGCTAAGTGTAATGTGAACTAGTTACTCAAAACTTATTTAAGTTAAACAGCATAATCGTGGATTAATTTATATATTTTTTTTTTTCAGAAAAGATTTGATAATCTATAAATATATTAAGAATAGGCATTATGTGGAAAAGTAGCACTTTTAAAACCTTGTCGTTGACATCATAGAAAAGGCTGTGCTTGCTTATCCAAAATTATCACAGATTAGCTTTTAGATTAGTACTGCATCAAGAGATTCATTAATATAACAGATGATATCAAGACAAAATGTCAGATCACAATTTATATTCCATATAGTTGTAGGTTTACCACTTATTAATATTTCACCTGTTATGAACTCTTCACACTTCACAACTTGTTTGGTCTTAAATTATGAGTGTTTGTATCTCTGTTTTCAAGTGGATTGCATAAATGTATGCAAACAACACAAGCTGTTTAGACATTTCATAAATACTTTAGAAGCTTCAGATAACCTTGTCTAATATTGGAGTACTTATGATAGTTAATTTTCTGTTACTCAGATGTTGAAATCCTTAACTAGTGAATAAAAAATCCATCTTTAGTTGTATTTCTTCTCTTTTAGAAAGCTATGAAAATGGGTATATAGATTAATCTCAATTCATAAATCAACTCCACATGATCAGTCTCAGTTTTGTTGTTCATCATACCTTTCACAATATGTAAATGGGAAAATAGCAATGAATAAAACCTCATGTTCTATATATCAGAAAGGATGGGCTATTTTCCTAAGATAACCAATTAATGTTTTAATTTATACTCCTGTCAGAAGCCAAGATCTCAAATTTTTAGTACCTTGGAAATGTCTTAATTCTGTTGTATAAGGTATTTTTTTTTTCTTTAACAGAAATTGACAATTTATTGAAAATGACATTTTAACTTATAATTTTTTTCTAACTATTAATTTTGCTTTAAAAATGTTGTGATATTCAAAATTATTCCCATTGTGTCTGTAATGTGCACACTCATGTGCTTAAGTCATTGTAAGAAACATCATTGTTGAAACTCTTGTTTAAGCTTTCCCTCTGCAGTTCCATACACGGCTTATTGATTGGTTTTTGGTTTCACGTTTGACTTCATTTCCCATCTGACAAACTTGCAGTGCTTTCAAAACTTTTAATGGAAGAAATTGATTTTTATTACTAGTAGAAATTATATCATCTGGCAAGTACATGCATCACTCTCATTCAAGATTTTGTAGACTTTTAATTTTAAAACTTTTTTTAGGGAAGTGAAAACTTTTGCTTCAATGTTTCTAGAAATATTTTTATTGCTCCTCAAATATATATTGCAATTAAAAAGAATTATAATTATTTTCAAGCTAATGGAAACTAAACTATAAAAACAAAATTTTTTTAATGAAAATTTTCTACATGGTGGGGGGGGGGGGTGAAACATTCACAGTGAGTTTAGCAAACAGGGGTGAACCTTTCCTGAAATTGCGCTCCCACATGAGGACTGATTTTCGTGCCAAGGAAATCCATTTTGCTTCTGTGTCCAATATCTCATTCATTTTCGGAAAACTGTACAAGTTCAAAGTTTTTTGCTGAAACCGTAAGAAATAATAAAAGAAAAAATACATATAAAGAAATGGAATGTTAAATATAATATCCGGAACCACTTTTAAGCCAGAAATCTGATGTAGCATAACTCAGAAGATCAATAAATCAGCCAACTGAAAGATCACTAACTTGTGGAAATAAATCTACAGAAATTAATTTGCTTCCATGATCCAAGACCTCATTTATTTTCAGAAAATGATGCCAGATCAAAGTTTTACTGGAAAAGTAATATATAGCAAAATAAAAATTAACATATAACCTAATGCGCTGCTAAATAAAATATCCACAACAACAAGTTGTAGGCCGGACATCCAATATAGCATAATTATGAAAAAAATCAATATTTATCGAACGGTGAAAAGATTGATAATTTACACAAATTAATCTACTGAAATGAAAACTAAGGTTTAAATATAAAAAAGTTAATACTAACTTTACATAGGATATCCAATATGTTGGACCAAAGCTAAACAATCCATTATGGAGCCACTTATAACACATGAAACAGAGATAGCTTGTGTGAGTCACTTGCCTCTTCTGCAGTAAGCCATATCGTGATTAAATGCAGCTGCACCCAAGAAGGATGTTTTCACTTCCAGTTTTAAGAATGGGAAAGATGTATAGAATTATGGGAAAAATGATAAAAATAATTCTGGGAATACTGAAATAGGTTTATGCAGAAAAGAGTGTAAACAGGTGTGTGTGGGGGGGGGGGGGGTAACTTAACAATCAAATCAGCAATGCCATATAGCGCTTCTAAAATATGGCAATCAGATGGCTTTGTCGAATTATTTATGTTGTAGTTTAATAAAATATGCATCAAATAAAAAGAAAATATTGGTTTTCATGCTTGAATTATGAATTTTTAAAAGATATATGTAAGAAATTTTCAAACAGCAATATTTTTTTTCAATCTAAGGTTCATGTGTTGTACAAAAAAATATAGAGACGTCCTTGACCCAGGAAGGGTTAAAACTTGATATGTTACCTTTCAGACTGAATTTAAGAAAAAAATAATTTTAGCTTTTATTTTGAGCATCAGTCAACTCAACAGCATAAGAACAATCTTAGTTTATGTTTTCATTAAATCAAGAGTGAGATGAATATTTGCCAGATCCTAATGGTTAGCAGCTGTGATGTTGATCTGATTGCATCTGGGGCTTTACTGCTTGTTTAATCAATAGTTGTTTCTTGGTGAAGTTCTTTTATGGTTTATTGAACTGTAAGAGATACTTTCGCACATTTTTATCCACAAATGAAAATTAAAGGTTTGTTGTATGTAATGAGATGTTTATTGTTTGTGAAATAAGTTCACTCTATTTTAACTTAAGATATGCTAAAATTAATCATTAATTCATAACTTTTCAGCACAAATATGATTGAAGCATTAATTTAATAGTAAACTTCCTCTGGACAAAACCACAGATATAGAGTTTGAAACTCAGTAAAACAATAGTTCCCAACAATGGGGAAGAAAGGGTCGAGCCACAAGGTCTGACCTTGACCTGGATGGTCAGTTATCCCCAGGCAAACAGCAAGCAGGCTGTTGTGAAAATTTAGATGTTTAGCTTTAAAAAAAATTAACAATAAAAGATATTTTCTCATAATTATATAGCAGATTTTCCAACTATAACTTTAAAATTAGTATGCTATTCTTCAGTGAGGTTTGGTCTCCATGCTGAGATGCAGTGAATTGATTCCATAATTCTGAAGGCTATTTTGAGCAGAGCAAGCAGCATCCTTCTACCTTTTGGTTTCCTTCAAACAAGCATTTCTTAAAATAGTCTACAAGATTGAGTAAATGTGTATGATAGTTTAAGAATAAATTGACCTCTAAGAGTACTATATATTTTAATGTAAGTGCAATTATAGGTTTGGATTAAAGCTCAATTAACAGTCTTTTTTATATGTGCAGAAATAACAGGGGCATAAATACAGTGTAATGATTTTGTGTCAAGTGCTATACTATCCTTTATTCCATTAATTTTCCTTATTTCATTAATAAATATATCTTTTGACTAGGTTATTCTAATTAATTTGTGTGTGATCTGTAATTTAGTTTAACATGTCAGCAGTTCTGAATACTGTTGGCTGTTATTGTAGTATTGGTTTGAATTTTTTTTTACTAGGCCTAACTCACAAATTTAATTGTCAGGTTAATGCAGTCTGTTATGGTGCAAAGATAATGCTTCCTGGTGTACTAAGGTATGAGGATGGTATTGAACTAAATGAAGAAATTGTAATTGTTACAACCAAAGGTGAAGCCATTGCTTTGGGTAAGGCACTTGTGGTCATATGTATTATGTGTGTATTCTACATTTTCTGCATACAATTATGTATGAAGTGTAGGTTTTTTTTATTTATTTAATATCTGAATTTTAAAGGCAGTCACTGTATTATAGAAAATGTATTCTGAAATGTTAAACAAGTTACTTTGAAAGTAAATTTTGAAGCTGTGGCTGTCCCTCAATTATGACTGTCTAATACAATCCATATTGTAACTATTACACATGATAGTAAATCATTAAGTTTTATTCTGTATTTAAAAATGGGGAAAACATTTCTAGGTTCTCTCTCTCATTTCTAGGCTCTCAAAGATTATGGTAGATGAGTAATTTATTAATATAAATCAGGGAGCTTAATAAAAGTTTCTGTTATACTGAGTATTTGTAATAATGTTACAGAACATTAATATTCATATGCCTGTGAGTTATTGGATTCTTTTTAATCATTTAATGTGTTGTTCTTAACATAGTCTCTTAGTGACTATTCTAAGAGTTTTGTATTTGCAATTGTAGATGTTCAGATGATAGTACAGTTATTAAAGTCATGGAAAAGGCAAAGTTGCTTTGAAAACAGATGTTTATCTTTTTATTCTAGTGGCTAACTACTTGTTAGTGGTTAAATAACACCCAGATATATGATTATTCAATATTAAATACTCAATTATATATGAATAAAATAAAACTTAGGTATGCAGTTTTAAATGGGGACACTCTACAAATAAGCTTTTATAACAAATTGACAAAAAAAAAAACTTATAGTCAAGTGTACTGTTTTGGATTCTTTTTAATCATTTAATGTGTTGTTCTTAACATAGTCTCTTAGTGACTATTCTAAGAGTTTTGTATTTGCAATTGTAGATGTTCAGATGATAGTACAGTTATTAAAGTCATGGAAAAGGCAAAGTTGCTTTGAAAACAGATGTTTATCTTTTTATTCTAGTGGCTAACTACTTGTTAGTGGTTAAATAACACCCAGATATATGATTATTCAATATTAAATACTCAATTATATATGAATAAAATAAAACTTAGGTATGCAGTTTTAAATGGGGACACTCTACAAATAAGCTTTTATAACAAATTGGCAAAAAAAAAAACTTATAGTCAAGTGTACTGTTTTTGACACATAAAAGATGTAATATATTTGAGGATAAATTTGGAATTGTTTGCTGTATATGAGTTAATCTATTAATATTTTTCTATGCTTATGTTTAATAACTAATTTTTATGTGCTAATAATATATAGAAGTATAGATAATATTGTTTGTTTTTAATATTATACTATGAAAAGCATCAAAAAAAGATGAAAAGATTGTTTCTAATTATGTAGATAAATAAATGTAATTACTATAAATTCAAATGCAAAGTGAACTTTTGTGATTTTCTATGTTGCTGTTGCTATATAGTAACAGTAGATTCATTGGCAAATTATGAAAAAAGTAGCTTCATTTCAACATCTAAAATGCACCATTTACAAATATATGTAATGCATACTATAACATTTAATTTTCTAATTCAAAATTTAGTAACTAATTGTTATACAATCTTTACTTATTGTTTATATTATTTTTGACATATACCTTTAGATCACTTTAAGTTCTCTATATATGATAATACGATACTAATTGACTAAAACCACAATTGAAATGATAATTCTTGGTTGTTGTTTTTGCTTATTTTTAAAGATTGTGAAAAATTTATGTACATAGAATTCAACTACATGGCCATTGATATAACTGCTGAGTTATTGTTTCAACAAATATAAAGCCCTTTGCTTAACAGATTCTGCTCCTAACCATTTTACTATCAAGAGCACATTTATTGAAGCCTCTTTATTCACCAGCTTTTAATGTACATGGTCTGATCAGAAAATTCTAAGACATAATTTTACTTAAAAGAAATAGGGTACATACAATATTTTTATAAATGGTTCACTTCAAAGTAATTTTACCTGATATGCAAATGTCCCAACATTTCTGCCACTTCTGGAAATTTTCAGCTGTGAACCAGTTGGGTTCTGCTTTTGAATGGTTAGAATGGTATTAATGCTTTGTCCTTTGATGCTTTTTTCTTAGATGAGAAAAAATTTGCATGGAGCAAGGTCTTGTGAATATGAAGGGTAGGATACTACAAGAATGTTTTTAGGGTAATAAATTTGCAGTCAAGAGGCTGGTGTGTGCAGGATTGTCATTATGACAAGCCTGAACTTGAACACACGTTCAGTACTGGTTTGGTGGATGGAGAAGCAGTTTGACCCAGTAATGTGTGACCTCTCATACACTTACCCATCATTTTGATCCACTTTTTTTGTAATACATAAAGTCATAGTTTTAATCATGCCTTTAACCTTTTAACGCCCAAGAAATCTGAGAGAAAGGTATAGAATAGTAAAGACAAAGAAATAGCACTATTTGGACTAGTCCATTTCAAAATCTCGGCCATTCTGGGCGTTAAAGGGTTAAGTTCCATTAGAGAACACACATTTTCCCACGGGTTATAATGCAAAGCATTATTTTCAAACCTTATGCAAAATTTAAGAAAATAATAGAGAATGTGCAATCATACTAAACATATTTTTGTTTTTCTTCAGTCAACTATTTCTTGTAAGCAAATATCACAAGAATTCTTACTGTATAGTACACATTAGAGAAAACTTGCAAGACAAACCAAAACTTCAATAGATAGTCAACACATCTGTCTTATCCAGAATTGAAATTTATATTGCTATTGATTCAACTAAATTTGGAACTCATTGAAAAAAAACTATTGGATTTCTGGAAGTTATATTTTGACATATCCATTTCTTTCGAGCAAACGTTTTAATTAGAGGATGATTCAGTTGATGACACACTAGACTCATAACCTGATGTTTCCATTTGAGTTGTCTGTACCTTCATTGAGATTTTCACCACTAACCTCTAGTTTTTTTTGTGGCAAATGACATTTGTCTGGTCTTGTAAAGACAGCCATCTTTTGAGTAATAAGCTGTGGATCTGTATGTTGGAAATCCATACCTTGGCAGGAGGCTTCCATCTCTCTTGACAGCTGTCCAGTGAATCCCCATTCCCACATTCTGTAGGCTCTTGTCATCTAGTCATTTGGTCTATTGTGTGCACAAAAGTTTCACTTAGAAATAGCTTAACAACTTGTTTTAATTCAAATTGTACTTGTTCTCAAAAAGATGCTAATCTGTAGCATGGAGTTATTTCTATTGCTACTGATATGAAAATAGTCAAAAGCAATAACTCTAAAATTAACTCTAGTCACATCAGTTTTCTAATTATTTTTTAACGTTTAATTGAATGATATCTTATATTTATGTGATTATTATATATTTTATGTGATTTTTCCAATTATTATTTCTGTAAAACATTTTCTACTGAAAGGAACAAATTCTTAAGGTCTAAATATTATAATTCTGAATGACAAAATATTTAAGATTTCATTTGCAAACAATGTAGCAAGCAACTCAGCAGTTTCAGTATAATTATGTAGTCACTGGTATTAATAATCAAAAGATTGCCAATCAAACAACTACTTGCTACAGAGGAGTTTGTCAGTATAATACAGCATAGAGAAGGCCCATGGAGACAAGAACTCAGCAGAAAAATAATGTGAAAAGAAACATCCATCTTCCAAATGAATGCTTTTCTACTTACAAAATTTATAGCCAAATGCAAAAACTATCTGAAATGTAGTAAAGGATCACATCTCTCAATTGAAGCCTATAAGAAGCACATTTCATAACAACTCATCATTTTTATTATTAGTGAGCTGCACTGATGTGTCCCCAGTCTACAGTTAAAGCCAACTACAATAAGGAAGTATGTGGGTTACAATATTTTCAGGCTAAAATTATTAACTCATCTTATCTCCGCAAAACTCTCCGCCCTGCCCACGGTCAGTAGGGGACACCGATGGGCTGAAAAGGCCGCCGTCCGTCGGATGGGACGTTAAGCCGTGGCCCCGTGTGCGGGAGAGCCATACCCTGTGCACGTTAAAGAACACGCTGGATGGCCTTGACGGGAGGCTACCATCTGTCTCCCAACAGCTGTTCCAGTGGATCCCCTCCCCCAACCTTCTCTGAGCCTTCGGGGTCCATGTGACCTGGCCATTTAGCCCATGGTGTGCAAAAAAGTGCCGCTCAGAGGTGAAACAACCCAAATTAACTCATCAATTTTATACGACCATATTTCATTTTAAGAAGAATTGAGATTCAAAATGAAGTGACAATAATTTTTGATTAGTGATTTGATTATACTTGAGCATATATTTGATGAAGAGGAAAATAGTTTTTTTTTTTTAACCATGAAATGATTTGTTTTTCAATCTTTTGTTATTTCTGCTAATAAGTTTTTGCTCTTTCTCATGGGCCATCTCTACTGCAATTTACATTAACATGCTGCAGGTCAAGTGACTGTAACAAGAGAGTGTAAGTTTTTCCTGCACAGAATAAAAGTTTATCAAACTTTGTATTATTTTCATAGTGTTGTTGTTTTAATTAAAAGTAGAGGAAATAATTTGAACTATCTTTCCAATTTCTAGCAATTGCTTTAATGACAACCGCTACAATTGCTAGTTGTGATCATGGAATAGTTGCAAAAATTAAGAGAGTTGTGATGGAAAGAGATACTTATCCTCGAAAGTGGGGACTAGGGCCTACAGTAAGTATTTTTCTATCTCACTGAATGATGATGGTGTTCTTAACTTCATTAGTTACTCTATTTGAATTACTTGTAACTGAATTAGTATATGTTAAATTCCATCCTTTCACTGATATATGGAATTGTAAAAAAGTTAGCTAATACTAAAACACATCATAGGCTGATATTTGGAATTTCAAAGTTTGGGAAGATTTCTAAGTCACAATACTAGATAAATGATGGAACTGGTGCTAGTTTGGTAGTTAGAACGTTCATGCATGAATCCAGAAAGACATGGATTTGAGTTGAGTCCCGTGCATTTGTAAAATATTTCATGTTTTTAAATTTCTCACATTATTTTTTTTTATGATGTGAATGCAGAGAGTGATCATAATCAATGATGTATTCGCAAATGCAGTTCTTCAAACTAACTGGCTTCGTTTTTTTTTTTTTTTTACCTTAAACCTATGAAAGGAAAGAAAGATTGTTATAGAGATGTGAGGTATAGGTATTTAGTGATATTCTTCAGCTAAATACCTATACCTTACATCTCTATAACAATCTATATAACAACAGATGTCATTAAGTGAAGTCACACATTAATGTGCAAATGGCTGCTATCTTGCTAGCACAGGAATAATTGTAAAGGGGAATATTTTATTGCGATCAGTTATAAGCTGAATATAGATTGGTTTTCTCTAAAATTGAAGTTGAAAAAAATCTTTTATAATAAGGTAAAAGCTTTTTTTTTATGTAAAATGTGACAAAGGATCATTTGGTGATGTGTCTCAATATTTGCTCTTTGTTTAGTGTTTTACAGAGGAGAATAAATCTTAAAATTTTCGGAGTCACATTCTTTTTCCAGTAATATTTTTAACTAGATGAAAAATATCCTATATTTAGTTGTAACATGCTTCATAAATGGTAGGAAATAGTGGTTTTTTTTTTAATTGTATTTTTATAATATTGTTTTGCATTAATGAAAATTGAAATAGCTAAGAAGGGCAAACATTTCTGTATACTGTGTTTTAGTAGAATGTATGAATCTTCATATATTTTTATCAACATGTTCATTGCTGCCTCAATAATCATACTTTGAAGGCTCTGGAAGGCAAGTGGCTCCTCACACAGAGGTAACCACAGACCAGGTATCACTGAGGCAAGGTGGAATGGAACTAGTACCAACTGGTTCAGACAGAAAGACTGTTGATACATCATCGTATACATATGTGTCAGGCAGCAGTGAACATATTAAATGGATTAGTAAATAAATGTATCTAAAAGTTGTATAACGTTATATAAAAATTTCTATCAAAATATGTCTTTTTTTAACATGTAATTGTCTTTAGGCCTCACTGAAGAAGAAAATGGTGAAAGATGGGCTGTTAGATAAGTATGGAAAACCTAATGAAAAAACACCAGGAGATTGGATGCAGCAATATCAGTATTATAGGTCAGTCATCATGTATGAAATGCTATTGTAATTATGTTTCAGTATGATTGAATAATTGGAAATTTTATTTATATTTGTTCCAAAATATAAGCTTTAAAACCAAATTATACATATATATGCTTTTAAGAAGGATTTCAAATGGGATTGTTAACTTCTAAATGAAGCAAAACTATGGACCCAAATTTTATGGATAGCATCCATCCTCCTCACACCAAACTAGTTTGATCTGCTTTGGTTTAGTGACAATTTGGTTTTAAATTTATGTTTGGTTTTTCAAAAGTGGGATAAATGTTGCTCATAGCAAAAACATAAAAGTTATCTAAATATAGATATTTGGAAAAAATGAAGAACATTGAAAGAAGAAAACAGTGATGAAAAGAAGGAAGAGAAGACCATAAACAAATGTAAAGTTTCCTAAGTCAGAGACATGAAATTGTGAACTTAATCAGTGGGACATCAGACACGGAAATGTAGCTTAATATCATTTGGGAACCTTTTTCAAACTAGTCATATACACTGAATGACCATTTCCATGGAATAGACTGTTCCTTCATTGACAGTGTCATGTGTTTATACAATGCTATTTAAAGCAGATAGGAAGGTAGTGGTGAATTCTGTGTATTGCGATTCAGTGTGAGAATGGACAAGATGAAAGATTTAAGTGACTTTGAATGCAATATGATAGTGGTACCAGATATGCCAGTGATCATCATGTAAACAAGCACTCTGCTGGGGTTTTCACCTATAACAATATCTTGGTGTGTCAAGATTGGTCCAACACCCAAAAACTGTCTAGCCAATGGCAGTCATATATCAGAAGCAGCTTGTTGATGGAAAAGGTTGACATGATTTGTGTAGAATCACAGATGGACCATAGTCAGTCAAATAACAATCCAGTACAACAGTGGTGGTGAAAGAGGCATTTCAGAATGCATAACTTGTCGTGGATGGGGTATGGCAGCCAATGGCCTAACCAGGTTCCACTCCTGTCAGCAAAAAATAAGAAACTGTGGTTGCAGTTTGAACACAGTATGGGACACAAATGTGGAGGATTGGAAAAACATTGCTTAGTCTGATGACTCCTGACTCCTGGTGTTTCACACTGATGGGAGGACAGATATTGTTAAAGCTTCATGATTCCATGGATTCATCATGCCAGGAATCAACATTGCAGGCTGGTGGGGGCAGTATAATGGCATAAGGAGTGTTTTTGGGGCACACAGTTGGGCCCCTTGATAATAGGGGAGCAATGTTTGAATGCCACAGAATATCTGAACATCATTGTAACTTAGGTCTCTCATGGAAGCATTGTATCCATCTGTGAATGGTTCTTTCAGCAGGAAAATGTTCCATGTTGCAAGAGTAGGATCATCCAGTGGGAACATGACATTGACTTCAGCTTACCACAGTGGCCCTCCCCAGATCTGAATCCAGTCAAGCTTTGTGGGATGAGATGAAATGAGGTATTTGGGGTAGAGATTCATCACCAGTAAATTGCAATACCTGTGAAAAGCAGTGGTATAGATCATATCCCTGTGGCATGCTTTTGACACCTCATTGAGTCCATGCCCTGACACACCAATGCTGTTGTTCTGAAAACAAAAGGTAGGAGGAGGCTCCTGTTAAATAGTTGTATATATCTAATAAAGTGGGTCACTCAGTGTTTTATGTTTTGTCCATGTGCTAAATGGACAAAACATGTGAGATTGTGTAAGTGTGACATTGTAAGAGGCTACAGGAGAATGATAGCTCCTCAGACTCAGAATAAAAGTTTTTTGTTTGGAGAACAGTATTGTTTGTTTTTATTGTTATTACAGGCATTAAGATATATGTATATTAGTCTGTTTAAAGGTGTTCTTAATATATTACAATAGTTATAAGATATTGTGCTTTTCTCTGTGCATTGTCAGGTAATCATTTGGATTTAAGAATTTTTGCAATAACTGACACCCTTTCCCCTCTATTAGTCCATTAGTCCATTAAATTGAGGGTTCACTGTATATATATATATCTGCATGTTCAGTGCTGCAGTTTTTAGAAAAATAAAATAATTATAGAACATTATAACTGATATAGAAACACAGAAAACATTATAAACAATGAATTATTTATAACCTTATTACCATTAATGAAATTCAGCTCTTTTAATTAAAAATTTATATGCCATTTAGGCACTTCAACATAGTCTCATATCTGTCTTAAATAAAAATAAATAAATACCCCCTCAATCAGCTGCTTGCCACAGAGGTCTGACAGGAGCCTGTCAGTTTATATGCCACAGTAGGAGATCTGAGAGGATGGCAGGACCTCAGCAGAAAAACAACACGAACATCCATGCCTTAACCCGGGGCTCGAACCCAGGTCCCGTAGATCAGTAGCCAAGCGCGCTAACCACTCGGCCATGGGACGGCATATCTGTCTTAGGGTTTGGGAAATCCTATTACCTCCTTGCCAGTGGTGAGTGAATTTTTTGGCATAGCTTGTTACTTTCATAGCAGTGAAATATTTGTAGTGGAAGGAACATAAGCATTTTTTACCTGTGCATGCAGTATCTTTAAATTTTCCCATACCTCAGCATTGTGGAAGATTTTAAATTGCTGAAGCTTGGGAATGTAGGCACTAGTCACTAACACATCAAATGAAGATTCAATTTTAAAAAAAAAACAGAAATTCCATTTTAATATATATATCTAATAATAAAAGGAGATGCATGCCTGTATATATATGTCACCACAACTCTTCATACAACAGGGCTAAGAACCTGTAATTTTGACAGAGGCTTAATAGTAGCATGAGGATGTGCAGTGTCAAATATTACTCAGTAGGTTGAATAAGTTAGTAGAAATCAGTATTTAGGATAAATATCATTAATGCTATTATTCCTTTCATACCTGAATCTACTAACAATGCATGATGATATAAACTTATTATACACGAGACAGTAGTGCACTACACTCATAATTAGCAGTTCCCAGGTCCCAACTGCATAAGTTATGAGATTTACCTTTGCTAATCCCCACCCTGCCCTCTTTGAGAAAAGGCACAGTGAAGCTTAGAAAAGCTGCCATCCATTGTATGAGACTTTAAGCTGTGGCCCCTTTGCAGGAGAGGTCATACCTTATCACATTAAAGAACATTCTGGATGGCTTTGATGCAAGGCTTTCAATATGTCCCCTTCCCCTAACTTTCTCTGAGCTCTTGGGATCTTTGTGACCTAGCCGTTTAGTCCATTGTATACAAAAAAGTGCCACTCAGAAGTAAAATAACCCAAACCTTACATGCAACAGACCTATTAGATTCAACTGTTAAAAAAATCATTTTTTAACATTTTTATTTTAGAATTATTTTTTTTAGAATTGATTTTATTGAATTTTAGAATTTTTTTAGAATTTAATAGAATTTTTTATTTTTAGAATTGAATTTTAGAATTTGAATAACTATTAGTTCATACAGTTTGCCATTAGAAAAAATAAAAGAATGTGATTGCACAAAGTTATGCTACATTACTTTAATGCTCTTTCAACTAACATTACTTATGAATGGTATATTTGATTGAAGCTCTTAAGAGCAACAATGGCAATTTCAATAATCAATCCAAATTATTGGTTATAATAATGTAGTTGCTATTGTATTAAACTTTACTAAAATGTATGAGAGCACTTTTAGCAGTTTGTGTCATTATTTTAATTTTTGCTAATTTTAAATGGCTCACAGAAGAATCTAAGTTGTTAAACGTGTGTTTCCATAATGCTTTAAACACAACAAATATTTCAGAAAAATCTGAATTTATATTGATTCCATTTAAACCTTTATCTCCAAACATATTTTCCCATAAAAAGTTCATTTAGGAGGTTACTGAAATCTGAATTTGGTCTAAATAAAGTGGCTCCTGAGTGTATGTATAGCAACATGAAAAAAGATTATGTATCTGACACATCATCATCTATCCTAAGATTATAAAAAACTGTCATTTCCAAATGTGCAAAACTGTTTTCTCCTTGGGAAAATGGATAACATAGAAAATTTTGAAGACAAAACTAAACACATAATGAAAGCAATAGTAATATTTGGCAGGATTGTTCACAAGCTTCATGTTTAACGTCCACCTTGCAAAGAATGTTTAATTATTTTGCCTAAGACAGTTGCAAAAAATTTTACCAACAAAATTTAAGGAAACTAATTTTGCTCTGTTTATGACTAAACAAATAAATCTCTTATTTATGCATTATCAGTTAGTAATACAATTGATAAAATTTTATCAATAGCTGAGCTTCAATTTCATTTTTTCAAAAATTTATTGGTAATGTTTATTATTTCAGTGGAGTTAAGATAGAGGTGAAAGAGGAAAAATATGAAGAAGATCCAGTTGTGAAAGGAGAAGAAGAAGAAGATGATGATGATGAAGAGGCTCAATATCCAGTTTCAAGAAAGGTAAAGGTTTATTACTTTGAAAACTTTGTTAAATTAAGTTTAACTTCCTTTTTAATACATTCACAAAGTTTATGTAAAATTTTCCAAATATATAAAATGTATAAAACCAATTTAACATTAACATACATTATTCGACATAGAAAATGTCACACCATGAAGGAATGCACAAAATGAGATAACATTCCGGAAGCAGTGAACACACGTTTAAATGTATTACACCTTACTGCTATAACTTGCGACATTACACAGCAGTGCAATTGCCATTTTTTGGGGCACCCTTAATATACCTACTCCCATCAAAACTAAATTTTTCTTTTAAATCTTCACTTGGTAACTTAATTTAGTTCCTAAAGCAACTAATACTAGTTTCCCAGTATACCTTTTTCTCCATGAAATAGGAGAAAAAACACAATCACCAATCCCACTTCTCTCATTTAAGATATTGCAGAATTTAATTAAAAGGATAACATATTGGAAAATGTAAATAATATATTATTAACCCTATAAAATGTGAAAAGCATATCTCATTTATCACTTAAAATGAAAAGGTTGCATTTTATTATACTTCATTGATAAGGTACAAATCATCCAGTGTATATAAAATAATTTAAATGTTATTCAAATATTTAAAATTAAATACTAAATTTATAAAAAAAAATAAACAAGTCGAATTTTAGTCAATTATAATTTAATTAAAACACATATAACAATCAGTTATTTCCTTGTTCATCAACACATTCTATCACCAGACTTTATAATTTCAAACTTAAATATATTGTTTGTAATATTATTTTAAATTTTACATTTCTACATTTAGCACCCTTAACAATGGTAAATTAAGCCCATTTGGAGGATTTGAAAGCTGAATCATCCTATTTCGTTAGTACCAATATTAGACTTTCAAAAGTAAAAAGTTGTGTTTTCCTGCCCATCCTGAGGATGAAGGGGCAGATTGTTGCTGCTAATGTACATCCCTTGATCATCACCCTCCACTAATAAAATATCAAATTTCTGGCCCAAATATATTGTTTTCACTGTTCACTTAAATTTGTAATAAATTTTAAAAAAAATTCCACCCCCAGAAAAAAAAATACCCCCTCAAGCAGCTGCTTGCCACAGAGGTCTGACAGGAGCCTGTCAGTTTATATGCCAAAGACATATTTGTCAAAGATATATATTTGAGAGGATGGCAGGACCTCAGCAGAAAAACGACACATACAACCATGCCTTACCCGGGGCTCGAACCCAGGTCCCTCAGATCAGTAGCCAAGCGCGCTAACCACTCGGCCACGGGACAAGCTTTTTGGAGATTCTAAAAGTGTGAATCATAGTGGTTTATCAATACCAATCCAACCCAAAGAAAGAATTTTTCAACTTATCTCTAAAGACAAATAATTTTTGCTTAAAGCACAAAACATGAGTTCTCTTACCCCAGGGGGTATAGGTGAAAATCATTGTTAATGCAAACTTCATAATGTTCACACTTCACAACCAAAATATCTAACATAATTACGTCACTGCAATATTAGTTTTAACTTTTGCAATTTTCAACTTTTTCCACAGTTAAAATACCTATAGCTATTATTTAGTAATATAGCTATAGGTATAATAAGCTCAATAATAGCTATAGGAAAATTCCAAAAGTACAACTTGTAATATTTTGTCATTATCTCTCCAACCCAAAAACGTTTTTTTATTAATCTCCAAAAGTAAAAAAGTTCTGTGCCTATGGGACAGACAGACCAAAGACAAAGTTAAAACATTGGCTCTCTTTTTTTTTTACTGAAAACAAGCTAAAAATGACCCCTATTGTTATATGTTTTGGCATATAGTTAAGCATAATATATAGATAGGGCTGTGACAAGCAGCTGCTTGAGATAGTATAAGTGTCACCTAAATTTTTTTTTAATTTAACACCGTTTGAATCACTTTTATTTTTTGCTGTATGAATCATATATGATTGACACTTAATTTGCTGCTGAGGCCGCATGAATCGTCCGTGCTTCACATACAAATTTGTAGTTCAGGGCTCGTGAATCAGTTGCGTTTCACACTAGAGGGTATTGCCTATGGGTAATACAGATGTGTGGCCTAAGGAACATATTCATGATTTTACTGCTGCAAAATTTCAACTAGGGGTCAATGAAATAGTCTGGCATTTTGTACTTACTTTATTGAATTGCGGTGCTAAATAAAATAAGAAAATAATTTATTTACTAAACAAAACAGTGTATTCTGAAAGTACAATCTCAAACAAAAGCAAACTTTCTAAAAATAAAAACAAATCTAACATGTACTGTTATTTTACTTCACATATGTCAAGAATGCTCAAATAA
This sequence comes from Ryuthela nishihirai, assembly GCA_038380435.1. NCBI lineage: Eukaryota > Metazoa > Arthropoda > Arachnida > Araneae > Heptathelidae > Ryuthela > Ryuthela nishihirai. The sequence goes on from JAWZYU010000022.1 coordinate 48,725,328, forward strand.
TAAAATTTATAAAGTGCTTTCGTGTACAACAGTAAAACAAGGAACACAATAATATTTGTCGCATTGGACACATTTCCAGTAAGTCTGTGTTGCTTTGGAAGCTGCATATTTTCTATTATTTCCTTGTATCACAGGCCTATAGATAAAAAAAAAAAAGCTTGCTCAGTCTGCGTGAAGCACACATGATTCACACTTTCAAAGTTTGTTTTTAAGCAAAAAATTTATGAAAATTATATAAACTGATAATGTATAGCAATTTAAGACTAATTTTAGTTGATTTAACAAAAAAAAAAAAGCCATGTGGCCTGAGGACTAGAAAAAATTTTAACATTGCGGCAGTCAACGTGTTAAAATAGAAGGTATTTGCTTACCAAAAGGGGGGCGGGGTGGCTCAGTCGGTAGCGTGCCAGGCTCGTAATCTGTAGTTCCCAGGTTCGAGTCCCAGCTCGGTCAGTGTTGAGATTTATCTCCGCAAAATTCCCCGCTCTGCCCACGGTCAGTAGGGGATACCGATGGGCTTGGAAAGGCCGCCGTCCGTCGGATGGGAAGTTAAGCCATGACCTCGTGTGCGGGAGAGCCATACCCTGTGCATGTTAAAGAACATGCTGGATGGCCTTGACGGGAGGCTACCATCTGTTTCCCAACAGCTGTTCCAGTGGGTCCCCTCCCCCAACCTTCTCTGAGCCTTCGGGGTCCATGTGACCTGGCCATTTAGGCCATGGTGTGCAAAAAAGTGCCGCTCAGAGGTAAAACAACCCAACCCTTACCAAAAGGATGGAGATAACCTAGAAGTTCTATTGTATTTGCCTTGTTTCCCATACAGTACTTACACAGGAACATGCCCATTGATCTAGTAGGCAGGTGTGCTAACCATTAGACCAGATATGGGCTAGATTAGATCACTTAATCTAATGTTTAATTCCAATGTTGTAGAAGCTCTGCGTTTTTTCACATGGTGCAATTTCTTACACATGAAATCTCTTTTAGCGTACGAAGAGTGGTGCCAGCACAAGCAGCTCTACAGATGGAGCAGAAATCCCTGAAACATCTGAAAGGAAAAGACATAAAGAAAAGAAAAAGATGAGACTTGAAGGTTCTCCTGAAGCTGAGCAGGTATAAAAATACATGCATTCTGGGATAATTTCATAGCTGTTTAATGTTGGGTTTAATGCAGAAATTTTTTAGTAAAAATTTATTATGTGTACAGTTCGTCGCCTGTGGTTCTGATTAAAGGTGGTCAATTTCACAGATTTCATTGTAATAGTCTTTTGATTCCATAAAAACTCAAATAGTTTCAGTACTTAAAATATCCAATTCCCGATGGTTAACTCTGGTGCTGCTTTGCATAATTTTAGATTCTTTTTACTCAAATTTTATGAGCATTAACAGTTGAGAGTTTCATATTTATAGCCAAAGTATAATTGGACCCTCAATATTTGCAACCTCAGCATTCATGATTTTTTACTTTAATGATTTTCCAAATTTATGATTTTTTTTTATTTTTATTTAAACTGTATAAATGCTAGTGAACTAATTGTAAATAATCTGTGAAATTTCTTTTTATGAATGCAATGGGTTTGAAATATAATATGATGGATGATCTGGGAACATTCATAGTGTACTACATATGATCCTGCCCACCCTTGTCTAACTAACAATCTAACACCGAGGAATTACTGAATATAATCTTACTGAGCTCACTAAGGAGGTTGCTTCAATGACTACTTTCAACCTTAGAGCTTTTAATGAAATAATAAAGCGTAGCAGGAGTGATACACAAAATGATGGAATGTGATCCTGTAATGAAGAGAAACTTCAAATTTAAGTGAGAAATTGAGTCTTTATCATGTGTTTACATTGAAATTTAAAATTAACTGCAAAAATTAGCCAAACGATTGACCATCACAGAATTTTTTTCATTCTAAATCATTTGGCCAGCAGCATTTCATTTCAGTTGCCCTCCTTGGAGAATATTGATTTGACTTTACCAGCTAACTGTACATATTATTATTATTTACTGATTTTTTTTAAATGCACTTTATTGTAAAATTATTAGCAAGAAATGTTGCACAGCAGATAAAATTAACCAATATTCAGCTTAAGAAAATGACTATCAACATTTTTTAAATCAAGAAAAAACTGTTTGCTATTTTTAACTTCTACTTTTTTCTTGTTTTATTACCTTTTAACATAATTTTAATGCTATTCACTGTGCCAAGTTTAAAAACCATAAAATATATGGTGCATCATTTAATTTTAAGAATGACACATGAATTTAACATTCAAATATCTTGGTTAAAAAAATGTTGCTTTTAGTTTTAATTTTGACTTTAATTTTTTTATAGTAATTTTTGACCAATAAACTCAAATGCAATATATTTTTTTTTAATTTTAGGCACTTTATAAGAGGTGTCATCTGGTATAATTATTACTAAAGTTTGTTTCATTATTGTGCAGCTCAGCAAATTTTTTGCCTTTTTTAAAAATTAAGCTACATAATTGGTTCACTGGAATGTAGCTATTCCTCATATACATAATAAAGTCAACATGATAAAAAAACACTGCATTAAATCACATATTTTACAATCGAGACAAAGAACCAGAAAAATTGTTAGAAAAATTCAATGCTGTAGTGTTGTTTTTTTTCACATTATGATTTACTAGTTAACATTTTAGTGATTTCGTCTTTTTTATTTAATTTAGCCTATGTTTTTGATTTTTCTTCAAGAATATGAACTAAATTATTCATTTCTTTTATTGTTCAGAATTGAATGTCCTTAGATTTAGTGTATGGCATGACATGTTAAATTAGTAGTTAGATTTAGTGTATGGCATGACATGTTAAATTAGTATACATGACATTGTTAAATTAGTAGTTGTTAAATTATAGTTTGTAGGGGATATATAGGCTGGACAAGATATACCTAACACATTTTAAACTTCTATTTCAATTCTGGGGGGGGGGGATTTTGCAAAGGCGTTTGGGCCCTTTCTAGTTCAGTTCTGTATTTTAACATTCTCTTATAGTAATTACCTCTATATATGTTGTTGTTTTTTTTCTCTCCATTCTAGCAGTATTTTAAAAAAAACTATTAATGAAAAATATACCTAATATGTAGGTGTACTACTTTTTTCAACTCCTTTCCATTATCAATTTATATTATTTTAAAATGAATTTCTTGACAATGTAAATACCATTGTTCTTTTTATTTCTGATAATAATTGACTTTTATGCTTTGTTTTGATAAAAGAATGAACAAATATCTAGAGACCAACGATCTTGACGCTTTCTTTAAAATCGGCTTAAACAACTCAGGCTTAAAGAGACTTCAAAAGTATTTAAAATGCCACCCGACACCACAATACCTCATATACCAAAATTTTCGTAAAATCAAATATGCATAAACACGCCTCCTTTAGGATTACCCTAAGTGATTGTATGGATTGTAAGTGATTGTATGAATCTCATTTATGCATGATGTTCTTCGGCTTAGTTTGCATCATTTGAGAAGACAAGCATTGAACATAAAGAGAACATTGCTTTGGATCCTAGTGAAGACTTAAAGCACATGCAATATTAAGAGGCATACAAATGTTTCTGGAAAAGATGTGTCATGTCCACTGACGATTTTGGAGAAAAAAATTATGTGTGGTGTATTCTTGGGATTACATTTGTTACTGTAGATTATTTTTAAAGTCTCTTTGAGCATCAATTATTGAACCAGATTTAAAGTACAGTTTCAATATTTGTCCATCCTCCATTAAGCAAAATTTACAAAAAAAAATCGTCAAAGGTCTGGTGTAAAATAATTATATAATCTGGTGTAAAATAATTATATTTACTTTTTTAGAATTTTTTGAGTGAGTTCGAAATGGGCCAGGTAGTTCTAAATCACCTGTATATGGAAACATAAAAGAAGCAAAATAAAACAGTAAAAATGTGTTTGAATTTTAATCTCGGTTTTTCTTTTTTTCTCTAGAAGCGTGAAAAGAAGAAAAAGAAAAGGAAAATGAGTTCATCACATGAAACTGATTGATAGGGAAAAAAAGCTTCATTTTTGTACATGCTGTCACTGTTACATTCTCATGTATATGATCAACATCTTATAGATGCAATAAAATTGTGTGGCTTAAAGCCATATTTTATATGTTGGTGCCATGGTGTAAATTTAGCATCTGTGATGCAGCATTTTAAGGTAAACAGTCATGTAAATGCTACAAACGTATGTGCCATATAAACCTTTATTTTATAAAGCTGAATTATTTTAAATATATGCATTATAGAAATACATAGTCGTATCAGAATAATATGACCACCACCACACAGTGTTCCCGCCCAGGTGTGTCACAGAGTGCACGTGACTAGTCAACCACACAGAGATATAAGCTGCCGGCCAGAACAGATGAGTTATAGTGCGTAACGTGAGCACAATGGGCAGAGGTTATTTGTGGGATGTTCAAAAAGGAATAATCATCGGCTATCACGCGAAGGGTGGAAGCATCTTGGAAAGAGCGGTCTTCATGTCTCACCGCTGTTCGCGAGGTGCTGTAGTAAGGGTGTACCAAGAATGGACAGCTGGCACACCGAGTACCTCCAGGTGTCATAACTGTGGAGACCCAAAGGCCATCGACCCCAAAGGAGAACGTCGACTGGTAAAGGGCAATCGACTCGCGACAGTGCAGCAATTGAACTCTGGGGCACCGAGTACGGGTCCCTAAATAACAGTAAACCCTGTTGAACATGGGTGTCAGTTGATGCTGCTTAAAGGCACCCATGTTAACCAAGGTCCATCGGCCACGGCACCTGTAGTTCGCACGGGACTACTGTTATTGGACAGTGGAGAAAGGTTGCCTTCTCCGATGAATCGAGGTTTCTACACAGGAGTGATGGCTGATATGGCGTCAGACCCACGAGAACCAACACCCGGACACGCTTGTCGGCAGTGTGCATGGCTGGGGAATGTTTTCCTAGTATGACCTGAGACTGCTGGTACCACTGGATGGGTGCCTGAATGCCAATGGGTACTTGACCATCCTTACTGACCACTTGTATCCCTTCATGTTGGACATTAACACTGGTGGTAATGGTGTCTACCAACAAAAACTTGCATTGCACAATTCATGGTAATGGTGTCTACCAACAGGACAATGTGCTTTGCTATGTCGCTAAGGTGGTGCGTGACTGGTTCCAGGAACACAACATCAATGTCTCCGTTCTCCCTTGGCCAGCAAAATTGACCGACCTCAATCACATAGAGCACTTGTGGGACCATTTGGATCAACAGGTTTGGTGTGTGGACCCACAACCATGTCATCTCCAGAACCTCCATGCTCTGCTGGAGTCCAAATGGGTACATGTGCCCCTGGCAACCTTCCAGGGCCTCATTGCAACTATGCCACATGGTCTCACCGCTGTCATCCAGGCCAAGGGTGGTCATTCCCATTTTTAGGTAGGTGGTCATTATTCTGATATGACTCTGTATGTGTATAAATACATATATTGTATCATACTCTGGATGACATGGTATATCAGAATTCCAAATTAGATTGATAATGTTGGGGGAAAAGGTTGGGTTGTTTTACCTCTGAGCGGCACTTTTTTGCACACCATGGGCTAAATGGCCAGGCCACAAGGACCCCAAAGGTTGGGGAAAAGGACCCACTGTAACAGCTGTTTGTAAGACAAATAGTAGCCTCCCGTCAAGGCTATCCAGCATGTTCTTTAACGTGCACAGGGTATGGCTCTCCTGCACACGGAACCACTGCTTAACATCCCATATGACGGACGGCAGCCTCTTCCAAGCCCATTGGTGTCCCCTACTGACCATGGGCAGGGCGGGAATTTTGCGGAGATGTATAAAACCGACTAAAGGGTTTTAACTGATATCAGTTATTTTCCAGAATAAATAGATAGTACTATATTAATAAAATCGTCATCTGTAATAATTTATGCTTAAATTATTTCGCTACAAATACACCCATCCCTCGATTTACACGTAGATAAATTCCGGGAAATCACCATGTAAATTGAAACCGCGCAAATCGAAACCAATAATTTATTGAAAAAAGGAGATAGGTTGCGAAAAATCCTTGTTATGAATAAAATGCATACACTGAAGTTTTAATGTATTTATCTCAAATATCAGTTCAGCACTAATTATGAACATTAACGTAGCAAAGATAGTAGATACTAGTGATGTGCGACATGTGATTAACAGACGAATAGGGATTGCTGCTGGGACTTTTAAGAATCTATGGAGAAATAGACCTATACACCTAAAGACTAAAATTAGACTTTATAATAGTGTGGTTCTTTCTAGGGTTAGTTATGGTAGTGAAACTTGGACCCTTTGTAAACAGATAACAGGAAACTAGATGCTTGCGCAGTATCTTGGGTATTAGGTGGTTCAACTTTGTTCAACCATCCGACGGACGGCGGTCTTTCCAAGCCCATCTGTGTCCCCCTACTGTCCGTGGGCAGGGCGGGGAATTTTGCGGATAAATCTCAACGCTGACCCAGCTGGGACTCGAACCTAGGAACTATTAATACAGTTATTATTACTGTATTAATAGAGTAATTATAGAGTAAAAATATAACTATTAATACAGTTATTATTTAACCCAGCCAGTTATTAACCAGCTATTTCCCCAGCTGGGACAGAACTGGGAACAGCAATTAATGCAGTTATGCGCCAGAAACTAAAAGTTTCTGGCGCATAACTGCATTAATTGCTTACGTCTGCAATAAATAGTACAACTGTTTTAAATTGAAAAGATATTTAGGCACATTTGCAAGAGGAATATTTTATTGTGTGGATCAATTTAAAGTAAAGCTCAGTTACTACTTTTGAATTGAAGATAACGTTAGAAATTATATTTTTGTTTCCTGATAATATCAAATAAATCAGCTAATCATGCAATTGATTAGCTGATACCTTTAATTTGGCAGTAAAAACTATTTTCATTTTCTTGTATACCAGATTAATATTTTTAATCAGAGAAACAATATTTTACACTGTTTTACAAATAACCTACAACCAAAGTTCATAATCAAAAGATAACAATAGCAAAAATATACGAAAACTATTAAGGAAGATATCACTCGGAAGTTAACGTCGATCAATTTTAGAGGAAAAATTGTCTGGAGCCGGGTGGGATTCTCTTCAATTTATACGAAAAGTAGAGTGGTGAAAAAGAGCAGAGCAAGTCGTTCACTGTATTACTGCAAATTGAGGTAGGCAATGACAGAATTCTACATCGAAATGGAAACCCCACAAAAAGTATCAAACAGCTGTGACTGGTTCAGCTTGGAGCAGGCAGAGGGCATTATGGTTTAAGTCTCAGAGAATGTGGTTAAGGAAGACACACATATAGTGGTATTATATAGGGAGAGGTTGGCAAATGGCTCCGTGGACGCCATGTTTGAGCTAAGTAAGGGTATGGGACATATTTCAGTTATAATTTCTTAAAGTAACAAAATGCTACTTTCTATCCATATGATAATTAGAGCAACAAGATAATCCTAAACACATTCTTGATATCAAAAAACACAAACATGGCACCTCTGCACACATTTGGCAACCTCTTAAAGCTTCACAGTAAACTGCATCCACTTTGGGAGAATAGCATAATAATAGGTGCCCACTCCAAAAGGGCAAAAGTATCTTTTCATTTCGTGTCATTTTAAAATTTAACTAGAAGGATGTATATCCCCTCTGGGGCATATGACAATCTCATTCTCAAAGAAAAAGTTTAATTTGAGCTAGTAGATGATGGGGAAAATGCAAATAGTATTTCATTAGTAATTATACAACATAATATTCGTCCTTTAATTCTCAAATCTAAAAAAGTTGCATTTCCCACACCTCTCTCAGAAAAGTGGGTAGATTATTGCTAGAATATTTCTTAAAAACTAACTAATTTTTCGAATTTCTATTCTGTACATATTTGTAAAACTCGATAACAGCTCTGCCATTTCATTTCGGAAGATTTAAAAAGTGTGAATCATAATATTTTACGAATTCTATCTAACCCAAAAAAGAATTTTCCATTTATCTCTAAAAACAAACAATTTTATCTGTTAAAAAATTGGTCTGGGTCTAAGAGGTCAATTCATTGTAGAAAATAAAAACATCATGGCATTCACATTCCACCGCCAAAATTTCTAGCTTAAATACGTCGTTTGAAATTTTGGAGTTTGCAAATTTTTCCACTGTTAGCGTAATTATAGTTTTCGGAATATTTAAAAAGTGTGAATCATAATATTTTATCAATTCCTTTCTAATCCAAAAAGATTTTTTTACTATTCTCTATAAACAAACAATTATTTTCTAAAATTAAAAGGTGTTTACCCACTCCCTCTGGGTCTAAAGGGTCAATTGATTGTTGGCACTGAAAACTACGGAATTTTCACATTCCCCCAACAAAATTTCTAACATAAACACATCGTTTGTAAAATTTTCTTGGAATTTTCCACTGCTGGAGGTCGTAATTATAGCTCTAGGGAGATTCGAAAAGTGCATATTGTATTTCATGAATACCTATCCAACACAAAAATAATGTTTAATTTATCTCTGTAATCAAAAGTTCGATGTCTACAGACGACAAAGCGAAACTATTATATCGGTTTCTTTGAAAACGAGATTAAAACAAATCACATGTTAAATAATGTATCGTACAAAACAAATCCAAATCGGCACGCATACAATAATGAACTGTTGATAGACGATAGGTTTTACGTCCTGGTACCATTCGTATTTTAGGTGAGATCTCCAACACTGAATAGAAATAGAAGCTGCGGTCTATGCTATAACAACACTTAGGTAGTGTTGAGAGGTCTGGTTCGTGTGTGTTCAGCTAATGCAGCCCAAGAGAAGCACGTAAAAGCAAATGCATTTCTGAAACAACTGGAAAAAGCTGACATTTATTATGTTGGAAAAAACATAAATAGCATTTTCAAAAAATTTAGAAGGGGTAGAGGTGCCATTCTGAAGAAATGCCTATATTTGAATATATGTACAAACATTAATATTTTGCGATGTACAATTTTGAACATGATAGAAAGGTTTAGTTCAATATTTTGTCAGAATTTTCTTCCCAGTTCTGATTAAAACAAATGATGGTGTTTCTATAATCATTTTCCGTGAAATGTAAATATTCTTATGTAACTAGTGGCTCAATCGAATCCGAAGAAGGTAAGGGGGTGGAGAGTGTAATTAAAGAGACTCGATTTTCGTCGTAATATAACATTTTCCCCTTCAGTTTTAGTCCATGATTGCAGTATAACATTTTTCTATTCAGTTTCATTGTTTTTTTTTTATTTCTTGAAAAATTCGTGACCCTATGTCCCTTCTAGATCCGGCCCTGGATATAACTATTCTACCCCCCCACCCTGGTAAAAAACAAAAGTTGGTGCCTATAAACAGCCACACCCTTTCCATTTCAAGATTAGATTCGTTCATTCAGATATGTTTCTGAAAACGATCTCTTTTAGCTACATTTGGGAAATGGACCTTTAGATATGCCAAAGATGATCGAGCCAGCAAATTTGATATACCACTGCCCATATGTAGACCATCATGAAATTTCGATTGAAGCGTAAGGGATTCCCAGAAATTTCAAATCGGATGGATTGACGTGTTTGTCTCATTTGACATACTTGGTCTGTTTTTGTAGTATATTTGACTTAGAAAATATTGCGCAGGGAACACAGTGCCTTTAATTCAGTTTCATTCAAACGTCGTCGTATTGTCTTTGAGTAGACAGTGCAACATTGGGCTGCATTCCTGTAGGGTTCACAGGTTTTTTTTTCAAAGAATGAGGCGATCTCATGGTATAATACTTCTGCAGGGACCTGAACCATGTCGATGGCAAGCGGTTATTATCCTCATTCACTGCTCCAAACAGCGTATTGTAGTGCTCACTGCATGACTGATATGGTCGGTTATAAAATGGGGAGACCAATCTGCCTCAGGCATCTTCACGATACCACCCCATCCGAACAGGCCTAGTTGCTCATAACATGCTCGTGAAAATTGCCTTGGCATAGCTGAGACATACGTCCACTGTTTCACTTCCACTGATTTACCTGCTGTTTCCTACGGTGGCTTTTTTGGGGTCTTCTGAGGCTTCTTTTTCTACGGCTTCTATTTTGGGGCATAACTGAGACACACGTCCACTGTTTCACTTCCACTGACTTATCTGCTGTTTCCTACGGTGGCTTTTTTGGGGTCTTGGGATTGACAGTGCCGCCTCTATTGAAATTATTTATTTAGGATCTCCGGTACTAGGTGTGGTAATGATTTGGTGTCACTGCACTGAATATTTATGGGCATTGAAATTTTTGTGTCTATGAGTGCATATTTATGATGCATCTGTGGTTTGCATCATTTGGTGTAGAGAACCTGTCGTTGGAGGCTAATTTCAGTATGATATTACAAAACCTTGTCTGCATTCCATCTCTCTCAACAGCTTTTCTATTGGGTCACCTCTCCCAATCTCTGAGCCTTCGGGGTCCTTGTGACCTGGCTATTTAGCCCATTCTGTGCAAAAAAAGTGCTGCTCAGAGGTAAAACAACCCAACACTCCACCTATTTTCTAGCACTTGTCACAATAACAGTAGATTTGTGAGTTTGCTAACTGCAATTTGGGTTCATTATTTTTCTGGTTCCCAAATCTTTTGGCTAATTGCCAGTGATATTGATTAGTATTTCACCTGTTAAGACTGTATTGATTTAAAACAAAGCTGGGTAAAAATCTTAGTCTGTTTTTGATCTTGAACCTTGTCTGCATCATAGAATTAACATGATTCATTGTCATTCAATCAATCAGTCAATTTTAATAATAATAATCTTTATTCATATTCATGTTAGTTATACAAAAGTTTAAACAAATGACTCACAAAGAATCTACAGGAGAGAAGAATAATAACGTTTCATGAAAGTACAGAGATATAGTTTAGCATAATGTCATCGAATACTTAATTACGAGAAATTTCAGTGGAAGCTATATTGTGGTGGTTCAAATTTTTATACTGACTTTAGTGTCTAGAAAAAAATTTTTAGTCTTATTTTTGATTTCTTTAAATTTGTTTAATAAAAATAATTTACCTTGGTAGTTGATTGAATACGTAAGGTATTCTATATGCCTTCGTACATTTCCCGCAATTGTAATATTTTCGGAAGTTGGAAATAATTATTGGATTGCAATCTTGTATTTTTCCCATGAGAGATTCTAGATTTATATTGATTGTCAAAAAATATTTTGAAATATATTTAAAGTTTCTATTTACATTTGTAAAGGTCGTGAAAAGAAAGTATGCTAAGATAATTTAGTCTTTCTTCACTATCATGAAATGAATTTCTTAAGTTGTATGAGATTATATTTTTAGCAATGAATGATTGAATAGTTTCTATTTTCTTTATATTTGTGATGTTAGTTGTGCTGTATATTGTCAAACCATAAGTCAATATAGATTCACAGATAGCTTTGTGAACCAAAATACATATACGTGTGCTTGCGGCAAATAGTAATTTGTAAAGTTTAGATGCATAAAGACGCAATTTTCCTGCTAACTTTACTCACCACTGTATATGTATATGAATATGATAAAATATACTATCCTAATTGTAAACACTTTGCTGTGAAAATAAAAGTCTGACGTTTTTCGTATCTTTGATACTCTTCGTTAGAGCCTTTCTGAAATCAGGAAGTAAAAAAACTTTTGTACTTAGATAGCTTGAGAGTGCTAGGGAAAGCCAGGGAAAGCACAACCTGTGAGTGGAACAAGGGAATTTTTTGTTGGCAACATATCTGTTCTCTGCACGTAGACGGAAACATGGCTGTTGGTAAAAATAAAGGTTTAGCGAAAGGTGGAAAGAAAGGAGTGAAAAAGAAGGTGTAAGTTAAAACTAAGTTTTTGTTGAAAAGTGTTTGGTTATGTTTTATAAGTTTAGTGGGGAATAAATGCTCTAGTGTTTGGATGTTTTGTGATGAAATCTGATAACATATTTCAGAGCAATGTCGTGGGATATTGCCGCTTACCGAAGAGCTGTAGATGAATATTCAACTTTCCGTGTATTAGTTTATGCCCCCTGAATTTGAAAGTTTAACATTAAGAAATTTAGTACTATACACTAGACGTTGGTTATTGTAATTACATTTCGATTCTAATATAGCAAAAATCGGAAGAACAGCATGTACAGGGTGGTAAAATTACTCAAAATAGAGAGTGGAAAAGTTAAGCACATTAAGTATAAATGCTTTGAATTGTAAATTATTTTGTTTTAGTGCTATATAACAATCAGTTGCTCCACCTATTACACCCCGCCTGCCCATGGTCAGTAGGGGACACTGATGGATTTTGAAAGTTTATATTAAGCCATGGCCTTGTGTGTGGGAGAACCATGCCCCTGCATATTAAAGAACATGCTGGATGGCCATGACTGGAGGTTACCATCTCTCCCAACAGCTGTTCTAGTGGGTCACCTCTCCCAACCTCTGAGCCTTCAGGGTCCTTGTGACCTGGCTATTTAGCCCATTCTGTGCAAAAAAAGTGCTGCTCAGAGGTAAAACAACTCAACACTCGACTTATTTTCTAGCACTTGTCACGATAACAGTAGATTTGTGAGTTTGCTAACTGCAATTTGGGTTCGTTATTTTCGTGGTTCTCTCATCTTTTGGCTAATTGCCAGTGATATTGAGTAGTTTTTCACCTGTTAAGACTATTGATTTAAATCAAAGCTGGGTAAAGAGCAAAGTGGGATGACTTTTTCCTTAGATTGATTCCTGTGTTTTAAAATATTACAAATACATACATTTGATGGATTTATGTAGCTTATTGCAATTCATTTTTGAAAATCTATTCATTTTATTTGTAATAGCAGAAGTTATGTCACAACTGAGAAACCTACTTTTCTGCGAACGCTACTTTGCCAAGCTCCTAACACATTGAACATGGCCCTCAAAGCTGGTAGTCTGTTTTATACATGACCACAGAAAAACACATCAGAGGATCACATGATCTTTAGTTCTTTGCTGCCTTTCTGTGATGTTGTTGCTCTAGGTCATTTGATTATTCTCATTAGACATGATTTACTTACCCTGTATTCAGCTTAGAACACAGTGTATATCTATCCCACAGATTGCGAACTTCATACAGATAACCAATTGTGGAAAAAGGTCAGTAGTGCCATCATGTGAAGCCAATGCAACTTCCCATTTCCATCTTTTGGTCTTATAATTGTACACATCTATATTGGGAGTGAGTATCCAATTGTGTTGCTAAATTCAAAGTTCAAAGCTGTGACAAGTTGTATTTGTAGATCTGTACCATTTTACAGATGAGAAGACAGAATTTTCCCATTAATCTCATTACTTATTGGGGGCGGGGGTGGCTCAGTCGGTAGCGCGCCAGGCTCGTAATCTGTAGTTCCCAGGTTCGAGTCCCAGCTGGGTCAGCGTTGAGATTTATCTCCGCAAAATTCCCCGCCCTGCCCACGGTCAGCAGGGGACACCGATGGGCTTGGAAAGGCCGCCGTCCGTCGGATGGGACGTTAAGCCGTGGCCCCGTGTGCGGGAGAGCCATACCCTGTGCACGTTAAAGAACACGCTGGATGGCCTTGACGGGAGGCTACCATCTGTCTCCCAACAGCTGTTCCAGTGGGTCCCCTCCCCCAACCTTCTCTGAGCCTTCAGGGTCCATGTGACCTGGCCATTTAGCCCATTGTGTGCAAAAAAAGTGCCGCTCAGAGGTAAAACAACCCAACCCATTACTTATTGTTGCAGTCCAAAACATTGAAGAATTTATTTCAGATTGGGAGAGATTTTATTCCAGTTTCATGTTCCAAATTATGCCTTTTGCATTCACACACACACAAAATACTTCAGAGATAAAACCTAGAATTATTTAAATAAGTAAAATATTACATCTATAGAACAAATTTTACAATTTGTTCTAAAGACGAGTTCAATTTTATAAACATGTTATGTTACCACATAGAAGTTGCCACTTTAAAAAAAATGTTGCCATAGTGGTTAAAATGGTTACTATTTGTTGTCATTTTGATCCTCAGTTCAATCCTTGAGTGGAAGAGCTTTTTTTTTTAAGCAGCATACGGACAAAAAAAATTTACCCACTGCCAAGAGATGGTGCTTTTGGACAAGTGTTTAGGTACCAGAGAGGGCTTTGAAATTGATTACTATGGAATAATCAAGTGTATGGAAGTTGGCTATATGTACGAAGTCTTTTATCTGTGATCTACTCAATCAAACTCTTGTACACCTGGTCATCAGACTGCTCCACATGTCTATCTTAATTTTGTTGAACTCTATTGCAACCCAGTAATTCTGCTTTTGGAAAGCAATTGTTAATGCAGGTGACACAAACTTTTTTTCAGACATTCCTAATATCAAGTGCATTTAGAATCAATATTGCCAGACCTGCAGTTTTGATTGCTCAGGTGCCATTTTTTTTTAACAAAATGTAATGATGCATTGCATTTTCATGCAATGCTACCGAGGCAGCAAAAATAAAAATGATTTTTTTTTAGAAAAGAACCGTGGAATAATTGTCTATTCAAGTTATCACTGTAAAAAAAAAGCCACATTAAATATGCAAATTGAACTAATGAAAATATGAAATATCACATTAGAAATAATTTTCAAAGAAAAAAAGTTCCTCCCAATAAAAAAAATAAAACCCTCAAGCAGCTGCTTGCCACAGAGCCTCTCAGTTTATATGCCATAGTAGAAGGTCTGAGAGGATGGCAGGCCCTCAGTAGAAAAACGACACAAACAGCCATGCCTTACCCAGGGCTCGAACCCAGGTCCCTTAGATCAGTAGCCAAGTGGTTACACTTGGCTCCCAATAGTAAACTAAAAAAAAAATCTCATTAGTAGTAATGAAGTGATTGCAAAATTAGAATACATTGAATAAAACATAATCATAAAAATTTATTTCGAAGTATAAAATTTTGTTTCTACAGATAAAACCATTAGAGATAATGGTATCTAAGACAATTTTTCATAACTGCATATCTTTATAAAAACCAGCGTAATACCGAATGAGGTTACTTATTTCAACAGTGTGTTATTGCTAATTTGGCAGTTTTAAAAATCTTGAATAAATATCTGGAGTTAACTATTTTGCAAAATGCATATTACTAAAGAGTGAACTGCTGTTCCACAATTAAAAAAAACGAATAAAATAATTTCACTAGGATCAACCATATCAATCTGAGCGTTAGCACTAAATGAACCACCCCACCCTTCTGCACTTTCAAAAAACCCTGGAACAAAAGTTCATCAGAGACGCGTCTAAAAAGTAAAGAATTTAGGTAAATTTGCTAGATCTAAAAAAGACCAAATCATGCTGCAATCTAGAATTCATTAATGTGAAGGATAATTCAACATTCATATTACAGCTGGGTGTTAACCATTTCTACAGTTCATGATCATAAATAATTTTTTGCTATTCATGCTGTGATCATGCAGAGCGAGAAGAAATAGTATTAGGAAACGAATTAAAAAACATAACGGAATTATGGTGTCATGTAGTGAACTGAGAGATTTAAACTGCAGAAGTATCTCAATATCTGTTTTATGATTTAAAGTTATTGGATGATTTTTCACCTGATGTCCAATCTGTAAAAGTGCTTGAAAGTTTTTTATAATTCGAATAAAATAATTTCACTAGGATCAACCATATCAATCTGAGCGTTAGCACTAAATGAACCACCCCACCCTTCTGCACTTTCAAAAAACCCTGGAGCAAAAGTTCATCAGAGACGTGTCTAAAAAGTAAAGAATTTAGGTAAATTTGCTAGATCTAAAAAAGACCAAATCATGCTGCAATCTAGAATTCATTAATGTGAAGGATAATTCAACATTCATATTACAGCTGGGTGTTAACCATTTCTACAGTTCATGATCATAAATAATTTTTTGCTATTCATGCTCTGATCATGCAGAGCGAGAAGAAATAGTATTAGGAAACGAATTAAAAAACATAACGGAATTATGGTGTCATGTAGTGAACTGAGAGATTTAAACTGCAGAAGTATCTCAATATCTGTTTTATGATTTAAAGTTATTGGATGATTTTTCACCTGATGTCCAATCTGTAAAAGTGCTTGAAAGTTTTTTATAATTCGAATAAAATAATTTCACTAGGATCAACCATATCAATCTGAGCGTTAGCACTAAATGAACCACCCCACCCTTCTGCACTTTCAAAAAACCCTGGAACAAAAGTTCATCAGAGACGCGTCTAAAAAGTAAAGAATTTAGGTAAATTTGCTAGATCTAAAAAAGACCAAATCATGCTGCAATCTAGAATTCATTAATGTGAAGGATAATCCAACATTCATATTACAGCTGGGTGTTAACCATTTCTACAGTTCATGATCATAAATAATTTTTTGCTATTCATGCTGTGATCATGCAGAGCGAGAAGAAATAGTATTAGGAAACGAATTAAAAAACATAACGGAATTATGGTGTCATGTAGTGAACTGAGAGATTTAAACTGCAGAAGTATCTCAATATCTGTTTTATGATTTAAAGTTATTGGATGATTTTTCACCTTATGTCCAATCTGTAAAAGTGCTTGAAAGTTTTTTATAATTCGGTGGCTGAGAATTTAAAATAGTGATGTTTAAAGAGGTAGAAAATTAGTTTGGTATTCCTCAAGTTCAGTACCTTCAATATGCAGTTGCCCAATATTTGAGTTCAGATTCTTCTGATGAACTGAAGAAGTTGCCTGAGAACAAAAAGTAAATGTATGTCAAGGTTTTGAATATACCTTTTTTGTGCCTCTGTTGTTTCTTAAATTCTGATATGTTTATAAAAATGATATTTTGCTAAATACTAACCTGTTTAAAAATGAGAATTGGTGCAATACTGATTCCAATATCAAATGATATAATAAAATTGTGATGCCAATAAATAAAAATAGTGCATTTTATTGAATCTTTTTTCCAAAATTTTATTTTACAAAGTGGTTGCTTCTAATTACCAGCGATCACATTAATCATTGCCTGTGGCCGAGTGGTTAGCACGCTTGGCTACTGATCTAAGGGACCTGGGTTCGAGCCCCGGATTAGGCATGGATGTGTGTGTCGTTTTTCTGCTGAGGTCCTGCCATCCTCTCAGATCTCCTACTGTGGCATATAAACTGACAGGTTCCTGTCAGACCCTCTGTGGCAAGCAGCTGCTTGAGGGGGTATTTATTTATTTACTATGCATTGTTTTTAATAATGTGTCTTAAAATTTTTTGTTATGAAGGTATCACATTTGCCTGGAAATTGTCATTTTGCATTGCTTCTCCTGTGCCTGTACATATTATATTAGCCTTTGTAATTCCAATAAACTAACAATTTTGTGAAATATAATAATAGTTTACACTTTGAAAATAGATGTTTCATTGTGATTTTTTTTTACCTGGTTTTTGAGAATGATTTGGATGAGCATATGATTTTTTCTCTTTATAACGTTCTTTTTTCCCTGTAACATTTTTCAAATTCAGATAATACCACATCACTTAAAACAGTTTTCAATGCCAATTTTTTTTACACGTTGTGAAATCTTCTTAAACAGTGAGTTGTTATTTCAATGTCAGAAAAATTGCAACAATAAGGTTATATTATCATATCAACAATAATATTCATTTTCAGGAAAAAGATACAAAATCAAAATTTTTTATTGGAAATTGAGGAAATAAAAAAAATTTACATATAACCTAATGCAATGTTAATATCTGCAACAACTTGTAAGCTGGCCATACAAAGTAGCATTACTACAAAAAATCGACAATAATCTACCTAAAGATTGATAATTTATGAAAATAAATTATACAGAAATGAAAACAAAGGTTTAAATATAAAATTATAAATACTAGCTGGAAGCATGGTGATGTTATTCAGTCTATAATCAACAATGCTTGCTGTAAACAATCCACTTGACTCCACATGTGTCCCAGCAATTAAGTAGGTGCAACTTGCTCTGCTGCAATGTAATTTATATGTCATGCAGTCTTCACAATAATGAGATTATGTTTCTTAAGGTAAGATTGAGGTAGAAATATATTTTGAATGAAGCAAGAAATGTTTTGTCAATGTGACAATAGGGTTGTGAAATGTTGAGCAAAGTATAGAGGGGATCTCCCTTAAAAGCCACAATAAAGGTTGAAATCCATAGGGAGACTGACATAAATTTAAACAGTAGGGAGTTGTGACATGTTCATAAGAGAGGAGTTTTTCAACTCTCCGATATCCTTATTCTATACTATTTTATACATAGAGAAATAATTATCACACACATAGCTTCAAGAATGTTGTTAAAGTAATTGACAAAAGAGTTAAGTCAAACCATGCATAGTGACATCGTAATTTATTAGCAGTACTACTCCATACTATTATGCGAGTTCTAATGCACTGCATTTTCAGGGTGCATTCTAGTGATGTGAGCACCATAATACAGACTAATATTTTATTGTCTAAATTTGAATGCCTGTGGTTTTTATGTTCTTGCTTAAAAAAAAGGGGGGGGGGGTAGACTTGTTCTGCTGGGAAAAGTTGTGATCAAGAAAATTGCTCACTCCTAATAGTATTTTTTGTTGCTCTGCTTGAACAGCAAAAAATTATGACCATAAACTGAAGGAAGTCAACACCCAGCCGTAATATGAATGTTGAATAATCCTTCGCATTAAGGAATTCTAGATTGCATATTTGATCATTTTTTTTAGATCTGGGAAAGCAATGGTTTAAACCAGCCATGGGCAAACCGTGGCCTGCGAATGTTGCCGAGCAAATTATAAAATTTTTTATCTCTTATTTTTAAATTGCTTTGTGAAATCAGTTTTTCTTTTTTTTCCCCAATTTACCTTTACACTGTTTTCAAGTGTTCTTTAGTAGTCTAGTAATAGCTCTTAGTTTTAAATTTAGTAGCTCACATGACAGACTTTGCACAAAAAGATAGATCAGGTTTTCTGAATGTAGTATTCAGCCCCAATTAAAGAGCCCAGCTCTCACTCAAATAGATAAATAGTAATAATTCTAATTATGAAAGTTATTGGGGCCAACATAGAAAAGAAACATTTGAGGAACTTGTGGCTTCATTAAATACTCAAAAAATTTATTTACCCAAAGGTCTAAGGACCCTGATGCTATTCTGTGTGCAAATTATGTTATTACTGTGGGAATTGCCAAATATTTCAAAAATTATTAATAGCGAATTTGGAAAGGAGTGACCATGAACAGTTTTTGGTATGTTTTGTTCAGAGAGAAAAAATTGTAACATACTTCTATCCCACAGAATTGTAATCAGGTGTATTGATGAAATTGCTGCCAATATTAAAAATACCTTTACAGAACTTGCATCAAAATTTGTGATTTAATTATGCTGTTCAATATCTTGTATATTAATCCTAATTTTTATTTAAAATAATTTTTTTCATTAAAATTATAAAATGTATATTTTTTTTAAATAAATAGGTATATATATTTAAATTTAATTGTTTACTCATATTGTCTACTCAGGGCATTAAAAGTGGAGTGTGTGTGTAAGTTTAGAGTGTTTAATGCCATAAGTAAGGTTCTGGCCTGTGGCACTCTGAAAAATCCTCTTCTGGCTCACTGATGAGAAAAGATTGTCCAGCCCTGGTTTAAATGATGAATTGTACAGGCAATGTTTTTGCATTAGCATCAACTCTAATCACAGATAATTGCATTAACTTTTGTTAATATTAATGAGTTTAATATTAATGAATAGACTGCTTAATTAATATGTTTAAAATTAACTACATCAAGATGAGATTCCTGGAAATGATTAGAAAGATACTTTAAGCATTCCACTTGTACCTGCAAAACAGGAAAGGTTGGTTCAGTCAGAATTGCTCTTCAGAGTTGTAATCTGGATAAAATATTGTTCTTCAGTATTTATTGTCATGATGGTATGTTATCAGGGAATCCTATTGTTTTCATCATAATTTGATTTACATTTACTATATGTATTTTATAGATGTTTCCTACTCTGTTCCAGAGTTCCTCCTTTTCCATTTTCTTGATATAAAAAAAGCCTAGGTGGATATGTTTGTATTTTCGATGACCTGTGGTTCCATGAAATGAACAGATATGTGACTCAGTGCCAGTCCCAGATATATATTGATTGTCATTTTTCTGCTGAGGTCCCGTCATCCTCACAGACCTATTACAGCATATGAACTGACAGGCTTAGTTTTAAACAATCTACTTGACTCCTATCAGACCTGTGGCAAGCAGCTGTTTGAGGGGATATTTATTTTTATAGCATTAATATGGGCCAAACTGTAAATCATAAACCATATTTTTAGAATGACTCATAAGTATTCAATGTACACTTAGATGCTAGTTTTGTTAGGTACACCTAGGTAGAAGCATGCTGTCTCCTTTGGCCTTCAGAACAGCCGAATTCATCGAGGGAATAAAACTTACAAGATGCTGGATGCATTGTGCAGTAATGTACCATGCAGAAATGATGGTTTTGTACAGTTCTAAATTGTACTGCCGTCCAATTTAGAACAATTGTGTAATACAATCATTTCTGCACAACCAGTTGTGAACAGACCTTTTCACGTCATCCCAAAGATGCTCGATAGGGTTTAGATCTGGGTACTGTACAGGCCAATGAAACAAGGAAAACTTATGTTCTTGGAACCATTCGGTGACAATATGCCTTGTGAGCAGGTTCATTATCATGCTGAATGTGTCCATCTGAGTGAGAATAAACTGTAGCCATGGAGGGATAAACTTGTTCAGCAATGATGTTCAAATATGCTGCGGCATTCAGACGACCTTCTTTAGGTATTGGAGGCTAATGTGTGCCGGGAAAACATTCCTCACATCACTACCACTAGCCTGTACTATTGACATCCAACAAGATGATTCCATGACCTCATGTTGTTTGTGCCAAATTCTGATCCATCAGCATGATGCAAAAGGAACTTTGAGTTGTCTGAACAGGCTATCTTTTTTCCAGTCCTCAGTGGTCCACTGTCAATGTTTCTGCACCCATTGGAGATGCGCTTTTCTTGTTCTCCCCCATTTTCAACAAGGTCCAATATGTGAAGATGACCATCTTCACACTGATGTTTATTTCTGCTGTGATATGCCTGGTTGTGACCTGTCTGTTCACTTGCACATTTCTTACCAGTCTCTTTTGGGGGTGGCTCAGTTGGTAGCATGCCAGGCTCATAATCTGCAGTTCTCAGGTTCGAGTCCCAGCTGAACCAGTGTTGAGATTTTATACATAAAACTCCCTGCCCACAGTCATTAGGGAACACCGTGGGCTTGGAAAGGCCACTATCTGTAGGATGTGATGCTAAGCTGTGGCACTGTGTGTAGGAGAGCCATACCCGTGCACGTTAAAGAACAGTGATGCCCTTGACGAGAGGCTATTATCTGTCTCCTAATAGCTGTTCCAGTGAGTCCTCTCTCCCAACCCTCTGAGCCTTTGTAGTCCTGATTTGGCTTTTTAACCTGTTGTGTGCAAAAAAAAAAGAGCCACTCAGAGATAAAAAAAACTATCAGCCTCCTCTGACACTCCTTTGACATCTCTGATCCACAAGATAACTAATCCATGGTAGTTTGCTTTTTGCACCATTTTCATAAACCAATAAAACGGTTGTGTGTGAAAAGCCAGGAGGATGGCTGTTTATTATGTGCTGGAATGAACCATTTATGTGATGAGGGGTGGATATACCTAATAAACTGATATCTCAGTTTATATTAGTACTTTATATCACTGAGTAGCAAATGTTAATTTTGTTGTGAACAAAAGAAACTTAACACTGGAGTGTATTCCTGTGCAAGAAAAAAAATGTCAGGGTAGTTAAAATTCTTTTAACTTCTTACTTTAGTACTTCCCTAGTTCTGCATGAAATATAGGTAATTGTTTTTAATATTACAAATGTTTGTAAATTTCAGGGTTGATCCTTTCACTAGAAAAGATTGGTATGATGTGAAAGCTCCAGCAATGTTTAGCGTACGAAATGTTGGTAAGACTCTAGTGAACCGAACACAAGGAACAAGTAAGTATGATTTAAGCTTTATTGATAAAGTTTTATAAGTAATTGCAATTTTTGGATCTGATACAGTGAAACCTGTTTATAACAAAGTCAGATATAACAAAATCTTGGCTGTCGATAATGGAGCAAACCCATTCCCCTTCAATCAGTTTTAAAACTATGTTTTGGACAATTTTTATTTCAAATGCTTTTTCTGTTCTTTACTCATATAACGAACTTTTTCCATTAAGGATGCTTTAGTCATAGCATATACAGGGTGATTCAAAACTTATCATTCAAATTTCGTGGGGAGGTAGGGAATGCGTCAGGAAACCGATTTCACATAGGAAAGTATGTCCGCAAACGTCATCTACATGAACAAAATGGACAAGTAAAGTGAACACAAGGAAACAGTACAGTTAAGTGGTAACGAATGTGACTTTTATTCCAACAAGGTAAAGTACAGGTTCACAGTAGGTGCTCAAAATTGCAACCATTTACTCGGACACAGGATTTACAGTGCCGTTGCATTGACCGCCGAACATTTTCAAAAACGGCTGGCATATCACGGACAATGCCTGCGGCGGCCACTATTCGTACAACAAGGTCCATTTCACTGTCGACGGGGGTGTCGTACACATGGTCTTTCATGGCCCCCCCACAAAAAGAAATCCATGGGCGATAAATCAGGTGACCTTGGTGGCCAAGCGATTGGTCCACCTCTACCGATCCATCGAGCTCAATGTTCGGTTCAGGTAATCACGCGCAACAATTGTGCTATGGGCTGGAGCCCCATCATGTTGATACCACATATCTCGGCGGATATGCGCAGGAACAGCGCCCAGAAAAGTCGGTAACACTGTCTCGAGAAATATTAGATATTTCCGGCCGTCCAATCGGGGGGGTAGCAAGTAAGGTCCCAACAAACAGTCACCAATGATTCCAGCCCACACATTTACGGCAAAACGATGTTGCGCAGCGTGACTTCTCGTACCATGCGGGTTGTCGTAAGCCCACACATGCGAATTGTGTGTATTGAACACACCTTCACGACTGAATGAAGCTTCATCTGTAAAAAGGACAGAAGCTGGAAAACGGGTCCACGGCACCTTTCTGCATGAACCATTGTGCAAATTCCACACGCTTCGGATAATCGTCAGGATGCAGTAACTGCATCCTTTGCAGATGGTAAGGATGCACACGTTCCTCGTGCAGTATCTGCCACACTGCTGACTGAGAGACCCCAAGCTGCTGAGCAATAGCTCGTGTGCTGGTATTCGGATTATCTTCGATGGACTGTAGGACTTGTTCTGCGACGTTGACAGTCCGCGTCAGTCGTCTTCTCCCCATATCCTGCATGTTGCTGCGCAGTGAACCATGTTCACGCAGATTGCGATGCACACGTGCAAACATTTGATGCTGCGGTATTCTTCTGTTGGGGTATCGGTCTTTGTAAACTTGCCTAGCTCGGCGGCTGCTTTCGCCAGCTGCCCCATATGCGAGATGCATATCCGCTAGCTCTTGATGCGTAAAACGATTCATCTTATCACTAGTAAGTCAGCTCGTACACCGATGACAGCAGGAGTGGTCGGGCGAGCTGTACACTGGTTGGGTACACACAGTGCCCTCTACATACGCATGCGTACATTTGTGGACATTCTTTCCTATGTGAAATCGGTTTCCTGATGTATTCCCTACCTCCCCACGAAATTTGAACGATAAGTTTTGAATCACCCTGTAGAGTAGTGAAAGTTGGCAAATTTGCTCGTTGATTCTTTTGCAGTAACACTTTCAAAGTAATCTGACTGCTAGAGCAGTGGTTCTCAAAGGTATGCCACGAGATTAACCAGCTTTGCCATGAAATTTTGGATATTGCAGATAAAAGGTAATTTATAAATAATTTTGTTGCTACTTTCTGCCACTGATTCCTCATTTAACTTTTTCTGTTTGATCGAAAACTTCATTCATGTTAAATCTTAATGTTTCAACCAAAATTAACCTAAAACATGTCCATAACATGTGGCATACGCTAACCACAATACATATCTGAACTTGAACAGAATAGCTCTGCATTTACAAATGAACTATACTTAAAGTCTGTTACATATGACATGGGGTAAAAACTTTTTTGCACAGAAATGTTTACTTTTGAAGTCAAACTGTGTATGTGTGAATCTCCCGTAGGGTTGCCAACTTAAATTTTTAGTGTGCTGTGAGAAAAATAAGTTTGATAATCATTGCTCTAGGAGTTTGTCACCTTCCCTCAGTGAAGGGACATGTTTGCTGAACTAGAAGTGTTAAGAATTGAGTCCATGAAGATCTGTGCAATGCCCCAATCACTGGATCAGCAAAAACATTTGAAGAAGATGAATAAACTTTGATCAACCAGGGACAACTAAAAATAATGAGATTTGTCAGTCTGCTGATATTCACACAGCCAGTGTGCATTCCTGTATGATCAGTGAATAGTTAATGTGTAAAGGATAACTTAAAAAGTTCATTGTGGTGGTGGCAGGGCAATAAAATAGTCTTTTTTCCATTGCTTCCTAGGAGCCAGAGCTCAAAATTTGCTGCTAAGGGTCCAACTGCTTCAAGTGAAAGGAAAATGTAATGTTCATTAGGTGCATGGCATATTGAAAAAAAGTATACAAATTTTTGAATACTAATGACAACAGATAATGTCATGTAATCCTTGTTATCTGTGTTTTAAGTAGTCTTTGTTCCTACAGTTTAGTCTTTATTATTTGTGCTTATATAGTGATTTTCAATCATTTTTTCGTATAGTGAATTTATTGATATAACTAAGTTTTTGGACTGTCCCTTCAAATTCATTATAAATGGTTTTGAAAAGGTGCCAAAAAGGGAAGATGGTTCGTTGTCTCTGGTAATTTTGTTCTTAGGTTTGCTTAAATTGTGGAATGGCAATTCATTGTTTAGTGATATGCATTTGTTAGAATAGCAGTCTCTAATGAGATTATTGATTTTTGCAAGTTTTACAGAAGGAATGTTTGTTAATAATAATAGGCTGTTGAAACAAGTTGTCTTGGATGTTACTAACCGACATTCATTGTAAAACAATATGCGTGGTTAAGAAAAAATATGCCTTAGATATTACTTCTGGAGGTTTTATTTGCAGAAACAAAATTTTATGCTTAGGAATAAGTGTTTATCGATTTAGAATTTTTTCATCGCCATCACTCACTGTTAGGAGTCTTGGAAGTCAAGTGTTCCATTGAGACAATGCATTATTGCATTAAAAAATGGCACCTGAGTATCATAAATGGCAGAACTGCTGTGATGTGTATTCCTCCAATTCTTCCAAATTGCAATTTTCATTGTGCTTGGCCATCCCATGACCGAGTGGTTAGCGCGTTTGGCTACTGATCTAAGGGACCTGGGTTCGAGTCCTGGGTAAGGCATGGTTGTGTGTGTTGTTTTTCTGCTGAGGTCCTGCCATCCTCACAGACCTTCTACTATGGCATATAAACTGACAGGCTCCTGTTAGACCTCTGGCAAGCAGCTGCTTCAGGGGGTATTTATTTATTTATTTTTTTTAAGGTTTCAGCTCTGCCACTCAGAGATAAAATAACCCAAATCTCTCACTGTCTTTAGAATTATAGATTTTAAATATATTTGAAAGAACTGTAACATAAGCTAACATGAAATTTTTTTTCAGAGATTGCTTCAGAGGGGTTAAAAAGCAGAGTCTTTGAAATATCATTGGCTGACCTCCAGAATGATGAAATTGCATTTCGTAAGTTTCGTCTTATAGCTGAAGAAGTACAAGGGCGTAATGTTTTAACCAATTTTCATGGAATGGATCTAACAACAGACAAACTTAGATCAATGGTCAAAAAGTGGCAGGTATGTTTATTTCATGATATTTATTTTCCTTAAAGGCTTAATTTTAGGATATTAAGTTTTATATAATTTAAAACAACTGTTAGAATAATTTATTTTAGTACTTTTGGGATGTATATGTATTTGCATTAATTGCAATAAATTTGCACAGCTGTTATTAAGTGCTTTTATTGCTTAATTAGATCTCATAGTTTTTAAAGCTTTACTGGAATTTTAACTATTTGAATTTATTTATTGCCTTATATTCTAAGTATTATTTGGGTTCATATAGTTTGTTGTATTTTACCCTTGTAATATTTATAGTTTTTGCCATCAAGTGTTTTTGCATTTTCTATTTTTGTTTGGTATAGTACAACTTTAGCTGCTAGTGCATCATGAATTAAGATAACCGAATATGTCCTTTTATTCTAATTTAATATCCATTTTAGAAACAGTTGCATCATTCAATATCTATGCTTACACGGTATAGGGAAGTTGATCATCACTGCCTAGTATTTGAAGCTGGGGCTGTGTATAACTTAGATAACTTGTCAGTTTAGAAATGCTGTGTGACTGAAGTAGATGAGAATCTTAGCACCTGGAAATGAGCAGTTCACCAGTTGCCACCTAGTTTCATCATGTCTGCTCAGAACTGATGCATTGGTGTACCCAACTGGAGAGGTTTAGGAATATAAACAACTACCCCAATTCCTTGAGGGTTGAAATAAGATATATTTTCTAAGGAAATCCTTGAAAATCTGACTGAAAATGCCACCCACCTTCCCCCAATAAGACTACGTGTTAAGGGGAAAAAATCTGGGTATGCACTGAACTAGTATGATACCAATATACCGGCAGGACAGCTAACTTGGTTAAGACATATTCATTTTCCAAAAGAATGTAAGTTTATATCAATGTAATGTGCTGGCAACTAAACTTTATGCATGTGATCAATATCCCTTTCTTAGTTTTTCTCTGAAGTTTCTTCTTTAAAGGTAGGATTGCTACTGCATAGAGTAAGTGTGTTTGTGTGAAAATTAGATTTCTATGGTAGATGATTGGTGACACACAGATTGAGCATGTATGCTTGAAAATTGGTGTAATATGTATGATGTGCAGAATGTGTTACTCATATAAATATATTGAAAGGCAGTGATGCAGAATTTAAGTGTGTGGTGTGCATATATACTAGGGTACATCATTTAATTTTTGAACTGACAAAGGTCTTAGTGCTTTAATCTCCTCCATCATCACCAGAGTCTGCAGGTGTTTTCTCCTCAAAGTGTTCCCCATCAAATGCTATGAACTTGTGCCATTGCCCAACACAGGCATTCAATGTTTTCTGCAAGACATTTTATAAAAGTGCATTGTCATTAAGATCTGCTGGTCGTTTCCAAAGCACAAGAGCCTTTTAATTCAGCACTGATGTTGGTGACGACAATTCGAACCAAAGCAGCTGTATGGGGCCTCATATTATTGTGTTGACAACCAGTTCTATAATACACATTTTTGCTTTTATCAAAGCTCAGTTTTTGTGAAATCCAACGAGCACAAATTCTTGACATTTTCAAATGATCTGTCACTATTGCATGAATATTGCCATAAGAAAGGCCCATCCTTGCTGCTAGTGCATGCAGGTTATTCTGTAGTCATTGTGAATATCTTGGGCTTGGACAATTTGTTGCAAGTTAATCGAAGTGCTGGTTTGCCTAGATCTTGGGTCGTTGTGTGATCATTGGGTCATCATCAAAATGCTTATCTGTGAAGCATTTGTGCCACTTGCAAAGCACTGTTCTCCATAAACTTTTCTGCCATTGTCTGTGCAGGCAGTTAAACTTTCTGAACACAATAATATTTCACATACTGCTGCTCAGTTTTCATGTCAACCATAGCCTGCAAAAAATTGCACACACAAAAGCAAATATCTTTCCAAAGTGAGAAATTGACAGACTGAATGCATACTGTTCTGCTGTTGCTTTCAACTGTATTGCAACATGTTTCAACTTGCACACACTGCTCCATGCCCTTGAAGAGTTGCTATGTATCATGTATTAACTTGCACAAAAGCTGCTAATTGTTGGCAGTGGTTGTCCACAAATTAAATGATCCACCTACTTATATAAACTTTTTTGATGTTTTTATTATATATATTATTAAAATTACTAAATTTTTCTGAAATATTGCAGACTCTCATTGAAGCAAACGTTGATGTAAAGACAACTGATGGCTATTTGCTAAGAATGTTTTGTATTGGATTTACAAAAAAGTGGGCTACCCAAGTCAAAAAAACATGTTATGCACAGCATACGCAGGTAAGCAGGCAAAATTGCATTTTTTTTTTTGCTCTGGATTTTGCAGTGTAATAATTTAACCTATCTGTAAAGTTTTGCCAGTCTGTGTTCCAGTAAGTATAACAGTTCAGCAAACATTGCAATATCAATATTTTGAGACTAAAACTTTGATATTAATGTCTATAAATTTCTGAGAAAAACACTTTGACAATTATTTAATGGGGTCTTACTGTATTCTGCATCTATTTACTTACTTTCATGACCAATGATTAATTTGGTGTTAGCTTAAGATAAAATACTCTATATTTATGTAGTGCTGTAGTCATATCTTTTTAAAATCTTGTCTAAATCATTCATTAATATAATTCTATTAAGTTTAATAAAAAAGTTTATTGATATCACTGATTGTTTTTACCATTTTCTCAGCAATTCATTTTAAGCTTGTGGCCTCCTGATATTTTTCATTGCCATTCTTACCGATATTATCTTATATAATTCTCCCTTAAGAAAAATGAAGAAAGTAATATTTCACTTATTTTACCTTTTTTTTCCTCAAGATAACTGGGAGAAGCAAATTTCTCTTGTTCGTTTTAATGCAAATATTCTGTGAAACAATAGTTTATCACAATGGAATAAAATGCTGGAATGTACTAAAAGTAATTCCTTAACCTCTTAGATCTTCAATAGTCAGATGAAAAACCATAGAAAAACATCACATTATGAAGAAATATTTATGTAATTTGATATATTTTGTCTTAGTTGTAAATAGCTGCAATCAGGATACCCAACAACCTCATCTGGAATAAGAGGTAGGGCTTTTCGATGGAGATGTGGAATTTAAGTTTTTCATTCCTTATTAGTTGTTGTTGATGACATCCCTGATCTTTAACTCCTGTAGCCTTATAGCGTGAACTTTATCCCTAACAAAATCCCACAGAAAAAAATCTAGAGGTGTAATGTGTGGGGATCAAGGAAGCCAAGCAAGTGTGCTGTCTCTGACTAGCCAGCAATTTGTGAATGTTGCATCCAGATAGTTGCAGACAATCCTCTGCTATTATGGCGAGGCACCATCCTGCTGGAAGAGTACTCCGAGTTGGAGATCCTCCACCTGAGGCACTGCAAACTCTGAAACATGTGCAGATACATTTTTTTTAAACTTGATTTGGCAAAGGAAAAGGGCATGATAATGTGATCCTCTCTCCATCTCCAAGAATCAGTGGGGCGGGGGTGGCTCAGTCGGTAGCGCGCCAGGCTCTTAATCTGTAGTTCCCAGGTTCGAGTCCCAGCTGGGTCAGCATTGAGATTTATCTCCGCAAAATTCCCCGCCCTGCCCACTGTCAGTAGGGGACACCGATGGGCTTGGAAAAGCTGCCGTCCATTGGATGGAACATTAAGCCATGGCCCCGTGTGCGGGAGAGCCATACCCTGTGCACGTTAAAGAACACGCTGGATGTCCTTGACGGGAGGCTCCCATCTGTCTCCCAACAGCTGTTCCAGTGGGTCCCCTCCCCCAACCTTCTCTGAGCCTTCAGGGTCCATGTGACCTGGCCATTTAGCCCATTGCATTTAGCATTGTGCAAAAAAGTGCCGCTCATAGGTAAAACAACCCAAGAATCAGTCTATCAGCTGAGAAGTAACTGAGTAAAACTGGACTGTCATCAGAAACATTTGATCATGACAATTACTGTTCCCTAGTAGCAGCGTAAGTTGATTTAGGACTCTAGAAATGCTTCACTATTGCACTGAACATTCTCTTTGCTCTTAAGTGACCAACCACATCTTTTCCCAATCATAAATGCCAATAAAGTGTAACTGAAATGGTGTTAGTTACATAGCCATTAACATAGAGGATGGCGTTACACAATGCTCTGTCTTCTAATAGCTGTCCAATGAATCCCCTTCCCCAAACTTATCTGAGCTTGTGACCTTGCCATTTAGCCCATTTTGTGCAAAAAAAAAGTGCCACTCAAAGGTAAAACCAATGCCCAGCCATTAACACAATTTAACCTCTTGCATGCTAAATTAAGGAAAATTCTGTAAGTCAGAAGTTACCATACATAATTGCATCCATACTCTTTTTGTATGTGTGTGTAAAAAGGATAATCCTAAAATATTTTTTAAGTAGGTCTCATTTTGCACCTTTTCTGAAGTATTAAAAAATAGTGCATTATTAATTAAATATCTCCTCAAGCAGCTGCTTGTCACAGAGGTCTGTGAGGATGGAGGAGATCAGCAGAAAGTAACATGAACATCTATGCCTTGCCCAGGGCTCAAATCCAGTTCCCACAGTTTTCGAATTTTTACGTTTTACTGGTTTTTTTAATCGTTTGATTTTTATTATGTTTCCTCTGATTTTTAATGGGTCCTATATACCCATTTTTATTGTAGATTTTTACACTTGTTGATTCTTTTTATTCATCCTTTTTATAAATAAAAAATAAAATAAATACCCCCTCAAGCAGCTGCTTGCCACAGAGGTCTGACAGGAGCCTGTCAGTTTATATCCACAGTAGGAGATCTGAGAGGATGGCAGGACCTCAGCAGAAAAATGACACACACATCCATGCCTAATTCCGGGGCTCGAACCCAGGTCCCTTAGATCAGTAGCCAAGCATGCTAACCACTCGGCCACGGGACGGCTAAAAAATACCCCTCAAGCAGCTGCTTGCCACAGAGGTCTGACAGGAGCCTGTCAGTTTATATGCCAAAGTAGAAGTTCTGAGAGGATGGCAGAACCTCAGCAGAAAAACGACACATACAACCATGCCTTACCCGGGGCTCGAACCCAGGTCCCTCAGATCAGTAGCCAAGCGCTCTAACCACTTGGCCATATTGTGCTGTTTTCGTTTCAGTGTATTTTAAATGTGGTTGTGGATTAAATGACTTATCTGTTTGGCGCATTAGTTGTTCTTGCGTCAAAAAACCCCAAACAAACAACCAACAAATCCAGTTCCCATTGATTAGTAGAACCTTAAGTATATCTTATGTTTAAGAGTTATATTCTGTCTTGGTTCTATAAATGAAGTTCCATTATGAATAACACTTATGCAATTTTTTTCCAAGGTTCGGCAAATTAGGAAGAAGATGACTGAAATTATGATAAGGGAAGTATCTTCATCAGATCTCAAGGAAGTAGTGAATAAATTGTAAGTTTATATAATTTTGTCTATTTCCTTTTGTAGAAGTTTCTCATTTAAATTAAGCAGTAACTTTTAGAAATTTAGAAAGAATCATCTTAAATGTAGAGGAAATGCTACACTTTCCTAATGCTTTTCTTATATACTTAAGGTGATTCTAATATGGCTTTTCCCAATGTTTGTCAAACCCTTCCAGGGCCTAACCCGTATGTATACGTACGGAGAATCGGAATTGCGAGTGTCGACGATGTATGGATGTGGTCTTATTTATTTATTTTTTTTAAATAAAATTATCGTTGTAATTTATATACAGGGTGAATCTGAAAAAGTGGGCAAAACTTTACGGGGTGGTAGAACACAGCTATACGAGCAATATTCGTCATAGAATGTATGGTTGGAACGCAAGCGGTGAGAAGTTAAAAGGTAGTTTTCCACTGTCACATTTAAAGAATGAACACAAGAAGGAGAGGAGATACTCTGTGCCTCACTTGCATTCCCGTCCGCCGCACCGTACACAAAGTGCATATCCTTCATTTCGTGGTGAGTATAACCAGCCATCCTCTCGGCAATCCACGGTAGAAATGCCATTGCGTGCGAGGACCGACCCTTTTATACCATTTCCAACGCCACCTAGCGGCTCGCCTGATGTGTGGCACTTTTTTTTTGCACAAAATGTTCTAAATGGCAAGGTCACAAGCTCAGATAAGTTTGGGGAAGGAGATTCAATGGACAGCTAGTAGAAGACAGAGCATTCTGTAACGCCCGCCATCCACTATGTTAATGGCTATGTAACTAACACCATTTCAGTTACACTTTATCTGCTTGCCATTTTTAGAAGCACTAAATGCTATTGCTGATTTGCCTGTTAATGTTCCTATTTGCTGAAGCAACCTTCTGATTTAAGCTCACAAGTTTGATTTGAGCTATTATCATCAAATTTTTCCTTAAATTTTCGAAAATCTCTTAAAAATTAATAAAAACAAACTGCTATTTTTAAAAAACATAGAATATGGAAGTAATTACAAAATACGTACCGCCATTTTTTTTTTCCATTTCACACTTTTTTCTGTCAAAAACCTAGTCAGTATCCCCAAGTTATTTTTATCATTTTACCCAGCATTCTATGCATCTTTTCCGCCTTCAAATCGAAACTAAAAGTAAATACATCCTTAGAAATTTGGTTGCAGCTGCATTTAATTAGTTATGCTTCACTGAAGCAAAAAAGATGCAGATGACTGATGCAATATCCGTTACTTGTGCTGCTATGTATTGTTTACAGTTTTGGTCCAGCATATTGGATACTCTTTGTCAAGTTAGTATTTTTTTTATATTTAAACCTTAGTTTTCAGTAGATTTTATTTTCGGAAATTGGCGATATTTTGGCCAATTGATAAGTATTGATTTTTTTTCATAGTTAATCGTATGGCAGGCCTACAACTTGTGGCTGTGGATATTTTAGCATTACATTAGCTATACGTTTACTTTTATTTTATTGTTTATTACTTTTCCAGTAAAATTTTGATGCTAGTATCATTTTCTGAAAATAAATGAGGTCTTGGATATGAAAGCAAATTCATTTCTGTATATTTACTTCCGTTAGCGATCTTCAATCAGCTATTTTTATCGATATTTCCAGGTTGTGCTAGATAGGAGGCCAGCTTATAAGTTGTTTCAGATATTTTATTTAACATCCCATTAGGTTATATGTAATTTTTCCTTTATTATTTCTTGTTTTTTAATTAAAAAAAACAGCTTGTACCGTTTTCTGAAATTTGAATGTCTTTGATATGGAAGCAAAATAGACTTCCTTGCTACGGAAATCAGCAATTTCGGGAAGGGAATTCCTTGGTGCATAAATCTTTCTGCACTTAGCCAAGACTGCCAAACTTCAGCACCCAAAGAAAAAATTCGTAATGTTTAGTTAAAAAAAAAGCAGCCAATGAATTTTTTTTCTATTTCATAACTAGTTCAGAAAGTTCCATGAATGTGAGAAAGCCAAGTCATGTTGCATAACACTGGCCGTGTTTAAAATATATGATCTTTTCGATAAATAGAAAAATATTTACTTAAAACCAAAAAAGTTATTTTTTTGTCATTTGGAAATATATCATTCTATTCATGTGCATTGTAATCATTTCTGTCTTGGTTATTTTTATTTGTGTTGCCAGATGCATTTTTTACTACATGACTCTAAAAAAGTCTATTAAAATAAAACATACCATCTTTTTTATTAAATATTTGATTTTCAGAAAATCCAAAATTAAATGCTGATTAATTTGGCATACAACATGCCATAATTCCTTTCATTAGTTATTTGACAAAAAAAGTTCTAAGATTAAATTTTTTTTTTGGCTGAGCATAGGCAGAAAATAGCTTGGCCCCCTAGATAGAAACCAGTTTTTCAGCCTGGGCCCTGGAAGGGTTAATGAAGGTGTTATGGCAATGAACTGAATGTACTGGGCATTTTCTGCATAATGGAAATATTTCAGAATGAAATGAGTGTCAGTTCTTGAAAATGTGCATAGTTCAGCAAATAAGTAGCTTTGTATTGCCTCGATAATTAAAATTCTGTGCACAAAATGACTTTTTTGGTTGTAATCTTTGTAAAGCTTTTGGTCTGGGAATGTGTTTAATCCAGAACAGTCTGGCTAATTAGAAACAAGTGTAGAGTAAAAAGCAGACTGAGTAAATAAACTATCTCAGTAGCTTCAGTGTGCAGAAGCTCTGGTTTAAGTGTTAAACGTACTTTAGCATGGTTGTATTTTTTTTTTTCCACAATTATGGCTACATCACAAATGTTTCTTAGGAAGTTGCACAACTTATTGCTCTTGTTAACTATAGGGAAGCAAATATGTCTTTATTTTTTGTAATTTTGAATTGAATCTTTTGGAACAAGGATTTCCTTGGCCAGTATTGTGGCATAATTTTTTTGTGTGGTGGTTATTGTGCCATCTTTTGCCAACTTCCCCTCACCTGCACACCTAATTTTTTTTTTTAAATGTGATGTTTTACGAAAATAGTACAGCCAGCCACGAGTTTACATTTAGATTTTTCTATTCCGAGCATCACAGTAAGCTTGTGCAAAATTAGTCCATTTATAGCATGACTTTCATTTTTTCTCTTCAGAAGTCACTGAAATATTGTTTTGTCCATGTCTTGTTGGAAGCCATTCTGAGGCATTTTCAGTCACCTGACATGTTCTAGTTTTTCTCAAAAGAGGATTTTTGTGCCCTCTACATCAGAACTATCAATATGATTGAACGGGGTCTTTTAGGGACATGAACTTTTTAATGCAATTTTTCATGTCTTATAGTATTTGACATCTTGACCTCTGGATAATTTTCTTATGTTTTTCAATTGCAATCTTAAATTGCTTGAAATGCATCACAATTGCTCTCAACTATACAGAGTGGCAAACAGATCATTATGCTGTGGTGCACATTTCATTCAGGCTGCTTATAAAGTAACATACTAAAAAAAATTCAAATTGCTTTTTTACAATTAAAACGGTATGAGATGTTATAAATGAACCCTTCAAAAAGTTATATTAAAAAGATAAGTTTTTACAATGTGTCAAATCTATCCTTAAATTTAGCTCATTTTATGGAACTTTTAACATCTAAGCATGTAAATTTGGCAATATTCTAAAAAAAATTGTTTTGTAAGAGTTATTTTGCAGGTTTGGATTAAGTTGCAGTGGGCTTATATTTGAGACCCCCTGTGCTGTACAAATTGAGTTCATAAACAAAATTGTATATTTTAGCCATTCATGAGGCCCTAGGCACACACATCAGTTGTCTGTGCATTAAACCAGTACTGGTTTGTCATAATATTGGTTCTCGTTATAGCTAACTTTTATTGCATAATATTTGTGGCTGTTAAAGAATTCAGCAGCAGAGCATTATTCAGAGGAGTACAAATTGTCTTGACAATTTTTTCGTCTGCACATGAATTATAGAAACATCAATGAGTCATAAGTTCCAGTTTTCTATTGGAGATATGTGTATGGTTGTAAGGAAAAAGTTGAATAAAGTAAAATCTAGGTTATAGTTTCGAATATTTTTTAAATAATAGTTATTTTATACCTGCTTTTTGGGTTTTATAATAAAAATATCCTATAAGACAAAAGCAATTTTCAGTTCCCTAATTATCAAACCAATATTTTCTTTTGTGATATGACAACAGCCTACAACTCCAGTTTTATTTCAGTTTTTCGATTTTTCTCTCTCTCCTGAATTTTGGCTTTAAAAAAATTGGGTCATTGAAAACAGATTTTGCTTTTTATCCCTAGTTTTCTCTTAAGAAAATCCACTCAAATTTCAGTGTTTCCATTTTATTTCACTCACTAAGTTGCAGTTGTCTCCACTTCCTAATGTGTGCTTGACTATGGGTTCACCTACATTAATACCGTGCACGTCAGAATAGTGTTTATGGTACTTCAGCTGATCATTTCCAGATAACCAAATGAGAGTCACATAAATTATTTTACTAAATTGGAAAATAAATTGTAAGCTCATCAAAACTTCAGTAAAGTGGTTTTCTAGTTTTCAACTGGGGTATATATAACTTCAAATATACAGAAATTATCTCCCATCCCCCCCCCCCCAACTCTGGACATTCAATTGTAAATTGGATCACTTATAACCTCTGTGAATCGAAACTATTGAGTTAGGGAGGTCATGCTTGACATTGTAACAGGAATGGGACCAGTTCATTTCTTTTAGCATTTAGTTATCTGGATAGGCTTATTTGTTTGCATGCAGTTTGTTTATTCATGATGTTCTTCAATGGGAATATATACAGTGGACCTTCGTTATAGCGCTGCTCGCTATACCGCGCACTCGGTTATAGCGCAGGCGATGTTCGCGATAAGTTCAAACATGTTTATACAGGTCCGTGCAGCGTTAGTATCGCATCGCATTTTATTGTTACTGCGTATTGAGTAATTGTGTATGTATTGAGTTCCTGCATGTATTTTGAATAGTGTTTAATTATTGCATGCACGATGAGTAAAAGAAAAGCTTACAGTGTGAAATTTATTGTGTCGCCACCGCGCCGCTCGGTATAACGCGGTTCACCTTATAACGCGGGTGTTGTTTCCCACCCGACATGCGCATTATATCGGGGGTCCACTGTATATAGTAGTTCCTGAAGATGGTACAGGAGACTGGAGAAAAGCTCTTCCACCATTATTGTTAAGACATGAGAGTATAATCTATGTAAGGGGTACGCCAGTTACATACACATTTCCAGGGGTTACGTGACGTATAAAAGGTTGAGAACCACTGGTGTAGGTAAATTATTAAGCTTCTCATTATAGTTAAAACAAGTACTGACCTTTTGGTCAGCTAATGAAGACTTTTTATCTCTAGGTTGGCAGATTTCAGCACTATAGCAGTAGTATCTCTATTTTCATCTTTGCATTTTGGCATTTATTATTATGTTAAAAAATTTTGTTCTTGCTTTTCAGTTGTATTGAATTTTTTACTGTGTTCCTAAACATTTTCACGATCAGAAATAATTAGGAAGTTATTTCCACGAGTTTGAATTAGTGAAATTATTTCATAAATGGCTAAACATATTTTAAATTTTACAAAGACTAAAAATCTGTCTGTAGTAGGCCATTTAAAAGAAAGATGACAAATCAATGCAGTGTCTTTATTTTTTCTGCATAACATTCTGCTACCAATTATGAAAGTAGACTACTTTCTGTGATGTTTTCCCTTAAAAACTTGATAATAATTTAAAATTTATTTTTAAAGTTAAGTTCTGTATGTAAGCAATAAAAAATAAAAAAAGATTGTGTTGAAATTAATCACTTAAACTTATCATCTGGCACAAAACAGGAGGACCTGTGTTTGAATTTGGGAGGCAGGTTTATTTCACATTTGCTTGTTTTATAAAGCTTCATTGCTTTCTCTCGAGTATCATTGTTTTTTTTTTTACTTTCTGCTGTTTCCTCCACTTTTAATTGAGAGGTTTATTAAGAGAGTGCTCCATTTCTATCAGTGTTTTGGATAATCCATATAGTAAGTTATTTAACACTCGGTTAACTGTTGTTTTTAATGGCACCTTGTGCCCCCACCCCTTGAACAATGAGAGACTGACCTACACTGATAACTAAATAAGATGTGAGCCACTTCCTTGCATCAAATGGGTAGAGCAACTGGTGCATAGTGGTGCCTTTTATTCGCAGTGTATGCTTCCGACGGCATTATAATCACTGACACTCACTTCAGTGAGTGTCAGTGTGTACTACTAAGGATAATTCATATTTGTCCACTTTTATATATTGTTACGACAGATGAACATGTTATAGTGACTTCATGACAAAACGTGACATGAACTCTCATTTACTTGTGCGTGAAATTATATAACAAATGAATTTGAATGTAGAACCAACCTGAAAAAGAGAATAATAGAATTTCAGTGTGTTAAAGTTGTGGAGATCTGAAAGCTGGTTTAAATAGTCTGAATGCACGATAAGTAAAAAAACAAGAAGTATCCTTTATGTGGTGTGTGTGCAGGTGATCGTTTTGTTTTGCTAGTGTGATGAATCTAGTGATCTAATCAAAGACAAAAGATTGTTTATGCTGGAGTGAAGATATTCAAAAGATATGACAAACAAAAGGAAAAGGTATTAGTTTAGTAGAACAGACAGAGCTAGTCTTAACTTCTCCCTAAATGTTAATGTTGTTGCCCTTTGTGATCAACGTGTGAAGAGAACAAGTATTGAGTATAGATAATTAATTATTTAGGAATTTAATAGATTCTAATGAATACTTGTGTATTACTGAGGAATTTCTTGCCAGTTGGTTTGGTTTGTTTTTGGATGAATTCATCCATACTTCTATAATAAATTACATTGCATTATAATCATTATTGACATTTTAATTACTTTGAACTCATGCTCAGTGCCTATCCATTTAAAAAATTGTAACAATATTATTTAAAAGATTTTAGTTGTAAAATTGTAATTGAATATTTGCAAAACATTCACTAGAATTAGAGAGCTCTGATCGAAATTCACATTAAGTGTAATGAGTGTGAAAGAACGTTCACTATTCCTTCCTGAATCTTGCATTCGTACCCATTTTGGGTATTTTGAAATAATAGATCACAGATAAAAAACCCATGTAATAGAAACTTCCTTTGTTTTTTGTGCTATCCAGTATGTAAATTTTGTAAAGAATGTAATCATAACTGACAAGATTTTTTTTCTTTGTCAGAATTCCAGATAGTATTGGAAGGGACATAGAAAAAGCTTGTCAAGGTATTTACCCTCTTCATGACGTTATGATCAGAAAAGTTAAAGTATTAAAAAAGCCAAAATTTGATGGTGAGTATTGTCAATAAATGTTTGTTCATAAAAAAGTTTTAATTCTACATATTTTGCTATAGTTGAATATCTGAACTACAGTTACTTTTCTGCTTGTTCTAAATTTGCAGTCTAGCAAATATAATAGTTGCCAGCAATGTCTAAAAATCACTTATGCTTAATGCTAACTACCCTAGTCAGAACAAGTTTCAGTTATTAAAAGTTTTAGCCTATGTGGTAGCTAGTTTTCTTTGATTAATGCAAACAGTTTTCACTCTTAGTTGTACACTACTTGGGTCACTATTAGCACTTCAGCATATTCGCAGTTTTATATTTTCTATATTATGCAGCAAACTTTAAAGGATAGTTTTATATTCAGGCATTTATAATTCAGTGTTTTATAAACGATTTTTAAATAGCTAGTAGTGTAAGGCAACCATTTATTGATGAGGATTTTCTGCTTATGTCTGATTTTTTTCTACATCCACATATCTTTAGATATTACTACAACCTAGACATTCCTGGCAGTAATTATTAGTAGTCTTCATTCAAATAACGTGTATATTGTTAAATCTGAATAAATTACATTACTCTCAAAGTAATTTTTCAGCAGAAAATAATTAACTTGGAACTGCAGTGGCTAACAGATACATCAAATGCAAAATAAATACCCCATATGCAGGAAACCTACACCCTGTGCATATTAAAGACACGTAAAGACAAGTTTACAGTTTTACTTTTGAACAAAACTTCATTTTCGTGGAGTTATGTGTTCATAAAGCTCATTACAAGTGTTTGATTAGTTTCCAAGGCTTCTGCAGTTGATGCTTAATATTAAAATCAGATTGCTAAAATTTTGGTGAGGGTACAAGAAAATACAAATGTGCTTTTTCTATTTCATAATTTAAGGTGAAAATTATTTCAAATGATAGCGGTGGTAAATAACTTAATTTCTGAATATTTTATTATGTATCAAAGGGAATTGCAAGTAATCAAGCGAGAATTTAGTTGCCATACTGAAGAAAATTATTACAACTTATACCATTCGATAATAATCAAATCACTATATGTCACATTAATTTTTCATATATATATATAGATAATGGCTTAATTTTAATTAAGTTTCAAAGTAGGAGTATGCCATGCCATTGATCAAAATTTATTTCTAAGTGTTTAAAGTCAATGTGATCTTTTATATTAACATAATTTTGTAATGGTCTTTTTAATGGTATCAATTATCAGTAAAAAGACCTGCAAACTTAGTGTTTTTTAATTATATAACTTTTTTATTACAATGTAGAGCTTGATATATATGAAATTGTAGCTTATTTTATAATTGATTAATTTTTGCTATGTAGTTAAGATGCTTAAACTGTGAATTTATGCATTAAAAAGATTTACTTTAAAATATGTAATATTGCAACTAAGATCTACAGGCACATTTTCTGTCTCAAATATAACACCAATATTATGTATGTAGTGGGCAAGCTGATGGAGCTCCATGGAGAAGGAACTGGCAAAACTACAACAACAACAAAGCCTGGTGAAGAAGGAACAAAAATTGAGCGACCAGAAGGCTATGAACCTCCAGTTTTGGAATCAGTTTAAGGACTGGCATTATTAATAAATCTGAAACTGGGTTTATTAGAGTTGTATTGTTTTTTTTTTTGCATATGTTTCCATACATTGACCTTCACTTTACAAATGCAGAAATAATGAACGAAATTAAAGAAATTAAAAACTAATGACATGTTTGCTTGTTATAATAAAAATGCAGATGATGCTAGTTATACCACTTAAAATTTGATTTAAAATTGTGAAATTACATGAAGCTTTGAAAACAAATATTTACCATGTAAAAAATATTACAAACTCCAGTAGTACTTATATGTTATTGCCCCTATATTCATTCTTTATGCTTGGTAAAATGATTAATGTTCAAAGACTTCAGCAATAGAAAATGATTAAAACGTTTCTCGAATCATGCAAGTATTCAAAGAACATAGGGTCACAGAGGCTTCAATATGACTCAGACTGATCAGGTAAACTTTATAAACAATTCGTTAATTTGCCACCTAGAATCTATTCATTTTTAAGACTAACAAAAAGATTTGGTAAAATCGTTCTTGAACTAATTAAAATTATCCGAACTTAAGTGGATTTACAAAGTTAAGCTTGTAAAGGAATTTTTCTTGCCTTCTGGAGGTGTTAAAACCACAGCATCTGAAACTTTATTGGAAAGTCTTTGCATAGATAAAGCCATAGTTTTCGTATCTTGCTCAAGTGAACAGAATTCCAACTCGTCATGGTGAATATATAAATTTTGCGTAATGTTTTGATTTGTAGGAGTCGTATTTTCGGGGATTGCATTAGAAAACGTACAGTAGAACTCGAAAGAGGGGTACCGCCCGCTTAGTTTAGTATTGCAGCATCACTGCTTATTTTCTACATAATATTGCAGTTGGCAAAAAAATATCTGAGGGCCCGCTATCCTCACAGATCCATTCTACTATGGCGTATTAAACTGACATGCTCCTGTTAGAGAGGGGCGGGGGTGGCTCAGTCGGTAGCGCGCCAGGCTCGTAATCTGTAGTTCCCAGGTTCCAGTCCCAGCTGGGTCAG
Source organism: Ryuthela nishihirai (assembly GCA_038380435.1). Lineage (NCBI taxonomy): Eukaryota > Metazoa > Arthropoda > Arachnida > Araneae > Heptathelidae > Ryuthela > Ryuthela nishihirai. The sequence continues at coordinate 48,766,575 of JAWZYU010000022.1, forward strand.
CGTTGAGATTTATCTCCGCAAAATTCCCCGCCCTGCCCACGGTCAGTAGGGGACACCGATGGGCTTGGAAAGGCCGCCGTCCGTCGGATGGGACGTTAAGCCGTGGCTCCGTGTGCGGGAGAGCCATACCCTGTGCACGTTAAAGAACACGCTGGATGGCCTTGACGGGAGGCTACCATCTGTCCCAACAGCTGTTCCAGTGGGTCCCCTCCCCCAACCTTCTCTGAGCCTTCGGGGTCCATGTGACCTGGCCATTTAGCCCATGGTGTGCAAAAAAAGTGCCGCTCAGAGGTAAAACAACCCAACCCAGCTCCTGTTAGACGTCTGTGGCAAGCAGCTGCTTGAGGTGGTATTGTAATTGCCTGTTAATGAAAAAAAAACTGCCTGTACAAACTTGATTGGAAGAGCTATATGTGTCACGAATTCATCTATAGGCAGCGTCCCGTGGCCGAGTGGTTAGCGCCCTTGGCTACTGATTTAAGGGACATGGGTTCGAACCCCAGGTTGTTTTTCTGCTGAGGTCTTGTCATCCTTTGAGACCTACTGTGGGATATAAACTGACAAGTTCTTGTCAGGTCTCTGGCAAGCAGCTGCTTGAGGGGGTACCCCATTTGAAAGTTTCAATTGAAATCGTAAGGGACACCATGCATCTATTGCCAATTTTTATTAAAAAATCTGATCGTAGATACAAATAGACTGAAGATTATAAGATCAATCTATGGCATTTAAGTTTCAGTTGTGTTCCATTATGGAACCTGTAAAAGGGATGCTGTGCTGCTCTTCTGAATGCTCCAACAATAGAATAATTTTTCGAAATGTGCCATTAAATCTTGTAGACATTTTACTCGCTACAGATTCTATGGAGAGAATATCAGACTTGCCTCTAGGAACTTGTGAAATATTCTTCAATACACTGCCTGATCCATTGGTGGTGTCTTGCCTGAGGTGAAACACAGCTTGAACTCAAAATATCTCCTGAAAAACTCGAATCTTTCGTAGGACACTGGATTGCTTTATTGATTTTGTCAGTAAAAAATTATATCCGTGCATTTGCTGCTGGGTATGAGAAATAAAGATCACTCTGGGGAATAAAAGTTTTTCCCCCATGCCTATTTTCTCAAACTCTTGTGCAATTAAGACGAGCCAATGAGTTGTCAAAGTAGAGAATCCAGTTAGTTTCCTTGTGCCCTGCAGCTTTCCTAAAATTTTCCTAATGGGCTTCATTCCTGCTATTTTTAAACAAAATGCCTTTTTATAGAAAAATCGTTTCTGGGTAGTAGGGGTGGAATCGTGACTCAAAATTGTTTGTACTAGACAACGGGTTCATTAAATGCTTCTCAAGCATTTTGTCTTTCGCTATTTATCTTGCCCACCAAAGGCAAAACGTGATAGCTGCTCACTGTTCGAGTTTTACAATAATCTGCAATTTAGAACCCCACAGCTGCGTTTCACTGAATGATAAAGCTACTAGAAACATCAAGATATGTTTAAGGGTGCCTTGTGCCATTCGAATATGCATGCGATCAAGTTCATCTACCACTTGACGTTAAAGAACTGATCCTGATATATAAAAAAAAATACTTTTATGAGAAAAAAATTGGCCGCGGTGAGGGATTGAAACCGATGACTGGATACATGTCAGTGTGCTCTAACCACTAAACCGTCAGAAGACCTTTATATCTTTCGCTCAATGTGGCAGACTTTTCGACCTCTATAATCAAGAAAGGTAATCTATTTTGTTAATGAATTGGATGTTAATGAGAAAGTCAGCTTAAACGTTATTATTGAAAGAAACCAATCCATAATCTTACCTGTAGATATAGAATTCAATAAATATTTATGTGCAAAAAAAATTTATGGAGCCCCTCGTATCTCATCTAGAAATCTTTTGAAACTGTGAACTACAAAACTAACAATTTAACTGCTCTTGTTGAACCGAACTTAATGATTCCTTCTCTGAATATTTCATCTTTTGTAAATGCTTTATACTCTGCTGGATCTCAATGGGGTGAAGTAAAAATTCTCTAAGTAGAAATGGTTAATAATTAAAAAAATGTCAGAAATTCTCCTAAATCTTTGGACTGTGGTATCTTTACTTCTGATATAAACAAGTTACAAACAGTTTCTTGCACATAGATGTACTGAAACCAGTATATCTATCTTTTTGGGCAAAAAGAATATTTTAAAAATAATGTACTTTGCACACACTTATGTCATGAGATAATATTTATTTGATAAAGAAAATGGCTAATGAATATGTTGAAACTGATAATTTTATTTTACCAAGTAGTTTTATTATAAAGAGGAACTTCCTTTTGTTTCGTACAGTAACGCAACGTGACAAACTCGCTACATTATGACAAGATCAGTCAAGTCTTAATGTAGCTAATGCTGCTGTCGATCTTAAGTCTTAATGTAGGGGGTGGCTCGTAATCTGTAGTTCCCAGGTTCGAGTCCCAGCTGGGTCAGCATTGAGATTTATCCGCAAAATTCCCCGCCCTGCCCACGGTCAGTAGGGGGATACCGATGGGCTTGGAAAAACCGCCGTCCATCGGATGGGACGTTAAGCCTTGGCTCCGTGTGCGGGAGAGCTGCACATACCCTGTGCAAAGAAGGTCTAAGGAGAGGAAGTCTTGCTTCGCACAAGCGTAAGTGGCGCGGTTCTGCGGAATTTTACCGAAGCTGAACGTGGCAAATTGATGTATATGCACAAAAACAACTGTAAGGGGCGATCTGCGCAATGCAATCATTTTTAGCTCACTGCAGCTATGGTTTGTCTTACTCTTGGTATATTTTTTGCGATTTAATTAGTGTTTTAACCTGTCTAACACCCATGACTATTTGGCATAGTGATAGCTGACCCTAAAGTTATTCAATAAGTATTTTATCCCGTTCAAGAGTATATTTTACGATACCTGGAAAAGCCGTTGTATGTTTATTTTGAGTAATTTTGCAGAATCTTTAAAATTAATATGTAAATCAATACATTTAATCATCTTGCAAAAATGTAAGCCAATGTATGTTGCAGTTTTGTGTTCCCTGGAGCATATCGATTTGTATAGGTATCTGCACTTTGTTCTAATAGTAAATTTTTTTATGGTTGATACGAGAAGTGCCTGCTGCCATCTATTGACAGTTTATACAAGTAAGAAACTCGATATGACTTTTAATCAAAATATCTAAAATTCTATAAAATATAATTAAACAAAACACGTTGTCTCGCATTGAGCCATAAATTTCAATTTTTTATAATAATATTAAATATTGTAGAATGTTCAAAATATTAAAATTTTCTTGTTGAGCATAGCTACTACCTGTTTTACAAAATGGGATTTTATTAAAGAAAATAATTTTAACTAATCCTTGTTATTTTCTCTCTAAACGAAAAGAAAACTATGATGGTAAAATTTAAGAAATGAAAACTTTGAACAGAGTCAAAGTGTATGTAAAATTAGTCACGTGTTGTAAGGCCAGCCAGCAAGGTAAGTAACCTTGCTGGGCGGTGGAAAAATAACGCAAGGAATTTGCTCTTCTCCCTAACTTGGTGGCTTCACTGCAATGCATGGAATGCCGTGTTTAGAGGGCGCTGCAATCGAAAAGTTTACATTAAGCCTATGGAAGCGAGCTCTCTTCTTCCTTAGACACTCCTTGCCCAGTGCACGTTAAAGAATACGCTGATGACCTTGACAGGAGGCTACCATCTGTCTTCCAACAACTGTCCAGTGGGTAACCTCCCCCAACCTTCTCTGAGCCTTCGGGGTCTCTGTGACCTGGCCATTAGCCCATGGTGTGCAAAAAAAGTGCCGCTCAGTGGTAAAACAACCCAACCCAAAAAGTCAATGTAGCTAACGCTACTGCCGATCTTAAGTCACAATGTAGCGTGTATGGCTAGTTGACGATTGGCTTAGGTTTGGTTGAGATTAATCAAAGAGAATTTTTTTGTTGATTGGCGATCGAAGTTTAAACTTTCAATTTTTTTTTAATATGGTAATTTTCTTAAAATGTAACAGGGACTCAAAATGTCTATCGTTTGTGCGCCACCTATAGTTAATAGTTGCAGAATATAGCTTTCATAAAATAAATGCACATAATTTTATTCTATTAATGCAGCTCTTTGTTTGAAATTAACGATGTATTATTAATTTAAGAATAACTCAAAAGTAAATTATTTTTGTTAAAATAATCGAGTAAGTTCTGTTGAAAACTTAATAATTTATCGGGAACCTGTACTGATTACTCAGAAGTTCATTTGTCAAGTCCAACTCCAACATGGCTACCAAAAGCGTTGTTTGTAAATCAATTTGATTAGATTGTTGTGTGTTATGCTCAGTTCATTTTAACTATGTAGCATGAATTAATAGAATACAAGAAGCGTTTTTTAAGTAGAGTTGTTTTCTTATAACTTGTTCTGCAAATTATATACCAGCAGCTGCTGCAGATTCTATCGCATACCCTATCTTACTGAAATGGGGTCGTTGGTATTGAAAATATAGGAGCTAATTTATGCATTAATAGAAATATAGTTGGCTAAAAGTATCATACGCTTACCACAGGATGATATATGTTAAGCTGAATTTTGTTTCGCTTTTTAGCTTATCACTGATAGTGCTAAGAAATGATTTATTTTTTCTGTCATCATGGCAATGACGAACTCCCTTCTCAGCAGTCCCGGTTCTTTAGTTCGAAATGTAGATAGAGTATGCGAAGATGCCCAATTAACAGGGGAATTAAAACTGAATTCACGAAAACTTAAAGAATTTCCGAAAGTCTCTTGTAAATACGATTTGTCAGATGTTGTATTTGCAGGTATGTATTTTTTAAATTTTAATGTCCATCAAACAGTAAAATATTGCATGTTTTCTTAGGAATATAATCTGTTATACTAAATAGTAATGCTTACCTAGTAGTTTTGTACATAGGCTCTTTGAGTATCACAGATCTATTGGTGCATATCAGTCGTTTATTTTTACTCGGATAATTTTATGAAAAATTGTTATTTTTTTTATCAATAAAATTCTAGAAATGCTTCATTAGGGCATCGAGTTTTGGAATTGCCACTTATGTTACTTTTTATCTACTGCCTTCACAAGTGGACTGCATATTTAACTACTATTGCACTGTATAAATATTCTGTTGACATGGGTATAGACGAAAACTTGAGTTGGGTGGGGTCCAAACCCATGACCTGATGACATGTCAGGTGCTCAGATCACTGACCACAGATCAGGATCTGTATTTTTGTTAATCCCCTTCACTGTGGGTTAGCCATTGGCAGCTGCATTTTGACAGCACTTGAAGGCTGTGGTTGGAGCACCTGACATCATTAGGTTGTGGGTTTAGATCCCACCCGGTTCAAGACAATTTTTCCTCTTTACCCATGTCAACAGAATACTTATACAGCATAATAATGGTTAAATATTTAGTCCACTGTATTAATTCAATTTGTACTGGTTTCATTTTTGATTGAAGGAGTAAAAGATTATTTTTTAAAGCTATATCAGATCTAAGTGATTAGGATATTTTTCATTAGTAACTATTCAGGAAGTACAAATACAACTTACCTGTGCACGTTAAAGAACACGCTGGATGGCCTTGACGGGAGGCTACCATCTGTCTCCCAACAGCTGTTCCAGTGGGTCCCCTCCCCCAACCTTCTCTGAGCCTTCGGGGTCCATGTGACCTGGCCATTTAGCCCATGGTGTGCAAAAAAGTGCCGCTCAGAGGTAAAACAACCCAACCCAACAAATACAACTTGAGTTTATTTGAAGTTTAAATTCATATGCCATTACTTTGGAAAATTATTTATAGTTGTAGCAATCAATATTTGAGGATAGAGCAGCAATTGTAGCTCAACATACAAAATAGTGGTGTAAACTCATTTTATGTCAACCATTTAATAATGTTCAGCCATGATGATGATGATCTACTTTCAGTACAAAATTAATAAATCTCCCAAGCAGCTGCTTGCCACATTGGTCTGACAGTAGCTTGTCATTATAATACTATATAGAGAAGATTGGTGAGGAAGGTGAGGCTGCAGCAGAAGCACAAGAAAGAAAACTTACATGACTTAACTGGGGCTTGAACCTCCCTTTGATTAGTAATCAAACATGCTAACCCTTTGATTGTACTTATTGCATAAACTTATTACAAATATAGCTAATAGTTTTGTGAGTTGTTTATGTCTAGCTACTGGTGATATAGATGATGTGAACAGAACCAGAGAGGCCCAAAATGGTTCACAGGAAATGTACAGCTTTCAAAGAGCTACTACTGCTGCAGTGCAGTCACTTTCTCAAAAGAGCACAGGAGGAAGGTTTCCCCATCTTCTCCCCTCCCATATAACAGTGAGGAAACCACTTTCAGGTTTTTTTTTGCAGATTTGGGTATGTTCACAGGGTCTCTGAACGATCATCTGTATATTTCCTGTGCACTGTGACCCTTTTCCCATGCCCCTTAAAATGAGGATCCTGATAGTGCTCAGAGGTCTTCTTGTCTCTCCCTATATCTTGACTACTTGGGGTCACTTTTGACCTGTCTTACAGTTGGAGAGCTAGTCACTGGACTTAGACTGCTTTAGAGGGATTCTGTTTCAGATAAGTGGTAGGTCCTGGGTTAGCCCCCCCACTCCAGGATCCATGGGGTGGTGGCTGACCCCGGGGGGGGGGGGGGGGGGGACTGATCCTTCAAGTATCAGCTGTGCAGTATACAGTGAATTCCTTATCTAGGTTTCCAAATTTCAATCTTTTTTTGGTATAGCATTCACATTTGTCATTTTTGAGGTTGGTTCAGTCTGTTGCATGCTCATAATCTGCATTGTTTAGGTGTAATTCCCACTTGTGCCAGCATTGAAATTTATCTCCACTAACATCCCACCCTTCCCTTGGTCAGAAAGGGATGGCAATGGGTTTGGAAACCATGCTGTTCTTTGGAGGAGACAAAGCTGTGACACCATATGCAGGAGAGCCATACCCTGTGCATGTTAAAGAACATGTTGGATGGTGTTGATGTGAGGCTTCCATCTATTTTCTGACAGCTGTCCAGTGGATCACCTTCCCTCAGCCATCTCTGAGCCCTTAGGATCCTTGTGACCTAGCTGTTTAGCCCATTATGTGCAAAAAAGTTGCATTCAGGGGTGGAATGACCTACTCATTATCTTTTTAGGTATAGTACCTATACAACCCAGGAGTTCAGTGGGGCATCCCTTTGTTGGCCTCCATGGTGTATAGGGTACCCTAAGCACTGAATCCTTAAATAATTAATTCTCAAAAATGTATCTTCTTTGTGTGTAAAATGGGCCTTCATGAAAGCCCATCAGTTTTTAATTTGTCATCTTGTTTGTTTCCATTATCTGTTTCACAATTCCTGATCATCCATTTCATCGATTACTAGATAATTGGGGCTGCCCCCCTTTTTTTTCAACAGAGGTTTGGAATGTCTAGTAGGAGCTCTGGAATCACCTAAGATACTGCTTGCCCAAAACATTCATAGCCGTTCTCTGTTTAAGGTAAAAGTTATTGGTGGGGTGGTCTTTACCTTATCACCCACAAATCACTGAATTCCTAGCAAGGCGTGTTCTCTGTTGTTTCCAGTGTCAGTGATATGGCCATGCATTCACATTTTGCCATGATAAGCTCACATTTGCTCACTGTGACAATGTGGATTATTTGATCCCAACTGCACAGCAGAGAAGGCAAACTGTGTCAACTTCAGTGGTTACAATTTGGCACATTCCAGTGACTTCTGTAAGGAGAAAGAAATGGTAAATAACATATTTTGCTTTGAGGCATGAAATCTTACTGTACTTCCTGCTGTGTTTGGAAAGATTTTTGATGTGCAGTCTTTGGAAAGCCCATTGTGCCAATAAGTTTGGTGTCAGTGCCGACTGCCATTAGAGTTGCCTGTGGTCCAGTACTTCCTAGAGTAGGTGAGACTGAGGTCAGTGTCCATTATCATTAATACTGGCCTCTATTCCTGCTTCTGATCTTTCATATTCCACCTCTGAAAGGACTCTTCTGACCACTGATAACATGGCCTTTTAAGACCCTAGGACAGAAGAAGCATATTTTTCCTTCTCTTCATTTGGCAGTCTTGGAACCATGTCACTCGGACAATTTTAAGGATGTGGACACAGACCACCCTCTTCACAAAACTTTTATTAACAGTGGTCAAACTAAAAAAAAGCTTCATCCACCCAAAACTCTAAGACATGAGATGACTACTCATTTAGTGCAACTGTTATGAATTATACAGATATCTCGACATCTAGGTCCTTCTTGGGGGTACTCAATCCCATCTGTGCATACCTGCATGAGATGCACTTGCAGACAGCCAATAATCCACCAATCTGGTATTTTTCTATTGTCCAATGGGATAGGGATGGATATTATCTAGCTCACTGGGGTGTTGTCGTTCTCTTGAGCCTCCATTCTGTTTTATACCCTTTACCACTCCCATAGAGGCAGTTATCTGCCTCTTTGTGGGATTTTCCTTGATTGTCTGGCTGACCTTGATGAACTCTTCTCACAGCTGCCATCCTCCTTCTCATGGGGAATGTTAATGGGCATGGACCTCTTTGGGGAAGTACCCACACCAAAATTGGTGGAGGTGGCTCAGTTGCCAAATGCCACGCTCATAATCTGCAGTTCCCAGGTTTGAGTCCCAACTGGTCCAGCATTGAGATTTATCTCCACATAACTCTACCCCCCTGCCCTTGGTCATTAGGGGACACCGATGGGCTTGGAGAGGCTGCTGTTCGTTGGATGGGATGTTAAACCATGGCACTTGGTGGTGTGGGTGAGCCATACCCTGTGCATGATAAAGAACATGCTGTATGTCCTTGAAGGGAGGCTACCATCTGTCTCCCAACAGCTGTTCCAGGGGTCTCCTTCCCCAACTGTCTCTGAATCTTTGGGATCCTTTTACCTGACCATTTAGCCCATTGTGTGAACAAAAGTGCCATTCAGAGTAAAACAACCCAATACTAAAATAAGGGTCAAATCCTTCAGCATTGGCTTGAAAATCTGTTGATCACCCTGTTGAACATTGATATCAATACATATTTTCACTCTCCAGCCCATAGCTTCACTGCCTTTGATTTAACTAACTCTTCCTCCTTGATCCTTCCACTCTTTACACTGGAGGTCAAAGTCAACCCTTATGGAAGCAATCAACTCCCTATGGTATAAAACATCTCTCATCTTTGGTACAAAATAGATATAGTCGCTGTTGCACCATGGAATCAAAACAACCAATCAACTTGAAAAGGGCAAGAATTCACAAAGTTGAGAGTTACAATAAATAATAATTTAGTAGCTGTGTCATATATAGTGAGGAAAAGAACAGTGATGACAGGTAAAGCTCACCATTAATAGAAACTTATTAAGCCTTGCATTCTGGATGTTTTAAGTGTAGTTTGAACAAAGCAGCTATAAAAATGTTTAGAGATTTTGTTCAACAACATGGTAAGTTATGATATTGATGATCAAGAGCTGAAATAATGGTTTCTTTTTTGAGATCCACACATTTATCTTATTGACTGTATGATGTTATCTGGCTGTAGCATCTTGCATTCTTGGTTGATATATATATATACTAAAATAAATGAATTAAACCTGAGCCTTCAAGCCAAAGAATACAGTTTTCTTTCTCACAACAAAATTGCTACCACTAAAAGAAAACTTTAATTCTGGTGCTGAAGTGCAGGAAAAAAATCAACTCCAGTAGCTTTCCTACTAAGTGTTTTTTCATTATTTATTCATATTTAGGGACCATATGTATAATATGACATGATATTTCCTTCTAGTAAGTAATATTGTTCCTAGTTTGCATGATCACATATGAAAATTAGTTTTGCATTAGCACTATGAAGTTCAAGCAATTCATGACCTAAAAAAGTTAGAAACACTGGATTAGTTCACCCATAGCTTGAATTCCTAAAGCTGATTTTGTTCCTTGTTAGAATTTCAGGCATTAAAAAATAAATGTAGTAAATTTTATACCTGTTTACATATTGTTAAAGAATTAAAACCATTTCACAGCAATACTTGAATCAACATAATTTATTTGATTTATTCCAGATCTTTCAAAAAACAGATTTTCAGAAATTCCAGCAGAAGTGTGTCAGTTTTTCTTGCTTGAACAACTAGATTTCTATAACAATATAATAAGATTCATTCCAGACTCTGTAATTAATTTACAATCTCTAACATGCTTGAATTTAAGGTGAGTAGTGTTTCAATATTTTAAATATTCACCACTTTGTAAGTCGATTTAATTTTAGAGGAAAAATTGTCTTGAGTTGGGTGGAATATGAACCCACAACCTCCTGATAACGTGTCAGGTGCTCTAAACCACTGAACTACCAGCCGCCAATCAAGATCTCCTCTAATTGATGATATGAACATTTTCAACCTGTAGTACATATTCCATTATGTCACATATAGGCGTTTTCGGGCGATCTTACCACAATTCGACAAATAAATGCCTTATAGGATATTACTCAATATTTTATAATGCAGAGCATATTTTCCTCTCTATTTGTAATCAGATTTATGACACACACACACACATATATACATATTTGATATGTGTAATCACTATTAACAAAACAGGTAAAAAACGTAGAATAATGAAAGAACTTGACCTTCTTGTAACAATATTTGAATATGTAAAATTTCGTAAAATAGCAAAGTGCTGAAAAAATAAAATTTTCTATCAGATTTTTTAGGCATTTTCTTTGTTGTGATATTTAATAGTATTATTTTTAACTATGTGTGAACTGTGTGCTAATTTATAATAAATAATAAATATTTCTTCAAACAGCTGCTTGCCACAGAGGTCTGGCAGGAGCCTGTCAGTTTAATACACCATAAGTAGAGGGATTTGTGAGGATGGTGTGTCAGCAGATTTTTTTGTGAACTGCTTGCGGTGTCCTCAGGTGGTCACTCTCCCAGGTACTAGGCCGCTCCCAAAGATGCTTAACTTTGGTGATCGGATGAAAACCGGTGTTTTTAGCTTGGTACTGCCATTGGCTTGCTAATTTATGGTGCCATTAAATTTATATAGCTCAAAATCAGATACAATTATTATCCACATCTTGTGACTTCCTTATGTAGAAAATGATTTATAGTATTTTTCTTAAGCTTTTGAGAAATATGTATGGGGCTACTAAACGTGTTTGACTAGTGGTAGTGTCACAATTCTCAGCGTACAATACTGTAAATGTGTTTCATGCAGTGGGATGGAAAAATTTAAAACTATGATCTGCAATGTTAGTTAATGCAAAGTAACAAATGTTGTTGCTTGTGAAATAGCCTTTTGATGTAAGAAAAGCTAACAGCTGTCAATTTAAATTATATGAGGAAGTGTTTAATGAAAATAAGATTTAAGGAAATTTCTTTTATATCTTAGCATATATAGAAACAAATATATATAAACTTAATAAAATATATATCTTAGTATATATCTAAATTATTTAATTATTAAATTAATTATTTATTAAATTTTTTTAGAAAAATAATTATAATATAATAAAATAATTAAAAAGTTATTTAATTAATTTTTTAATTAATATTAATAAAATAATTATCTTAGTATATATCTTAATATATATCTAAATTATTATCTATAATAAAATATATATCTTAGCATATATAGAAACACAGTGCTACACAATTTAGAGATAAATTTATTAGATAGATTTAATTTTTTCTTTTTTCCTTTTCGTCTAAAAAATAAGTTAGCCTTATTCTTTTGCTATTGAAAGTACCACATTACACTGCCAAGCCCTTCTTTTAGCAATTGTTGCTGTCCGTGCAATTTAAAGTTCTACTGTTCAATTTCCACCAGAGTCATCAATAGCAAAAGAATAAGGCTAATATTCATAGAATTATTATGCAATACAATACTCATGTTTTAGGCGATCTGCTTGCTCCATTCACACTTCCAGCAGTTGTTTTTACTGGTGTTTACTTGTGTTTGGTCATTTGCTGATTGCTTATCGCATAAGGGAATTATTTCATTTCCACTTTTTCTCTCTGCAGATTAATTCCACAAACCAAGGTATTGATGCATTTCAAAGCTGTAGCTTCTTATCAAGACACTACTCTCGGCCCGCATGGACAGAGGTTATATACTAGGCATGAAGGGGTCTGGTGTCCAGGCTTTTCTTATTGTGGTTGAACTGTTGTTTTGGTTGGCAAGCCCACTGTGTTGTGGGGGCTGGGGTTTCTTGTGTTCTTGCATTATTATTGTACTTGTTAATTTTTTCTTTTTTCCTTTTTGTCTATGATGAGCTTCCATGGGAATGGAAGGTGATATATCTTGTCGTTATATATATTGTGTTTATTTTCATATATGGTTAGTTGCTTGTATAAATCCAGTTTTTCTTGCAGAGGCAGAGTGGCTAGAATTTAAAAATTTTTGAAGTCTGGGATGGCTTGTTTTTGCTGGATGATGATGGTCAGGGCAGTATTATTTTGTTGTTGAATATCTTTTTGTTCTTTTATTCTTATGGCTGCACAGCATTTGATTTTACCATAGTACGGTTGGAATTCTTTATCATTAGTTAGAGTAACTGAGATCTTGTAAACACCACCGGTTCCTTTTTAGGATCTCAATCTTTTTTTAACATATTAAATATCTTACTGGAACTTTAAAATTATATGATCTCACGATATTCCTCAGTGTTTCTCCCAGCCATGGAATAACCTCCATTCTTGCAGGCTGAGAGTAGTGTCTTGATAATGAAGCTACAGCTTTGAAACACATCAACACCGTAGTTCGTGGAATTAGTCTGCAGAGTGAAAAAGTGAAAATAACTATCTTATGCAATAGGCAATCAGCAAATGACTGGACACAAGTGAACACCAGTAAAAACAATTGCTAGAAGCATGGACAGAGCAAGTGGATCTCCTAAAACATAAGTATTGGACTGCCTTATAGCAGGGGTGGCAAATAGTGGCCCGCGGGCTACATTCGGCCTGCTAAGAGTTTTTTGTGGCCCGCCAAGACAGTCAGAAAAATTCGCCTTGAACCGAGATTTCCGTCCTGTGCGCAACCGAAGATTCATCTCGTATTTTCCACTAGGACGGCCATGTCAATACGCATGCGCAGTGTAGATACGAAAACAATTGCCCACCCCTGCCTTATAGGATATTACTTTCAATTTTGGCTATGAATATTAGTTAGCCTTATTCTTTTGCTATTGGTGACTCCAGTGGCAATTGAATGGTAGAACTTTCATTTGCATGGACAGTAACAGCAGCTAAAAGAAAGACTACAGTGTAATAGTGGTACATGTTTACATATCTCCAAAATTAGTATATATGTTTTAATTATTAGTAGTTCATATTCTGCTCTGAATGAGTTTATTTCTCTATTTCAGCATTAAAAAAATTGTTAAATTTCAGTGCATGATCTAATTATCTAATAGTACATGTTCTTGAAAACATGTTGATAAATATATGTATTCTCTTGATTAGTGTTCCTAAAAATCAGTTTTTATATGCAACACTTTCAGATTCATTTGAATATTCGCAACAAAAATAAGTATTTTTATTTGAACATAAAAAATTACTCCTCAAGCAGCTGCTTGCTGCAGAGGTGTGACAGGAGCCTGTCAGTTTAATATGCCATATAGAAGATCTGATGAGAACAAAAAGGTTACATTTTACAACCAGCTTCAGGGTATTTTGAATTCTGTGAAGAAAGGAGATATTTCTCTTGTGCCAGGTGACTTTAATGCTCTAATCTTTGGGCAGGACTTTTAGGTCTCTTTGGCATTGGTTGTTCCAATGGCAATGGGGAACATCTCCTAAAGGTAAGTAAACTTAATGGTTTGTTAATAACTAATACATACTACAAATACCGAGATATTTATAAATATACACGGGTTTCACCTGATATGACGGGTTGCACAGGAATATGATAGATTACATTTCAATTAACAGCAAATGGGCTAGTTCAGTTAGGAATACCAGATCATACAGGAGAGCCGAAATTGGGTCTGACCAATACCTGGTCGAAAGTGTTTTGCAGCTGAAGCATAAGAAATGTGCTAAGTTAAAAAAATTAGCTTTAACACTAAATTCCTGAAAGATCCAGATTTTGCCAAAACATACCATGATAGGCTGCTTAGTCACTATGACAATTGTGGTTTGGTTACTGCTGAAGTTGAGAAAGAATGGGATCAGTTTAAACAAGCTTTTCTTGAAACCAACAGTACTCTTTTGGGTAAAAGGGAACAGAGGAAACAAAATTATTTGAGTGATAAGGCTATGGAACTTAATTTCTGAAAGAAGGAAGTGCAGGATTAATATGAATCAACACCCTACTAGTCCTAACAGATGGTATTACAACAAGCTTAATAAGCGTGTAAAGGATCAGTTAACAGCTGATAAGAATCTTTGGGCTGATAGCTTGGCTGAAAATTCTGAGGAAGCATTTAGACAGCACAACAGCAGGGGTTTGTACCAGGTTATTAATGTTTTATGCAGGAAGAAACAGACAGGTACACAGGGATTAAGGGATAAACATGGCAAGGTGGTTGAAAATGAGAATTCTGTGATGGCTAGGTGGGCTGAGCATTTCAGTTAAGTTCTAAATAATATGATTATTTCTACTCACATTGTTTGTAATAAGTATAAATGCATTACTGGCTTTAATGATGTCCCTATATCACATTCTGAAGTCATTTTGGCTATCTCTAAATTAACACTGCATAAATTCACAGGGGTGGATGAAATCACCACTAAAATGCTTAGAGTTGGGAACATTTGTGTTGTCACATGGCTGACTGAAATTTTGAATATTTTTTATGATAAAGGCATTGTTCATAAGGATTTTACTAGAGCTATTATTGTCCCAATTTTTAAAAAAGGTGATCACAGTTCTTGTGATAATTATAGGGGAATTAGTTTACTTTCATTTCCAGGTAAAGTTCTTTGCATGATTATACTTAATAGAATTAAGAATTTGGTCGATGGACAACTGTGTGATGAACAGTGTGCATTTAGAAGTGATAGGGGATGTATTGATCAAATATTTTCACTTAGGCAGATTCTTGAGAAATGCTTAGAGTTTCAGAAACCTGTGGTTGCTGACTTTATAGATTTCGAAAATGCTTTTGACTCTGTTGATAGACATGATTTGTAGTTGATTGTTAGATCATGTGGAATACCTGATAAATTAGTGTAATGAAAGCTCTCTATAATAACACCGAATTCTGTGTGAGAGTTGGTACATCTTTCAGCGATTGGTTTAGCATTGCTAGTGAAGTTAGACAAGGGTGCATTTTGTCTCCTTTTCTGTTTCATTTGGTTATTGATTATGTTATGTGAAATTCTTTGCAAGGGAAGGATTTTGGCCTTAAATAATCTAGAGATTTCAGAATTTCTGATTTAGATTATGCAGATGATTTGGCCCTGTTGGCTAATGATGTTGATGAGATGACTTCTTTCATTAGGGCCATTCATGAGAATGGTAATAGAGTAGGTTTGGTGATAAACAGAGAAAAAACTAAAGTGATGAAAATTGGTCAGGCAGATACTGCTTCAGTTGCTTTGAATGGCTGCACTCTTGATCAAATATCTCAATTTAATTATCTTGGGAGTTAGGTAACAAATACTGGTGATGTGCAGCATGAGATAAATAGAAGAATAAGGATTGCTGCTGGAACTTTTAAGAATCTATGGAGAATGTGGGAAAATAGGTGTGTACACCTAAAGACTAAAATTAGGCTGTATAATTGTTTGGTTCTTTCTAAGGTTAGTTATGGTAGTGAAACATAGACCCTTTATTAGCAGGATAACAAGAAACTTGATGCCTTTGATTCTAGGTGCTTATGCGGTATCTTGGGCATTAGGTAGTTTGACTTTGTAAGTAATGATGAGAGTAGACTTAGAACTACTCTCTGAGCTAACCATCATCTGGTTGGCCATCATTGGTCGGTCTGTCCCTCCCTCCCTCCCTTTGAACGGTAGCTAAGCATGTTAACCACTTGCCCCAAGCACAGATTATTTTATGTGTTTGAAAATGGGCGATGTTTCTCACAATTTATTTCACTGAGTGAAAATTACTTGCATTTATTTCCAATCATGTAATTTTGCTTGGTGATAGGATGGCAGTTAGGAATAATAATTGGTAACCGAGATAACTTTCCTTTTAGTTTTCATTATTCAGTCATAATAAAAGTTAAACTTCAGAATTTGAATGCTCTCTGGTGTAGAAAAATTATTTTTTAATTATTTTAATTTCTTGAATACTTTTACTGCAGTTTTTATATTTGTACATTGCTGTACAAGTTTAATACTGTGCAATATGAATATTTGGTATATCCACATTGAACTTGCACACAGTTGTATTTCCACACCAATCATTTCACCTGCTTTGATCAAAAATGTAAACTCAAAGGCATCTTTAGAAAATGAGTGAGTCATACAGCTGGAACTTGAATCACATAATTGATTAAAAAATAAATGTTCCTAATATTGTATAGATGTCATATGAACAGATGATAGGTTGGCTCAGACAATAGTTTCTAAGTCAAGTCTGAACTGTGCTTGCATTGAGCTTTTTCTTTGCTAAATCCACTCTGCCCTCCTTGAAAAAGGTGACACTGGTGGACTTGGAAAGAATACCATTCATCAGATGGGACATTAAGTTGTGGCACTTACAAAAAACCATAACCTGTGTATTTAAAGAATACAGTGGATGTTGATGGAAGGATTCTGCATGTTTCCTGACAACTGTAGTAGTAGGTTTCCTTCTTTTTTCCAACTCTAAGCCTTTGGGATCTTTGTGCCTTGCCCATTTATTCCATGGTGTGCACAAAAAGTGCCATTCAGGTAAACAACCCATACCCCAAAGAGATATAAAAAAAGGCTTTTTAAATTAAATTTTGCATTCAAAGGTTAATTTTAACCATTCAAATAAAGAAATTTAAGTGTATAGTGAAAGAGTTAAAAGTGTGGAAAAAGTAACAAAATTATAAAAGTAAAAAAGAAAAGGCGTTTCAAAACATAATATATTTTTTAACATTACATGCTCTTGCAAGCATGTTGATAAATTTACATGCTCTAAAATGTATCAGTTTTAATAGACAACACTTTGTCCAACACGAGTTTTATTAATTCTTTCATGGTCACATTGGCTGTAGACCTTGATAATTTATTAAACCACAGACTAAATGCAAACACATTTTTATTACATTGCACAAAACTTCAGTTGTTTTAAATTTAAAAATATGCTCAGTTTCTCATGCTTGTTTTAAATTCATATATATGCTCAGAAACAATATGTTTTAAAGCTAATAAATAATCAGTTTTCAGTTTATTTTAAAGTTAATAAATAATATGTTTTTTCAATTTCTTATGAAATACAGTCAGTATAAAATTTGTTTTTTGCTCAAAATCATGAAATAGCTGGGTTTCTAGATTCATTACAATTTTTCTGGCTGAACACTAGAAGGATTAAAGGTACTTCTCTTGCTGAAAATTTCAGTGCAACATTTTCTTGTTTTTTGAATCTTAGAAGCCTGAATAAGCATATAGAATTGCTTGTAATTGTCCTCCATAAATGTTTACTTGCTTTGGGCACAGAATTTTTACTCCACAAATATTTGTCAAACAGTGTTGCTGACTTCTAGTTTACTTTAAGATTAATGAATAATTTAGGATACAAATATGAATGATACAAATTTAAAACCTGTTTACCGTATTTATTCATGTGGCAACTCATTGCAACTGTGCCCATGTAATAAACCACACATATTGCATGTTTTTTCAAAAAATGTTTTGGAAGATTTTGTGTTGGACGACTAAATTTTTTCTGAGATTTTTTCATACTCTTTTTAACTTTGCTCAATAAGCCATTAGTTTAGTAAACAATTAAAAGGACCTTCTTGCTCCGAAATTAATTAAAATAGCTTAAAATTCTCTGTCATTGAGCAATAAAATTTTTAAGTTTATCCTTCAAACTATTTGCATGTTGAAAGTTTTTAGGAGAAAACTCGGAAGCTTTTTGGAGCAATGACAGCGCTCCATCTTCAGTGAAGTGACTGAAGACGGAGCGCTGTCAATGCTCTGAATAGCTTCTGAGTTTTCTACTAAAAACTTTCAACATGCAAATAGTTTGAAGGATAAACTTTAAAATTTTATTGCTCAACAACAGAGAATTTTAAGTTATTTTAAATAGTTTAGTAATTTTTTTGAGAATTATATTTATTATTTGTTTCTTTTCAGTCGCAATCAGCTGACTACTATTCCAGTTGCTCTTTGTCATTTGCCACTTCAAGTGTGTATTCTAAGGAACAATAGATTAGTTTCAATTCCAGAGGAAATTGGTTCTATGAAATGTCTCAGGGATTTGGTAAGTGTGAAGCAATACAATTTTCTTTAAACAGCAGTTTTAAAAGATGTAACATGTAGTTAGGTTGGTAAAAGTACTTATAGTGATGGGGTAAAATTTAATTGGCTGGATCTGTTTTATGATGCAGTAACAAGCATAAGACTATCTGATTTAATATGGTTTGAGTTGTTTGGGTTGTTTTACCTCTGAGCGGCACTTTTTTTGCACACCATGGGCTAAATGGCCAGGTCACATGGACCCCGGAGGCTCAGAGAAGATTGGGGGAGGGGACCCACTGGAACAGCTGTTGGGAGACAGATGGTAGCCTCCCGTCAAGGCCATCCAGCGTGTTCTTTAGCGTGCACAGGGTATGGCTCTCCCACACACGGGGCCACGGCTTAACGTCCCATCCGACGGACGGCGGCCTTTCCAAGCCCATCGGTGTCCCCTACTGACCGAGGGCAGGGCGGAGAATTTTGCGGAGATAAATCTCAACGCTGACCCAGCTGGGACTCGAACCTGGGAACTACAGATTACGAGCCTGGCGCGCTACCGACTGAGCCACCCCCGCCCGCATGGTTTGAGTGGAGTATTTTTTGTAGGAAATGACATTTAAAGCTTAAATACTTTTAACCTAATACAATTGAAGCTATGTTAGATATCCTGATGAAGACTCAAAACTGTGCTGTTTCTGTAGTGACACAACAAACACATAATGTGTGTGTGTCCTGTACCGCTTGTAAGTAGGCAAGGTACGTATCATATGTAGAGCCTTGTTTTTGTCATCCATCACCTGTTTCATGAAAACTTTAAATTCTTTATCTGCATTGTCTGATTGAATAGCAGACAGAATTAGGTACATCTCCATGGTGTGATTGTTTGCTACTAAATGCAGTGTCAGAAAAATTTGCTGCAGCCATTCAATTCCAGTTATTACCATTTCCTATCAGGATTTTTGCAGTAACTGTTAGCACTCATCTTTAAATGCATTCAGTTGTGAAAATGTGATTTATGAAGCTCCAAAAATGTTATCACTAATTTTTTTTTAAAAGTTATAAAAATAATAATGAATATTTTTTCTGATGGATAAAATGAAAGTTATAAGCAATAAAGTGCTCTTTTTTTTTTGCTTCTTTTTTCACTAATTTTTAGGTTTTTAAAACTGTTTTTGCTATTTTTAGAATTATTTTTATTATTTATTAGAGTAATTTAGTTTCAAAATACAATTATTTTTAACTTGAATAAATCTCGAGTCAGCTGTAAGCATGTCAGATTACTGCCAAAAGTGTCACCAGTGGCATTTGTAGTCTTGGCATGTTCATAAACTGAAAGATTACATTTTTGCTGAGTTAATCAAGATTTTTGAAACACTTTTATGTGTTAATAATTTGGATTAAAAAAGCTTTAAGGAAATTTTTTTTTCATATGAATTTGATGCAACTAATTTTCAGTTGATCATTTTACCAAAGCAAATATTAGATTTTACAGAAGTTTAATATGATGTGAAATATTAATAACAATAATATTAAAACATTTAAAAATTTTTCAGTTATTTAGCAATTTATAAGATGTAGTTAATATTTTTTTAACTTGTTACCAAAGCAAAATATTTTTTGTAACATTAAGTTGTTAGGCTTGCATACAATAATACTATAAAATTATTATGGTAAAGTTCATTTTCAAGAGTTTTCGTTTAGGTGTTGAATACTACACTTCCCTACCAAAATATTAGATTCCATGTTATGTCTGTATGGGCAGGAGGGCCATACCTTGTGCACATTAAAGAACATACTGGATGGCCTTGATGGGAGGTTTCCATCTTTCTTGTAATAGATATTTAGTGTATCCCCTTCCCCAAGCTTCTATGAGCCAGTGGGGGATCATGTGACAGCTATTTAGTCCACTGGATGAAAAAAACTGCTGCTGAGAGGTAAAACAACCCAATCCATCACGTCTTTATCACTAGCTTTTGGGGCGGGGATGGCTCAGTCGATAGCGTGCCAGGCTTGTAATCTGCAGTTCCCAGGTTTGAGTCCCAGCTGGGCCAGCATTGAGATTTATTTCCGCAAAACTCCCCACCCTGCCCACAGTCAGTAGGGGACACCGGTGGGCTTGGAGAGGCTGGTGTTCGTTGGATGGGATGGTAAGCCATGGCCCTGGGTGGTGCGGGAGAGCCATACCTGTGCATGATAAAGAACATGCTGGATGGCCTTGAAGGGAGGCTACCATCTGTCTCTCAACAGCTGTTCCAGGGGTCTCCTCCCCCAACCTTCTCTGAGCCTTCGGGGTCCTTATGACCTGGCCATTTAGCCCATTGTATGCAAAAAAAGTACCGCTCCGAGGTAAAACAACAACACTAGCTCTTAATATTTTAAGTGTCATTTCATCAGCTGATTCTTATGTAGGTTAGATAATACAGAAATCATTCTGCTACTGGACTGTAAATTAGACTTGGTATTAAACAGATGGATAGTTAATAATTCAGAGAACTCCGTTTTTCAGATTTTATTGAATATAGGTAGTGCACTAATTATAAGTGCATTCTCTTGTTAGGTTTTCTGTTATCTTTTCCATAATTTTTGTTGGATAAATGCTTCTTAAAAATATATATATATGGCATACAGAAATATTTAATAAAAGCATAAAATTATTTAATAAATATTTTGGACAACTGACTTTGATAACTGTACAATTCAGATTTGAATAAAATTATGAATTAACTGTTCATTTTTAAAAATATTATTGCTGTTTTATGAATCTGCATAAATTTTAATGTATTTTTAATTATTTTCATAGTAATCTGATAAGAAAATAAATCTAAGATTTGAGTGCTGTTTGTTCTCTTTGTTACAAAAATGCTAACTTTAGTTTTTCCATTTTGGCAGGATGTTAGCTGTAATGAAATAACTATAATCCCACCTCAGATAGGAAAACTTATTTCTCTTCAAAGCCTCAACTTGAAAAGGAATCTGCTTGTGGAACTTCCATATGGTAAGTCAGCTAGAAGTTTTACAAATACAAGCCAAAAAAAAATGCTGCAGTTGTAAAGAATACAATGTTCTTCAGTTAACACAACTTAAATTCCTTATAGAATCCAGTTATGGGTAACAAATAATAATAAGTGATACAAAAGTGTGTTTAAAATTTAGGCTGAATCTGCAAGGAATATTGTTTTTAATACTGAATATATGTTGTATTAATTTTAGGGATATGTCATATGATTCAATTTTCAGTTATGTCTAGTGAGAAAATAACTTAGAGTTCCCACAAAATTAAGTGTATGATTGATTAAATATTATTCAATTAAAATTGACGATAAAGTCAAGCTTTGAAGAAGTTGACTTTTTTTTGTATAAATGAATTATTTTACTTTTCAGTTTTTATTGTCTAGATGAAGACAAGATCAATTTTAGATCTGTATTTGCCCGATCAAGTATTTGCCTGAAGAAGCTCTTTGTAGCCTTATACAAGTTTGCTCACAAGAAATACACAGTGCCAAGGTTTAATATCCCATCTGATGGACAGCAGCATTCCCAAGCCCATCAGTGGCCCCTTTCTCCTTGAGGGCAGAGTGGAGTTAGTAGAGATCAAACTATGTCAGCATTGAGATTTAGCTTGAACCTGGAAATTGTAGATTACGAGGTTGACATGCACTATTGACTGAGCCAACCCCTGTCCCAATTGCTATCATACATCGGATGGGATGTGAAGCTGAGGCCTCGAATGCAGAAGAGCCATACTCTGGCATGTTAAAGAACATGCTGGATTGCCTTGATGAAAGGCTACTATCTGTTTCCTAAGAGTTGTGCAGTGGATCTTCCTAAAACTTCTTTGAGCCCTCGGTATTCTCGTGACTTTGCCATTCAGCCCATAGTTTACACAAAAGTATTTCTAAAAGAAGTAAAAGCAGTGCCATCTTAAATTGTATATCTGGTTGTATTATAGTTAGAAACTCAAAATTTTTTATTCTATACAAGATAAACACAGGAATCCTGTGAGAAAATTTTGAGGGCAGAGGGCAAGTATTTGGGTATTTACAGGGGGTCCCAACCAATTAGATTTAAGAAGAAATGCAAAAGTTAAGAATGATAAAAATGACCTGAAATTTTACCTCCAATTTCATTATAGATAAAACCTTGAAGTGCCAATAAAGGGTGGCCTCAGGGACCACAGTAAAATAATTTCAGACTGACTGCACAATTTTCTGGAGAATTACAATATGTTAAAAGTGTCATAATTTTTTTTTACAATTTATACAATGCTTTTTTGAGTGCACTAGTGTCACAACAACCTATTGAAAAAATAAAATATTTTTATTGGATTGTCAGTGATTGAATCAGTTTTTTTCTAAATCATTTTTACTTGTTAACCACTATTCATCAGATATCAAAAAATGTTATCCAATAACCACAGTAATCAAAATATCCAGGTATTTGGACACCCATTTCCAACATGCTCTTATTATTATGAGGAACTCTCCATAACTGCTGTAACATTAGAGAATGGGATAATTTTGGTAGCAGTTAATGGTCTGACGACGACATGATTTTGCATAATGAGTTTCATGTCTTTCAGGGAGGCACCGATTGCTTGGTGATTTATAGAAGCAAGTTTCTTGCACCCTATGGGAAGTTTTTCAGGTCTACTCTTGTCCCTGATTTCATCTTTATGGATGATAATGTCTGTCCTCATCTGAGTCTATATTGAAGGCAGATTTGCAAGATTCCAGCTCCCTCCCAGAATTCTCCAAGAGTTCAAATCTGATGTTTTGGTGGAGTGGACTTTTATTACCATAATGCCTAATCAAAAGCCTTGTCAATATTATGAGAATGAGTTAGTAAATATATATATTACTGTCAGGGGTGATCATATGCATTCCTAACATCTAGCATTTCTTAATTCAAATACCTTCATTATGGGGATTCCAAATGCACACTCATGCATATTACCTGATTTCACCATTACTCCACTTTTTTATCATATCACGGAAGTACATTGCAATATGACATAGAATTATATCTGCTGAAAACCATTTTGTTGTATGTGATCATTATCCTTTAATTTTGAATGCCAATGTATTATGGCCTACTCATATCATTGTGTAATCATTGTGCATCCCAAACTGTGTAATTTGGTTTTGTAATTTTACTATATTACTACTTGTACTAATGTACAATATTTCTTTCAGAAATATGCAATTTAAGGTTGCTACATTTAGATGTGTCTGCCAACAGGATATCATCTCTTCCAACTCAATTGCGACTAATGACTTCATTGCAGAACTTGATATTGGATCAAAACCCTATGACATTCCCTCCTGCTTTTGTAAGTTTTAAATACTAACATATGCAAACAAATTACTTTATCTGTTATTTATGTAGTGAGTTGGTAGGAATTTTCTTTTCCAATGTATTTGTTTGATGTATAGTATATTTAATGAAACTTGAAAGGAACAGTTCTAGTACATAAGTAAAAGGAATTTTGTGTAGTTATATTTTATCATAACCCCCCCCCCCCATAAAAATACTATTAATAATAGAATCATTATTTCCTTGCATTAACAGCTATGTAAAAGAGGCCGTATCCATGTGTTCAAGTTCTTGGAACTACAGGCTATCAAAGAAGATAAGCGTGGCATTGTATTAGAAACAGAATTTCAGAAATCATTTAGAAGTCCTTCTATCCTGTATGTTATTCTTTGACTCTGTATGATGCTATCATTTTTATTAAAAAAATTATGTCAGTAAAATAGTAAATGTACTCTATTCTAAATCTTTTTTGTATGTGGAAATTTACTATACCTAGCCATAAAAGAGCTTAACAATTTTTTTTATGAAATGGTCAGTTATGGTTGTATTAGTTACCATGTTTTATAGAAGTTGAAAAAGCATGCTTATTCCTATGTTTCTTTATTCTAATGTTTTGCCTGATAATGAAGTGAAATGTTATAATGAATACAGTTATTTGAACTTCTTGCTTTCATGTAATATTGTTGAAATGTTAATTGTTTCCTTTAATTAATTTTATAATCACATATAGATAGTTTAATTAATTATAATATTTATATGTGACTCTTAATGTATAACAAGATATGTATCTCACCATTCATAAAATATAATGAATTATTATAATATAATCATATATATATCATATCATAAATATAGTGAATGATATATAAATATTATATCATAAAATATAATGAATAATGAAATCATAGTCCATTCCTATAATTCTACTAGTTCTTTTGCTGCCTTTTGTGTGTCCAGAATATTTTCTAAATATCTTCCAATTCTGAAATTAAATTTTGCTACAGTAAGAATAATCCAATGACCAAAATTCATTCTAGAATAATATTAAGAATAGAATTAAGAAGATCACCCAGTAAAATTTTAGGACCCCTAATCCTGAAACCTTCTAGTAACTTTCCTGCTCAATTTACGATAAATTTAATATTGTTTCAGCACTATTCTTGAGCATTGCATTGTTCATTTATATCTTTTTATTGCTGTTGAACCTATCAGTCCTTACCTAAAATAATTTTGAGTGATCTGGGAAATAATATTTGATGACTGCAATACTGTGATATGACATGAGAACATAATCTTCAATATGGAAAATTCCTCAGCAAAATTTAGTAGAATACCTTAACATATTCACTGCCAAAATCAACTTTAGCCAGCCTTATTCTCATGTAAAATTGTCAGCATTAATTTAGTCTAAGTATGCTTTTCAAACTTTATCAAGTAATATTTACATCATGATAGAACAAAGGATATTTGTTTAGCAGCAATACCTGACATTCTAAGACTTAAAAAATGCAGTATATATTTGTTGGTCACACGTATCCTCTGTGCAGGGTAATGTCTCTCACTAAATGCCTGGCAGTGAATGTGTTAAGAAATAAATTTGGATGGATCACAGTAAAAAAATGTCATAAAATGAATTTGCTTATAAAAATATATATGTATTAATAAGATCTAATGAATAAATTTATGATTCTATTTTCATCAAGGATGATGTGTGAATTTTATTCTTCTAAACCTATATTGAAATAATTGTATAATGTACATTCTTCTCTGAAATTTATTGAACTCTACCATTATAAATTGTTGATCAATGCAAAAAGTGTGTTCTTTTTGACATTTTTTTATGAGAAAATGTTAAAAAGTATTGATAGATCAGCATATATGAAAATTTTCGCTTTTACAATCAATTATACAAGCTACACTTAATTTCGATGATAGTTTTTTTTATTAATATTATTGAGCTTGAAATGTAGCATGTTTTAATATATGCATAAAGGAGTATGCAGAGCATTTATGAAGTTAAATGTTTAAAGTGTGAATATTAACTTTCAAAAGGGAATAAAGTTTATTTCTCCGATTTTTTTATTTCCTGAAATTTTAGATCTGATGTCCGGTTTCAAAATGGCTTTACCACAGCTAGTTGTAGGAAGAGCTATACATTTGATTCTGGATATAATACTTCAGATGGTGATTCAAGAAGCCAAGAATCACAGGAGGTTTGTTTTTCTTACAAATGCTTAATTTTTGTTAAGAGTTAACAATATTCGCAACATTTTTTTTTGCCAGTGCCAAGTAATTTGTCTTATATCTGAAGTGACAGTAATTCACAAAGAACAATAATGGTAAATTTTATACTAGATTATAAATTTTTAAATTTTTAAAAATAAACAGAGCAGGGTTTTAATTTTTTTTTATCTTATCTTTGAGAATAGTCAGCAAAAATATTTAACCCATCGCCCAAGAACGTTTTCT
Source organism: Ryuthela nishihirai (assembly GCA_038380435.1). Taxonomy (NCBI): domain Eukaryota; kingdom Metazoa; phylum Arthropoda; class Arachnida; order Araneae; family Heptathelidae; genus Ryuthela; species Ryuthela nishihirai. The sequence continues at coordinate 48,792,701 of JAWZYU010000022.1, forward strand.
TAAAAACAAATTGCCTATATAATGCCTAGTTTTGATATGATATTTATTTATAATTGCAAACAAATCTACTCAAAATTCCTTATATTCAACCGTTTAAGTGACAATGCAAATGAAATTTATAAAAATCTATATTTAAAAACAAACTTTACCTTATTTGACATATTGACCTCCTTAACGCATAATATCTATTTTTTTATGTTCATTGGTGTGACAAGTTTCTACTCCAGCATAGGTCTGATTCACAGAGAGAATTGAGTCGAAGTCATTCAATAGTGAGCCTTCCTGTGACTGAGTAGTTAGCATGCTTGGCTACTGATCTAAAAGACTTGGGTTCGAGCTCTGTGTAAGGCATGGATGTTTGTGTTGTTTTTCTGCTGAGGTCCCACCATCCTCGCAAACCTACTGTGGTACATAAACTGACAGGCTCTTGTCAAACATCTGGTGACAGGGCTGTTGAGAGCTTTCCACATGTGAAAGGTGATCCCAGTGTCTTGATTGCAGATGGGAATGGACGAGGTCATTATTTCAATAGCCTCGTAGACTATGTCTGTAGTAAGTGAATGCATGTGCTAGCAGTGTGGTATGCTCCCAGTCTATGGTTGCTGTTTGTTTTATTGGGAGTGGCAGTTTGTTAGCTTGTTTTGACATGACATCTGTTTGATGCTCTGTGAACCTCTCTTGTAGTGAACATATGATTTTACCGATGTAATAGATGGCAAAATTATCTGGCAAATATACGGGAATTATCCAGGAAATCTGTATTTGCCCGATTTTTGAAGTAGACTAAATATATCCCTTTTTTAATAATTTTCTTCAGATTTGGAGCTGGGCTGAAAACAATTTCGATATTTTGGGCTTTTAATAATTTGAGGACTGATTTGGATAGGACAGGAACCTAAGAATAGATATGGCAAAGGTTGCCCAATTGAAGTCAGTGATTGGGAGGAGAGTCTAATCTCTTCAGTTGTCATTTCTATACTTGTTGATTAGCTTTTTAATTGTTCTAGTTGGAAGCCATGGGATGCAGCAATGGATTGAATGTTTTGAGTTTTTTTTTAAGCAAATGCTCGTTTGATGATACAGTGAAGGCCCTATGGATGAGAGAATGGAAGCAAATAGGATGCTCTGTAGCTTCTAATTACATTCAATTTAAAATGTTGAGAATGAGAGAATAGATGCCTATATAGAAAAAACATTTATGCCAATGGAAGCCAAATAGGATGCTCTGTAGCTTCTAAAATAAGCATTTTATGGAATACTGCAACTGAAGATAAATTAATGATCTCAGTATATAATGATCACACACTATAATGAAAACTGGATTGCTGAAATTATTTTACACCCATGGGGTGCACGAGTCCACACATATAATGGAGGGGATGTAGGTAGGCTTTCAGTATACTGATGTCATCAAGTCTGTGCCACTGAAGTGGTGTTACCACCTAATTGGCAAAAGACTAGGAAACTGGAAATATCCAAACTTTCATAACTAAACACTGACTGAATATTGTTGAAAAACTTATGTAGATAGACTTTACTGAGATATTTAATTTATCTTCAGTTGCAGTATTCCATAAAATGCTTATTTTAGAAGTTACAGAGCATCCTATTTGTCTTCCATTGGCATAAATGTTTTTTCTATATAGGCATCTATTCTCTCATTCTTCTAGTGAAAGTAAGGATTTGGATTGTTGCAGACTTTTTTGAATGTTTTCTTTCATTAAAGTTTTGCTTTTCAGAAATACTAATGAAAAATGAATACCAAATTAACTGAATTGCATGATCTTTTGCTACTTCCAGTAAGAAAGAGGAAATTTGTAATATAAGTTGAGAATTCCAGATCTTACAAGGTTTTGCCTGCTAATATTTACAATTTGCTTTAAATCGATTAGGTAATTGCTTTAAATTGTCAGACAATGGCAGATCGTACACTATAATGATAAGCAAGTGAGGCTTTCCTGTTAAAGCAGATTTCAACAGTAATTTTCATAACTACTGGTGACATGGGTGGTTTTAATTGGGAATTTTAAGTGACATGATCATATATCAGAAGTTATGCAATATATTTCTGTTTAATATGTTTACTTCAGGGATGAATTCAAGGCATATAAATGTTAAAAATTAAGTTCCAATGGGATATCAGGACAAAGATCTTCTTGACCTTGTAATCTAAATTGAAACATCTCACACCTATTATAGTTTGTTCCATAATATGACATAGAGGACCAGAAAACATTTACAGTATTAAAGGAACAACGAATCAAAATAAATACAAGAACATTTTGAACATTCCTCAGCTATGAGAGTAGTTTCTGAAATAATTTTCATCTGTCTGTGATCATTTTAAAATTTTCAACAGAATGGTCACTGTGTCATACAGCAAATAAATTATGACAATTTTGAGATGAGTATTCTTATATTCCTATGATATAACTAAAATAATTAAAAAAATCATAGTGATGAAGTCATTGATAAAGGTTCTGCTTGGGTGTAACAGAAAAATTCATAGTCTGTGAAACATTTTGAATGGGGGGGGGGGGTATTTAAATTTTGATTAGTTTCATCACCATGCCATGTCTCAATTTGAAAGAATTCTTTATAAGGTTCATATCTTAAACACAGTCCATTAGTTGATTAGCACTAACTTAGCAGATTGATAGGAAATAAGGCTGTTTTAGGTCTTCTGTTTTATTAAAACATCATACAACAAAATATTTAAAATTTAAATTTATATTTGCTGTGGTTTAGAAACAAAACTAATACCAAGCTAGCTGTAATGGCATGATCTTTTGTTACTTGACAGTAAGAGGAAATTTTTTTTTATGCGTAATGTAACTAAAAATTTCAGATCTTATATGGTTTCTTGCTAATATTTACAATGTTTCTTGAAAATTGCATATTTAATGGCCTATATCAGTGCTGTCCAACTTCTCTAAGACCACGGGCCATTTATCCTTTTGCCAATATTTCGCGTGACGTTTTTTTCTTTCACCAATATTTCGTGGGCCAAAAAAAAGAATAGGACAGGATAGGTAATTGAAAAGTCAGTTCATGTCGCCTCAAAAAATTATTTTATTTATACGAAAAATAATAAGTAATCATAAATCAATATAAATTTTCTAAACCATATCAAATATTTAATAAATTTAATGGGAGCATTGTGGCCGTAGTTGTTGGGCAATAAGAATAGAATGAGTAAGTTGAAATAATGTAATAATAATTGCAAATAGAATGAGTAAGATGAAGATTGCATATCAAGTAAAGTAATATAAGTTGACAAAAAATTATAAGGTGGATTATAGATATTTATATAAAATTTCAAGTAAAAACTTGGTTTTGTTTGCGAGCTACAAAAATCCTTGTGCAGGCTGTATGCGGCTTGCTGGCCTATATGATGCTTTAATATAATTATTTTAATAGTACTAGAGTAATAGATGTAGACATAATATTGTGAGGAATTTTTGAGTAAGAAGAATAATTTTTGTTTTACAGTTTAACTGTGTATTGAAAAGGTATCCAAATGAATCACAAAACAAGTGGGATTCAGGCAGAAATCAAAATGCTAGGTTTGTATACATTATTAAATTTTTAACAGTTTTGCCATCCATAACTTATAGACAGAATTAATGATGACTGCAAAATGATAGTTAAAGGTTATAATGTGTCAGTTTTATTTTTTCATGTAAATTTTATAGAATTGCTAATGTTATTTAAGTCTACAAATTCTTATGTTCTTATATATTGTGTCCCATAGTTGGATACTTGCCACATTACCAAAAAAAGTTATTGCTTGGATAAATTGTCAATTTCTTTGTAAATATTAGCCTTCCCATGGCCAAGTGGTTAGCGCACTTGGCTACTAATCTTAAGGGACCTGGATTTGAGCCCCGGGTAAGGTATGGATGTTTGTGTCGTTTTTCTACTGAGGTCCTGCCATCCTCTCAGACCTTCTATTATGGCATATAAACTGACAGGCTCCTCTCAGACCTCTGTGGCAAGCAGCTACTTGAGGGGTATTTTTTTTTTGTAAACATTAATCATTATTGCATCAAAGTGTGAAAAGCAAAAGTCCTTAGGTTCTTCATTGTTATAAGTTTTGAATGTTTACCTTTATTTTTAAGTAAAAAAATTGTCATAAGTTATGAATTAAAAGTAAAAATTTTTATATGGTTTAAAGTAATAAATGAAGATGCCAAAGATTTGGAGATGTTAGTTGCAGAAATTGTAACCTATAGTGAATGATTGGGATAAATTATTTTAATCCATTGAGCATTTAGAATTAAAAGATGTATGTGTTCTAGTTCTAACTTGTTGAAATCAATCCTCCCTATATTTGCACATATAGCAAAAAACAAAGTGCCCAAATATTGCTTTGTTTGGCACATTGCAGCCTGAACTGCCAATGCCCCATTAAACCCCAAACAACCAACCAACCAAAAATATTGTTTATCACTGAAAAGAGGTTGAGACACATGAATGTTAACAAAATTTGCAACTTGCAAAAAAAGTAAAATTGCTGTAAGCACCTCAGTAATGTTAAAAAGAAATATGGTGCTTGTGTGTGCACAAAACACTCCTGCACATGGAACTACAGCTTATGTTCCATTTGACAGATGGTAGCTTTTCCAAACTCATTGATGTCCCCTTCTTCACTGAGAACAGGATGGGGTTAGAAATAAATCTCCATGGTGTCACAGTAGGTCTCAAACCTATTAATATCAGATTATGAGCCTAGTGCATTACAGACTGAGCCAATCCTTGCCCCTCAGATAGTCATATGATCACAGTAGTAAGGGAATAGCTTTAAACATATTACAATCTTTTCTAATTGATACTTAAATCTGTAGACCTCTGTTCATTTATGAAACAACTAAGCCTAAAAACCATGACTAGTGCTAAGCTAAGAAAATCTTGTATTCTTTATTAGTGGGGTAATGTATAACTCTCCTCTTTGCTAGAATAATGAAGCCCTACTTTCTCCTATTAAGAGTCAAAAATACTCGTGTTTATTCATTCTGACACCAAACATTATGGACACTTCAAATAGCATAATGTTGTATATTAACAAAAGTATTTGTATGCTTCCATATTAGGTGAATAAAAAGCACATTCAAAGATCCTTAACTTTAAAAATAAACTCTAAAATATATAAACGACACTCCATATATTGACTTATACAACTAATTCGTTCAGTCCCCTCCAAAATTTCCTTATCCACTCTTTTTTTTTTTTTGGGGGGGGGGGGGGGAGGTGATGGAGAAGAGAGAACATATTGTGTTTGTGGAACCCACCATAATCTCCATATCAGAAGCTTTCATTTCAGGCATAATTCACACTCACAGTTGCTTATGCATGCCCCCCTTTTGGGGGGGAGAGAGTTTTGGGACCAAACCCTTACATTGTATTCATCAGAGGTAACTGTGTATCAAATTTGATAGTTCTAGATCTTGTGATTTAGGAGAAGTTTGGGAGTGAGTGGATGGGTAATGGTTCTTTTTTTTGGAACCGATAAAAAGATAAACATCCAGATACATAGGTTGTTTAAGTTATGATAAGAGTAAGCTGTATAATGATTTTTGTTTTAATATAAATGACAATCATATACCTTGCTGACTTTTTAATGTCTATGAATCAATAAATATTTTATGGAAAAAATCTCCATCTTATTCAGCGCAGTAAAAAAAAAATAGTTGCCACCTGAGATTGTAAATGGTGCCAACTGCAGACACCAAAATCTGACGAGTTTAAAATCTTACATAGTGGAAAAAAGGCAGAGCTAGCATTAGTTCAATGGTAGAATACTCTGGCATGTTTCTGGAGAGATGCAGGTTCAAGTCCCATATGTCGGCGAAATTTTTTCCACAAAATATTTATTGATTTTTGTTGTCTTAGTTTTACTGTTTAAGAGAAGTTCTTTTCCACTTTTTTGAGTGGGGGGAGAAGACAATTTTGTAAGGTCAAACCCTTAGTTTCTTTTAATTATAACTCAGAACATATGTAAAATTTGGTGGTTTTTAACTCCTTTTTTAGAGGTGGAGAGAACATTTGGGTGCCAAACCCAGTGTCAAATATGGACAAAACATTCTCCTTGATCATTGAAGCCATAATGCAAAATTTGGTTCAATACCTTAAGTAGGGTTTCCTAGGGCATAGCAAAGAGATATACAGCTTTCCAAAATTATGTGTTATAAGTTGTTTCAAATAGCTTTTTTTTTAAAGGAAGAAGGTACTTCCTTACACAAAGGACGGAGATAACCTTGAAACTTATATTAGGCTTGTCTTGGTTTCTGAAACAACATACAAAGACTTCCACATTTTTATATAATTTTATAAAGCATATGTGGAATTTAAAGCTGTTTTATTTACAAAAATGAAGTATTTTTCATGGAACATGGTTGAAATAACTGCTAAATTATTCCATGCAGGAAAGTACAATTCCTGAAAAAGTAAATGTTTTTAAATGAGTACAAGCAAGAAATGGTAATATTTAACAATTTTGTGTAAATTTGTTCTTTTTGAAAGTTCCAGACTTAAAAGAATCAGACATAAGGCATAATGACGACGTATATATTGATCTTTAAGTAATGACTTCTCTATATAAATTTTCATAATAGAGTTATATGTGTCTAGTTTAATTTTAATTTATTTCTTTAGTGCATTATGCAATTTTGTGCCTACCAATGTTGAAGAGGAAAAAATTACAGAAGAAACAACAGCTGAATTAATCTCTGATAATAATCGATCCCAGCAACATATTCAGACATACAAAGAATATAAAGAAGCTTTGAAACAGCAAAGGGCATGTGACACCATAAATATTTATAAAAAAAATTCTGTTGGGGATGAAAATACAAAGTTAGTACTATTATTGTTCTGTGTTTTAAACTTAATATTAAGTACTTGTTTAGTATTAATTTTGCCTTGTCATTCTTTTTTTACTGATTTTATTATTGGAAATGTGAAACCCCAATTTATAATTAATAATAAATTTTTTTGTGCAGAATATAGTGTTACACTGTCTTTTTTTTGTATTTCAGTAATTTTTTTGCTTACAGTTGTGAACAATCTCCAAAGCTGCATGTGTCCAAGACAAAGAATGCTGTGTCTTCTAAGAATTCAGTATTTTATGCTTTAGCAGCTCCTGTAAGTTGATTTTGTTTACTTAAAATATGTTTCAAACTTTAATGTTGCATCATATTTGTTCTGAACTTTTGCATATTAATAGCTCTGCTCTTATCTAAAAACACCTATAATTGTTTTGTATTATTTCAGTAAGAGCACATTATATTTGTGTAATTTGTTCATTGGTAACACTTTTATGAGAAGTTATGATTTGTTCTTGTTATACAATGTTAATCTAGAAGAAAAACAGTTTCTTATACTGGTGCGTTATTTGGCTTTCACATGCTCCTCAGTGCAAGCTCCTGTATGCAGTGAGGGGACCACCCTGTGAAGGTTCCACTGGCTCGGGTACCTTCACAGGGTCCTGAATGCTTGCCTGCATGTTTGCCACACACGAAGACCTGTGTTCCAAGAAAGGAGTATCCTGGTAGTTGCTCGGGGGTCCCGTCTCCTCTCCTCAGTTCATGACTGGCGGGGTCCCTTTTGGCTGCCTTGCCATTGGGGAGCCTGTTCGTCACGGGGCTGGGCAACGAATTCCAGGGCCTCTGCTACACACTGCTTTGGCCTCTGCTTCTGGTAAATGGGAGGTAAAATGGGAGGTTCTGGGGTGGCTCCCTCAGGATCAATCAGCTGGTAGGCAGGACTTGCTAGGATCAACTGTGCAGAGCAATGAGTAACCTTGCCCATGTCCGGGTACAGGTTTGAGAGTTTCCTGACAACTTATTTTCCTTTTGTAGTTATCCTTTCTTTGTTCAGCCAGTTTGGCTGTTCACAATTTTGTTATTTTTCACTTATTTCCTTTTGTGAAGAAAGTTTATTTTTGCACATTTCTCTTTTCATTTTACTTTTATTTATTTGTGAGGTCTTGGCTCACTGTGTGCATATAGTGCCTGTATAGCCCTGGCACCCAACTTGGCACCCCCTTGTTGGGCTCCGTGGAGGGGGGGGGGGGGTACAACGGGCACTGAACCACACAAAAACAAACGAGAGTTGAAGAAATTGATACAATCAATACCAACAAGAGGACTCAACATGAAACCCCCATTTTCCTTGTTGTCTTTGTTATCTGTGCCATTGTCTTTTTTGTCTGTGTCTTTGTCCCCAAGATTCCTCATCAGCCACTCCACAGGTGATCTGGTACTTGGGGACATGTCCCCATATTTTGTCAACAAAGATTTAAAAGGTCTTGCCAGAGCACTTACGATCTGCACTTACGATCTGGTGACTTGCAAGTTGAGACTGCTTGTTCCAAACTCTTGGAACTGTCCCTGAAAGTCGCAGAGATTGGTGGGGTGGCTGTCGAGGTCACTCCCCACAAAACCGAATTCCTCTCAGGGTGTGATAACTGAGTGTAGCCTTCTCAAAGTCACTGAGAAGGAAATCCTCTCAGAGCTCACTCCCCAAATAGTAACAACGGTCCACTGGGTTTCGATGCATCGTGATGGTAAATTGGTACCCACCCGGGTACTGATTATAACCTTCATTACGCTACGCCTGCCTTCTTCCATCAAGGCAAGCTATTTGCATTGTGAGGTATGGCTGTATATTCCAAACCCTATGTGCTGCTTTTAGTGTCAGATATATGGTCATGCCTGCACAGCCATTGTCTTGGCCTTCCTGAAGTCAGGAAAGGATTTAAGATTCCCTCTAATTATTGTTGTGTTGACGAGCTGCATGTGCAAGGTGTTGGAAAGAATGGTAAATGCCAGACCCATCTGGTATTTAGAACACCAAACTTTCTTTCCAACACCCAGTGTGGCTTTCGCAGGTAACGATCAACTCTTGACCATCTGATATGCTCGAATCGACTATCAGAAATTCATCTTTACACGGAGAGCACCTGATGTCAATTTTCTTCGACATTGAAAAAGCATATGATATAGCTTGAAGATTCGGCATTCTTCTTGGCCTCCATAGCTTCAGCTTGAGAGGTCACATGCCAATCTTCAACTACAGCTTCCTATCATCATGTTCTTTTTGTGCCCGTGTCAGCAACACTCTGTCGCTGCCGTACCCCCAAGAACAGGGGATGCCACAAGGCTGCATTCTGAGAGTTAAGTTTTTCACTGTCAATATTAATTCTATTACTAGACAACTTCCTCCATCTGTAGGCAATGCCCTGTATTGACGATTTTAACATCTTTTGCTCTTCGTCCAGCATGAGGGTCATTGAAAGACAACTACAAGTTGCCCTGAAGTTTCAGTTTGGGCGATGGGCAATGGGTTTCATTTCTCCTTACAGAAGACTGCTTGTGCGCACTTTTGCCACAAGCGTAATCTTCATGTGGAGCTACGACTTCGGGGGTATCATCATTCTAGTTGTGGCGGAGACCAAGTTTCTCGATCTCGTCTTTGATCGGAAATTGACCTTTTTATCACGTACATCATCTCAGGTCCAAGTACACTCGGGCATTGAACATCGTCAAGGTCCTCTCCTGGGGAGCTGACTGATGTTCTCTGCTCTGCCTGTACCATGCACTTGTGTGGTTGAAATTGGACTATGGATCCCAGGTGTACGACTCTGCCCAGGATTCGGTGGTGAAGGTGATGGACCCCCTCCATCATCAGGCCCTCTGTTTTTGCATGGGAGCCTTCTGCACCTCACCGGTCCAGAGTCTTTATGTTGCGACTGACAAACCATCTTTATCTCTTCGCTGTCAGCTGTTGTCCCTATAATATGCATCTAAATTGTGATCCCTGTCAGGCCATCCCACTTGGAACTTCGTTTTCAGTCCAAAGTGGGAAATACTATATACTAATCAGCTGACTGCCATTTGTCCTTTTGGTTTGTGAGTCCGAGGCTACCTCAGAGACATCAACCCCAGTCTCGATAGCGTCGCACAGTTGATAGTTGAGTCACTCCCACCGTGGCTCGTTGTTTCCCCTTCCTGTGATTTTTCCCTGTGCAGGATGGGGAAGGTCTTTACACCCGACTGTGTGTATCAGCAATTCTTTGCCAGCCATTGTGCTGAGTACCCCAACTTCTTGCCTGTCTTCACAGATGGCTCGAAGTCCGGCACATTAGTGGGATCAGTGGCATTTACCATGGTCTGCTGTGATGTAATCATTGCAAACCAGATCCCACTGCAGTGTTTCATCTTCACTGCAGAGTTGCACACTATCAGTCTCACCTTGGACTGCATGGCGGCTAAGCATCATTGTCAGTGTATACTTTACACTAACTCACTTAGCTCACTACAGGCTTTGATCTTGGAAAGGCATCGACCTCACCCAGTTCTTTATAAGATCTGCCAGCAGCTCCATCATCTGGAAGCCACAATAACCATCCATTTATGTTTGGTGCCCAGTCATGTCGTTATTAAGGGCAATGACTTGGCAGATGCTGCTGCCAAGTCAGCCACACCCCTGTCCGATTCTGCATTGCCAGTTCCATATCTGGATTTCTGGCAGCATTTTACCATCGAGCTACAGGCACAGTGATAGAAATCTTGGTCACAACAGCTTACGAACAAGCTCTTTGAGATCAAGCCTATCATCAAACCGTGGCAGTCTTGTTACCGCAGGAATCACAAGGAGGAAGTTGTACTTGCTCGGCTTCGTCATTTATTTATTACTCATTCGTTTCTTTTACGGGCAGACTACGAACCTAAGTGCAAGTTTTGTGACGCCACTTTATCTGCCAAACATATTTTAATTTCTTGTCCATGTTTTACTTTTAAACGGCATATCTTTTTTAGCTTTCATGATTTTATGTCCGAACCCCTTACACTTGGACATCTCTTATGTGATCATTGTTGTTTTACCTCTGTATTTAAATTTTACGATATGCTGGATATTTTACTTCCCTACGCCGTCCCATGGCCGAGTGGTTAGTGCGCTTGGCTACTGATCTAAGGGACCTGGGTTCGAGCCCCGGGTAAGGCATGGATGTGTGTGTCGTTTTTCTGCTGAGGTCCTGCCATCCTCTCAGATCTTCTACTGTGGCATATAAACTGCCAGGCTCCTGTCAGACCTCTGTGGCAAGCAGCTGCTTGAGGGGGTATTTTATTATATTTTTTTTTTATAGTTTTATCCCCTGTTTATTATTCTAAATGTTTAACCCAGGTCGCTTACACTTGGGTTGCTTTTATTTATAACATATTTATACATTTGTTCATTGTTCAATATATTTTATTGTTTTACATTTGTAGTTTATTTTTAAATTTGGTTATGGGTATAACTACTTTTCATTTTTTTTATGGACATTTGTTTGGTGCATTATAGCCATAGATGCTAATGCAACATAAAACCCTAAACAACCAACAGCTTTCACATGCACAGACATGGAGTTATGTATATTTTTGATAATTTCTTGTTGTCTATACTTCTGTTCCCCGCCCTGCCCACGGTCAGTAGGGGACACTGATGGGCTTGGAAAGGCCGCCGTCCGTCAGATGGGATGTTAAGCCGTGGCCCCGTGTGTGGGAGAGCCATACCCTGTGCACGTTAAAGAACGCGCTGGATGGCCTTGATGGGAGGCTACCATCTGTCTCCCAACAGCTGTTCCAGTGGGTCCCCTCCCCCAACCTTCTCTGAGCCTTCGGGGTCCATGTGACCTGGCCATTTAGCCCATGGTGTGCAAAAAAGTTCCGCTCAGAGGTAAAAACAAACAAACAAACAAACTATACTTCTGCAGCCCTACAGTATTACACACAAACACTTAATTTCATTGCATTAGCTGACAGTGGCTGAAATGTAGTTTTCTAAATAGGCAATCTTAGGTACAGTGAAATGTCAGCATAACAAAGTCGAGCAGATGGCCAAAATGTATTTTTTGTACTGAATTTCGTTACACTGAAATGTAATAAAAAAAAGTGCTATGATAATTGCATACTACAAAATAATCATAATGAAAAAAAAAAAAAAAAATAACTGCCCTGTATTAGCATTTACTTCTTAAAGAGTTGATAATTTTTTGTATAACCCAGGTTCATTGGTGTTATGTAGCCAGTTGATATCGGGTTGGTCGAACCATTTGTTGAAAATATTATTTATCACTGAAATGGTTGTTAAAAAAAAGATTAAATGAAAAAGAGTTAACAACAATAAATAACAATTTTTAATAAGTAAACAAATGTTATAGTTGATCTTTCTTTTGCCAACTCTTAGGTAATTATGTAAATGCATAATCTGTAGTTCCCTGATTTTAATCCCTGCTGTGCCAGCATTGAGAATTTTCATTGGATGCTACCATTACTTATAATGCAGTATAAATCAGAATTGCATGTATATATCAAAATTTCAAATTTTATGCTAGGGCAATATGGTAACATGCTTTATAGCATTGTGTTCTATGCTGAATTGAATGATCACAGTGAGATCATGTGCTCAGAAAATAATATAGCATGTAATGCCTATGCATTACATGCTATATTATATGTGTTATATTATTTGTGTGATGATTAGATAGACATTTCACAGCATTAAAATCATTGAAGCATTACCAGATGCTAAAATCAATGCTTGTAAAGATGGAATAATATACATTGTACATATTATTCAAGGATTTCTTTTTTTTTACAAATTTTTTTATAATGATAATACACTGGTTTCCATAAATTAAGGAAAATCGCTATGTTAAGTCAATGGGAAGGTAATGTCAAACCTCTAACTTCTAAAATAAGTGTTTTTTGCTTTGAAAAATGTGATTGCAGATAAAGATCTCAATCAAATAAATCAATATCTCGATTTTGAACAATATTCATTCAGTATTTAACGAGTTATGGAAGTTTGAATATTTAACAATAGCAATGCCGGTCTTAAGAAACTTGTACAAAACTGAAGAATAGTGAAAAATTCTTTACACAAAGTTCTAAAATACAAACTTATTTATTAAACACTTTGATACAATACTTATTAAATTTTAATTAACATCTGAAGTAAATTTTTGTGGCTGGCATTGTTATCGCTAAATATTCAAACTTCCATAATTCATTTAAATACTGAACGAATATTGTTGAAAATTGAGATATTGATTTATTTGATTGTGATACAATCACATTTTTCAAAACAGAAAAACTTGTTTTAGAAGTTATAGATAGAGTTTTGATGTTAGCTTCCCATTGACTTAACATAGGGATTTTACTTAATCTATGGAAACCAGTGTATTTTTTTGTACCAGGATAAATTTTTATTATGTTAAACTGATATTTCTTTTAGAATGCCATTAATTAAAATGAAACATTTTACATGGAGATGCATAGAAAATTGATTGGGGAAGGAATAACATTTCATTATGTTGAATATTTTGTTACTTTGACATTTATTATGTCAAAATTTTACTGCATAAGATTTACTTCAAAACAGAACTCTGGGATTCACAATGAAATAATTCCTTTTTCAAGAATTTATTGGTGAAAAAATCTCGAAATGTAAATCAAATTATATGATTTGTAATATCCATATTTCAATATGAAAGAATTGATACAATTATACAAATTTTTGTAACGTGTAAAATCTTTTTGTCAAGCAGGAAGATGAATTGAGAGAAAAGCATCAAACTCTAGTCAGTCAGTGGCAGTATGATACTGCACTATCAGAAAGTCCAGATGATGGCAAACCAAAGAAGAGACAGTTGCAAAACTGCCCAATTCTTCCTAATGTGAAGGTGAGTGCTGAGGAAGATACAAACCATCAGTAATATGAATATTGAGTAACCTGTTTTCATCAGTAGCATAAAATGAAATATTACTATAGGTAATATGTATTTAATAATATATATGAGTGTAGCACTGCTCCAAACAATATTTATGGCAGTTTTTTATGCTTTTAAAATTTCTTCCCATTCTACTACGAAAATAATTGAAAGACAAATTCAAAGAATCAAACCTTGGCAATAGAATTCTCTCTTTCACTTTTCTCTAAAAGCCATCTTTAGCCTGAGCATTGACTTTAAGATCAGTTACAGCTAATATCTGGATTTTCCAGCTGATTAAAGAGAAGATGGATTTAAATTTATTAAAAATTAATTATTTTTAAGTTTTATTAAAATTGTTTATCTGAATTTTGTAAGAAAATATAATTTATTTTACTGCTGTTGTCTATAGATGGGTTCAAAAAACTGTCCATATTTAAATCTGTAATATGAGTAACTATATAATTGTTTTAATTTTACTCTATTATTGTGCCTGATTATAAAATTTTATATTATTTAGTAAAATATGCATAAAATTTTGTTATATTTTTATTAAATGTACATGGTTTTCCAAACTTTTATGGCTTATAGATTTGCATTCTTTGAAATTTTCAAGGAAATATAGAAAGAATTAGATGTTAATAATTATGAGCAAAAATTTTGATTTTATTTTAATTAACCAGTGCAATGTAAAAAAATATATACACACACACATATATAAATAAAATAAATAAATAAATACCCCCTCAAGCAGCTGCTTGCCACAGAGGTCTGACAAGCACCTGTCAGTTTATATGCCATAGTAGAAGATCTGAGAGGATGGCAGGACCTCAGCAGAAAACAACACAAACAGCCATGCCTTACCCTGGGCTCGAACCCAGGTCCCGTAGATCAGTAGCCAAGCGTATATTACTATTTAATGATAGTATTCAAATTTTAAATGACTGATATTGTTTCATTTATAGACAGCTGAAGACATATTAATTTTCTGTATTGTGTTTCCATATTTATTAGTGTAGGAAAAGAAAACAGGCTGGAAGTGAAGTAAAAAAAGTATTCATTAATAAAACAGTTACTTGAAAAAGAGAATTGGGAATAACAATAGCTATTGCACCATGCTCATCTGTATTTCTAGAACTATATTGCAGAGCTGTAAAAAAATAACTTATGGACCTTAGAAGATTTGTGGATCACAATTTGCTACCCTATCACACCACCATATACTCCCTCCCCCAAAAAGGAGGGCAGAAGGGAGTCAACCTTTTTGAGTTTCAGAAATATAAACACATTCACAGATAGAAATTTTTTCACAGTGTTGTTTGAATTGTTTAATTGCTACAATTTTGCTGTTACTTCAGAATAAATTTCCAAAACGAAATTGACAGTCTGAACTCGTACTATAATTATTTTCCATTCTTTACTATAATGGCAACAATTCAAGGACTTACAGTTTATCTTTGCCCCTGGCAAAGGCACTGAGGCTAGCAGACAATAAATTTAGTAAAACTCTATAACACTGTATAAGATATATACAAGTAAAACATAGCAGAATTATATATCATGTACTGTGTTATAGATATTAAATTTATGATATGTGCACATATTAAATTTTTGATAGGTACACTGTGATTTCATTATATTCTAGCAGCTTTGTTACAGTTGATGTCTTTAGTACTGTGAAGTGATGCTCTTTTTCTCCATCCTTATAAAAAAAATATAAATACCCCCTCAAGCAGCTCCTTGCCACAGAGGTCTGACAGGAACCTGTCAGTTTATACGCCATAGTAGAAGGTCTGAGAGGATGGCAGGACCTCAGCAGAAAACAACACGAACATCCATGCCTTACCCGGGGCTTGAACCCAGGTCCTGTAGATCAGTAGCCAAGCGCGCTAACCACTCGGCCATGGGACGACTCTCCATCCTTACTAGTAGGTAATTCATGGTCATTTACTAGGTGCTAAAATCTGCCTTTTCTTGATGTTAATAGCCAGTTTGTTAATTGGCACTGTGGTTAGGGGAAGAGTTAGAATTTTTAATTTTTTAGTTAAATTTGCTTGTTGCAGTCCGGTTCTTAATATAGTGAATGTGGAAAGTCATCTCTACAAACATCATCAACTTGGTGCTTTTGGTAAACAATTGTGAAAGTCCATTTGCAAAGAAGTATTACTCCTGTCATTCTAGTAAAAGGACTGGTATCCACATTTAAATATTTCCCTTAACAATATAGCAGCATCAACCAACAATCTGGCTGTTAACATCAAGAAAAGGCAGACTTTATCATATAGTTAAATAACATGAGTGAACCAGTTAATAGTAAGGATGGAGCAAAAGAATATTATTGTATAGCAGTGTCACTTTTATAGTACTGAAGATATCAGCTGTAATGGATTCTGCTAACTTCAGTGCCTTTGCCTGGGCAAAGATTATAGAGTCTGGCAAAGATTATAGAGTAACTGTAAGTCTTTGAATTGTTGCCACACAGTAGTTAATGGAAAATAATTATAGTGAGAGTTCTGGACTGTCAATTTGATTCTAGGAATCTGTTCTAAGGTAACAATAAAATGTAGAAATTAAGCAATTAGAATATTCACAGATTTACCTACTCAACAAAAATTGCTACAACCCTATCATAGATAAGCTCAGAATTTGCACACATTTCAAAAATATCCCAGAATGCTACATAATGACAGGGCGAGCAATCTTAGCCTGGACAAAAAATTGGTATTTTAGCTACTATGAAATAAATGTAAAAGGCTGAGAGAAAAATGTTGCATAAATGCAAAATTTTGAAATCAAAATGTGAGAATTTTTTTTTGTTTTGGAAAAAATATTCTGTTCTTATTTATAAGCTTTATAAGGCTTTCATTGAGTTATTTGTAATTTCCTGATCTAATGTTACCCAGAAAAATTGTGAAAATTATGAGAATAGGCAGGAAAGGATTTCTCTATTTGAAGGGGAAATTTCCAAAATTAAATGAAGCACATATCAAAGGAGAAATTTTGTGGGCCCACAAATTAGAGAAATGAAAGATTAGTTTGTGATTAGAAAAGGTAGGATGGAAAACATAAAAGGTAGTAATCAACAACTTCTAGAAGAACACCAGATTCTAAAATTAAGCCTTCCTCATGGAAGAAATTCTGAAGTGTTATAAAGCAATCAGAAGGAAAATTTCCATAAAAGTAAGTTTTGTACATTCTTATTTATACTTTTCTCACCAAACTTTGGATCCATTAGTGATGACCATGGGAAAAGTTTTCACTAAGTTATTTATGCTATGGAGAAACATCATAAAAGCAGATAGAGGTTACTTAAGTTGGCTGATTACTGCTGATACTGATAAGAGAATCCTCCAAAAATTCAACAATCATTGGCTAAAGAAACAATTATATGATAAAAGATTTTTTTTTGTAATATAACAATCAAACCATTGTTGTATGTTATAGACTTATTTAAATTTTATTTACATATTTCTCAAACCTGGATGACAGAAAATTCCAAGGTTATGTTCACGAATAGTATAAAAAATTAACCAATAGTATAAAAAAAATTAATCACTTTCATTAAAGAAACAAAAATGTTATTTAATGTGTTCAGGATATAGCCCTCGGTACCTAGGGCCATAATTTAACATCTTTTAACAAAACTTTGCATCAAAACTCATAAAGATAATCTATTTTCAATAACAGCAAAAAAGGTTGAACAGTATAATTATAATAAGTTATGTTCTAACTATTTAAGTATATGTTCTACATTAGTGAATTTTTATATATATATCATATTTAGAAATATGGTCTTATGGAAAATAAGCAAATATCCTGTGAGGAAGAACACAGTAGTACTGTTGATCAGGAAAGCTGTGGAAGAAATATATCTACATGGCCAAAGAACTGTAAGTCCTTTAGTCCTTTATGAACCTATATTTTGCTTGAGGGGTAGTAATTATGAAGTTAATTATAGTTAAAATTTTAAAATAAGTATTTTTCATGATGCATTTGATGTGTATGAAAATATGTATGAATGATACAAAGATATTCAAGTAGGCCACAAATGGTTTTAGGGGTAGAGATTAAAGTGTGATACACTCAAAATGTTTTAAATAAGCGCTTTTAGTTTGTAAGATTTTATCTTGAAGTGTTTTAATATTTTTAATGTCATTTAAATGTTTATAGTGTAAATGTGTATTTAAAGTGATCATGATTTAAATATACATTTTCTGACTATGCACTTATGTTATATAGCTTGTCCTGCTACAAAACCTGCGAAATCAAACTTTACTATAAGAAGAGAATTTGATAAAGCTCGAGAAGAGCTAGAATTAGTGACAGAACTTAGAGAAGTAAGTTCTAGATTTAATTAATTTTTTTTATAATAAAAGTCAAGTAAACTGCAGTATTAAATTTAAATAATGCTTTATACCTTTAGGTGTAATAGGTATAACTTAAGAGTATAAAATAATTGTTTTACTGTACTTATAACATTAAAATACATATACAAAACATACAGTATAAGTGCACTAATGGTATCTGGGAATTATGTAAAAGATTTGAGACACTAATGCATCACATTCTCCACAAAAACATCTGTAAATGAAAAATACAGTTTGGGTAAATTAAGAAGAAAAGCACATATCAAATTTAGTAGACAGAGAAAGGTTTTTTAATGCTAGAGGGGGGAGGGTATGCAGTTGGCAGTGCATTAATTAGGCTTGTAATCTGAAGTTCCCAGGTTCAAGTCCCAACTGTGCTAGGACAGTTTGGACTTGAACCTGGACACTGCAGATTACAAGCCTAATTAGAACCTGCAGATTCAACCTGGAAAACTGCAGTTGAGATTTGTTTCTGCTAACTCCCACTCTGCTTTCGGTTAAAAATGGACTGTGGTTCTGTAAGGGATATTGATGGGCTTGGAAAGGCTGCCTTCCATGGATGGGATGTTAAATCATAGCCCTGGGTACTAAGGACTATATTGTGCATACATTAAATAACATTCTAGATGGCCTTGACAGGAAGCTATCTGTCTCCTAACAGCTGTCCAGCAGGCTTTCTTCCCCCAACCTTCTCCGAGTCCTTGGGATCCTTGTGAATTGGCCATTTAACCCATTGTGTACAAAAGTTCCACTGAGAGTAAAACAATCCAACACAGCCTAATGCTCTGAGACTGTTCGTGTGGATGTCTATGTGGTGAGTGATGTTTCTGTGCTAGGGAGCTGGTCTTCAAAGAAGAAATTCTGTTGTTCTTGAAACTATTAGTGTTCCATTGAAATTGATAAAGTAGATATGAACTTTTTTTAAGCCTTAAATCTGCTCTTTTATATGCTTTATTTAAAGACTGTATTATTTTAATACTTGTGAAGCATGTGTTATAACTGTATTATAAGTAGTGTCATAACTATAGTAAAACGATTTTAAACTGTTTTAAGTTATACCTATTATATATAATGGTATGCAATGCAAGTATCACAAAATGTGAGCATAATTTTTTTTGAAGCTTGAACGCAAAGAGATTAAGTGTTCTTATTGACTAAGTGTGTTCATTAAAAAGAGATTAAAATGATTAAATTAATTATGAATAGTTTTCAGTGCTAATATTCAAACAAAATTCAAGGTGAATTTCATAATGTTTTCAGATTATATCATTTTATTATTTGTTCTATTAATTTACTTCCAGTAAATGAAATAAAATTGAGCCAAATTGCATTTTTTTGTAATGATGGAAAGACTTCTGATGAATTAATGCATTCTATCAAAGATATGATGCTCATCATTTACTAGATGTGTTACTGATATAAATCAGTGAAATTTAAATACAATTAAACATAAAGCCTTTTGAAGAATGAAAAATATGTTTTGCAAACATGAATAATCATCCTGATAACAACTATTCACAATTTTGGAGAAAAAGTAAATGTGTTCCACCTTCAAAAACTTATTTTTTGAAATTTACTGACTTAAAATCAATCAGTCATGTAAATCATGTGTAATCAAATTATAGTAGTACATTATCACTTGGTAATTGACCTTACAATTGCATTAAACATTTTCTATAGTGAAGCAGTTACTAAATGTTGCAACAGAGGAAGTATTTCTTAAATGAATAACTATATCTAAGAAAGTGTAATGATTTAAATTAATGGCAATATTGTTGAATAAGAAGTCATCGTAAATATTGGTACAAAAATAATGGCAGTTTTTGAAATAAAGGGACAAATATATTTAGAGAAAACATTTCTTGATACAATCATTTATATATTGGTCATTGTTAGAAATGACTCTTCTATCTTTCTGTTAGCTTATGTATTCCTCTTTTGTAGAAACTTAATGGTTTGGGTTGGAAAAACTTATCAAGATACAATTTGACCTCACTTGATTAAAATTTTGACCTTCAAGGTGGTTCTGTGAATGCATGAAAAAATAGTGGTCTGAAGGAGCAGATCAGATGAATATATAATGGATGCATAAGAAAATCCTAAACAAATGTCAGCTTTCCTTGGTGTTAAGAACAACATGGGGCCTGATTACACCTGATTTATTCACCAAATATGGGTGTTTTTGTTGTAGTACATCTTTCAGTTTCATCAGTTGTTGACAGTAGTCTTTGGATTTGTTGCTTTGATTTGATTGCAGTAACTCTCAATATATGTAAAACCTTTACAATTCTACCAAGCATATATAACACGAGTTTTTTGTGCAATTTAGCTTTGGGTGTGGGATGGGTTGGGTTGTTTTACCTCTGAGCGGCACTTTTTTGCACACCATGGGCTAAATGGCCAGGTCACAAGGACCCTGAAGGCTCAGAGAAGGTTGGGGGAGGAGACCCACTGGAACAGCTATTGGGAGACAGATGGTAGGCCATCCAGCGTAGGCCATCCAGCTATTGGGAGACAGATGGTAGGCCTCCCGTCAAGGCCATCCAGCGTATTCTTTAACATGCACAAGGTATGGCTCTCCTTCACATGGGGCCATGGCTTTATGTCCCATCCAACTGACGGTGGCCTTTCCAAGCCCATCGATGTCCACTACTGACCGAGGGCAGGGCAGTGAATTTTGCAGAGATAAATCTCAATGCTGACCCAGCTGGGACACAAACCTAGGAACTGCAAATTATGAGCCTGGCATGCTACTGACTGAGCCAGCCTGCCCCCTTTTGTGTGGTAATGGTCTTTGTTGTTTGCATATCAAAATGTAATAATAATAACCATTTAATTCACAATGACACTATATATAAAATTTCTTTTAATTTCTTACTATTATTCAATTTTATTCTTTTATTTCTTTTATTAAGCTTCCTTTTTCTAGACTTATTGGGATTTTACATTGCTTTTGAGGCAGTTTTAATCCCCACGATATTGTTAGTTTTAGGAATAGGAGGGCAAGCAGAGCAAATTCAAGCTGGAATATACATGCTTTTTTATGCTGCATTTGGGAGTCTTCCTCTTTCGTTAGGGTTAGTTTTTATATCAAACGTCTCATTAAACTATTCGTATCTCGGAACTAATCCTTTAAATAATTTTTTAAATAATTAAATAAATTAAGAGACTAAATAATTTTTTTAATTTAAAGGTTTCTAATTGAAGCCATTACGTATTAATATTCCATTTTTTGCAAGTTCCCTTGATGTTTACTGTGAATTTTGAACATTTCTTTCAGCTCAGGTGGCCTTCTACTACAAGTCTCATTATTTAAAGTCAAAATCATTACGAATTCAAAATTTTGCAAACTACTCTCAACAAGTATTTTCAGAAGTTGCATCAGCACCAATGCACCACACATATATATGAACACTGTAACCTGTAACATTCACCATAGTAACCTGAAACAGCATACAAAATGTTAATAGTGGCACTGTAGATAGGTTAAGATGATGTGGAAGTGCCATATTATGCAATGAAAAGGAAAGGTGACATTAGAGTCTGTGGCATGCATTGGAGGGTTTGATTTCAGTGAAACAAAAATGACTTATTCATGCAGTAACCCAATAATGAAAGGTTACCTTAGCAAAGTAACTAAATGATGTAGTACCAATGCATTTTATTTATCCATAATGATTAGGAAAAAATTATTACATTTTTAAGTCACCCTAACTTATTTCAGTAGAAAAGCAAAGCTTAAAATGCTAATAAGATAAAAGAAATTTTGTTGAGGAGAATTTCCATTTTTGCTTATATGTAATATACTCTTTTTTTTTTCTTGATTAGTTAAATTGTATTGTTTCAACTTTGATTTTTATATGACCTGGTGTATCATTTCATATTTTTAAATGGCTTACCTGATTTACAATATCCATTGTTTGACTCAGGTTATCCATAAAGTTTTGTTTATAGTGGCATATTACCTGTTTGTTAATTAAACAGTTCATGTTTTATGAAAGCACAAGCAACAAATTTATCATTTCCTCCAAGTAAGTGAACTTATTATGGCTAGCAATGTAAACTGTCTAGAGAAATGAATGAGAATTTTTCATGTTGTGCTGGTGGAAAATCAGCTTCATTGCTTCATAACTTCTAAAATGAGATTTTTATGGAAAGATGTAACTGAAGATAATTTAAAGATATTCGAGATAAGGATGAAATCTATCCAAATCTCGATTTTTAACGATATTTACCCAGTATTTAAAGAGTTATGAAGTTAGAATATCTGTCAAGAGCAATATCAATCATAAGAATTTACTTAAGAAATTAATTGAAACTTAATTAGTATTATTTCAAACTGTTTAAAACTCTATATGTTAGAAGTTTCTTTAAATAATTCTTTCAATGTTTGTTAGTTTTGTGACAATTTCTTATAACAACATCTATAACAGAAAGCCAAGGGATCAAATTTATGACGTCAGCCTAAGTAGTCCTACCAAATAGATACTTCTTACATTTTTGATTCTATATTTTTACTGGCAGATTCTGTGCTAATCTTTATACTAATGTTTGTCTATAAAATTATTTTATTTAGGAAAAAATTTATTTGTATTAATTAACATTATTATATTTGATAATAAATACAAATAATCTTCTTTCTAAATAAAATATATTTATAGATAAACAATAGTATAAAGATCAGCACAAGAGTCTACCTGTAATAATATTAGAATCAAAAATATAAGAATTGTCTCTATAATAGGATTACGTATGTGATGTCAAAAATTTATTACACTGGCCTTCTGTTATAGGAGGTGTTGCATTGCTGCTGTTAAATATTCCAGTTTCCATAATTCTAAATAATAACTTGAATTATATTTGAAATTCAGAATTTAGACAGATTTTTATGCAGATCTTTATCTTCAGTCACATTTTCCATAAAAACCTTATTTATTTTATAATCTCTGGAGCATCAAATTTGCTTTCCACTGGTGTAACATTGAAATTATCTACTTTTTTATTTAGGCAGTGTATATTAATTTTTTTATGTCATCAATAGATATTGGAAAGCCGTTTGAAATTAAAGCTGCCTGAAGAGATTGGATCTGCACTAATGGATGGAGTATTCCTGTGTCATCTAGCAAACCATGTCCACCCCAACTCAGTGGCCTGCATTCATGTGCCTTCTCCTGCAGTGGTCAGTAATCAAAGAATAAATTAAAATATTTATCTTAGTAATATAAAGCTTTTTTTTTTTGTTGATACAAATTTAAAAAAAAACATTCCTGAGTATGATAGTCAGACTTGTTATATTGTGTAAAAATTGTTTTAACTATTTTTTTTCAATATTTTCATATAAAATAAAATAAATACCCCCTCAAGCAGCTGCTTGCCACAGAGGTCTGACAGGAGCCTGTCAGTTTATATGCCAGAGTAGAAGGTCTGAGAGGATGGCAGGACCTCAGCAGAAAAACAACACGAACATCCATGCCTTACCCGGGGCTCGAACCCAGGTCCCGTAGATCAGTAGCCAAGTGTGCTAACCACTCGACCACGGGACGGCAATTTTTTTTTTTTCATATATGCAACATAATTCAGGAAATACATTTAATGGAATATTTTTTAAGCTGACATAGTCTTTAACAACAATACATTCATAGTTAATTTTATAATAGTTCACAATCGATGCAGAGTTATAAAATAAGTAATATTGGTTACAATGTAATACAGAGTAATCCAGAAGTTTCTCAATAAAAATGTAATTTTAAAATACAGAACATTCATATAATAATAATTGTTGCCAAACTTTTTGTAGTAAAGACTCACATAAATGTGATAGTTTCTGGAAATGGTCACTAATGTAGTAAATGCTGCAAATGTGTGCATAAATTGCTTACACAAAATGGCAGTTTTTGTTGCATTAGAAATAAATGGGTTAAATCTTTTTGCTGGAACAAATTCTTTAGCAGTTAAAAATTACAAATTAAAACTAGAATTTATATTAAAAATACAATAAGGCTTACTGTTTGTAAAATCTGACCTTTTACCAATTGTGCTTGTTAATAATAACTTTATATTCTAGTTTTTGTTAAGGCTATTATTAAGGCATAATCATACAAGATTTTATTTTTCCTTATTTATCCTGAGTTTGAGGAAACCAATTACAGAAGTTTACAGTTTTATTGATAGTTCTGTCCTTTGATATGAAGAGCTTTAGTGTTCCAAACTATGTATTGTTTTCTAATTATATTCTTCTGTTGAGAATGCTAACCAAATATGTGCTTGAGCTATATGAAGGAGTAAAGTGTTTTTTTGCATACTATATACTTAAATAGAGCTCATACTAACACATGGTAAATGGGGATTTTGTATGTATGAGTATAGAAAAATCAGTGGTATTCTTGCTCACTTTTCTGAAAATAAAGTTTCAAAGAAGTAGCAGAAAAGTTGCACAACATGTTAATTGCCATTTATCATTGATAGAGATTCTGCGGTTGCTTGGCAGCAGGAATTTTTTTGATGTTAGTGATTTATTGATGGAAACTTTTATGCAAAAAATTTAAATGTTTGTGTTATAAAAGTTTTTGACTATTCTTCTATGAGGAGGATGCAACATTTTTTTTTACATTGTTAAATATATCTCATGTCTTGTAATTGTTTGATAATTAGATCAGCGCATAATTTTTTTATTTCAATACATTATTCTTTGTGCAATATGGCCAAAGGGAAGTTTTCATTCTATTGAAATTGCATAGGTGTACTAAACAGCATGTTGCATAGGGTTTTATTCAAACAGCAATTAGATTAGCTATGCAGATGCTAAATATAGTCAAACTTGGTTATAATGAGCACCAAGGAACCGACAAAATTTCCTTGTTATGACCATTACTCACTATCAGTGTTGAGTTAAATCTGTTTCCTATTTTTTCAATTCTCAATGTCTTGATAAAAAGATAGATTTAAAAAACAAAAGAAATATTGGAGAAAAAAAATAATATAATTACATACCTACATATTATTTGTATTAATATGCTTGTATAAACTACAATACACTTAATATCAAACACAATTTATTTGCCGTAATTTCAAAACCATACATTATTTCTCTGTAATAAAAAACAATACTGATTAATAATAAACAAAATTTCATTTAGTCTTTTTACTTATGAATCTTAAAATTAATGTTTGCTTTAAAGATTTTACTTTAATTTTTCTCAAATTTACCCTTAAAACACTCAACACTTTAAAAGTCGCATTATTTGCCTCAGTTCCATCAAAAAAATTGACTAATGTGCAATGCTTCGTCAGTGCTTGTAAGCTCACACTTTCTAAATTTTTTTGTTTCAGTTATGTTGTTTTCCAGTGTGTTGATCCATAACATTTATACTATTGAAGACACACTTTAACATTTTTTCGCACCATGTTCTAACTCACGAATAATTTCAACTTTTTTTCATTTCAAGAGACTCTTTTTGTTAGTAGACATATTTCTGATGGAAGGGTTAAAATCAGTTAGAAACGAATTCTAACTGATTTTACAGTCATGTGCAGTGTTTGGGTAAAGTGGAGGAGCAGGACTGGAGCTTAGACACTAGAGAGGTAGGTAGAGTGAGGATGGTCTCCTAGGACCAGGCCCATAAACTGGCCCATAATCTGATGCAGGTGGTCATAAAAGCTAAATCACCCATTTAATTTTTCTCTATTCTAAGAATTGGGTACTATTTCTGATTACCTGGGCAATTGTGAATGTTTGCATGTTCCACAGTTACCAAAATTTGTTGGTATATCTGTGTAGTATGCTTATTGTAAAAGTGAGCAATTGTATGGGAATATGTGTAAATTAAAATCCTTGTTTTTTTTTGCTCATTACAGCTGTGATCTCTTTATTTCCATGCTCATTACAACCAAGTTCGACTGTATATAATTTTAGTACATTGCATTCTTTTATTCATGCAGATTTTTGTAAAATATGCAGTACCTCCATTTCAAGTAATTTCTTAATGTATTGATATATTTGATTCTTGCTCAATTGTGATATTGAATGCAGATGATTAAATACCTTCAATTACATTCCTTTGAGAAGGTCAAAAAGAAAATATCGAAACTTCAGAATTATTTTTGTAATGATGATAATTCCAAAGGTTCAGTATTTTTGGAATTGGTCCTTTGTGTACATTATGACGACTCAAACATATTGGCATTCTGTGGAAATAAAATAGTTTTCTGTTATATCTGTATGAACTGAAGATAAGATTTCCAGCAGATGGACTATCAGATAGACAAATTTTCATGACACTGACTTCATAATGCATGTACGATTTAAGTGATTCATAAAATGCAAAATTTATATTTTCTTATGCAAATTTATTTATTTCATGATTTCTCCTTTCATTGCAATATTTTAGCCTAAACTGACCGTAGCCAAGTGTAGAAGAAATGTTGATAATTTTTTGGAAGCTTGTCGTCGCTTAGGTGTTCCAAATGTGAGTTTATATATTTATGTATTTAAATGAATATATTTGTTTTTTAGTAATACAACATATAAGGCTTGTAATTTATTAGTACATAAAATGGCCTTGGTTTTCTTGGTTTTGAATCTTCAGAACTGGCTGTCAATTTTACTTGACTGATGCCAAACATATTAGCATAATAAACAATAACTGTACCAAACATATTAGCATAATGAACAATAACTGTACCAAATATATTAGCATAATGAACAATAACTGTACCAAATATATTAGCTTAATAAACTTATTGATTTTATTTTATGTATGAACAATAATAGAACTATCAACTAATTATATAGGTAGATCATTTAATTCATGGACTTCCATCTTCAACAGTTAGTTGTGTTTTGTATAAATTAATGCAGGATATGTGGCAACACAATGACTCTTCAAGGGTATGGAGCAGTGTGTGTGCAAGTTGTAACACATAATATGGTTGCAAGTAGCAGCAGAACAATATGCAGTTAATCTGTTATTTTCTTACTTTGGAAAGATTTTGTTTTTTCTGTGTTTTTTTTTTTGCATGCTATGTCTAATCTGGGAACTGAATATAACTGGTGAACTGAGGTATGCTATATATTACTGGGTTTGGTTAGGCTTAAGTGGTGTGCAGCCACCTAAGTGATTCAAATGTATCAAGAGCAGTGCTTGAAACAAAGCTGGATTTCCAAATGGCACAAATGTTTCACAGATAGGGGCAATTCTGTGGAGGACGATCAAAGATCTGGGCAAACAAGCACTGTTCTCAATACACTTGAGTCATTAAGCCTTGCTGAACATAGTAACTTATACTGGTGCTCAGTTTCCAGATCAGCAAGAAATCGCACACACAAAAAAAATGACAACTTTCTGCAACAAAGAAATGATGAACATTGCATCTTCTTCTGCTATTACTTGCAATCATATTGCAACATGCTTCAACTTGCACACACTGCTCTGTGCCCTTGAAGAGTCACTTGTGTTGCCACATATCATTTATTAACTCTTACAAAAAACTACTAATTGTCCATGAAGTAAATGATCCACCCTCATATATTTCCCAAAGTGTTAATAAAGTTTTGAAAAATATGCATTTGTTTAAAACTTGATAGATTGGTACTCTTTGCTTTCTTAATATTAGGAATCAATTAAGCATAATAAGGCAAGTTTGCTGTGATTCCATGGTATATTTTCCTTGCAAATAAGCTTTAATATAACAAAATAATAGATTTTGCCTTTACGTTTTAAGTAAACTTTTGTAATATCAAGTGAAATGTAGTGACTCTGGTCAAATAACATATCACTGCTTTTTAATTAGAAAGACTGGTCAATCTGTAAGTCTCTACTAATATGCTGCATATTTTTTTTCTCCATTTAAGCTATTACTTTGAGTTTCTGTCTCCTCTTACAAATAACTTTAAATGAAGAAATAACTGTATACTGCAAAATATTTTCTAGTAATGTAAATTTTTTTTAAAACCTTAGTTGGGTTTCAAATTAAAATGCATTTAACTAATTAAAATATCAGAGCAATAATGTTCCTTTGTGGAGTGTGATATATATATATGTATGTACTCTTACATAGTTGATGCAGAATTAAATAATTTTGACACAGCTAAATAGGTAATATTTAATTTCACGATGAAAGCTGCGCCAAGGATTTAATTTTTTTTTTCAAATCACAAGGATTGATGAGTGCATTATGAGATATGGGTGAATTGAACATATATGTCCTAAAGCCTAATATCATTACTTTTCACATTTCTCTTAATAATTTACCATGATTCACTAATAAATCAGCATTTTGACGTCGATTCTAATTTCAGAGGATAAATTGTCGAGCTGGGTGGGATACAAACCCATGACCTCCTGATAACATGTCAGGTGCTCTGGACCACTAAGCTACCAGCTGCCAATCAAGATTTTCTCTAATTAACGCTATGAACATTCCTTTTATGTCACATATATATGCACTATTTAGGCAATTTTAGCCACAAGCGGCTTTCTATTTGCCATATAGATGGAAAGCATGTCTTACAAGTATGCTAATGATGATAAATAATGAGATAAACTCGACTGTTCAACATCCACTAATAAATCAGCACTTTGACGTCGATTCTGTTATGTGGGCGTGTTATGTGGGGGTGGACTGCATTCTTTCAGCTGTCATACCTAAATCCCATTTTGCCCAATAATGACAGTTGTAGCATTAACAAATATTCTAACATGGGAGACAGCTTCATGTTGGGCCATAGAATGTTGTTAGATTTCCACGCATTTGTTGAAATCTTCAGAAAAAGTTATTAGATATAACAGGGTTTCCATTCATTAAAGTTATGTTTTTTCCTAAATTCATGAACTGTGTAGCATGATAATTCAGTCTGATGTTTGTCAAATTGGTTTCTTAGGACTTTGCTTGAACATTTTATGTACAGCAGTCACATTATTTTTTGAATGTTATATTCATGGTCTCCCAGACCACTCTTTTACAGAATTTTCTATCATTAATTTTATGTGCAGTCTTAGTGAGTTTGAATCAAGGACTTCATTTCTGCCTTGGGTAGATCTTTTTACTTGAATAACTGATTGTTATACTTCCTATCTTGAGGCAATTTTTACTCATTCTGGTATGATTAATTTTTCAGCCATTGTTCACTTTTAACAGAGAAAGGAAAATGATATGCTTAAAACTGGTGAAAGAATTGTTACAAATATGCCCTTTAGCTCAAGAGTAAAAACAAATATAAGGGAGTGACTTAGACACACTGTATTTTGCACTCATTGAATGATTGTTGCTTGTGAAAGGTACAATCCTTCAATGCTGAATAAGGTTCCCAATACTTGGGTTGGAGAGGATTTATTTGACTTTGAGCAAGTTATTATAATATGTTGTCATCTGGGTGCATATAGGACAATGACATTTTTATTCTTACACAAGAATGATTTGGATTGTATATATGTATGCCATTATAAAGATTGTGTTTCAACCTTAGCCCCATAATTTGGTAGAATGCTTCTAAATTTATTCCCTTTTTCTTTTGTTATGAAATTTTGGCTTAAATCCACAATTAAAAGGACCTTGCTCAGAAATTAATTAAAAATAACTTAAAATAATCTATCATTGAGAAATAAAATTTTAAAGTTTACTCTTCAAACCATTTGCATGTTAAAAGTTTTCAGGAGAAAGCTCAGAAGCTTTTTGGAGTAAGGACAGCGCTCCGTCTTCAATGAAGTGACACTATGTTGTCAAAATAGTTTTCAGCCCAGCTCCAAATCTAAAGAAAATTATCAAATGGGACAGAGAGAAATTTAGCCTGTTTTAAAAATCGGTCATATACCGATTTCCCCTACATTTGCCGGATAATTCCGTTGCCTACTACATTGGAAAAACCATATGTTCTCTACAAAAGAGGTTCACAGAGACATCAAACAGATGTCAGCCAAAACAAACTAATAATGGCTGCTGCCAAGCTGGCAATACAATACACAGCAACAATAGACTGGGAGCATGCCACACTGCTTGCATGTACATCCACTTTCTATGGAACTATAGTCCGTGAAGCTGTTGAAATAATGACTTTGCCTGTCCCCACCTATAACTGAGACATTGGAATTGCCCTTCACAACATGTGGAAGGAAGCTCTAAACATCCCTAACATCACTACATAATGTCACTTCACTGAATGTAGAGAGCTGTCCTTGCTCTGAAAAAGCTTCTGAGTTTTCTCCTAAAACTTTTAACATGCAAGTAGTTTGAAGGATAAACTTTAAAATTTTATTGCTCAGTGACAGAGAATTTTAAGTTATTTTTAATTTGGCTTCAAAAAAATCAGGATATGTGCTATGGTTTGAGATTTATATATAACCTCATTGGGCATGAGTTGTTTTTTGGCTAAAGGATATTTTATGAATATACCAGTTATTAGATGCAAGGCTTGCAAGAGAAGAGTGTGTAAAAATATGTTGAAAGGAACTGAATGGTTTAGTGAAGAATTTTGTGTTATGCATGAAGCAAAAAGTGATAAAAGAATGATTGTTATGTTTGTAAAATGTAATAAGCATAATTTTAAAGTAATGCTCTACTAGCATTTTTTGCTGGTTGTTTAAAAGTCTTGACAAATGGAGATTTATATAGTTGCATAGATAATAGATTTTGAACAGAATATGTGTTTTTGCACAATATTGTGGGGAGGGAAATTTGGCTTTTGGTGAACATGATTAAGTGTAAAATGTATTGAAACATTTTTTCAGATAAATATTATTGGTCAAGTGATATAAGTTTTGAGTGAAGGAGTGTGGGATGGGGAATTTCACAATAAGAAAATATGGAAATTTCTCTTTAATATATGATTTGGATGAATGTAAGCAAATTTTGATAGAGTGCCAGATGATGCTTTTGCAAATATGTAGTAGATGTTTATTACTACAAAAATGTAAACAGAAAAGAAGCTTCACTATATAATCCCAACTTAATGTTAAAACATATTGAATTTGTAATCAATGCCAAGATGACTAAAGTGATGAAAACTGGCCTATTTGTAATGCTATGAATAAAAATGGTTTAGTGATATGAAAATCTGTTTATATGTTTTAGGATAACTGGGCTAATGCTCAAAAATATGAGAATGAATTCATACGTAGAAGGCTTTCTCTTCTGATGCTTTGGTGGCACAGTGATACCATGTTGTTCCATAATAGCATTTTTAAATAATTTATAGTTTTGATCTCAGGTTGTTGGCATGGTTATTTGTGACTGTAATAACCTGCAGATAACTTCTAGCTTTGCATGTTCATGTCCAGTGTAAGTTTTTGCCATCTTATTCACTCTTGAACTTAGGGTGGGGTCCTTGTAGTTGTTTCATTTATAGTTGTTGTGAAACAAAACATTTATCTTGGGAAAAATGACAATCTTACTTCAAGTTGTTTGCATTCTAAATTAGTAAAAAGAAGATTATGAAAGATATTAAAAAAAAAGGATTGTTACGAGAATGCAAATAGAAATACAGTTGGTTTCTAAGTATAAATGCTGTTAAAAGTATAGTTGCTTTCAAATTACAAATGTGTATGTATGTATGAGTGCTAATGAATAAAGGTTATTAGGAGAATAATGTTTTGAACCTAAAATATCCAAAAAAAAGAAAAAAAAAATTTTTAGAGTATAGTTGTGTATAATTATTTTTTTTTAACATATAACTTTGAATAGTATATACACATACATTTAAAAAGGAGTAAAAAAGTATAAAGAAGCCTAAAATTTATATATTTTTTTTATATTACACTTATATTTTAATGAAATAAAATAGTTTCCACAAATCAATGTTTCTGGTAAGTGGTAGGAAATAACCACAACTTTGTTAATTCACTACCTTAAAAAACAGCACTCTTTCAGACTTGGATATAAAGTTCATTAGTAAATTAATAATAAATGGCTTGTTGCTCATTTCATTGAGTTTAGAAGTTTCATGTTAGCTGGTAGCACAAAGATGGGAGTTGACTCAGTAAGTAGTGCACCAAGCTCATAATCTGCAGTTCCCAGGTTTTAGTCCCACCTCTGCCAGCATTGAGATTTATCTCTGCTAAACCCTTACCCTACCCTCAATTAGTAGGGGACACAAATGGGCTTGAAAATGCTGCTATCCATTGGATGGGCCTCGTGTGTGGGAGAGCCATGCATGTGCACGTTAAAGAACACACTGTATGGCCTTGATGGGAGGCTACGACCTCTTAACAGCTGTCCAGTGGGTCCTCTTCCCCCAAACTTCTCTGGGATTTCAGTGTCCTTGTGACCTGAGCATTTAGCCCATTATGTGTAAAAAAAAAAAGTAATACTCAGAGGTAAAGCAACCCAACCTTGCGGCACATACTTAGAATTGTTGTAAAGAGGAACCTTTAGCTTCCCAGTGGTGTTTATTAGAAGTTTAACATTTGAATTGCACAAAGAATATAAGACAAAGGAGTGAACTAAGCACCCATCTATCTGTGTAAAGGCAGAAAGAAACATGGCTGACTCTAGCAACTTGTATATCTACTGTATCTTGTCACTGTAGAACAGTTCTAACAAGGTCCTATTTGGCATTGTCTGTCCACCACATTCTTGGTCTCCCCCTCTTTCTGAGGCCTTTAGGTACACTGTTCATAACCCTATTTGCTAATCTATAGTTTATGCATACGGCCAATACGGCAAAACCAATAGTCTTTCTCTGCACAATATGCTGCTCAAAGGAGGTTGCTGACTCCTTTTCTTAACCTCATCATTATTTACAAAGTTGAACCACCTAATGTCCAAGATACTGCATAAGCATCTAGCATCCAAAGCATCATGTTATCTTGTTTGTAAAGGACCCAAGTTTCACTACCATAACTAACCCTAGAATGAACCAAACTATTTTACAGCCTAATTTTAGTCTTTAGTTTTATATGCCTATTTCTCCACACTCTCCATAGATCCTTAAAAGTCCCATAATACCTATTCGTCTGTTTATCTCGTGTCGCACATTACCAGTATCTGTTACATAGCTCCCAAGATAATTAAACTGAGACACTTACTCAAAACTGCAACCATTCAGATTAACTGAACCACAGCATGCCTGACCAATTTTCATCACTTTAGTTTTCTCTCAGTTTATCAACAATCCTACTCTACTACCAGTCTCATCAACAGTTTGAATGAAAGAGTTCATCTCATCAACATCATTTGCAAAAAGGTCTAAATCATCAGCATAATCTAAATCAGAAATTTTCGTATCTCCAGACCATTTAAGACCAAAATCTTTCCCTTGAAGTGAATTTCGCATAACATAATCAATAACCAAACTAAAAAGAAAAGGAGACAAAATGCACCCTTGTTGAACACCAGAAGAAATGCTAAATCAATTGCTACAAACTTTACCAACTCTCGCACACGACTCTGTTTTATTATAGAGAGTTTTCGTTATATTAACTAACTTGTCTGGCATGCCATACAATCTCATGATCAAACACAAATTATGATGATCAACAGAGTCGAAAGCCTTTTTGAAATCTACAAAGCTAGTAACTATAGGGTTCTGAAACTCTAAACATTTCTCAAGAATCTGCCTAAGTGAAAAAATAACTAATAAATTCACTGATAAAGGGTTGTTCCTAAGGATTTTACTAGAGATATTATTATTCCTATTTTCAAGAAAGGTTCTTGTGATCATTACAGGTCATCAGTCTACTCTATGTGCTAGTAAGTTATTCTCATTATTGTTCTTAACAGAATTAAAAAATCTAGTTGATGGGTAACTGTAAGTGGGATGAACAATGGGAGTTCATAGGTGTTAGGGACTGCACAGACCAAATCTATATGCCTATTCAGATTCTTAGAAATGTTCAGAGTTTTGAAAACCTATGGTTATTTGCTTTTGGAAAAGCTTTTGATTTTGTTTTGATTTAATTTGTGGTTTATTGTGAGATCCTGACACACATGGTTTCACCTAATAGAGGACATAATGATGGCTATCTATAATAACACCTAATAATGTGTAAGAGTTAGTAAGATTTGTAGTAATTGGTTTATATTACTACTGGAGTATGACAAGGCTGCATTTTGTCATGTTTTCTTTTCAGTTTGGTTATTGATTATGTTACAAGGTATTCTTTGAAAGGGAAAGACTTGTACATTAGATGGTCTAGAAAAATGAAAATATCTGATTTCGATTATGCTAACAATTTGGCTCTTTTGGCAAATGATGTTGATGAGATACTCTTTTGTTAAAGTTGTTAATAAAACTGGTAACAGTATAGGTCTAGTGATAAACAGAGGGAAAAACTTTGATGAAAATTAGTAAGATAGATGATGTTCCAGCATTTTGAATGACTCTGCTCTCGAACAGTTTCTCATTTTAATTATCTTGGGAGTTGTGCTACAACTACTGCTAATGAACAATATGAGACAAACAGGAGAATGTGTATTGCTGCTGAGACCTTTAAAAATCTGTGGGGATTATAGAAAAATAGTTTTTGTTTAAATCTGAAGAATAAAATTAGGCTGTATAATAGTTTAGTCATTTCTAAAATTTGATTTGATAGTGAAAATTTTGACTCTTTGTAAGCAAGGTATCAAGAAACTTGATGCCTTTGATTTTAGATTCTTGTGCAATATTTTGGGTATTGGGTGGTTTTTCCCTACGTAAGCAATGATTAGGTTAAATGAAGAAGTAATCAATTACTTTTGAATAGCATTCACCATAGGGAGTGGTTTGTATCTTTTGATTTGCCATGTTGCCTGCAGGCAGAAATACAGATAAGTGAGTACAGTTATGAACAATGTACTAAAGGCCTCAGAAAAAGAGGGAGACCTAGAATGTGATGGGTGGACAATGTCAAACAGAATCTTGTCAGAATTGTCATAGGTTAACCAAGTGCAAACCTGCAGCTCAGGATATATAGAGAGATAATTGTTTATAGAGAAATAAATTCCACAGTTTGGTTGGACCTCCATAGCCCATGTCTGCCTGAAGATTAGTATGTACATTATATCAAAGGATTTTTCTTTGCTGAATGATGGTTGACTTCTACCATTGTCAGCTACAAGGGTTTATCAAAATAATGGAAGCACCGACGACTGGAGTACACACAATGTGCCATATGTGTATCACAGAGACAATGTCACCCACGATGTGAAGTATAAAAGGGAGAAATATGATGTTGGCAATCACATATCAGTGCCACAGGTGCAGGTGAAACAGCTGTGATGTAATTGTCAACAATGTCGGATCTCAGTGACCTCCAAAAGAAGTCTTGCAGACTCCCAAAAAAATCTTGCAGGAGCTTCAGTAACCAGAACAGCAGAAATAGTAGGTGTAACATGAGGAACTGTTTTGAAAATTATGACTACCTATCAAAAAGAGCAGGGCCTCCAAACATGCAAATTGTGGATGTGAGATAGGGACATTGTGTTGATGTGAGATAGGGATGTGAGATAGGGACGTGAGATAGGGACGAACGTTGGCACAGATTGTACAATGGAAGCACAAGACCATGGCACTGCAAATAGCAGCAGAGGAATGATCTCATTTCCATCATAACAGTTCGTCAGGAACTTCACCATGTCGATTTTTATGGCCGTGCTACAATCCACAAACCTCTGATTACCAACATCAATGCAACAAAAAGTGTAAGGTGGTGCAAAGCACATAAAAACTGGGATGCTAAAGACTGGCAACGTGCCATTTGGTCTGATGAATCTTACTACACATTGCTTCCCACCACTGGTAGAGTGTATGTCTGGTGTAAACCTGCTGAAGTGTACCACCCCGACCGTTTGGTTCTTACTGTGAAGCATGGAGGTGGATCCCTGATGCTGTGGGGTACCATATAATGACATTCCTTAAGGCCATTAGTTATTCTGCAGGGTCGTGTCACATCCGCAACGTATGAATTCATTCTTGGGGACTATCTGCACCTAATGTTGTGGGCATTGTTCCTAATGACTCTCCCTGGTTTCAAGTGGATAATGCACCCATGCATTGTGTGAAATGTGTCAAGTTGTGGTTTGCAGAGCATGAGGATGAGGTACAGCAGCTACCCTGGCCACCTCAATACCCAGACCCCATATTATTGAACATTTGTTCGAATATCTGGATCACAAGGTCAGATCACGCTTTCCACATAAAGCATCATTGGCACAGTTGAACCATATTTTACAGGAAGAATGGTCCAACATTCCATTACCATATGTGCATGACTTGTATGTCTATTCCACGTCAAATTTGTCTGTTCTGAATGCCCGAGGTGGGCATACAGTTTATTAATAAAATGTTCTCCACAAACAGTATATGTTTCCATTATTTTGATAAAACCCAGTATATTAAGAATATTATGACTTCAACCATAACATGAGTGAGTTCAGGTTGTGTTTGTGTCATCTATTGCTTTGATTATCTCATGATTGCGAGTAGTGGTACAATAATAGTCAATTTGTATGAGCAATGGTGATGTTCAGTCTTCAATGAAGAGACTAGCTGCTGTTTAGGTATTAGGCTAGGCAGATCTGTGTTTGTTTGCCCATCTATTTTATCCTGCATTCAAGAGCCCCATATGGCATTAGTAATGAATATTGTTGTAGTGTATAGTGCCACCAGCCCTAAAAGCCATTCATCTCTGGTCTTCATTGAGAGAATACTATGACCTGCCCAAATATATGTTTCTGGCATGTAGCATTGCTGTTCCTCTATCATCTCATATGCACATCTTCCAACAAAGTCATGTTTATCCACATGCTGTCAACATCTCGAAATATTGCTATCCCCCCAACTCTGTAGATCATGAGATTTGCCACTTGCAGAGCATAACTGAAGTGTGTAAGATGGCATCTTAGTACATTTTCTCAACTGACCTAAATTGTTACCCATTTCAGGGCTCATTTATCAGATTGGTTGGGATATTCCACAAGATGGTATTAAACTTCATTTTAACTAACTGCTTCACTGAATAAATTGTCTGTTTCCACCATAATATATCAATGATGTAAAGTTCTGTTATTAAATATCCTTTTGGTCTGAATTTATAATAATTATTGTTCTTATTACCACTTATGCATATGTAAAGTTGGGGTGGATCTATTACGCTTGGAAAATTTAATTGAAGCTGAGTATATATATAAAGAATTATATGGCTTACTAAGCTTAAAAGAGAAAAAAAATCTTTCCAATACATAGCATCTACTAGTTTATTATAATATACAAATATAAATGTATACAGTTTGCAACACTGTTAACATTTGACTTTTAGGCAATTTGCATTAGTTCACATCTTAATTTATTCTTTTTATAAATGATGCAAAACGAAATTACTGTGGTATTTGTAAAAGGAAAATGGCAAACCATGAATTTGAGTTAATGCTCTGTTCAACCTTTTACCAGTTATTGTGTGCCTGCAGTTTTTTTTATTATTAAAGTCAGTAGAAATATAAAAATGGTTCAATAAATTATTCTTAAAAACTATTTTTAATTAAAGAAAAATTGGCAGTTGCTACAGCTAGGACACATAATCTTTTGATTTGTGTAGATAAGGATAGTCGTGTTAGTTTGAAAAATGCTAAAAAGTGTCCCTGCCTGATTTCTCATTGCAGGCAGAACTGTGTAGGTGGGAGGACATGGTTGTGAAGCAGAATATGGCCCAGGTGGCCCCTGCAGTCCAGACTCTGATAAGTACCACTGGAAAGCATCTTACAGAACCTACTGTAGGCGAAGTTATTCTGTCTTATTTCCTTCTGGCTGTGTTTTTTGGAACACTTATGCTTCTGTATCAATACCCACCACCACTGTGATTCTGCACAATTTTGCAATAAATATTTTGCAATGCATGCAGCTTATGTATATCAAAAGCCATTGTAAAATCAGCTAAGAATGTAAATCATAAATGTACATTTAAATGTTTTCTAAATACATATTTGTGTGTTGTTTTTGTTAATTTAAATTTGTCCACAAGTACACAGCACTGACATTTAATTAAAAAATTACTTTAATGAACTATAATGTTTTGCATCAGCTCATAATTTTAACAATCTGTGATGATAAAAATAGTTCCTCTAATGAGCAATCATTTAAGCAAATTTTAAAACTGATATGTTAGATATTGATTATAATATTTATCTGCACTCTTAAAATGTACATACAAATGTGATAAATATGATTGGTACTATTAATGTTTAGAATTATTCACTGCATATTGCAAAGCTTAAAACTGAAATTTTAATATAGCATAAATTTAGTTTCTAAACATTCTGTCATTCAGTATTTCATATTCAGAGGAAGAAACCAAATCACTTGATTATTTGGAAGAAATTCATATCACATATAATAATTAGGCAAATAATGACATTAATTAACCATTAGAATGCTTATCATTAGTACCTTTGCTCTATTTTGTTTCATAAAAAAAATACTTAAATATTTTCCTACATTTTGAGATAATGGAATTATTCTCAGATACACTGCTGAATGCCCTTTAAAAAAGCATCTTTTAGGCTAAAATGTTTATATTCTAAAAGCACAGTATTTTAGCACCATCTTCTTGGTAACTGCACACAATTTATCTCAGTCTTAATTATTTGAAATTTTTGAGTTAAATATTTTGATTAATACAATTCTAAACTTTTCTGAATGATTACTTATTGGTCAAGCTGTTCTTATTGTCATAGATTGCATTTGAAGATTTTGCTTGCTTATATATATCACAACTTACCATCAAAAAGAATTTCAACATTTCATTATTCTTTTTAATAAATGGCTGAAAATTCAAATGAAAAATTTGCATACTAACTTGAAATATTGTTATTTAATAAAAAAAATTCTACATCCATGCATTTTTATTTAAAGTATGGAATCAGCTTGATGCAAAGAATTACTGCTTATTGATGCTACAAGCTTAATCCACATCACCTCTTTGTACATTTGCTTCACCTTTTTATTCCGTTTTCTAGCACTTGATTTTAGTCTTTTTGAATTATATAGGGTCCTCATAATGTCCATTATTATATTATTAGAATTAAAGTAAAAAAAAATTAAAGACTTTGTGCTGTAGATATAATAGAAGCAATCTGTGAATTGTATTTAAAAACAAATATATTTATTATATGATAATATCAGCGAATTGATTCTAGATACTTTCACAGTATCTTGGGCATTAGGTGGTTTGACTTTGTAAGTAATGATGAGGTTAGAAGAAGGAGTCATCAACCTCTTTTCAGTAGCTTATTGTGCAGAAAAAGACTATGTTGGTTTGGCTATGTTTCCCGTATGCATAGTTGCAGATTGGCAAACAGGATTAGGAACAGTGTGCCTAATGGTTTCAGAAAAAGGGGGAGACCTAGGATGCGATGGGCAGACAATATCAAAAAGGACCTTGCTAGAATTGGCCTAGAGTGGCCAAATGCAGCAGCTGTAGTTCAGAAGGGACACATCTGGAGAGGAAGATTACAATCTGGTTGGACCTCCGTAGCCCATGGCTGCATGAGGATTTTGTATGTATCTATGTCATATCAGGGAAAGCAATTATTTTCTGAACTTAAGATTTTTTCTGATGTAGAGTATTCAGTTTTAGATGTAACAAAACTACTGTCTTTCATAATATATTTCTCAATTCTATCTTCGAACTTCTTGAATACTTTTCTAATTGTTCTTAAGTTCTTGCTCTTGCTTGAGGATCATTGCTTTAAGTTCTTCTAAAGAATACTTTACATGCAAATTTCATTTTATGCATCCCCATGAAAAGAAGTCCAATGGTGGTAGGTGTAATAGAATGAGGTGGCCAAAAAATTGGTCTACCTCTGCCTATCCACTACTTTGGGAAAAAGTCATTTAAGAATGTTGTACACTTCCTGGCCAAATTATTATTAACACCGCATTGTGCACAAAGTACCATGGAACAATATATACAGAATTTCTTACTGACATTAGAATTTTTCATCACTACAAAGTCTTATAAAAACCGTAATAGCATAGCAAAAAGCAAAGTCAAGTGTGACATGGGTAAAAAGACTGATCTGACTGACTTTGAAAGGGAGCTCTCATTGGATCATTGCTCTGATGGGCTGGAGCATCCATAACGAGGTGTGGAAATTAATAACATCACTGGGCACAATATCCTGTATGGAGCATGACAATGGTCTTAAAAATGTCTGCCATTCGTGGAAAATACAGGATAAAAAGAGTCAGACAGACAAGAACAGGTGTTTGTTGACATGAACTGTACAGTAAACAGAGCTGTATCATTCATTAGGTGAGTGATTATTGCTAGCATTACTTCAAAAGCCATTTCAATGAGAACTATGCACAGATAACTGACAACTAATGAAGTGTTAAGTAAGTGTTAATAATAATTTGGCCAGACACTATATATTTTATTAAAGGGCATGGAGCTCCGTCTTTCTGACGGTGGTGTGAAAAAGGCTCATTTTGAAAAAAAATAATTCTGCAGCAATGCAAGATAATGTCAGCCATTGATAGTTGCTTTAAAAAAAAAGGGATCAATTTATGTGTTGTTTCCATAGAGAGTACCAAACATAAACTTTTGGGGAGTTAGTCTTCCAGATTCCCTGAGATTTACCTCTTCCCTAAAGATGTCAGTTGTGATACTTTACTAACTAATATGAAAGGTTGCCCCAGAAAATGTAGCTTATTAAAAAATTCAAGATCATTTTCAATGTGCCTTAAACCTCTGCAACTTTCACAGTTTCCTTGTTTTATTGTAGTCTTCTCTGATATTGTCATTTATAAAACCAGTTTCTTTAAAGTTCTTCATCCAAGTGAAAGTTGAATTTCTGTGTGGTTCATCTTTTTGGTAATTTGTGGTGAATATTAGCCAATGGGCAGTTTGTCTTTATTTTTTCAGTAGCCATTTTTATTTTGTCAACAGAACTGCAAATGAAAATGCTTCTTATTTTTCATATAATAATCCTAAAACTATAAAAAAAAAACTCTTTAAAATGTTGTTTTACAGATATTTTGTGTCATACAGCCTAAGTAAAATTTTAAAGTGCACATGGATTTTATTAAGACCCTGTATATGTATTGAATACTTTACTTGCTCTTCAGCTTCTTTATTTTTCAGTTGCAAAATATTTTCAGCTATTCTAAAATATTCATTCAAATTTTCATTACTCAAATTGCTATAATTTAAAATAAAGTATTGTTTGGTGGGAAAATTAGTTTATTCCATGTTTTTTAATTGATAAATGAAATATCCATATTTAGATTTTTTTCTGTTATTTGAACATTGTTTCTCATCTGAGATATCCTAATTTTTAAGCCAAGCTTTGGGGTTTCCTTTTCATGGAATATGATATTTTATCCTGTATAAAATAATGTATTTAAAATGTGACAAAAAAATAGTTAAAGTGTAAAAATATCAAATTTGAATATTCATTTTTATTTGTGACTTTTAGCATTAATGTTAAACTAATTGAAATATAGATTTAAAAAGATTTAATGCTCTTCCATATAATTTTATGCAAATTCAGAAACATCGTTCTAGTGAAAAGTAATTTACCTTCCATTGGTTACATTTATTTTGCAAATTACCGTATTTGCCGGCGTATAGGACGCACTTTTTTCCCCTCAAAATACGCCTAAAATATGGGGTGTGTCTTATGTGCCGGTAATCAAAATTATGAGTTGAAATTTCAGTCTAAAACTTTTGGTTTATATCAATATACATATATAAGTATTCTTTTGCATTTTGTCCTTTTGTGAAAGAGTGGTTTCAAATAAATCGTTTCCATATTTTTTTTTGTTCTGTAAAAATAATAAGTTGCGTGATGTATTTTATGTTTCACTACTGATAGAGGGAGCATTCCAGTAAAATAGAGTTCAGATCCACTGACACCTCAAGGTTATGATTCATCCAATGTGCGCATGCATGATCACATTTCACCGTGGTTTTTCATTTAGTTCTGGAGATGAATTTCTGGGTTTTGAGGATGAACATTAAAAGGTACCTAACTACAATGTTCCCTAGTTACATTTTTTGTATCCATAAATAATTCTAAAATGAGTACAGTAAATCTTTATGGAAATTCATGAAACAATGCGGAAATTTTTTTTCCCTTAAAAATGTGTCTAAAAAGGGGGGGGGGGTGTCTTATACGCCGGTGCGTCCTATACGCCGGCAAATACGGTATACTCTAATTTCATAAAGTATGAAATTCAAGTACACTTTTAATTAATGAATTACAAGATATTCAGCACTACTTACTACTGATATTCTGTGTTATGTACAGTAGTTTGTACTATACATAATCTTTGAACCTGTTTAGTATCGATTATTTCCTAGCAGTTCCATAGCAATTATTTCCTGGACTTGGATATTTTCTGATACACTGCTCTTGGATGACACTGATGAGCTTGGACAGACTATTAATATTTTTCTCAGATGGGGCATTAAGCCAGGTTCTCTAAGCAGAAAAGCTATACCCTG
Organism: Ryuthela nishihirai; assembly: GCA_038380435.1. Classification (NCBI taxonomy): domain Eukaryota; kingdom Metazoa; phylum Arthropoda; class Arachnida; order Araneae; family Heptathelidae; genus Ryuthela; species Ryuthela nishihirai. The sequence goes on from JAWZYU010000022.1 coordinate 48,835,237, forward strand.
TGCATATTAAAGAACTCTAACAGCTTTCTAATAGATTCCCTTCTCCCATCCTACTCTGAGCTATTTATAGTCCTTGTGATCCAGTGGCAGATCTAGAAGTTATCTGGCCCCATGTGCAAGAGGGCCATACCCTGTGCATGTTAAAGAACAAGTTGGATGACCTCATTGGGTTTTCCATCTATCTCCTAACAGCTGTCCAGTGGATCATCTTCTCTAATCCATTGTGGTCCTTGTGACCTGAGGGGCGGGAGTGGCTCAGTCGGTAGCGCGCCAGGCTCGTAATCTGTAGTTCCCAGATTCGAGTCCCAGCTGGGTCAGCATTGAGATTTATCTCTGCAAAATTCCCCGCCCTGCCCACGGTCAGTAGGGGACACCGATGGGCTTGGAAAGGCCGCCGTCCATCGGATGGGATGTTAAGCCATGGCCCCGTGTGCTGGAGAGCCATACCCTGTGCACGTTAAAGAACACGCTGGATGGCCTTGACGGGAGGCTACCATCTGTCTCCCAACAGCTGTTCCAGTGGGTCCCCTCCCCCAACCTTCTCTGAGTCTTCGAGGTCCATGTGACCTGGCCATTTAGCCCATGGTGTGCAAAAAAGTGCTGCTCAGAGGTAAAACAACCCAACCCTTGTGACCTGGCCATATAGCCCATTGGGTGCAAAAAATGCTATTCAGAGGTAAAACAACCCAACTCTAGAAGCTCTCTGAGGGAAGAGTAATGATCTCTGGAAAAAAAAAAGAGATAGAAAGGACCAAACCACATAACAGTTATGAATTAGTTCAAGATTATGTATGCAATTGGGGAGACAAAATCTTGTAAAATAGTCTCAGTTATTTAATGAAGGGAATCTATTGAAGGTGAATCAACAAGTGGCAGACTGCAAACAGTGATTATTCTGGAAAAGATTATATGGTAAATAATGTCATTATATAAAGCCGAAGAATCGCGATTTCTGAACTTGAAACACTTTCTAGATCTCTTTTTGGAATACGTTTTCAGGCCCAATGAGCTCAAACCTTGTGAAATACTAATTCATTATGTGATAAAGTATTCTATGAGAGAGATCTGGGTGGAGTGTTCCAAGTTGAAAAATCACCAATCTTCAGTTTTAAATAATGGCATTGTTTATACATTTTCTAGAGCAGTTGCCATTTTCAACCTGTCGTTTCTTGGTTCATCTCCAATGGTTCTCTTCCTTCATTAAATAAGACACCATTTTGTAGTAATTCATTATGTATTCATTATAAACTGCCACTAACTCACAAAAGATATTTGATATTTTTTGCATTCTCAAAATGAATAACTGCACACATTTTCAAGTTGGATAGGTTTTTAATTAATTCTGCCAATTTCAAGGGACATAATATATGACCCAATTTTAACTGAAATAAAAACTGACGAGTACTGTGTTGCACTTGTCCAGTTGTGTTACCTAATTGCAACCAATCTCAACTAGTATCCTCCAACAGGATATTACAAACCTTGTATTCTTACATTTCGAACAACCCTCATATTATGATTATTAAGAGAAAAAAGTTACAGTATTTTATTTGAACATACATCTTGTCAGTATATATTTATCGAATAAGAGTTGTGAAACTTTGTCATTGTCCCACGGTCTTTTGATATAATACTTCAATAAATTGGACAAAATAATATCATTTTTACCTTAGGTAATAAGCTTTTTTATTTAATCAATCTGTTTTACTATATATAATTCATTGCCATTTTTAAAATTTGATTTCAAATTCTATCTTTTTATCAGTTTGTGAGACATTTAGGCACTAACAAACATAGAACTGTTCAGGCACCTTAACTCCAACTTTGGTAATCACAGTATATTTCTTCCTGTATGCCTTTTCACATTGCTCTTGGTGAAAAATTGCTTATGAGCCTGTATCATTCATTCCTCCATTTTTCAGATGCGACAGTAAGTTATGGAAGCACTTTGTGTTGAAGAGCTACATTATGGATGGTTTAAAAACATACTGAAAAGTCTTTAAAAGGGGTTGTTATTTGTCCCAAACAGTTATCCAGGGAGTCTTTCTGGATAACTGCTTGGTTCTCATCTGTGCATATTGCCATATTCTGTCATATAGAGGTAAAGTCTGGCATGTAATATGACTGTTATTCAAAATGCAATAGTTAGAAACCAATGAAGTAAGTAGAATAAGTAAAGAAGAAGCAAAAAAAAAACACATTTTTCAAGTCGCACCCCTTATGTTTCAGCTTTTCATTATCATGGCACTAAAACTGTTATGATTAATTTCAAAATAACGTGGGCTCATTTTTAATCAGCACACAGTAATATTTATTTTTGTATTTTCTCCAGTGGTGGTACTAGTAGTGTGCCAGGCTCATAATCTACAGTTCCCAGGTTTGAGTCCCAGCTGGGCTGGCATTGAGATTTTTCTCTGCAAAACACCCTGCCTTGCCCTCAGTAAGTAGGGGACACCAATGGGCTTGGAAAGGCTGCTATCCATCAGATTGGAAGTTAAGCTGTGGGCCTCATGTGTGGGAGTGCCATACTTGTGCACATTAAAGAACACACTTGGATGGCCTTGACGGGGGCTACCATCTGTCTCCCAACAGCTGTCCAGTGGGTCCCCCCAACCTTTGAGCCCTTATGGTCCTTGTGACATGGCCATTTAGCTCATTGTGTGCAAAAAATGAACAAAGAGGTAAAACAACACAATACAGTTCTCCAGAATACACGGAGATTTGAAAAATAACTGAAATGATCTTGCAGTATTATCTGGGACACAGTTAATAGTATGCCATTTTTTATACACAGTGGTTCTCAATCTCACGTCCCAGGGGCATTGATATTTTTTGCTTTCCTGTACCTTCCTTTAGTGGGAAAGGATGGCATTGGTGGGTTTTAAAAAGTCAATATCTTCCAAATGTGATGTTAAGCCTATGGGCACAACTGCTATACCTTATGCATATTAAATAACATTCTGGATGCTTTTCACAGAATGCTTCAATCTGCTCCTAACTTCATACAATGGCTGTCTTTCCCAAAATTGCTTTTAGTTTTGGTGTCCTTGTCGTTGGCCATTTAGCCAGCTACAACTTGGTAAGCACAATTCATGGACTAAATTTTTGGTAATTTTTTTAAACTTTATTTTAATACCATACTTCATTTGATAATTCTGGAATTTTATCATATTGCCATATTTTATTGTCAGTTAATATTTGTTAGAATAGTTAATGAGACTAAGCTATAGCATATAAATATTTGATAATTTCATTACAAATCTAAGAAAACTTTTAAATACAAGATACATTTGCAGAGCAGTCTCTGAGAACTTGCAATATAATATTATGTTTAACACATACAGAATGCAAATTATCATAATTCACGTAAAAAAAAGTTGCAACTTGAAGCGAAGCAATATTGCATTGTAAGCAGTTTAGTACAAGGGTGTTCTTTCACATGTGGTTAAAGTTTCTTATTTTTCACTATTAATCGTTATATATGACTGGATTTTTAAGCAAGGGAAGGTGGCAAATAGTGGAGCTATGACAACTTGAATATTTTTAGTAACTAAGAGTGAAGAAAAAAAGTAAATGTATCGCACTATTTCAAGAGAATGAGTTCTTAGAAAACTAGTGTAATAAGAAAAAAAAAGAAGTGCATTTCACTATTTGATATATCTTTTTAAAAAATATACCAAAACAGTGTTCAAGTCCTTGCAATCACTTTATACAGGGTGTTTCAAAACTCTGTACAAATTTCAATGGGAGATAGGGAACACCACCACAAACCTCTTTTGTCTATGAATGTATGTCTGCTGATGTAACCCTTTGGTGCTAGAGGGTGCTGTATGGCAGCACTGCAATTGGGCAGAGGGGTGAAATGGGAATAGAGAATGGACTTGTGTTTGTCATCGGCATTCGTAAATCTGACGCATTACGTGTAACATGGAGTGTTTCATGACTGCTGAGATGGCTGACATGCATCTGGTGTATGGGGCTGCCAATGGAAATGAAAGAGCAGCTGTGTGGTTGTACCAACAGTACCCTGTAGCACCAAAGGGTTATGTCAGCGGACATACATTCATAGACGAAAAAGGTTTGTCTTGGTGTTCTCTAACTCCCATTGAAATTTGTACAGAGTTTTGAAACACCCTGTATATCCTTACTATCCAGAATTTTTTTAGATTTTGACTCTGTTATATATGCTACAATATATATTCTTATTAAGTTGGTAGACATGAAGCAAAAATAAAATTTTTGGTCAGAATTTATTTAGCTTTACATTAATTCAAATTCAATCAGGTTATAACTTTTTTTGTCAGAGGCAAATAAAAAAAAGGAATCAATTTCCTTCCATCTTGTTTTCTTACTTCCCACTTCATCTTTGGAATTCATCTCCCTAATTTTTCTTTTCATAGCTGACCACAAGAATCATAAGTATTTCAGACATTGAGATATGGAGACTCTACCAACCTCGGGAATTTTCAGTAAAACTTTTAAGGTACATGCATTTCAGAGTTGTTTCTCCATTTCTTTTGCTTTATAGTGGATTTTCTTTTATGATTTGGGGCGGGGGTGGCTCAGTCAGTAGCGCGCCAGGCTCGTAATCTGTAGTTCCCAGGTTCTAGTCCCAACTGGGTCAGCGTTGAGATTTATCTCCGCAAAATTCCTCACCCTGCCCACGGTCAGTAGGGGACACCGATGGGCTTGGAAAGGCCGCCGTCCGTCGGATGGGACGTTAAGCCGTGGCCCCGTGTGCGGGAGAGCCATACCCTGTGCATGTTAAAGAACATGCTGGAAGGCCTTGACGGGAGGCTACCATCTGTCTCCCAACAGCTATTCCAGTGGGTCCCCTCCCCCAACATTCTCTGAGCCTTCGGGGTCCATGTGACCTGGTCATTTAGCCCATGGTGTGCAAAAAAGTGCCGCTCAGAGGTAAAACAACCCAACTTTTATGATTTATTGACTTCTGTTGATTTCTGTTCCTTGAAATGTTTAATTGTTTGCATTTGTAGTGATTTCTGAATTTTTCCTGATATTTTCAATCTATCTCTCAGTCTGTCTCATCATTTCTACCCTTTTATTCTGCCATGCATCAGCATTGTATGAAAATTTTCTGTAGACTTTTTTGGTGAGTTCAGGAAGTTTGGTGGATTGAAAAAAAAATACAATTCATTGAAAGTTCATTGTATTTTTTTTTCAGTTGCTGTTTCTTTGGAGTTTAATTCTTTTCTGTTATATTTGATTTATTTCTTGCCCATTGTGTGCAACTGATTTTCCTCAAGCACATATGGTTCTAGTGCTGTTTTTGTGATAATCATTGGCAAACATACAGAAAAGTACCAAACTAAATAAATAAGTAAAAGCTAAAATATGGAATACAATCTTTTAATTGATATTCATCCTTTATTTACTCAGGTTTGTCTCCATGCAATGTTTTGTTATAGTTGATCCAAGGTACAGGGTACTCAAAAAATAATGGTAGGATTTTGAGAACCAATATGTAGGAAAATAATATATACAGGCTTATCACAAAGTAAGTTTCATTCAGCGTTACCTGTCGTTGCATTAAGGAAACAACATTTTGCTTGGGAGACGTGTGACATAGTGAATTTCTATTGTTTATGAACAATGGCGTGTCAATTCGACTGTTACTACAAATTGAAACAGTTCATTTTTTGGGGGGCAAAAAACTTGAATTGTGTGAAAATCATTCAAGAAATATCTGTCGTATATGGTGAAATGCAGTGCCTCATTAGGCTATTGTTGAGTGGTTCCAACAATTTGAAAATGGCCGTATAGATTTGACAGACAAATACTGCAGAGACAGACCATTAGCATCCATCACTCTGGATCACATTTTGCATGTTAATGGGATGATTCAGATAATTGCCAGATTAAAATCATGGAAATGGTGAGTGCTTTATGTATTTTACAAAGGGAATTTTTTACTTTTGCTTCCTTAACTGAATATTATGCTAAGTTTTGCTGTCCTTCCGTGCATCACACTGACAGTATCTATGATTGTTGTGTGTGTGTGTGTGTATATATACAGGGTGAATCTGAAAAAGTGGGCAAAACTTTACGGGGTGGTAGAACGCAGCTATACGAGCAATATTCGTCATAGAATGTATGGTCGGAACGCAAGTGGTGAGAAGTTAAAAGGTAGTTTTCCACTGTCACATTTAAAGAATGAACACAAGAAGGAGAGGAGATACTTCAGAAAACATTTTATTAACAGGAATGTAATTGAGGTACATGCTCAAAGAAATTGCTCAAAAGAGCTGCCGCCAGCTGTAATGCAGGCTTCACACCTGCGGCAATCCACGGTAGAAATGCCGTTGGGTGCGAGGACCGACCCTTTTATACCATTTCCAACGCCACCTAGCGGCTCGCCGTTTGCGTTCCGCCCATACTTTCTATGACGAATATTGCTCGTATAGCTGCGTTCTACCACCACGTAAAGTTTTGCCCACTTTTTCAGATTCACCCTGTATATACTGCCTCTTTCAATAAGAAAGTTTTATTCATCATATTATGTGAAGAATAATATTTTCATGATTTGAACTAGTTATCTAACTTTTTTCCAACATTCATTTTAGTAAATGAAGCATTCTTAGTAGTAAACAGTTTTATATTTGCAGTTAAGGGAAAGGCTATTTCAGGATCTGAAATGAATATCAAGCTTTTAATATCTTTTGAAGGAAATAGTGATATGGTACTATATGACTTAAACTAAGTGAAGTTAAATGATTGTTAAATTTTGATGTCTAAAAAAAAACTACATAAATAATGATCTACCACCATTGTCCTATTTAGGAAAAGTCAGGAATTGAGCCACCAATTTCTTTAAAATTTGTTTTCTTATGTGTTTAGACTGCATTTATTTTATGAATATGTGCATGATCTGTACATTGTATTCTACTGTGTTAACTACTACTACTAACGTTAAATTTTTCTAAACTCTTGTAAGATTTTTCAAATCTGCTAAATAAAATTATCAAAACAGATAATATAACTATCAAAACAGTTTTAGTGATAGTTAAACAACAGTGCTATGATAGTATTATGTATAACTTAGTAAGGTATCAAGAGATAAGTTAGGAAAGAACTAAATACAATAACAATGATATTAGTTTTGAAATATTGGCTTGAAGGCTTTGGATTCTTAATCTCATCCGGAGTTACTTATTGTGGCTTATAGGTAGGACCTTACTGGCTAGAATAAGAAAAATTTTTTGAAGTAAAAAGTATGTATGGCAGCCATGCTTCTTTTTTGTAAGTTCATTCTAAGCAAAATATAGGAATTTTTAATTTCTAGAGTTTTGAAAACTTATGTTCTATGTTAGGGGAAAGCCAGAAAGCCTAATCAATTCTAATGAATATGCTCATTTTCAAAAAGAAATGCTTTTGATATGTTCCCACAGTTATTATGTTCTAAAAATAGAAATTAAAATTAATGTTGAAAAGGGGAATAGTAAAATTTTTTTGCATATATAGCACCCAGAAAGTATTTTTCATTGATGTCTTAAAAAGAGAATCTGTAGTTCCCAGGTTCGAGTCCCAGCTTAGTCAGCATCGAGATTTATCTCCACAAATTTCCCTGCCCTGCCCACAGTCAGCAGGGGACACTGATGGGCTTGGAAAGGCCGCTGTCCGTCGGATGGGACATTAAGCCATGGACCCATGTATGGGAGAGCCATACCCTGTGCACGTTAAAGAACACGCTAGATGGCCTTGATGGGAGGCTACTTATCTGTCTCCTGAAGTTGTTCCAGGGGGTCCTCCCCAACCTTCTCTGAGCCTTCGGGGTCCATCTGACCTGGCCATTTAGCCCATGGTGCACAAAAAAGTGCCACTCACAGGTAAAACAGTCCAACTCTTAAAAAGAGTTAGTTTTTCCTCCTCTTTGAAGGTAAGCAGGGCCACTCCTGTCAGTGTAAATCCATTGTCCATCACATTCTGCAACTTACACTTCTACCATGAACATTTGTGTGAGAGAAAAAATTAAGTCCAGACTGAAAATGCAGATTATGAATGATGTGGAAAATGCAAATTTAATATTTAATTAGTATCTATTAAATCTAAAACAAGTTTTGCAATCTCTTAAAATGGAACAGTTTTAGATTTCCATGTTCACTTTTATTATTTGGAGATATTTACTATTTATAGAAATTGAGTAAATAACATTTTTATTCACTTATTTGATGAAAAGAATTAATATCCAAACTTCTTATAATTTGAATTCTTTTTTTTTTTCTTTTACATGTTGATGTAATCAGGTTAGAAGATAAATATTTGTGTTGAGGCATAAAAGTTCTGCAATACAAAATAGATAGCAACCTATAATTTTAGTTTTTGAACTTTAAGTATTAAAAACTTGCAAAATGAAATAATGATATAATATTAGTTCAGGATTTCGTTTATGGAATGAAAGGCTAATGTACAGAAAACAAAGGAGTAGATGAAAATGGGCAGTTACAAGCAGGATTAATCTAAGCTCAATAAAAGAATTAAAAATTCTATTTGGGATAGTTGGTAAGGATCAGTATTGGAAGCTAGCAATGTTCAAAGAGGTTTACTCTTGGGTGTTAGCTCTGAGGTGCAGTGATTAATTTATGAACCACTGGATTTGGGTTGGGTTGTTTAACCTCTGAGCGGCACTTTTTTTGCACACCATGGGCTAAATGGCCAGGTCACATGGACCCCAAAGGCTCAGATAAGGTTGGGGGAGGGGACCCACTGGAACAGCTGTTGGAAGACAGATGGTAGCCTCCCGTCAAGGCCATCCAGCATGTTCTTTAACGTGCACAGGGTATGGATCTCCCACGCATGGGGCCACGGCTTAACATCCCATCCGACGGACGGTGACCTTTCCAAGCCCATCAGTGTCCCCTATTGACCGTGGCAGGGCGGGGAGTTTTGCGGAGATAAATCTCAACGCTGACCCAGCTGGGACTCGAACCTGGGAACCGCAGATTATGAGCCTGGCACGCTACCGACTGAGTCACCCCCGCCCCTTATGAACCACTGCACAAGTCTCTTTTTGAAAAAGACTTAAAGTTATGAGTAGCTCCAGGTTTCTCTGTTTTTTTTGTAATAAATACACCATCGAAAAATGCTAATTGAATTTTTTGAATGTATTTAATCTGGAATAATATTCTAATACACTATTTACACTAATGCTGATGTAGAAACATTACTTCATAGTTACCCCCATGTTTGAATATAGAACCAAAACTTGTAAGCCATCCATTATTTTAATATATTCTTTTAAGTAGTATATTTCATACTCAAAACTATAAGATAACAATTTTACCTGCTCTTAAATATGCATTTTAAATTGAATTTTGCAACTTTACAATTGTTATAAAGTTAAGGAATTACAAAATATTTTTAATCCTCTAATTCCTATACTGGCTGCAATTTGGAATGGAGTCCACTGTGCGGGCGGGGGTGGCTCAGTCGGTAGCGTGCCAGGCTCGTAATCTGTAGTTCCCAGGTTCGAGTCCCAGCTGGGTCAGCTTTGAGATTTATCTCCGCAAAATTCCCTGCCCATGGTCAGTAGGGGACACCGATGGGCTTGGAAAGGCCGCCGTCCGTCGGATGGGATGTTAAGCCATGTCCCCGTGTGCAGGAGAGCCATACCCTGTGCACGTTAAAGAACATGCTGGATGGCCTTGACGGGAGGCTACCATCTGTCTCCCAACAGCTGTTCCAGTGGGTTCCCTCCCCCAACCTTCTCTGAGCCTTCGGGGTCCATGTGACCTGGCCATTTAGCCCATGGTGTGCAAAAAAGTGCCGCTCAGAGGTAAAACAACCCAAAGTCCACTGTGCCACCTCGGTGGTTCACAGTGACACTGGTGGGGTCCTTCAGATAAGCTAGTAGTAGCTTTGTGAGTCTGATCACAAATTGAAGGAAAAAAACCATCTGCTATTACTTTGTCTTGACTACCCTTGAACTGGCTGTTATGAACATCATTGAGTTAATGCTTTCTTTGTGCATTAAATTTGCAGTATAAGTTCTTGTAATATTTTCCAGTGTAGCAAAATTGTTAAAACATGAGAAAGTACATAGTGCAAATTTTGCTAATTGTTGAGAAATTATGTTTGAGATATGTTTTATTAATGGCATATGACAAATATTGGATTTTCCTTTTTATTCTGCTTAGCAGCATAGACATTTTAAAGTATGAATGATCTTAATTCAGAATTCATATGTAGCATGAATGTTCAGTGTACAAGAAAATGAAAGTTTTGAAGTTGGCATATCAAATGATGTATGAGACTGCTGAAGTGTGTATGGGTGTGTTGGTGAGTGAATTATTTGACTCTGTTTAAATTCATAATCATGTACTTGAGTTCTTGTTGCAGGTATTTCTGCCAAATGTGCATTTGTATAAGGAAGAATGTATTTTGCGGCATTAAATGCATTATAGAAGATGCATTATAGAAGATTATACAAGAGAAAATATGTATTCTGAGCATTCGATCTTTGAAAATAATCACCAGTGCATTTATTATTAACTATTAGATTTAAAAAAAAACAGTTGAAAAGACCTTCGTGCTCAGAAAATAATTTAAAAAAAACAAAATTCTCTGTCATTGAGCAATAAAATTTAGAAGTTTTATCCTTCAAACTATTTGCATATTAAAATGTTTTTAGGATCAAACTAAAGTTTTTTGGAGCAAGGACAGTGCTCTGTCTTCAGTGAAGTGACATTATATGGTGACATTAGGGTTGTTAAGAATTTCTTTCCACATGTTGTGAAGGTTGATTCCAGTGTCTTGGTTGCAAGTGGGGATGGACAAGGTCATTATTTCAATAGCCTTGTGGGCAATGGTTCCTTAATAAGTGGATGCATGTGCTAGCAGTGTGGCGTGCTCCCACTCTGTGGTAGCTGCATGCTATATTGCCAGCTTGGCAGTGGTAGTCGTTAGTTTTTATTGGCTGGCATCTAGGAGCCTTCAAAGCTTCAAATTTCAAATCTTAAACTATTAATTCTATGATTTTGCAAATCATTATTTTTTACAAACTATATAGTTTAGCAGGAGAATTTATCTTCTATAGACTTACAATCTATAGTCTAATGTCTATAGTCTAATCTATAGTCTAATGCTCTATATACTTCTGAATAAAATTCATACTAAAAGCATTATGACAAGTTGTTACTTTTGATTTTTACACATAATCATTGTAAATACACCTGAACTCTTAGGCTTTAACCTTTTCTAATTACTATCAACCTAAGTACTCATTTTCATGAGGTAGGAGACAGTTAATTAAGTTATGGTTGCATGCACTTTATGATTACTAAAGTGAGAAGAGAGATGTTTTACTATTCATTCTTCCAAGTAGTTGTCAAGTGGTTGTGCTTGAGGGGATGTTTCATGTTATTTCTTCCAAGTTGATGTTAAACAACTCAGAAGTGTTACAGACTGATACACTTGAAAAGATCTTTTATAAGACTCACTGTTGATGGTCACTGTGGTCTTTTCTCCATTTGAGACTGTCAGTCCTGATTACATGTACTCCATTGATGACTTAGCATTGTTGTTCACTGTGCACTCACTTTTACATATCTCCTATTATTCAACTATGCAATTGCTGTTACTTAACTCTTTGACAAGCCCAAAACATAACAAACTCAAATGCAAACTGCCCCCCCCCCCCCCCTTGTTAAAAGAATTTACATTGCACTTTAACTTAGGAACTGAACATAAGAATTAAAAGATATGATCAGTGCAACGTGAATTTCACTCAGGCTTCTTCATCAGGCAGTGTGAAAAAATGAAATGGTAAAACACCTCTCTTCTCACTTTAGTAATTATAAAGTGCATGCAACCGTAAATTAACTGTCTCCTGCCTCATGAAAATGAGTACTTAGGTTGATAGGCTTTAACCTTCTCTAATTACTAAGAGTTTATTTACAATGATTATGTGTAAAAATCAAATGTAAATACTTCTTCTGCAGAGAATGTATGGTTTTTTCCAATAGAATAAATAATGGAATTATCCGTCAAATGTAGGAGAAATCTGTAAATGCCCTATCTATGAAGGAGGCTAAAAATCAGGCATAAAGATTGGTAAATAGGCGTAGAAAGGCAAAGAGAACTTCACAGTAGTATAAATTAACATGCTAACTTTACCACACTCAAAAAAGGTGCAAAATACATGACCCTAAATTCAATAGATATTAAATCTATTTGCAATTTAGTGGATTGGATAAATGTTTTAGTTTTTATCAATGGCAAGTCAAATCAATTCATAACTTTTTATTTTATCATGTACTCTTTCAGTTTTAAATTATCCCTATTTTTTAAAAATAGTCATACTGCATCAAATGTTTGTAAACTGTCAAATATGCATATCTGATTTTTAATAGATCTGAAGAATTATAACAAACTGCTCAATGTATCTGCTAATTTATTCATTTATTATGGTTAATATTAAATATTTTTAGAAACAACATTTAATAAATTTTCAAAAAAAATTAAAAGTGAAATTTTCTACCCTATATTTCTACTGATCTGCATGGCAAAATATGAAAATATTGAAATGAAATTGCTCCAACACACACTAAAAAGGGTTGAACATCCCAATCAAACCTGTAAATCCTTTTTTTTCCTAATATTTGTTAGTATTATAATTATTTAACATGTGTTATCCTTTTTTTAAAAAGTTTCCAATTGAACTACTTAGTTTAGTGGGATCACCAAGCCTGAGTTTTATGACCATGCTTTATTGTATTAGACAGCAAAAAGTTGTATTAGTTAAGCAACTCCACCAATTTCCATAACAGGAATCTAACAGGAATCGTGTTATAAATAACATGATTCCTGTGTTGAGGAAATATGGTTTGAAGATCTGCCCCGAGTTAGAATAATTAAAAAACGGTTGATGACTTCTGTAATAAGTTATTAGACTGTAATTTTCCATTAATGTAATATAAAACAGTGAAAATTCTTTTATTCAAATGTGTTTTTACTTCTGCTTCAGGACCTCATGTGTTCACCTTGGGATGTAATAAGTTGTAGACTGTAATTTTCCATTACTGAAATATAAAACAATGAAAATTCTTTTATTCAGATATATTTTTGCTTCTGCTTTAGGACCTCATGTGTTCACCTCAGGATGTGCTTGGAGAGCAAGGTGGATTGGTGAGAGTAGCCATCACAGTTCAAGAATTAGTGAACAGGATATCAAAGACTTGATGTCTTCCATGAACATAAAACATATGACAGAATTTTGAGCTAGTCTCCATCTTCTTGATGGACAATTGCATTATGTGCAAGTGCGGTATGTTTACTTATAGAACAATGCCAATAGCATGAAAGTGTTTATCTGCACATACTCTGAAAACTTCGCAGTTGCCAAATGTTTTAATTAGATGACTCATATAGAATATTACCATATTTTTTCACCTTCATATTCAGAAAGTGTCACAATTATCATGCTTAGCACTCACATTCGAGTGGAGTAAGTGAGATAAAGTTGAAGTTGTACAGTACAGATAGTCTGCAAAAGTGTGGAATGAAAATGTGATTGTGGACTCGAGGCAGATTGAGTGCCTTAAAGATCTTGAGACTGCTTTTCATTTTTACACTTTTTTTAGAATGAATTCTACATTATTGTCTCCTTTTGGAGTGTTTATATTTTTATGTTTTGTGCAGAATGATATTTTTATTTTAGTACAATTAAATTGTGATTGATTCTGTACAGTGATAGAAGCAGGAATTCTTTAACAATAATCAGATGTTTCCAATGCATTGTTCAATGTCATATAGCATGGTGTAGTAGTTGGAGGAGCAATAGTGAGACAGACAGCAGCTGGTATATCACAGTTCTCATTAATCATTGGTTGATTGACCATAAGTCATTAATTTAAGATCAGTGAGAACTGTTGTAGCATCAGCTGCATTCTTTTCATTGCCTCTGTAGTTACTGCTATATGCTATTGCACATCTATTGTTTCACACTTTCAATAATCATTTTATTGCCAGCTATTAGACAATTCCTTTGAAATATCATATTTATCAACATCCTTGCTAAGAAATTTTAAACGTGGTAAGTATAAGTGAATTACTGACAGACGAGTAAACGATGAAGGTTTCTGTGTTATGTTACTGACCAATGTGTCTTATTTAAACCTGCCAGTTTTTTTATTATGATAAAAGTACATTTCATTTGCCTCTTAATGTCGTGTGCAGTAATCTGTTTTGGATTCAGTCACAAGGAATTTTTTTTTGGAAAACACAAGTATTATGTCACAGTATGCTATATGCTATTGCACATCTATTGTTTCATACTTTCAATAATCATTTTATTGCCAGCTATTAGACAATCCCTTTGAAATATCATATTTATCAACATCCTTGCTAGGAAATTTTAAACGTTAAGTATAAGTGAATTACTGACAGACGAGTAAACGATGAAGGTTTCTGTGTTATGTTACTGACCAATGTGTCTTATTTAAACCTGCCAATTTTTTTATTATGATAAAAGTACATTTCATTTGCCTCTTAATGTCGTGTGCAGTAATCTGTTTTAGATTGAGTCGCGAGGAAATTTTTTTTGGAAAACACAAGTATTATGTCACAGTATGCAAATGCCACAAAAATTTACAGCACTAATCACTATACACTTCAAAATTCAGGCTAATAGTCATTCTTATCATGAATTTTCCAGCTAAATGAAATCATATATCATGAGAGGAGTTTCCCTCTTTTCAAATCCATATTTTTATCACGAAAACTAGAGTTCTCTCCAGTATTGGCATTGAATCTCTGAAAGGTTTATATTATGACCTCATAGTTTGTTGTACTGTTATAATTTTGTATCCTAAGCTGAAATGTTTTGTTTTTGATTGCACTGCCCAGTAAAAGAAGTTTGATATTCATGATATTAGTTTTATTTTCATAGAAAGAAAGAAAGCACAGTTCATTAAACATCATCCTGTCTAAGCGCTAATTTTTCAGTGTATGCTGTTTTCTTACCATACACTGAGACCAGTGGCTCCCAAACCTTTCGATCAGCCGGCCACAGTGGTGATTGTATTTTGACTTATGGTTCAGAAGATCATTTATAGGATCTCTTTCGTTTAAACTTCCAAGTGTCAGCCAGACTATGCCAATGTGGTGTTGCCTACACATGCATTTGAATACTCCCTACCCTCCTTGCTGCATGTAACATTATGTACTTTTCACAGGACTATAATTATACACTTGAATGCAGTGATTTCTGATTTGAAATTATGTTGCAAACTTGTTAAGTATAATAGTACCTTAAATATAAGAAACCATTATGGAAAGTGGTGGATGGGAAACTTGCTATAATAAATTTAAAACAAAATGAGCTGGTTCAATTTTTTTCCTCACTTTTGTTTTTCATTTTGTCTTGAATTGCTGATATAGCCTTACCACACCTCTGGACAGGTCCGATGAAGTAGTATATAGACAATATGCTAGTACCTTCAGTATCGCACACTAAACATATCTCTAATAAACCACGGTAGTGCATTAAAGGTTATTGAGTAGGATTCTTGACATATAGTAAAGGAAATATGGCAGCAGTAAATGTACATAATAGTGACTTGAGTAATAGTGTAGAATTGACTTGTTAAAATTTTTGAGGCAATGCACTTTGAGCCATGCCTTGATTAGTTGTTTACTTTTCACTAGAGTTTGTTCTATCAGTCTAATATTGCATTGAATCTAAGACTCCAAGTTTTCAATCATCTAAATTTACTTCCTGTATCCTTCCTGCCAGTTTGCAAATACATAAGTGCCCTTGTTTTAGCTAAATACGAATAATAAATCCTTTATTTTTCATGAAGCAATGCAGTAATAAGGGGGTTAACAGAAAATATGTTGCTCTATATTTATCTAAGTTTATTCTAATTTTCATTAATGAAATCCAAGGATGACCATAAAGTTTTTTTTTTTCCGTGTTTGGATGATGGGATAGATATATTCATATTTTAGGTTCCATTTATGTTTTTAATTTTTATGAATCCAGAAAAAAATAACCAAGAATTGAAAGTTTCTAAGGAGGTAAAATATCAAACTCATTTTAGTATCCATGCTACAAATCAAATTCAGATTAATGTAATTTTTTATGTATTTTTGTGTAAATTTCATAATTTTTAGCAAGATGTACTTAATTGAAAACATTAATAAGTTTTACCACTATTTCTGTCAAAGCTTTCTGCAAAAGGAACATCATTCACAAATTAGGATGCTTTAAATGATCTTTGGAAATACTGCTCAATATCTGCTGGAGATGAATTTTGAAAATTGACTTAATCCTCAAAAGGTAGAAATTCCCTTTTGGAGGCTAAATCCTTGTAACTATATTAATATAATAAAAATTGAACTAAATCTATACTGCCATAATCATTGAATTATGTTGTCTATTTATTGGTCAAAATATGTCGGTACCATTTATATAGTTGGGATTTAATCATAATCTGAAATACCCAAGTTCGAGTTGCAATTACAAGCCCTCTCAGCTTTGCAATGATTTCATCACGCCCTCTTTTTTTAAATTTGTGTATAAAGAAATGCTAATTGAGTTTACCACAGGGGGGGGGGGGGGAGGTGCATCCCATATTTTGAAACCACTTATGCCAATGCAGAAAAAATATTGTGTATGCAAAAGCATTGGTTGAATCGTGCTCATAATAGAGTGTGGTCCTGATTGTTGGTGATGCATGCAGACACAGAGTAAGTATACTCCTGTCAAGACCAACCAGCAGGTTCTTTAATGTGCACAGGTATGGCCCTCTCACGTGGGGCCACAGCTTTATGTGATGGATGGTGGCATTTCCAAGCCGATATCATTATCCCCTACTGAATGAAGGCAGGGTGAAGTTTTTGCATAAGTAATTCTCAACACGCACAAGGGGCAGGGGGTGGCTTAGTCGGTAGCGCACCAGGCTCGTAATCTGTAGTTCCCAGGTTCGAGTCCCAGCTGGGTCAGCGTTGAGATTTATCTCCGCAAAATTCCCCACTCTGCCCACGGTCAGTAGAGGACACCGATGGGCTTGGAAAGGCTGCCGTCCGTCGGATGGGACGTTAAGCCGTACCCCGTGTGCGGGAGAGCCATACCCTGTGCACATTAAAGAACACTCTGGATGGTCTTGACGGGAGGCTACCATCTGTCTTCCAACAGCTGTTCCAGTGGGTCCCCTCCC
This sequence comes from Ryuthela nishihirai, assembly GCA_038380435.1. Classification (NCBI taxonomy): domain Eukaryota; kingdom Metazoa; phylum Arthropoda; class Arachnida; order Araneae; family Heptathelidae; genus Ryuthela; species Ryuthela nishihirai. Next base: position 48,852,414 of record JAWZYU010000022.1, read on the forward strand.
CCAACCTTCTCTGAGCCTTCGGGGTCCATGTGACATGTGGCCATTTAGCCCATTGTGTGCAAAAAAGTGCCGCTCAGAGGTAAAACAACCCAACCCAACACGCACAAGTGGGACTTGAACCTACAAGAACAGATTACAAGCCTATGCATCCCTTCCCCCCATTGGATGGGATATTAAGCCATGGTTCCATGTGCAGGATAGCTGTATACTTTTAAGAACAAGATGGATTACTTTGACTGAAGGTTTCTGCCTCCAAACAGCTGTTTTAGTGGATGCCCTTCCTATAATTATTCTTGAACCCTTGGGGTCCATCTGACTCGGCCATTTAGCCCATTGTGTGAAAAAAAATTTCCACTTAGAGGTAAAACAAACCAAGCCATTCTTAAATATCTGGAAACACACCCAACTCTTTAACGTTAGCGATTTATATTTTAGTGTAAAAATATAAGAACTTTCCCACTGAAATAAAATCTTTTAAACTAGAGAATAACCTGTATTACTATATAAATAATTGATGTAAGAAATAAATACTGAAATATAACTTCTTTAAATATTTAATATTATCATATACATTAGACATAAATCCTTGAAATCAGGTACATGGATGGGTGACATGATACAAAACAATTCTATTAAATTATTTTAATTTTTGGGAAACGAAATGAAGCATGATGTACAAAAGCGATCAACGCTTTTTGTTACTTTTCAATGCTTGAAGCATATGAGGCAATGCAATAACATATTTACAGAGTAATGAGTTATCTGTTTTTCATCTAGTGCTGGGGGAATCCTGAGAGATAAAGAAGGGGATATTCTGGGAACCTAGGTTGTTCTCCTTCGTCCAAGTGAGCTCGAAGAAGAGATGCTTCAGCTTTCCCATCTCTGCTTGCAGGAGCATCTTGCGAACTGGTTTTTCCCTTGACTGGAGCAGCACTTGTGGCACTCAGAACCAGCAAACATGCGATGAACACTACTGTCAACTATAAGGGAGAGAAATTCAATATAGTTATAACAGTTTTATGTACTTATCTGTTACTTTATTAGGTAAAATTTCATGTTATGTCAATACTAACTCAAATACAGAACTTGGTTTGGTTGCGTTTTATATCTGAGCGGCATTTTTTTGTACAAAATGGCTACGTCACAAGGATCCTGAAGGTTCAGAGAAGGTTGGGGGAAGGTAACCCACTAGACAGCTGTTAGGAGACGGATGGTAGACTTCCATCAAGGCCATCCAGCATGTACTTCAATGTGCACAAGATATGGCTTTTGCACATACGAGCCAGGCTCGTAATCTGCAGTTCTCAGGTTTGAGTCCCAGATGGGTTAACGTTGAGATTTATCTCCTCAAATCTCCCGCTCAGTTAGTAGGGGACACTGATGAGCTTGGAAAGGTCGCCGTCCGTCGGATGGGACGTTAAGCTGTGGCCCGTGTGCGGTAGAGCGATACCCTGTGCACGTTAAAGAACACACTGGATGGCCGTGATGGAAGGCTACCATCTGTCTCCTAATAGCTGTTCCAGTGGGTCCCCTCCCTCAACTTTCTCTCTGAGCCTTCGGGATCTTGTGACCTGGCCAATTAGCTTATTGTGTGCAAAAAAGTGCCACTCAGAGGTAAAATAAACCAAATCGCACATACTGATCATGGTGTAACATCCTATTCGGCAGACGACGGCCTTTCCAAGCCCATCAATGTTCCCTACTGACCAAGGGCTTGCTTAGGTGAAACTCGAACCTGGAAACTGCAGATTACAAGCCTGGTGTACTATCAGCTGAGCCACTCCCACCCTATTGAGGGGGCGGGGGTGGCTCAGTCGATAGCGCGCCAGGCTCGTAATCTGTAGTTCCCAGGTTCGAGTCCCAGCTGGTTCAGCGTTGAGATTTATCTCCGCAAAAATTCCCCGCCCTGCCCACGGTCAGTAGGGGACACCGATGGGCTTGGAAAGGCCGCCGTCCGTCGGATGGGACGTTAAGCCGTGGCCCCGTGTGCGGGAGAGCCATACCCTGTGCACGTTAAAGAACATGCTGGATGGCCTTGACGGGAGGCTATCGTCTGTCTCCCAACAGCTGTTCCAGTGGGTCCCCTCCCCCAACCTTCTCTGAGCCTTCGGGGTCCATGTGACCTGGCCATTTAGCCCATGGTGTGCAAAAAAGTGCCGCTCAGAGGTAAAACAACCCAACCCACCCTATTGAACTCGGTAACTTCTTAAGCCTTTTATGAAAAAAATGTTACTGAAGAAAATTAAAGGATTTCAATCAAATCTATTTAAATTCCTGGGATGGCTCAATCAGTAGCAAGCCAGTCTCGTAATCTGCAGTTCCCAGGTTCGAGTTCCATTAGCGTCAGCTTTGATACTTACCTCCACTAATCCCCCACTGTGCCCTCGGTCAGAAAGGGGACATAATGGGCTTGGAAAGGCAGTCATCCATTGAATGCTATGTTAAGCCATGTACTGTGTGCGGGAGAGCAATACATACCTATGCACATTAATATCAAGCTGAATGGCCTTAACGGGAGGCTACCATCCGTTTTCTAACAGCTGTCCAGTGAGTTCTCTTCTAACTTCTCTGAGCTCGTGGGGTCTGTGACCTAGCCATATACCCTATTATTTGCAAAAAATGTGACTTTCAGAAATAAAACAACCCAAGCTGTTTCAATAGCGATTTTCAACACAATATTCGTTAGCTATTTAAAGAGTTATGGAAAATGGAATATTTAACAGTAATTAATGACAGTTTAAATATTTTCTCTGAAAAATTAGTAAAAAGTGAAAGGCACTAGTTATACCAAACTTTACTAATGCGTGTATTTTTTTACCAGTTTGGGTAATATGTTAAGTTTCGCCAATTTTTTAATTTGCAAACCGATCTAACTTGCTGAACGTTTCAGCTTCCATAGGTTACTAGTGACATAACATGGAATTGTACCTATTTAAATAGGGAATTGAGTGTGTATATATATATAGAGGGTTATTCAAAAAGAAGTGCAGTATACACTTTCAAAAATTAATTTAAAAAAAATTACTGACGCTGAATTTACATCCTGCATTTGAAAGAAAAATCTCTCAAAGTTCTGATTTAAAAACCTATCGGACGGCGCGCAATAATTCTGTCCAATAAAGAAAATTTTGTTCAAAGTGGTTCCATGAAATTCAGGAGAGACGAGGGTTGGGTTGTTTTACCTCTGAGCGGCACTTTTTTGCACACCATGGGCTAAATGGCCAAGTCACAAGGACCCCGAAGGCTCAGAGAAGGTTGGGGGAGGGGACCCACTGGAATAGCTGTTGGGAGACAGATGGTAGCCTCCCGTCAAGGCCATCCAGCGTGTTCTTTAACGTGCACAGGGTATGGCTCTTCCGCACACGGGGCCACGGCTTAACGTCATCCGACGGGCGGGGGCCTTTCCAAGCCCATCGGTGTTCCCTACTGTCCGTGGGCAGGGCGGGGAATTTTGCGGAGATAAATCTCAACTCTGACCCAGCTGGGACTCGAACCTGGGAACTACAGATTACGAGCTTGACGCGCTACCGACTGAGCCACCCCGCCCCATAGAGACTTGAGAATGACAGGTTTGCAGAAAGATTAAATTTCAGTGATGAAGTGACTTTTCACGTTAATGAAAAATCCAACCGCCACAATCTCTGTGAGGCTGTGAAAATTCACAATGCCTCTGAACATGAACGCAATTCACTTAAAAATAATGTGTTTTGAGTCATTTCCGATAAAAAAAGTTGATGGACCGTTCTTCATCAAAAACAGAGTCACTAGGATGTCCTCAGGGCCCCAGAAAAAAGACTAGAAAGATTTCCCAATTACTCCACTAGACTACTGCAGTGAAGCCACGCGTCATAATACAGGTGCAAACTATATGTCTTTCCTCATTATTTGCTGAATTAGGCGTTTGCATTCACAGGCTGAAGTTAGACGAAATTTTATTTCCAAAGGAAAGAAATTAAATCAAGTACTAACGCTTCCACATTAGACACGTTAAAGTGAAAAAAACATGATTTAATATTTAACATAATATTTTGGAAAAGTAAATGGTAGTTCTGAAAAGAAATAAAAATTACATTATGAAAATTAATCATGTTAAAAGATGCTGTAATGACTTTTATATTTTAATAGAGGTTACTAGTTTAAATAATAATAATAAAAAAAATAAATACCCCCCTCAAGCAGCTGCTTGCCACAGAGGTCTGACAGGAGCCTGTCAGTTTATATGCCACAGTAGGAGATCTGAGAGGATGGCAGGACCTCAGCAGAAAAACGACACACACATCCATGCCTAATCCGGGGCTCGAACCCAGGTCCCTTAGATCAGTAGCCAAGCGTGTTAACCACTCGGCCACGGGACGGATATTTATATAAAACACTAATTTAGTCAGTCTTCTGAGAGCGCCTAATTTTGCTTTTTTTGCAGAACTTAAATTTACCATGATCAGGTTCGTCGGAAATCCAACAGGCGGCGCCACTTACGCCTAGCCGAAGTTTTATTTCTTATACCTTTTTTGTCCTTGTTACCTAGCCATTATGCGCAAAAAAAGTGCCGCACAGAGGTAAACAGCCCAACGTGGAGTGAAAAAAAAATTTAGTGCATATAGCTGTCCCGTGACCGAGTGGTTAGCGCGCTTGGCTACTGATCTACGGGACCAGCGTTCGAGCCCCGGGTAAGGCATGGTTGTTTGTGTTGTTTTCTGCTGAGGTCCTGCCATCCTCTCAGATTTTCTACTATGGCATATAAACTGACAGGCTCCTGTCGGACCTCTGTGGCAAGCAGCTGCTTGAGGGGATATTTATTTTTTATTATTGTACACCCAATTCTATTTTTACACGGTAGATAGGTTCCCGAAAAAACCGTGTAAAAAAAAATACAGTGCATATGAAAAAATAGAAGATTTGTTCCAGACGTGAAAACCCAGTACAAATAATAAATTGTTTTCAAACAAATCATATCAAAATCTTTATTTTATTTGATTTTTATTCATTTAAATACATTTTTTTATTTTATAAACTTATAAAGATAAATTATATGTACATATATAAAGCAAATTATCCTTCATAAAGAGAATAATATGTCACCAATTCAACAATACAAAAGTGCAAAAACATATGACTTGCATATGCTTAACTAGATTTTATCCGTTGTGACACTCTGGCAATAGACGCATTCGTTTGCGTGAGTAAGACACTTTCATCGCTTGAAACATTTTGGCCGGGGGCGGGGGTGGCTCAGTCGGTAGCGCGCCAGGCTCGTAATCTGTAGTTCCGAGGTTCGAGTCCCAGCTGGGTCAGCGTTGAGATTTATCTCCGCAAAATTCCCCGCCCTGCCCGCGGTCAGTAGGGGACACCGATGGGCTTGGAAAGGCCGCCGTCCATCGGATGGGACGTTAAGCCGTGGCCCCGTGTGCGGGAGAGCCATACCCTGTGCACGTTAAAGAACACGCTGGATGGCCTTGACGGGAGGCTACCATCTGTCTCCCAACAGCTGTTCCAGTGGGTCCCCTCCCCCAACCTTCTCTGAGCCTTCGGGGTCCATGTGACCTGGCCATTTAGCCCATGGTGTGCAAAAGAAGTGCCGCTCAGAGGTAAAACAACCCAAACAACATTTTGGCCGTCGTATTCATAGTCAATGGTGAAATGCTCTCTGTGGCATGGGGAACCAAATTATCACTTGTTTCCAGTGATTCTGAAGTTTGATTAGTTTTGACAACGAACTCTGTAATCAATCGTTGAGATCTTGCTTTGACTAGATCTTAAACTGCTCAGCTCGTTCCACAATGGGATCATGTGTAAGAAAATGACTTTCCAATTTACTAGCCATTTGAAGCCTTTCTTTAATTAAACCTGCAATGAGTGGAACCGCTTCATCACCATTACTTTTTTTTTTTTCATCGGGAGTCTGGACAACTTCTAATATTTCATCTTCGTTAAGAGCTTTGTCAACCTTCATCAATATCTGCAAACGATAAATAATCGAATCCTTCTCCACCAACTGCATTTGCTAAAGGGACGATATTAGGATATTCAGTCGTATTTGGGGGTACAGGATCTTTGCTTTTTATACATTCTGGCCAAATAGCTTTCCAGCATACGTTTAAAGTTGATGGTTTTAATTCTGATAACGTCAATCTAGCATATCTGATACAATCTAAAATAGAAAATTTCTTCCACACATCGATAACTGGGTGTTTTATCCTTATGTAGTTTATCCATAATGTATTGGAATGTTCATCTTACATAGTAAGTTTTAAATGTGACAATTATACCCTGGTCTAGTGGTTCTATTAAGGATGTCGTATTAGGCGGCAGAAAACAAAATTGCACATTTGGGTGTTCCAAAACAGGATGTTTAGACGCATTGTCCATAATCAATAGAACTCTAAATTCGAGATTTTTTTCTTTCAAATAGCGTTTAACTTCTGGAACAAAACATTTATGGAACCATTCATTAAAAATTTCTTTTGTAGCCCAGGATTTTTTGTTTGCCATCCAATACATTGGCAATTTATTCAAATCGCCTTTCATTGACCGTGGTCTTAGAGATCGATTGATGAGCAGCGGTTTTAAAGTACGATCTTCTGAAGCAATGCTGCAAAATAGAAAGGTCACATTATCCTTAGCTGCTTTAAAGTCACCAACAGTTTTTGTGATTTTGCTACGTAGGTTCTACTCGGCATTTTTTTTTACAAAAATGACCAGTTTCATCTGCATTCCAAACTTGATCAGGACCATCTTCAATGATCTGGAGCAAATTTGAACAAAATTCTTTAGCAGCCTACTCATCTGCAGATGCAACTTCACCTTTTATCTTTACATTATGAAACGCGTATTTTTGAAGAAATCCTGCAAGCCAACCTATACTTGCAGAAAATTCATAATTTTTGTTTAACTGAATTGATGTTGGTTCCATTTCTTGTATATTCGTAATGCCATCTGTGTGATGGTATTTCCGTCTAGAGGTATTCTTTTTTACGAATTATCTTCTATCCACATTACTAGTGCCTTTTCCATCTTCACTTTTACAATATCTCTCGTGTACGATGACCACTTAGCTCAATTTTATTTCAGAAAGCACAGATTTTCTAATAGCATCTTCATTTTTCTTGATGATTCTTACGGTAGCTTCATTCAAACCAAAATATTTTCCTATGGATGTTAAACCTTCTCCAGTTGCAAGACGATCTAAAATTTGGATCTTAGTATCCAAAGAGATAGCTTTTCTTTTCTGCTTTTGTATAGTTGAATTATCCGACATCATGGTAAGGCTTACGAGAAATATTTCAATTGTAGTTAATAAATCAGATGATAAAAAATTGTAAATTACCTATGAGCAAAATTTAATAAATTTATGTTACGCACACAAAACTTCAAAAAACAAAATTTTTTTCGATTTCTTCTATTAGACATCTAAACACTTCTAACTTTAAACACGAAATGAGAGACAAAGACTAACGTATGTATTGAAGATAAAATTTAGTGGAATTCCTGGAACTCAATGTTGCCACTTTATTCCGAATGAAGTAGGTTTTGTACAATTTTTCCATAAAACAGAGAGTAAAATAGAGAAAACTTGCTGTGTAATTATGTTAGTGTAGTTTTTATTTTGGGGATTTTAGTGCAAAAATATTTATTTGTAGTACATTTTCAAAGTTAAAACTACTTCGAAAAATGTGACCATAAAAGCGGAATTTTTGTTATAAATGCAAATTCTAGGAATTCTTTTCTTGAATAAGAATATTTTTTCAGAATTAAATTCAAATGGAGATTTTTAAAAAGCCACCGTTTGGACCATGTTAGATCAAAATAAATCGTGTAAAAAGAATTGGAATTTTTTTTTAAACCGTGTTAAATCAAAATCGTGTAAAAAAAATCCGTGTAAAAATAGAATTGGGTGTATAGCAATTTTATAGATATATTTCTAAAATTTCAACTGGCAGTTATTTAATTTTAAAAATTTGCCAATTAATTTTATATTATTATCAAATATTTTAACAATATCTTAATGAATAAATCACTTTATGTTAACTGGTTTTAAAATAAATGGCTTTAGCTTAAATTTTAAACCAATTAAATTAATTTCATATTTATGCGTTATTAATTTCCCTCCTTTCTTCCCACCTTTTGTTCAAGGCTTTCAGGCCTGGTGTATCAGGGGGCGGGGGTGGCTCAGTCGGTAGCGCGCCAAGCTCGTAATCTGTAGTTCCCAGGTTCGTCCCAGCTGGGTCAGCGTTGAGATTTATCTCCGCAAAATTCCCCGCCTTGCCCACGGTCAGTAGGGGATACCGATGGGCTTGGAAAGGCCGCCGTCCGTCGGATGGGACGTTAAGCCGTGGCCCCGTGTGCGGGAGAGCCATACCCTGTGCACGTTAAAGAACACGCTGGATGGCCTTGACGGGAGGCTACCATCTGTCTCCCAACAGCTGTTCCAGTGGGTCCCCTCCCCCAACCTTCTCTGAGCCTTCGGGGTCCATGTGACCTGGCCATTTAGCCCATGGTGTGCAAAAAAGTGCCGCTCAGAGGTAAAACAACCCAACCCAACCTGATGTATCAGGGTGGCCGTGGTATGCGGATATGCGAGGAAGACAACTCAAGAACAACTACAAACTTTTCAGAATAAATGTCTAAGTCAGCTATTGACGCCCCAAAGTAAATAAGGACTGGGTTGGTTCAGTCGATAGCGCGCCAGGCTCGTGATCTGTAGTTCCCAGGTTCGAGTCCCAGCTGGGTCAGCGTTGAGATTTATCTCCGCAAAATTCCCCGCCCTGCCCAAGGTCAGTAAGGGACACCGATGGGCTTGGAAAGACCGCCGTCCATCGGATGGGACGTTAAGCCATGGGTCCGTGTGCAGTAGAGCCATACCTTGTGCACGTTAAAGAAAACGCTTTATGGCCTTGACGGGATGTTACCATCCGTCTCCCAGCAGATATCCAGTGTGTCCCCTCCCCTATCTTTCTCTGAGCCTTCGGGATCCTTGTGACATGGCCATTTAGCCAGTGTGCAGAAAAGCGCCTCTCAGAGGTAAAACTACCCAATCCTTTCCAGATACCTGCCAGAGTGTTCTAAGGCGGAGCCAGCATTAGTTAGCGGTCTTAGAACACTCTGGCATGTGTCTGGAGAGACGTTAGTTCGAATCCCGCACATCGGAAAAACTTTTTCTGACAAAATCCATCATATTTGCATTAATTATAAAAACATCCGAGCCCTTTGGGCCCACATAAACGTGGTTTAACCAATTTTCATTCAATATACAAAAAAAAAAAATCCCTTTAATGTGCAGAAAAGCGCCGCTCAGAGGTAAAAACTATCCAACCCTCTTCAGATACATGCCAGAGTGTTGTAAGGCGTCACCGTAAACAATTCTCCGTCTAGAAAAATTCTTAAAAATTAATTTCTAATTTTATTACTGGTGTACTACTAATTATAGTAATGTTTATTTATAAATGCACCATATTCAGAAGAAAAATTATTTGTATTTATTTAGAAATTATCATGACGCTTATATATGAATAACTTACCTTCTAAATATGGGTTGGGTTGTTTTACCTCTGAGCAGCACTTTTTTGCACACAATGGGCTAAATGGCCAGGTCACATGGACCCCGAAGGCTCAGAGAAGGTTGGGGGAGGGGACCCACTGGAACAGCTGTTGGGAGACAGATGGTTGCCTCCCGTCAAGACCATTCAGCGTGTTCTTTAACGTGCACAGGGTATGGCTCTCCCGCACACGGGGCCACGGCTTAACGTCCCATCCGACGGACGGCGGCCTTTCCAAGCCTATCGGTGTCCCCTATTGACCGTGGGCAGGGCGGGGAATTTTGCGGAGATAAATCTCAACGCTGACCCAGCTGGGACTCGAACCTGGGAACTACAGATTACGAGCCTGACGCGCTACCGACTGAGTCACCCCCGCCCCTCTAAATATGGTATATTTATAAATGAACATTAATATAAAAGTACACCAGTAGTAATAATATAAATAAAAATATAAGAATTTTCTAGATCACAGGACTACTAATGCAGACATTATAACTTGGTCCACCAGTCTCTTGTTGTAGGAGATGTTGGATAAACCCTGTACTTAGTTCTATCAAATTACGATATCCGATGATTTTAAAACTTCAAAGAGCTACCACTCACCATGTTGGAAGCGATGAAACTTGTTTTCCTGCGACGACTTGATGCCTCTCTGGTTTATCTCTTCTCTATTGCAAGACAGGTTTTGGTCCACCTGCTTTCTAGATAGTTCATTTATAGACAAAGTCGGCCCCGATTGGGGCACAAATAGGGCGGTCGTGACGTATTTGTTGCCGCAATGGCGGTGCAATATGTCGGCACACACCGGAAGTCCTCTGGCGGAAGGTAATTGTTTTCTCGGTTCACGGACTTTTCCGGATTTTTTTTTATTATTAGCTCCTAATTCGACGAAATGAGAGGTTGACCTTGAGTGAGGGATGTCTTGAGTGAGGGATGTCCTATAGGTAGGACGCAGTTTAATGATAATGATTTTCACCTGCATTGAACCTGGTATTGTCAACTGTCTGGCAGTGTTGTTAGTTAGAGAGTTTCATTTCTACGAAATTTCATTTTTGTTTCAGAGGTTTGATTTTCTTTTGAAAGAGGTGATTTTTATTTCAGAGCGATCTGATTTCCAATTCAGAGAGTTTTGATATTCGTTTAAGAGAGTTTTGGTATTCGTTTCAGAGAGTTTTAATATTCGTTCAAGAAAGTTTTGATATTCTTTCAAGAGAGTTTACTATTCATTTAAGAAAGTTTTGATATTCGTTTCACAGAGTTTTCATATTCGTTTCAGAGAGTTTTCATATTCGTTTCAGAGAGTTGATATTCGTTTAAGAGAGTTTTTATATTCGTTTCAGAGAGTTGATATTCGTTTAAGAGAGTTTTTATATTCGTTTCAGAGAGTCTTGATGTTCGTTTAAGTGAGTTTTTATATTTGTTTAAGAGAGTTTTGATAATTGTTTCAGAGAGATTCGTTTCATAAACATTTGATTTTATTTTCAGATAGATTTTGATTTGTTTGATGCACTACACTGTGAGTCACTATTAAGCTATAACACCCTAGACTCCAATACCATATATCGAAAGATCTGGTAAAAAGTTGTTATCGGAACTCAGGAAGATATATTTTGGGGGGCGAGAATTAAGTATTGTTCTAAACTGCAAGTTTTCTTTTCGAAAATAAATTATTGTTCTACTTCCTGTACGATCTGAATTTCAAACAAGTGTCTAAAGATCGTTTTTAATTTCATTTCAAAATCTTTCTTTTTTTAGGTGATTTAATTGTCACTTCAGAAGCTTAATCTTTATTTCGGAGAAATTTATTTTTAATTTCAGTTTCCGCTTTTTGTGTCGAAAAAAATTCAGTTTTTATTTCAGAGGTGTAATTTTCATTGCAAAGCTATAATTTCCATTTCTAAAAATCTTCATTTTAGTACATAGTTTTAAGTTTTATTTCTGAAAGTCTTCATTCCATTTCAGAGGTTTAAGTTTCATTTACGAAAGTTTTAATTTCAGTACAGAGGTTTAATTTTTATTTCTAGAAGTCTTCATTTCAGTTCAGATGTTTAATTTTAATTTCTAGTCTCTTCATTTCAGTTCAGAGGTTATATTTTAAAAGTCATCATTTCAGTTCACAGGTTTAATTTCAATTTCTAAATGTCCACATTTCATTTCAGAAGTTTAATTTTAAGTTCTAACAGTCTTAATTCATTTCATAAAATTTTTCCTTGTATTTCAGATATATTTGATTTTATCTCAGAGAATATTTTTTCTTCTGAGTTTTGATTATCATTTTAGAGAGATTCCGCTGTCATATCAGACAGGGTTCGGTTTTTATTTCAAAGGCTTAATTTTCGTTGCAAAATTTGAATTTTCATTTATAAAAGTCTTCATTTCAATCAGGGGCTTAATTTTCATTTCTATAAAAAAAAATCTTCATTTCAGTTCAGAAGTTTAATTTTTATTTCTAAAAGTCTTCATTTCAGTCAGCGGCTTAATCTTCATTTCTAAAAAAAAAATTCTTCATTTCAGAGGTTTAATTTTCATTTCTAAAAGTCTTCATTTAAGTCAGCGGTTTAATTTCATTTCTAAAAAAACTTCATTTCAGTTCAGAGTTTTAATTTTCATTTTCAAAAAATCTTCATTTCAGTTCAGAGGTTTATTTTCATTTCCAAAAATCTTCATTTCAGTTCAAAGGTTTAATTTTATTTTTCAGTTTTTGATTTTATTTCAAAGTCAGTATTTATGGAGTTACAAGTTCTTGGATTTTTAACAGAAGTAATGTCGCCAAGGAAACCTTTTCACAGAGTAGTGGTTTAAACATTGAAGACTTCTCCCATGATTCGTCGCAATATTCTTATCAAGCTAATTGGCCGCCAAAAAATCTGCTTAATATTCTGAAAGGAATCACCCTTGAGATTAAGTCATTAGACTTTATAAGTTATGCATGTATGCCTGCGGTGTCACTTGTTGCAATGAGAAACTGGAAAGAAATATACTGCGGGCAAAAACTGGGTCAAGGTTATAAGCGATCAGATTCTTTATTAAGTCATTAGTATTCAGAGTTGGGTTGGGTAGTTTTACCTCTGAGCGGCACTTTTTTGCACACCATGGGCTAAATGGCCAGGTCACCGAAGGCTCAGAGAAGGTTGGGGGAGGGGACCCACTGGCACAGCTGTTGGGAGACAGATGGTAGCCTCCCGTCAAGGCCATCCAGCGTGTTCTTTAACGTGCAGAGGGTATGGCTCTCCCGCACACGGGGCCACGGCTTAAAGTCCCATTCGACGGACGGTGGCCTTTCCAAGCCCATCGGTGTCCCCTACTGACCGTGGGCAGAGCGGGGAATTTTGCGGAGATAAATCTCAACGCTGACCCAGCTGGGACTCGAACCTGGGAACTACAGATTACGAGCCTGGCGCGCTACCGACTGAGCCACCCCCACCCCATTATTAGTATTCAGAATTACAAAAAATAGGAGGCAATCAAATCACGTTTTTTGCTCTTGATGCTTCTAAGTATCTAAATTTTGAGGGATGGTTTCAAATTTCCTTTCATTTAATTTAAAAATGTTCTCTCCCTAAATAGAAAACTAAACTCTCCCAAAAAAATATGTCCAATAAATTATGTTATTTGGGTTAGATTGGGTTGCTTTACCTCTAAGTGCATTTTTTTGCACACAATGGGCTACATGGCCAGGTCACAAGGACCCCGAAGGCTCAGAGAAGGTTGGGGGAGGGAACCCACTGGAACAGCTGTTGGGGACAGATGGTAGCCTCCCGTCAAGGCCATCCAGTGTGTTCTTTAACGTTGGGTTGTTTTTACCTCTGAGCGGCACTTTTTTGCACACCATGGGCTAAATGGCCAGGTCACATGGACCCCGAAGGCTCAGAGAAGTTTGGGGGAGGGGACCCACTGGAACAGCTGTTGGGAGACAGATGGTAACCTCCCGTCAAGGTCATCCAGCTTGTTCTTTAACGTTGGGTTGTTTTACCTCTGAGCGGCACTTTTTTGCACACCATGGGCTAAATGGCCAGGTCACATGGATCCCGAAGGCTCAGAGAAGTGTGGGGGAGGAGACCCACTGGAACAGCTGTTGGGAGACAGATGGTAGCCTCCCGTCAAGGCCATCCAGAGTGTTCTTTAACGTGCACAGTGGTATGTCTCTCTCCCGAACACATGATTTAACGTCCCATCCGACGGCCGGCGGTCTTTTCATGTCCATCGGTGTCCTATACTGATTGTGGGCAGAGCGGAGAGTTTTTCGGAAATTTCACAGCTGGCCTAGACAGGACTCGAACCTGGGAACTGTAGATTAGGAACCTGGCACGCTACCGACTGAACCCCGAATTCACAAAAGGAACGGGGAAATGCATACCCCCATCTCTATAGATGCGGCCCTGGTTGGTGTGGACTAAATCCATACCATGAAACTTATTCGTCATATAAGTGAGTGACGATATAGGAAATATGATATACTAAGTCGAATATTACCTAAAGTCATGTTATTGAAATAACATGGAAAGCAGTGGCGGCGGAATCGATATCCATGCGTTGGAAAAGTGGCATGTTATGAGAGAGTTGGTTGGTTGTTTTACCTCTGAACGGCACTTTTGTGCACACCATGGGCTAAATGGCCAGGTCACATGGACCCCGAAGGCTCAGAGAAGGTTGGGGAAGGGGACCCACTGGAATAGCTGTTGGGAGACACATGGTAGCCTCCCGTCAAGGCCATCCAGTGTTTTTTAACGTTGGGTTGTTTTATCTCTGAGCTGCACTTTTTTGCCACTATGGGCTAAATGGCCAGGTCACAAGGACCCGGAAGACTCAGAGAAGGTTGAGGGAGGGGACCCACTGGAACAGCTGTTGGGAGACAGATAGTAGCCCCCCGTCAAGGCCATCCAGCGTGTTCTTTAACGTGCACAGGGTATGGCTCTCTCGCACACGGGGCCACGGCTTAACGTCCCATCCGACGGACGGTGGCCTTTCCAAGCCCATCGGTCCAAGCCTACTGACCGTGGGCAAGAGCGGGGAATTTTGCGGAGATAAATCTCAAAGCTGACGCAGCTGGGACTCGAACCTGGGAACTACAGATTACGAGCCTGGCGCGCTACCGACTGAGCCACCCCCGTCCCATTTTACAGAAGAAAAATCCCAATTTTCATTTCTCACCAGAATTTTGCCAAGTCACTCCGAATTTTACAAACTCCTCAAGATTTTACCGACTCTCCTTAATTTCACAAAAGCAATCCTAATTTTCTCAACTCGTCAGTATTTTACCAAATGGCTTCAAATTTTATCAACTATTCTAGATTTTGCCAACTACTCTAGATTTAGCCAAATTGTCTAGATTTTGCTTTAACTCATCTTAATTTTACAAAAAAAAAAAATCTCAATTTTCACAATTCACCTGGATTTTACAAAGTCGCTTCGAATTTTGCCAACTCCGATATAATTTCGGGGAGCCTTCTCCAATTCCCACATTGTATAGAACACTGTGATCTTAACAGTTGCGAACAAAGGCAGAATCATTACATTTTTGGGGCGGGGGTGGCTCAGTCGGTAGCGCGTCAGGCTCGTAATCTGTAGTTCCCAGGTTCGAGTCCCAGCTGGGTCAGCGTTGAGATTTATCTCCGCAAAATCCCCCGCCCTGCTCACGGTCAGTAGGGGACACCGATGGGCTTGGAAAGGCCGCCGTCCGTCGGATGGGACGTTAAGCCGTGGCCCCGTGTGAGGGAGAGCCATACCCTGTGCACGTTAAAGAACACGCTGGATGGCCTTGACGGGAGGCTACCATCTGTCTCCCAACAGTTGTTCCAGTGGGTCCCCTCCCACAACCTTCTCTGAGCCTTCGGGGTCCATGTGACCTGGCCATTTAGCCCACTGTGTGCGAAAAAGCGCCGCTCAGAGGTAAAGCAACCGAACATTAAAGAACACGCTGGATGGCCTTGACGGGAGGCTACCATCTGTCTCCCAACAGCTGTTCCAGTGGATCCCCTCCCCCAACCTTCTCTGAGCCTTCGGGGTCCATGTGACCTGGCCATTTAGCCCATGGTGTGCAAAAAAGTGCCGCTCAGAGGTAAAACAACCCAACCTATCTATGTTGTAGCAGGTGTTGACTTTATAACTTTCATTAGATTTCGATTAAATTTAGCGTAATTAAACGCATTTTATACTTTTTTAATTCCATTGACAGTTATTTGTTTTTAAAAAGCTAGAAATGAATCTTAAATTATTTTGAAAATGATTATGTAATCGTAATAATTATATGGATAATAACAGTCTCTGTCAGTTGGCTTGTTTTACCTCTGAGCGGCACTTTTTTGCACACCATGGGCTAAATGGCCAGGTCACATGGACCCCGAAGGCTCAGAGAAGGTTGGGGGAGGGGACCCACTGGAACAGCTGTTGGGAGACAGATGGTAGCCTCCCGTCAAGGCCATCCAGCGTGTTCTTTAACGTGCACAGGGTATATCTCTCCCGCACACGGGGCCACGGCTTAACGTCCCATCCGACGGACGGCGGCCTTTCTAAGCCCATCGGTGTCCCCTACTGACCGTGGGCAGGGCGGGGAATTTTTGCGGAGATAAATCTCAACGCTGACCCAGCTGGGACTCAAACCTGGGAACTACTGATTACGATCCTGGCGCGCTACCGACTGAGCCATCCCCGCCCCGTCTCTGTCAGTGAAGAAGATAAACATTTAAAACTAACTCTATATCCTACCGTTCGTGGCGCATTTATTTTCCATAAATTGGAAGATAATCAAGTTGACTGTTACTGTCTGTTGTGACCTATAGGAAATATGGAATACTAGGTCGAATATTACCTAAAGGGTAGATTTAGAGTTGAAGGTCGCTTTAGATTCCTGATACCGGAAAATATAAATGGTTGAATGATCAGCTATATGACTGAGTGCAAAAATACGCATTCAATGGAAGAAGAATTTCTTACGGTGTATTTTATTTTCGTTCAAAATTTCAAAATTACAATTAAGAGCTTGAAGAGTAAACCGTAACCGTCGTTCAGCTTAATAAAAATTACAGTTAACTGTTTGAAGAGTAAACCGTAACCGTCGTTCAGCTTAATAAAAATTACAACTAATAGCTTGAAGAGCAAAGCCGTAACCGTCCTTGAGGTTAACAGCCAAACCAAGCGCTTCGTCCAGTTAAATATGTTTTTATTAAGAACACAATTGTCACGTGACATTAATTACAACCCTTATTTTTGTTACAGATCGTTTGTATGCACAACACAATGACATCCTTCAAGCAGACTATATTGACCACGAATAAAATAACACTTTATTTTTTATTTTATTGTTAGCAAACAAATAAGAAGGTCACCTCATTTACAACTGCACGATCATAAATCTAGAAATTTTTCGCTTCGGATCAGATGTAGTTTTAAAAAAAAGAGTTTCCGGATGTCTGCTGCCCTGTCTTTCTCGTATCGTCTGCACGAGAAGTTTCCGCTCAAGTTTTTACTTCCGCAAAGATCGGCGCGAGGGAGATTAGGCGTCTTGCTCCAAAAAACTGGTTGTCAGAATAGTTTTTTGTTTTTTTTCGGGTGGAACTTTGTCGTATGACGTGTCGTTGACGTATGAGGAATAATGACGTCATTGTCGTGACGTCTGTCTGGGGGTGTGACGTTTTCGATATCTATCTTGAAAAGTTTAAAACTAGAGGCATTAGCTTGATTATTGTAGGGATTTCTTTATTACTAATAACATTAGAGTTATTAAATTATAAATTTTTTAATCGAAAAAATTATTTTGTTTAATTTTTCCTCTTAAGTTCGCATAGCCTAGAAAAACATTTCGAGATTTGGACTCGAGGGGTGGTGCTTTTTGGTTTGGGTTGTCTTACCTCTGAGCGGCACTTTTTTTGCACACCATGGGCTAAATAGCCAGATCACAAGGACCCCAAAGGCTCAGAGAAGTTGGGGGAGAGAACCCACTGGAACAGATGTTGGGAGACAGATGGTAGCCTCCCGTCAAGGCCATCCAGCGTGTTCTTTAACGTTGGGTTGTTTTACCTCTGAGCGGCACTTTTTTGCACAACATGGGCTAAATGGCCAGGTCACAAGGACCCCGAAGGCTCAGAGAAGGTTGGGGGAGGGGACCCACTGGAACAGCTGTTGGGAGACAGATGGTAGCCTCCCGTCAAGCCATACGTTGTGTTCTTTAATGTTGGATTGTTTTACCTCTGAGCGGCACTTTTTTGCACACCATGGGCTAAATGGCCAGATCACATGGACCCCGAAGGCTCAGAGAAGGTTGGGGGAGGGGACCCACTGGAAGAGCTGTTGGGAGACAGATGGTAGCCTCCCAGTAGACAGAAGGCCATCCAGTGTGTTCTTTATCGTGCACAGGGTATGGCTCTCCCACACACGGGGCCACGGCTTAACGTCCCATCCGACGGACGGCGGCCTTTCCAAGCCCATCGGTGTCCCCTACTGACCGTGGGCAGGGTGGGGAATTTTTGCGGAGATAAATCTCAACGCTGACACAGCTGGGACTCGAACCTGGAAACTACAGATTACGAGCCTGGCGCGCTACCGACTGAGCAACCCCCGCCCCTTCTATCACAGAAGATTTGAATTGTGTGCAATGGGTAGAGACATTTATTGATTTCGTCTTTTATGCCATACAGTTGAAAATGAGTTGATTGCCAACCTCGGAAAGATCTGCAGATTCATTCGACGAGATGAAATGAATGGCGATACTGAAATCAGGCCAAGGAGGTGTGCAAAGGTCATGGAAAATTCTGGAAGTCATAGAGACGTACGATGTGCTCTCAATGCCATCCAGTTCCAAAATTCAAATCCACCCGTTCTTCTACTTGGGGGCCGGGTTACTCAACTAGTTGCACACGAGGCTCATAATCTGCAGCTCCAAGGTTCGAGTCCCAGCTGGGTCAATGTTGAGATTTATCTCCGCAAAATTCCCCGCCCTGCCCACGGTCAATAGGAGACACCGATGGGCTTGGAAAAGCCGCCGTCCGTCGGATGGGACGTTAAGCCGTAGCCCCGTGTGCGGGAGAGCCATACCCTGTGCACGTTAAAGAACACGCTGGATGGCATTGACGGGAGGCTACCATCTGTCTCCCAACAGCTGTTCCAGTGGATCCCCTTCCCCTACCTTCTCTGAGCCTTCGGGGTCCATGTGACCTGGCCATTTAGCCCATGGTGTGCAAAAAAAGTGCCGCTCAGAGGTAGAACAGCCCAACAACCCAACCCGCCCTGCCCACGGTCAGTAGGAGACATCGATGGGCTTGGAAATGACGCCGTCCATCGGATGCGACGTTAAGCTGTGGCCCCGTTCGCGGTAGAGCCACCCCTGTGCTCGTTAAAGAACACGCTGGATGGCCTATGTTAGACTTCGATTATTATTAGGCATTATGTTAGACTTCGAGATATAAGCCCTAGGCTTGGAGCTCAAAAAATTAATTAAAGATATTAGATATCAGGTGTGAGTGAGCTTTTCGAAGAATATCGTGCCAAACGTTTTGTGTGGTCATTAAAAAATAATAAATAAATACTCCTCAAGCAGCTGCTTGCCAAAGAGGTCTGACAGGAGCCTGTCAGTTTATATGCCATAGTAGAAGATCTGTGAGGATGGCAGGACCTCAGCAGAAAAACGACACATATCCATGCCTTACCCGGAGCTCGAACCCGGTCCACTTAGATCAATAGCCAAGCGCGCTAACCACTAGGCCACACTAGTAATTAATAATGTTGTTGTTTTATCATTTAAATGTTATATACCTTAATACCAAATTTCAACGGTAGTGGGGGGCGGGGATGGCTCAGTCGGTAGCGCGCCAGGCTCGTAATCTGTAGTTCCCAGGTTCGAGTCCCAGCTGGGTCAGCGTTGAGATTTATCTCCGCAAAATTCCCCGCCCTGCCCACGGTCAGTAGGGGACACCGATGGGCTTGGAAAGGCCGCCGTCCATCGGATGGGACGTTAAGCCGTGGCCCTGTGTGCGGGAGAGCCATACCCTGTGCAGGTTAAAGAATACGCTGGATGGCCTTGACGGGAGGTTACGATCTGTCTCCCAATAGCTGTTCCAGTGGGTCTCCTCCCCCAACCTTCTCTGAGCCTTCGGGGTCCATGTGACCTGGCCATTTAGCCCATGGTGTGCAAAAAAGTTCCGCTCAGAGGTAAAACAACTCACGTTAAAGAACACGCTGGATGGCCTTGACGGGAGGCTACCATCTGTCTCCCAACAGCTGTTCCAGTGGGTCCCCTCCCCCAACCTTCTCTGAGCCTTCGGGGTCCCTGTGACCTGGCCATTTAGCCCATGGTGTGCAAAAAAGTGCCGCTCAGAGGTAAAACAACCCAACCCAGCTGGGTCGGCGTTGTGATTTATCTCCGCAAAAATCCCCGTCCTGCCCACGGTCAGTAAGGGACACCGATGGGCTTGGAAAGGCCACCGTCCGTCGGATGGGACGTTAAGCCGTGGCTCCGTGTGCAGGAGAGCCATACCCTGTGCACGTTAACCCCTTAACAGTTTGTTTTTTCTGCCATATTGTGTCCAAAAATAAGCACAATTTTTGATAAACAATTTTGTCAAATCGATCATATAAATTGAAATCAGCAGTCAAAACTGTTACAAGTATTGAATTGCATAATTTATGATAATTTTTAATTATAGCAAAAAATTGGGATTTTTACTTAAAGTTGGCTTTTCCGAACAAGAAACTTCAGAAACTATTATTTCAAGGAGGTTACAATCAAAGAAAATATCAAGAAACTGTAAAGTTCCATTACTTATATCAATATCCAAATGAACAGCAGGATTCGCTGTGAAAGGAAATAGCGGCGGTGCTGGAGGAAGATTACTAGTATCAATTTCACAAAAGTTCCGCATCTGAGTTAGATCATCGGAACTTTCCGTTTCCTCAGCACTAGAGAAGTCCGATACCGAACTTTCACAACTTCCAGAATCATTTAGAGAAATTTCCGATTCATTATCTGATGCAATATCAGAATTATCTGTTATAAGCCGCTCACTGTCAGTCATTCCTCTTTTATTTTAGCACAAAACTCAAAAGAAATAGTATTCGCAACGTGTGATACACTACACAAGTTGTTTGGGTTGGGTTGTTTTACCTCTGAGCGGCACTTTTTTGCACACCATGGGATAAATGGCCAGGTCACATGGATCCCGAAGGCTCAGAGAAGGTTGGGGGAGGGGACCCACTGGAACAGCTGTTGGGAGACAGATGGTAGCCTCCCGTCAAGGCCATCCAGCGTGTTCTTTAACGTTGGGTTGTTTTACCTCTGAGCGGCACTTTTTTGCACAACATGGGATAAATGGCCAGGTCACATGGATCCCGAAGGCTCAGAGAAGGTTGGGGGAGAGGACCCACTGGAGCAGTTGTTGGGAGACAGATGGTAGCCTCCCGTCAAGGCCATCCAGTGTGTTCTTTAACGTGCACAGGATATGACTCTCCCGCACACGGAGCCACGGTTTAACGTTCCATCCGACGGACGGCGGCCTTTCCAAGCCCATCGGTGTCCCCTACTGACCGTGGGCAGGGCGGGGAATTTTGCGGAGATAGATCTCAACGCTGACCCAGCTGGGACTCGAAACTGGGAACTACAGATTACGAGCCAGGCGCGCTACCGAACTGAGCCACCCCCGCCCCACACTACACAAGTGAAAACAAAATTCACTCCTTCTCCCGTGTAAACAAAAAGCAGTAAAACCTGATATAAAACCGGTGTACGCATGTTTTGCATTCCAATCTTTACTGGACTACTAGAACCATCTATTAGAAACATTGCAAACGAAAAAAAGTTAAAATGCCGGGCAAATCATTGGATTGGCGTAGAAAAATAAGATGCCAGAGCGGCGTACGGGCAAATCAGAAAAGTGACCTTTCGCAATACCCGAGCGGTGTTCGGGCAAAACTGTTAAGGGGTTAAAGAACACGCTGGATGGCCTTGACGGGAGGCTACCATCTGTCTCCCAACAGCTGTTCCAGTGGGTCCCCTCCCCAACCTTCTCTGACCTTTCAAGGTCCTTGTGACCTGGCCATTTAGCCCATGGTGTGCAAAAAAGTGCCGCTCAGAGGTAAAACAACCCAACGTTAAAGAACACGCTGGATGGCCTTGACGGGAGGCTACCATCTGTCTCCCAACAGCTGTTCCAGTGGGTCCCCTCCCCCAACCTTCTCTGAGCCTTCGGGGTCCATGTGACCTGACCATTTAGCCCATGGTGTGCAAAAAAGTGCCGCTCAGAGGTAAAACAACCCAACCCATCTCCTCTATTGGGAAATTTGGGAGAGAGCTCACAGCCTCTGTAATTGGCCGTGTGATCTTTCCCGCAGTTAGCAGAGGTCGGTGGACCATCGTTGTGTGTCCTGGCACACGTAGTAGTAAGATGGTTTCCAGCGCATTTGACACATCTAGGGGTGTTGAAGCAGTTACCCTGACCATGAATGTGCCCATAACACTGGTTCACTACCACCAAACGTACACCGATCGATAACGCCATTCAGAAGGCAGGCGACGGCAACGGCCTCAGAAATCTCGGACGCTTTTCGCGGGATCACTCATGGCAGCCCATGGCAGCTAGGAACCCCATTTGCTACAACGCGAGGGTTAGGACTAAGTGGGACCACCCACCCAAATTCGTGACCGATCGCTCAACTAGCCGCGAAGCAACGGGGAAACTGCCAATTTCTGCCACCGATGACGTTACACGTGTCCGTCCGTCCGGATCACTCCCAACCCATGGCAGCTGAGAGCCCCATCTGCCACAGCGCGAGGGTCAGGACTAAGTGGGACCACCCACTCAAATTCGTGAGCAATCGCTTAACTAGCCGCGAAGCTAAGGGGAAACTGCCAATTTCTGCTACCGATGACGTCATACGTGTCCGTCCGTCCGGATCACTCCCAACCCACGGTAGCTAGGAACCCCATTTGCCACAACGCGAGGGTCAGGACTAAGTGGGACCACCCACTCAAATTCGTGACCAATCACTCAACTAGCCGCGAAGCTATGGGGAAACTGCCAATTTCTGCCACCGATGATGTCATACGTGTCCGTTCATCCGGATCACTCCCAAAACATGGCAGCTAGGAACCCGATTTGCCACAACGCGAGGGTTAGGACTAAGTGGGACCACCCACTCAAATTCGGGACCAATCACTCAACTAGTCGCGAAGCTAAGGGGAAACTGCCAATTTCTGCCACCGATGATGTCATACGTGTCCGTCCGTCCGGATCACTCCCAACCCACAGTAGCTAGGAACCCCATTTGCCACAACGCGAGGGTCAGGACTAAGTGGGACCACCCACTCAAATTCGTGACCAATCACTCAACTAGTCGCGAAGCTAAGGGGAAACTGCCAATTTCTGCCACCGATGATGTCATACGTGTCCGTCCGTCCGGATCACTCCCAACCCACAGTAGCTAGGAACCCCATTTGCCACAACGCGAGGGTCAGGACTAAGTGGGACCACCCACTCAAATTCGTGACCAATCACTCAACTAGTCGCGAAGCTAAGGGGAAACTGCCAATTTCTGCCACCGATGATGTCATACGTGTCCGTCCGTCCGGATCACTCCCAACCCACGGTAGCTAGGAACCCCATTTGCCACAACGCGAGGGTCAGGACTAAGTGGGACCACCCACTCAAATTCGTGACCAATCGCTCAACTAGCCGCGAAGCTAAGGGGAAACTGCCAATTTCTGCCACCGATGATGTCATACGTGTCCGTCCGTCCGGATCACTCCCAACCCACGGTAGCTAGGAACCCCATTTGCCACAACGCGAGGGTCAGGACTAAGTGGGACCATCCACGCAAATTCGTGACCAATCGCTCAACTAGCCGCTATGGGGAAACTGCCAATTTCTGCCACCGATGACGTCACACGTGTCTGTCCGTCCGGATACACTCCCAACTCATGGCAGCTGGGAACCCCATCTGCCACAACGCGAGGGTAGGACTAAGTTAGACCACCCACTCAAATTCGGAACCGATTGCTTAACTAGCCACGAAGCTAAGGGGAAACTGCCAATTTCTGCCACCGATGACATCACACATGTCCAGCTGTCCGGATCACTCCCAGCCCACGGCAGCTAGGATCCCCATCTCCCACAATGCGAGGGTCAGGACTAAGTGGGACCACCCATTCAAATTCGTGACCAATCACTCAACTACCCGCGAAGCTAAGGGGAAACTGCCAATTTCTGCCACCGATAACGTCACACGTGTCCGTCCGTCCGGATACACTCCCAACTCACGGCAGCTAGGAGCCTCGTCTGCCACAATGCGAGGGTTAGGACGAAGTGGGACCACGCACTTAAATTTGTGACCGATCGCTCAACTAGCCGCGAAGCTAAGGGGAAACTGCCAATTTTTTGTCACCGATGACGTCACACATGTCCGTCCGTCCGGATATACTCCCAACTCACGGCAGGTAGGAGCCCTATCTGCGACAATGCGAGGGTCAGGACGAAGTGGGACCACCCACTCAAATTTTTGACCGATCGCTCAACTAGCCGCGAAACTATGGGGAAACTCCCAATTTCTGCCACCGATAACGTCACACGTGTCCGTCCGTCCGGATACACTCCCAACTCACGGCAGCTAGGACCCCTGTCTGCCGCAATGCGAGGGTTAGGACGAAGTGGGACCACGCACTTAAATTTGTGACCGATCGCTCAACTAGCCGCGAAGCTAAGGGGAAACTGCCAATTTCTGCCACCGATGACGTCACACGTGTCCGTCCGTCCGGATATACTCCCAACTCACGGCAGGTAGGAGCCCCATCTGCCACAATGCGAGGGTCAGGACGAAGTGGGACCACGCACTTAAATTTGTGACCGATCGCTCAACTAGCCGCGAAGCTAAGGGGAAACTGCCAATTTCTGCCACCGATGACGTCACACGTGTCCGTCCGTCCGGATACACTCCCAACTCACGGCAGCTAGGATCCCTGTCTGCCGCAATGCGAGGTTTAGGACGAAGTGGGACCACGCACTTAAATTTGTGACCGATCGCTCAACTAGCCGCGAAGCTATGGGGAAACTGCCAATTTCTGCCACCGATGACGTTACACGTGTCCGTCCGTCCGGATACACTCCCAACTCACGGCAGCTAGGAGCCTCGTCTGCCACAATGCGAGGGTTAGGAAGAAGTGGGACCACGCACTTAAATTTTGTTGACCGATCGCTCAACTAGCCGCGAAACTATGGGGAAACTGCCAATTTCTGCCACCGATTAAGTCAAACGTGTCTGTCCGTCCGGATACACTCCCAACTCACGGCAGCTAGGATCCCTGTCTGCCGCAATGCGAGGGTTAGGACGAAGTGGGACCACGCACTTAAATTTGTGACCGATCGCTCAACTAGCCTCGAAGCTAAGGGGAAACTGCCAATTTCTGCCACCGATGACGTCACACGTGTCCGTCCGTCCGGATATACTCCCAACTCACGGCAGGTAGGAGCCCCATCTGCCACAATGCGAGGTCAGGACGAAGTGGGACCACGCACTTAAATTTGTGACCGATCGCTCAACTAGCCGCGAAGCTAAGGGGAAACTGCCAATTTCTGCCACCGATGACGTCAAACGTGTTCGTCCGTCCGGATACACTCCCAACTCAAGGCAGCTAGGAGCCCCATCTGCCACAATGCGAGGGTCTGGACGAAGTGGGACCACCCACTCAAATTTGTGACCGATCTCTCAACTAGCCGCGAAGCTATGGGGAAACTGCCAATTTCTGCCACCTATGACGTCAAATGTGTCCGTCCGCCCGGAATTACGACTATTATATAATATGATGCTCAGGTTATTATTACTTGAAATAAAAAGTGACCCGCCGTATTTTTAGAAATAACTTTTGTCTTCATCATAGAACTCGTCTTTAGCGTATTATACCGACAGTTTTCAGTAAAATCGTTGTAAAAAGTAGTTACTTAAAAGAAAATTAATTTTTCTATTGCATTGTTATTAAATACTTTTAATTAATTAATTAATTTAAAAAATAGAACGCTATCAGTTGAATTTCATGACTGTGAATTGTAGTAAAATACGCATAAGTTTTTTTTTTGTTCTATACAGCGGGTTATGTAACAATGTTGGATTATATACAGTCGCTCAAAAAATATCCGAACACTATGGTTGATTACAGAATTCAGAAAAAATAGTAGGCAACGATTTTTTTAGAAATGAATGATCTGGCAATTTTTGTGTACAGTACAGTGTATGAAGGTTGCAAGATCACTAATTTCTAAAAAAAAATCGTTGGCAGATATTTTTCCTGAATTCCGTAATCAATCATAGTGTTCGGATTTTTTTTTTTTGAGCGACTGTACCATCTAGTCTGCTGATATGCGGCCTTGCCCATAATAAACGTATTACGCAACCACCCTTTAGCAGAGATGAGTTGTTTTACCCTTGAGCGGCACTTTTTTGCACACCATGGGCTAAATGGCCAGATCACAAGGACCCCGAAGGCTCAGAGAAGGTTGGGGGAGGGGGACCCACTGGAACAGATGTTGGGAGACAGATGGTAGTCTCCCGTCAAGGCCACCCAGCGAGTTCTTTAACGTTGGGTTGTTTTACCTCTGAGCGGCAGTTTTTTGCACACCATGGGCTAAATGGCCAGATCACAAGGTTGGGTTGTTTTGGGTTGTTTTACCTCTGAGCGGCACTTTTTTGCACACCATGGGCTAAATGGCCAGGTCACATGGACCCCGAAGGCTCAGAGAAGGTTGGGGAAGGGGACCCACTGGAACAGCTGTTGGGAGACAGATGGTAGCCTCCCGTCAAGGCCATCCAGCGTGTTCTTTAACGTGCACAGGGTATGGCTCTCCCGCACACGGGACCACGGCTTAACGTCCCATCCGACGGACGGCGGCCTTTCCAAGCCCATCGGTGTCCCCTACTGACCGTGGGCAGGGCGGGGAATTTTGCGGAGATAAATCTCAACGCTGACCCAGCTGGGACTCGAACCTGGGAACTACAGATTACGAGCCTGGCGCGCTACCGACTGAGCCACCCCCGCCCCCCAGATCACAAGGACCCCGAAGGCTCAGAGAAGGTTGGGGGAGGGGACCCACTGGAACAGATGTTGGGAGACAGATGGTAGTCTCCCGTCAAGGCCACACAGCGAGTTCTTTAACGTTGGGTTGTTTTACCTCTGAGCGGCACTTTTTTGCACACCATGGGCTAAATGGCCAGATCACAAGGACCCCGAAGGCTCAGAGAAGGTTGGGGGAGGGGACTCACTGGAACAGATGTTGGGAGACAGATGGTAGTCTCCCGTCAAGGCCACCCAGCGAGTTCTTTAACGTTGGGTTGTTTTACCTCTGAGCGGCAGTTTTTTGCACACCATGGGCTAAATGGCCAGGTCACAAGGACCCCGAAGGCTCAGAGAAGGTTGGGGGCGGGGGACTCACTGGAACAGATGTTGGGAGACAGATGGTAGTCTCCCGTCAAGGCCACCCAGCGAGTTCTTTAACGTTGGGTTGTTTTAACTCTGAGCGGCAGTTTTTTGCACACCATGGGCTAAATGACCAGGTCACAAGGACCCCGAAGGCTCAGAGAAGGTTGGGGGAGGGGGACCCACTGGAACAGATGTTGGGAGACAGATGGTAGTCTCCCGTCAAGGCCACCCAGCGAGTTCTTTAACGTTGGGTTGTTTTACCTCTGAGCGGCAGTTTTTTGCACACCATGGGCTAAATGGCCAGATCACAAGGACCCCGAAGGCTCAGAGAAGGTTGGGGGAGGGGACCCACTGGGACAGATGTTGGGAGACAGATGGTAGTCTCCCGTCAAGGCCACCCAGCGAGTTCTTTAACGTTGGGTTGTTTTACCTCTGAGCGGCACTATTTTGCACACCATGGGCTAAATGGCCAGATCTCAAGGACCCCGAAGGCTCAGAGAAGGTTGGGGGAGGGGACCCACTGGAACAGATGTTGGGAGACAGATGGTAGTCTCCCGTCAAGGCCACCCAGCGAGTTCTTTAACGTTGGGTTGTTTTACCTCTGAGCGGCACTATTTTGCACACCATGGGCTAAATGGCCAGATCACAAGGACCCCGAAGGCTCAGAGAAGGTTGGGGGAGGGGACCCACTGGAACAGCTGTTGGGAGACAGATGGTAGTCTCCCGTCAAGGCCACCCACCGAGTTCTTAAACGTTGGGTTGTTTTACCTCTGAGCGGCACTATTTTGCACACCATGGGCTAAATGGCCAGATCTCAAGGACCCCGAAGGCTCAGAGAAGGTTGGGGGAGGGGACCCACTGGAACAGCTGTTGGGAGACAGATGGTAGTCTGTCGTCAAGGCCATCCAGCGAGTTCTTTAACGTGCACAGGGTATGGCTGTCCCGCACACGGACCACGGTTTAACGTCTCGTCCGGCGGAGGGCGGCCTTTCCAAGCCCATCGGTGTCCCCTACTGACCGTGGGCATCGCGGGAAGTTTTACGGAGATAAATATGAATGCTTACCGAGAGCACGTTGTAATAAATACACTGTACATTGAATATCTTTGGTAATAATAGTCTCTTTATTTTTATGCATTGAAAAATCATTTATATACAAACGCATTTCTCTAACATTACACTTCTGTGTCTTTGTAATGCAACAATACTGTGCTGTGATTGGTGGATTTTTGCATCTGTAGTTTTTATCAAGAGAAAAGAATATGACTTTCCTGAAAATTACCATAATCAATAATTAATTACAAATCATTTGCTAAACAGTTGATGATGTTTGACAGCCGGTACATTGTTGTCTCTACTACATCATCATCTTTATTCGCTCAAAAATCACATTGTTTTACATGCTCCCATAGCATTCTGATCTACATTTGCAATAAAACATCTACATCTAAGCGAAATATGCTGGTATTCAAAGTTAAGAAACGCCCTCATGTTTTGTTAAAGAGACGCTAGATTCGTAGCTTTGTAATTTCTAATGTATGTACATATGCTACAAAAGTACTGGCACACTTGAAACCAGGTCCGTATCTAGAATTGGATTGGATTGTTTTACCTCTGAGCGGCACTTTTTTGCACACCATGGGCTAAATGGCCAGGTCACATGGACCCCGAAGGCTCAGAGAAGGTTGGGGGAGGGGACCCACTGGAACAGCTGTTGGGAGACAGATGGTAGCCTCCCGTCAAGGCCATCCAGCGTGTTCTTTAACGTGCACAGGGTATGGCTCTCCCACACACGGGGCCGCGGCTTAACGTCCCATCCGACGGACGGCGGCATTTCCAAGCCCATCGGTGTCCCCTACTGACCGTGGGCAGGGCGAGGAATTTTGCGGAGATAAATCTCAACGCTGACCCAGCTGGGACTCGAACCTGGGAACTACAGATTACAGGGTAGGGGTTTAGCGGAGAAAATCTCAATGCTAGCTCAGTGCGAATCGAACTTGGTTATGGAAGATTATTGGCCTGGCCAAGGTCACTTTCATAAACCAGATTTAACATTTTTGATTGATTTGATAAACCAGGATTGAACAGCCATTGAGATAAAAGGAGGAAAGAAGTAAGGGAAATTAAATATGCGAAAAACTTTAATTTCATTCAAAGAAATTTAATTTAGCTTTTAAACCACGTGAAATGAAATGATTTATCCATTCCGACAATGTTAAAACATTTATGAATATTTTAAATTTGCTTAGTAGCTTTATTAAAATTAGTAGCTACCAGTTGAATTTAAAAAAAAAATTACTTAATGTAGATATGGGATACTCCTATATGGGCGAATTTCTTGCAAAACAAAATATTGAGAACTGCGGTCGATGTCCCTTGGTTTGTTACTAAGAGACAACTTCATAAAGATTTGGGCATCGACCACATTATATACTCATATTAAATTCATCTCAAAAAAGTTTTTTGAGGCTGTTAAAAATAATCCAAATGAGATTATTTCTTCTTTGCTTAATTATGATCACAATGTTCTTAATATGTACGAGAATCCTAAAATGATGGCTTTCTCTGAGGACAGCTACTCGTTTTAGATCTCTTGTGCATGATATATGCTATTTTTAGCTATGTTTTATGTTAACCTCTAGGGCACACCCCAGGGTGGTTCACTTGTTATATGTTTTTAATTATGCCAACTGGACGGGACGGGGCGGGGGTGGCTCAGTCGGTAGCGCGCCAGACTCGTAATCTGTAGTTCCCAGGTTCGAGTCCCAGCTGGGTCAGCGTTGAGATTTATCTCCGCAAAATTCCCCGCCCTGCCCACGGTCAGTAGGGGACACCGATGGGCTTGGAAAGGCCGCCGTCCGTCGGATGGGACGTTAAGCCGTGGCCCCGTGTGCGGGAGAGGTATACCCTGTGCACGTTAAAGAACACGCTGGATGGCCTTGACGGGAGGCTACCATCTGTCTTCCAACAGCTGTTCCAGTGGGTCCCTTCCCCCAACCTTCTCTGAACCTTCGGGGTCAATGTGACCTGCCAATTTAGCCCATGGTGTGCAAAAAAGTGCCGTTCAGAGGTAAAACAACCCAACCTTGACTTGGAGCTTAACCGATTGTGCCACACGGCCCAAAAGAATAGTTTTAACCTATTGTAAAAGTTCGTCTGTTCTCAGCTTCTTCAGCTTTCGTAACTCCTTTGATTAGTAAAAAAATATTATTGAAAATCAAAAAATTTAGATAGTTTTCACTAAAATCATGAACATTTTTTTTTTCTTCAGTGTGATTTTTCCAAAAGGAAAAAAAAAAATTTAAATGATTTTTAGTTCTAATTGATGCAACATAGGGTCATAGCTTTAAATCTGAAAACCAGTATATGTCGACACATCAGCACTACATTCATATTCAGGTTCATGGCACTTTCGCTACAGCCCATTATCAATTATAATATTATTATTACCCTAATCTTTAAGCTCATTGCAGCATTCTTTTCTTTCAAGACATGCTGTTGTTAATTGTTACAAATTCAAGCACTCTTGCATTCTTTTTTCAAAATATTACGTCATCACTGCATTCTTTTTTTTTCAAATGTAGCCTTATTGAGTGACCTAAGCTCAAGATTCTTGTTACAATTGATTCGGAATAGAGCCACAATGTGTGCATTTGGTTGTCAATAGCTATTCATTACCATTATAATCAATTTAAAACAGTAATTAAAATGCTGTTTGTGGTAATTATTATTATAATATTTCTCAGTGACATCTTTCTACGGTTTTGCCGGTAATTATATTTTTTATTACTCTGACATTCTTCCTGTAATCTATAATCGGGTACATGACAATATTGTACATCATTAAAAATATTATTATAACAATTCATCATTCATTCACATCTTTAATGTCAAAATTATGACATGTTTTACGTTCAAAATATTATTATTGTACCAATTAGTTTTCTAACTGGATCTCATAATAATATTATTATTCTTATAATTTATATCGTCAATTTTAAGTTCACTGAGAGCTGTTCGCAATTATCAGCATTCTTATTTCCATCTCATTGTCAATTATGGACAACATTTTAATAACCTTACACACTTGTATCTGAATCGGCTTTGTCCATAAAAATAATCTTAAAAATAAAATTACTGGTAGCTTGACATAAGTTTTCTTTTTAGAGGATTTGTTGACTATTTTCTTTAACAACAAGAGTTTGTTTTATTTACTCGAGTTACAGAGATGTATTCAAAATGTTAAATTTATCTTTTTTTGAAATTACGATTAATTCCTTTTTTAAAAGGTAATTCTCTGCGGACCCACACCGAAAAATTTGATTTTCAACTTTCACAGTACAGTCTACAAGAAAAATGTTTTAAAAATAAAACTAATAGTTCTCTTACAAAAAAGATAAATATTATAGTTTTACAATATCTTAAACACGTGAGAAAATACCCAATAAACTTATTTATTAGAGAAAAGAGCTAATACATGTTTTAAATTATTTACATTTTTATTAAACTACCAGTAGTTTTATTTTAAGAAAATTTAGCTCTGAGAGGAATACTGTACAACAATGTATAGACACTAATAATGTTATATCAATTACTCAGCATTTTCATTTCATTATTGTCAATGCACGACAATATTTAACATATAAAATAATGCTATCTTAGTTAGATCAACCTGTTCAGCGCTTTTACTGCCATCTTACGGACAATATTGTACATTCATAACATTATTTCAGCTCAATATTTTTATTGGTATGTTATTGTCAATTCATGACAATGTTGTATACTGATAATAATATTACATCAATTATTAATTCATCAATTTTTGTTGTCAATACTACACAATGTGGCACACTCGTATAATATTGATTTTGCAATTAGATAACAGTTAATATTTTGTTTTCAATGTTAAAATACATATGAATGTGCTTCTGTATTG
Source organism: Ryuthela nishihirai (assembly GCA_038380435.1). Classification (NCBI taxonomy): domain Eukaryota; kingdom Metazoa; phylum Arthropoda; class Arachnida; order Araneae; family Heptathelidae; genus Ryuthela; species Ryuthela nishihirai. The sequence goes on from JAWZYU010000022.1 coordinate 48,884,271, forward strand.
TACTATACTTGATCTGAACAATTGTCAATTAATGTTTTTGTTACTCTACTATCAATGTTACTGCATTCTGTAATAAATCACAACATTTTTCTAACTTTTTTTTTGTTTTCTAATTCAACCATTTGTTTCTATGCTCTCAGCACATCACAGTTAACACAATAGATCACTCTTAATGACTTTCTGTAATCTTTCAAGCACTTTTACCACATTCCTCGATCTATTCCTTGACATATCAATTGGCTCAGCAGATCACAGTTAACACAATAGATCACTCTTAATGACTTTCTGTAATCTTTCAAGCACTCTTACCACATTCCTCGATCAATTCCTTGACATATCAATTGGCTCAGCAGATCACAGTTAACACAATAGATCACTCTTAATGACTTTCTGTAATCTTTCAAGTACTTTTACCACATTCCTCGATCAATTGCTTGACATATCAATTGGCTCAGCAGATCACAGTTAACACAATAGATCACTCTTAATGACTTTCTGTAATCTTTCAAGCACTTTTACCGCATTCCTCGATCAATTGCTTGACATATCAATTGGCTCAGCAGATCACAGTTAACACAATAGATCACTCTTAATGACTTTCTGTAATCTTTCAAGAACTTTTACCACATTCCTCGATCAATTCCTTGACATATCAATTGGCTCAGCAGATCACAGTTAACACAATAGATCACTCTTAATGACTTTCTGTAATCTTTCAAGCACTTTTACCACATTCCTCGATCAATTGCTTGACATATCAATTGGCTCAGCAGATCACAGTTAACACAATAGATCACTCTTAATGACTTTCTGTAATCTTTCAAGCACTTTAACCATATTCCTCGATCTATTCCTTGACATATCAATTGGCTCAGCAGATCACAGTTAACACAATAGATCACTCTTAATGACTTTCTGTAATCTTTCAAGCACTTTAACCATATTCCTCGATCTATTCCTTGACATATCAATTGGCTCAGCAGATCACAGTTAACACAATAGATCACTCTTAATGACTTTCTGTAATCTTTCAAGCACGTTTACCACATTCCTCGATCTATTCCTTGACATATCAATTGGCTCAGCAGATCACAGTTAACACAATAGATCACTCTTAATGACTTTCTGTAATCTTTCAAGCACTTTAACCATATTCCTCGATCTATTCCTTGACATATCAATTGGCTCAGCAGATCACAGTTAACACAATAGATCACTCTTAATGACTTTCTGTAATCTTTCAAGCACTTTAACCACATTCCTCGATCAATTCCTTGACATATCAATTGGCTCAGCAGATCACAGTTAACACAATAGATCACTCTTAATGACTTTCTGTAATCTTTCAAGCACTTTTACCACATTCCTCGATCTATTCCTTGACATATCAATTGGCTCAGCAGATCACAGTTAACACAATAGATCACTCTTAATGACTTTCTGTAATCTTTCAAGCACTTTAACCATATTCCTCGATCTATTCCTTGACATATCAATTGGCTCAGCAGATCACAGTTAACACAATAGATCACTCTTAATGACTTTCTGTAATCTTTCAAGCACTTTAACCACATTCCTCGATCAATTCCTTGACATATCAATTGGCTCAGCAGATCACAGTTAACACAATAGATCACTCTTAATGACTTTCTGTAATCTTTCAAGCATTTTAACCACATTCCTCGATCTATTCCTTGACATATCAATTGGCTCAGCAGATCACAGTTAACACAATAGATCACTCTTAATGACTTTCTGTAATCTTTCAAGCATTTTTACTACATTCTTCGACCAATTCCTTGACATAATTCTTTGTGCAATTGTTCAGCTACTGTTTTGTTGTTTAGAAACGGTATTAAAATGCAAATACAGCGACAATGCCAATATCTAACTACATCACAGAGACGTTTAGGTATTAAAGAGTAAAAATGGCATTATGCTGCTGATCATCACGAAACATGGTCATGTTAAAAAGCATAGTAGTAAATGGTGTGTTATTTTCTATGTAAGGACTGATTGTTCGGAAAAGTATTTCACAACAAAGGCAAATTATAACACTGAACAATTTTATAACGAGATGAAAAAAACAACAACCGAAAAATGGAATATTACCTATTAAAAAATTCAGAGTGAAAACATGAACGAAAAACGAAATTTTACATCTCTCTGATTTGGAAATAAACGCAATGTTTTGATAGGAAATTTTGGACCCTTTGTAAGCAATTTAACAGGGTTGTTTTACCTCTGAGCGGCACTTTTTTGCACACCATGGGCTAAATGGCTAGGTCACATGGACCCCGAAGGCTCAGAGAAGGTTGGGGGAGGGGACCCACTGGAACAGCTGTTGGGAGACAGATGGTAGCCTCCCGTCAAGGCCATCCAGCGTGTTCTTTAACGTGCACAGGGTATGGCTATCCCGCACACGGGGCCACGGCTTAACGTCCCATCCGACGGACGGCGGCCTTTCCAAGCCCATCGGTGTCCCCTACTGACCGTGGGCAGGGCGGGGAATTTTGCGAAGATAAATCTCAACGCTGACCCAGCTGGGACTCGAACCTGAGAACTACAGATTACGAGCCTGGCGCGCTACCGACTGATTGAGTTTGGATTAATGGTAATTTAGAAAACTTATTGTTGGAAAATGTCCAGATGCTTTGATTCTCTTGATCAAAAATTATATATCTGATAGCACATTTCATGTCAAAGTTGATAAGGCCATTTCATTCAAGAAAAGAAATAATGTTAGTGTGCCTCAGGGATTTGTGCTGGGACCCACACTTTTTAATATTTATATGGAAGATATTCCAACTTCATGTAAAAATTTCCAAAAATCAAAGAAATATGTTCTTTGTATTTCAATACACAAATAGAGCTTTAGAAAAATACACCAATTACAATTCATATTTAAATAATCGAACCAGAATCATTAGATATTATTTAAGTGAAGGTATTGAATATGATACGATATCTTATGAAATAAAATTGATATTGAATTCTTCTTCAAGTTGAATTTGATAAAATCTAAATAAATATATGGAGTTATTGTTAACTATGATATCCCATGTTGTGAAATACTGATATGAACAATATAGCTTATTTGCATCACAGTCTTTGTTACGATAGGCAACAGTAAGGCATAACAATAGTTAGCACATGGAATTTAATCCTTTTATACAGTTTTTTACATTTAAACGGGAAAAGGGAACAAAGAGATCATGCTTTTTATTATTTTTCTCATAACTCATTTTTATACATCATTTTAAGGGTTAGGTTGGGTTGTTTTACGTCTGAGCGGCACTTTTTTGCACACCATGGGCTAAATGGCCAGGTCACATGGACCCCGAAGGCTCAGAGAAGGTTGAGGGAGGGGAACCACTGGAACAGCTGTTGGGAGACAGATGGTAGCCTCCCGTCAAGGCCATCCAGCATGTTCTTTAACGTGCAAAGAGTATGGCTCTCCCACATACGGGGCCACGACTTAACGTCCCCTCCGACGGACGGCGGCCTTTTCAAGCCCATCGGTGTCCCCTACTGACCGTGGGCAGGGCGGGGAATTTTGCGGAGATAAATCTCAATGCTGACCCAGCTGGGACTCGAACCTGGGAACTACAGATTACGAGCCTGGCGCGCTACCGACTGAGCCATCCCCGCCCCTTCAAGGGATAGAAAGTGCAACATTTTTACCAATGTGTACAAATTACAGTTGCACAATTAGTGGAAATTTTGAGGGACACTTTAGTGAAGACTTTGTGATCAGGGGAAGGTTTCATAAATGGTTAACATTAGTAGTGTACAGTCGCTCAAATAAAAAATATCCGAACACTACGGTTGATTGCAGAATTCAGAAAAAATATCTGGCAACGATTTTTTTAGAAATTAGTGATCTGGAAACCTTCGTGTCACGTGAGTACAGAATTCAGGAAAAATATCTGGAGCGTGTACAGCAACTGTACACGCTCCAGTTACAGTTCAAAGCAAACTGGAGCTTGTGTAGTTACTGCACACGCTCCAGTTTGCTGTGAACGGTAACTGCACACGCTCAATATTTCCGTGAGTGAGCTCACACGATCTAGTATCAAAATAATATGACCACCTACAATCGCTCAAAAAAATATCCGAACACTATGGTTGATTACAGAATTCAGAAAAAATATCTGGCAACGATATTTTTAGAAATTAGTGATCTGGAAACCTTCGTTTCACGTAACACGAAGGTTGCCAGATCACTAATTTCTAAAAAAATCGTTGCCAGATATTTTTTTAAATTCTGTAATCAACCATAGTGTTCGGATACTTTTTTGGGCGACTGTACTTGTAGAGCCAACTCCTGTAGAAAGGCTTTCAGACTTAACAAACCTGACTGCCCCTCCCCCCCCCCCCCGAAAATCCGGTCGTCTTATATGAACTCTCAAATTTGCATATTTGCTTTGAATATTTTATAATAATTTTATTTTAGCCCCGTATTATATGTCCGATACTGAAAATAGATTTAAAACGCAACTGTAAAATTTTACTTTATAGTGAATCTTATTTCAAGCCAAAGTTGGTAAGGCCCTTTCATCCAAGAGAAGAATTAAGGCTGGTGTGCCTCAGGGCTATGTCACGGGACCCACATTTTTAATATATTAAAAATTATTTCTCCCAGACCCCGAAATTAATTTCTTGGACTCGAATTTAGTTCCGGGGAGGGGGGAGGGTGTAATTAAATCCTGGGTTCCTCGGTTTGTACCTCTTAATAACCGTATTGTAAAAATCGGTGTTTTGTACAGCAACTTTTCTAGAATATTACGAAATACAGGGCATGCCTGTTTCCATTATTTAAGTTCACAAATACTGTGATCATAAAGATCATAACACTTAAAAAAATTACATTCATACTTCCAAAGAAGCTAAACAAAGAAGATAATTTGCAATATTTGTTTAACAAAATACAGGCTACGACATGTAAAAATGTTTCATTAATACAAAACTTTAAAATATTATTATTTATAATGTATTAGTATAAAATTACTTACTAGGTATATTTTAATATTTTATATTAATAAAAATGTTAATAACTTTTTATTTCAGTCAATAACTACAAATGATCATTACTTCATTTGCAAGCTGTTAAAGACATTATTTTTTTTTATTTTCCGTAACAATTATTATAATTAAATTTATAAATTAGTATTCCAAACATGGCGCTGCCAGTATCGTAATGAAGGAGGTGAACACTTTTTTGGAATCTGGGAAATCTGATGATAGTACAGTCGCTCAAAAAAGTATCTGAACGCTATGGTTGATTACAAAATTCAGAAAAAATATCTGGCAACGATTTTTTTAGAAATTAGTGATCTGACAACCTTCGTGTCACGTGACACGAAGGTTGTCGAATCGTTGCCAGATATTTCTTCTGAATCTGGCAAATTTTTCTTAGAAATTAGTGATTTTTTCTGAATCTGGCAAAGTTTTTTTTTTAGAAATTAGTGATTTTTTCTGAATCCGGCAACGATTTTTTTAGAAATTAGTGATTACCAACCTTCGTGTCACGTGGCACGAAGGTTGTCGAATCGTTGCCAGATATTTTTTCTGAATCTTACAAATTTTTTTTAGAAATTAGTGATTTTTTCTGAATCTGGCAAAGTTTTTTTTAGAAATTAGTGATTTTTTCTGAATCTGGCAACGATTTTTTTTTAGAAATTAGTGATTTTTTCTGAATCTGGCAAAGTTTTTTTTAGAAATTAGTGATCTACCAACCTTCGTGTCACGTGGCACGAAGGTTGTCGAATCGTTGCCAGATATTTTTTCTGAATCTGGCAATTTTTTTTTAGAAATTAGTGATTTTTTCTGAATCTGTCAAAGTTTTTTTAGAAATTAATGATTTTTTCTGAATCTGGCAACGATTTTTTTAGAAATTAGTGATCTGGCAACCTTCGTGTCACGTGGCACGAAGGTTGTCGAATCGTTGCCAGATATTTTTTCTGAATCTGGCAATTTTTTTAGAAATTAGTGATTTTTTCTGAATCTGGCAAAGTTTTTTTAGAAATTAGTGATTTTTTCTGAATCTGGCAACGATTTTCTTTAGAAATTAGTGATCTGGCAACCTTCGTGTCACGTGACACGAAGGTTGTCGAATCGTTGCCAGATATTTTTTTGAATCTGGCAACGTTTTTTTTAGAAATTAGGGATTTTTTCTGAATCTGGCAACGATTTCTTTTAGAAATTAGTGATTTTTTCTGAATCTGGCAAGGATTTTTTTTAGAAATTAGCGATCTGGCAACCTCCGTGTCACGTGACACGAAGGTTGTCGAATCGTTGCCAGATATTTTTTCTGAATTCTGCCATCAACCATAGTGTTCGGATACTTTTTTGAGCGACTGTACGACACATTGTTTTAAACTTTGTTATGGATTTTTTCGGCAGGTATATAGGACATTGGAATTATTATATACAGTAGACTCAGTTATCTGAGATCGGATTAACTGGGATGTTGAAAAAATAATATATGTCCGAAAAAAATATGGGATACGAGAAAGCAGTTGCTAAGAATGCCCATACGTGTTCTAGTGTTTAGTGTACGGGGATGGGAATATTTATTAAATAACTCTGTTATCCTATTGAAATATCTCCAAGTGTTTTTAAAAGACCGACTTTGTGAAAATTTAATGTTTCGGTATTTATGCGACACGTTAATAATATTAAGAGTACAGTTTCAATAGTGCCAAGTGTTGTAACCAACTGTGCTTAGAAGTATTACTTCTAAGCACAGTTGGTTACAACTTCGTTTTCATACATCAACTTAAGCGACTTTCAATACATTCGCTGATGCGACATTTCCAAGCTATTGCACCGTGGCGCTACCTGTTAGCAAAACGGATAAATATTTCGGCTTTCTTTTCGAACTGGGATGTGAAATAACCGTACAAATTCACGCACGATTATCAAATTAAAAACTGCTAAAAATTTTTAATAATATTTTTATTACAATTTATTGAATATTTGGTCTCTCCTTCATTACAGACCTTCTACTATGATATATTAAACTGATAAGCTCCTGTCAGACTGTTCTATAAAAAAATAGATATTTCTTTAACAGAACATTTAACGTTAATTGTTAGCTTTTTAAATAATAAATAGCTACCGGTGGAATTTTAATACACGTGTTTTAATTAGGATATAATTAATCTTTAGTATTATCTATTTTACAAAGAGGTTTTGATCAAGAAGATTCATCCAAATAGTGCAGTTTGGGATTTTTAATAAATTATTTAAATTTAAGAATTTTTGGTTTGTTTCTAGAGTATAAGTTTTATTCTAGATTTTAAAAGTGATAAAAAATTTAAAATTACAAAAATGAAGAAAGATAAAATTAACATAATATTAATGATATTTATTATATATACATATCTGTAATATTTATGGACCTTTTAAAGACTTTGCAGTATTATAAATGCGGAGCTAACTTCTCAAGAGTGAAAGAAAGTTACCAATTTACATTTTTAATAAATTATGCCTCTTCGAGAAAATAGCAAAATTTACTATTATATGAAAAAGTAATATTCATTCTACTAAGAAAGATGAAATCAAAATGAATAATTAAGTAATATCTACTAGCACCATCTCATCCTGGATAGAAAGGGTTTACTAGATCTTTCTTCCATGCAGTGTATATAATAAAAAAAACACCCAAAAAACTTTAGTGTTTATATACTAAATACTAATTATAAGGAGCGAAAATGAAGTGAGTAGTACATAGTAATGACGATAGAGGCGCTGAAATCGAACAAAGGGTCGATTTTTAATGTTTAGTGTCCTATCTGTACGAATCATAAATCTGTGTGATATACAATGTGTCTGGCTTACCAAGATGTCCCTTGTACAGTTGCTCAAAAAAGTATCCGAACACTACGGTTGATTACAGAATTCAGAAAAAATATCTGGCAACTATTTTTTTAGAAATTAGTGATCTGGCAACCTTCGTGTCACGTGACACGAAGGTTGCCAGATCACTAATTTCTAAAAAAATAGTTGCCAGACATTTTTTCTGAATTCTGTAATCAACCGTAGTGTTCGGATACTTTTTTGAGCGACTGTACTTTTTTATATCACCCACAGAAGTTTGACTTAAAACATAACAAAATAATAAGCAGGAACCAATTTTCCAACATTATGGCATTAAATGAGTAGTAAAGAATCACAGGATAAGTCCTGTAGACATGGAACTCATGAAATAATGAGCTGAAAAAAAATTGGTTTTGACTTATCCTGTGATTCTTTACTACTCATTTATTAATTTAGTGCCCTGAGAATGAGTGACAAATATTAATTCCATCTCTAATAAGGCAACAGAGTTGTCCACTTCACGGATAGATGGCGCCACTGTGCGAATCAAATAAAAAAAATCCGGAAAGTTTATAACGTCACACAAGCTAGAAAAGGATAGCCATTGGTGGTGTAGTGGCAGCATAACAGGCATTTTTCCTGTAAGACATGGGTTCGAATCCCACTTATGGCAAAACCAAATTTTTTTCAGCTTATTATTATGGCATTATTTTCTAAGGACTATATTATTCTTGTAATAGGGAGAAATGTTTTTAAATTATTCGCAATTAAAAACAATGGCAGTCACCATATAAGAATGATTAATTCTTCGAAATAGTTCAGAATGCAATTGCAGATTAAGAACCAATCACAAGTTTTCAAATTATTAGTCCACATAGGAAGTCTTGTCTATTGGTCCTTTCTGGATGAGTCAGCCTTGTCATGGGTGAAGCAGACGATAGTGGCACTGCAGTTGGCGACAATTTCACTCACACATCTGGCAACAGTTGATGAATTCCTGTAGCAGCCTGTGAGTGGCTGGGCTTGGTCACGTGGGTATGGTTCTCTCTGTAACCAATAAACACATATGTGAGATGTAAAGCTTAAAAACACATTTTAACAAGTTTACTTGGATTTCATGGGAATGAATGTTAATAAAGAAATTATTACTCTTCATGAATATATGAGATAATATGATTAATTTACTTTTATAATATTTTATTGCATGTACAGTCGCTCAAATACATATACGAACACTATGGTTGATTACAGAATTCAGAAAAAATATCTGACAACGATGTTTTTAGAAATTAGTGATCTAGCAATCTTCGTGACACGAAGGTTGCCAGATCATTAATTTCTAAAAACATCGTTGCCAGATATTTTTTCTGAATTCTGTAATCAACCGTAGTGTTCGGATATTTATTTGAGCGACTGTACAACATAATTAAGGATATTAAAACGCGATTATTTACTATTATTTAAAATAACGGTAAGTAATTCGAAATGATATTTTATCTCAAATTTATTATAGTATATTAAATTACTTTATTGTTTTTGAAATCAATAACTAGTACTGAAAGTTTGAAATTTTACTTTTAAATATACTTATTTATTGCAAACAACGTATAAAATTATTATTTTATATCATACGTATTATATAATTTAGGCGCCATGATGGCTCAGTAGTATCGCATTGGTTGGCTGCGACACTACAACTACTGGGGTCCGGGTTCGAGTCCCAGTAATGGCACGGTCATTTCATCTGTCGACGCGATGTGAGACAGATTTTATCTGGAATTTTGCTTTCGATATTACTTTACTTTGAGGGGGCGGTGATGGCTCAGTCGGTAGCGCGCCAGGCTCGCAAATCTGTAGTTCCCAGGTTCGAGTCCCAACTGGATCAACGTTGAGATTCATCTCCGCAAAATTCCCTGCTTTCCCCACAGTCAGTAGAGGACACCGATGGTCTTGGAAAGACCGCGTCCGTCGGGTGGGACTTTAAGCCGTGGCCCCGTGTGCGAGAGAGCCATACCTTATGTACAGTCGCTCCAAAAATATCCTAACACTATGGTTGATTACAGAATTCAGAAAAAATATCTGGCAGCGATTTTTGTTTAGAAATTAGTGATTGGCAACCTTCGTGTCACGTGACACGAAGGTTGCCAGATCACTAATTTCTAAAAAAATCGTTTCCAGATATTTTTGTGAATTCTGTAATCAACCATAGTGTTTGGATATTTATTTGAGCGACTGTACATGAAGGTTGCCAGATCACTAAATTCTAAAAAAATCGTTCCACATATTTTTTCTGAATTCTGTAATCAACCATAGTGTTCGGATATTTATTTGAGCGACTGTACACGAAGGTTGCCAGATCACTAAAGTCTAAAAAAATCGTTCCAGATATTTTTTCTGAATTCCGTAATCAACCATAGTGTCCGGATATTTTTTTGAGCGAATGTCCGTTAAAGAACACACTGGATGGCCTTGACGGGGAGGCTACCATCTGTCTCCCAAAAGCTGTTACAGTGGGTTCCCTCCCCCAACCTTCTCTGAGCCTTTGGGTTCCTTGTAACCTGGCTAGTTAGCCCATTGTGCGCAAAAATGTGCCGCTCAGACGTAACACAACCCAATTCAACGAATCTTTACTTTGAGACAGGGGTGGCTTAGTCGGTAGCGCGCCAGGCTCGTAATCTGTAGTTCTCAGGTTCGAGTCTCAGCTGGGTCAACGTTGAGATTTATCTCCGCAAAAATTCCCCGCCCTGCCCACGGTCAGTAGGGGACACCGATGGGCTTGGAAAGGCCGCCGTCCGTCGGATGGGACGTTAAGCCGCGGCTCCGTATGCTGGAGAGCCATAAACATACCGTGTGCTGGAGAGCCATACCCTGTGCACGTTAAAGAACACGCTGGATGGCCTTGACGGGAGGCTACCATTTGTCGCCCAACAGCTGTTCCAGTGGGTCCCCTCCACCAAACTTCTCTGAACCTTCGGGGTCCTTGTGACCTGGCATTTAGCTCATAGTGTGCAAAAAAGTGTCGCTCAGAGGTAAAACAATCCAACGTTAAAGAACACGCTGGATGGCCTTGACGGGAGGCGACCATCTGTCTCCCAACAGCTGTTCCAGTGGGTCCCCTCCCCCAACCTTCTCTGAGCCTTCGGGGTCCTTGTGACCTGGCCATTTAGCCCATGGTGTGAAAAAAAATGCCGTTCAGTGTAAAACAATCCAACACATGTTAAAGAACACAGTGTATGGCAATGACGGGAGACTACCATCTGTCTCCCAATAGCTGTTCCAGTGGGTCTCCTCCCCAACCTTCTCTGAGCCTTCGGGGTCCTTGTGACCTGGCCATTTATCCCATGGTGTGAAAAAAATGCCGCTCATTGTAAAACAATCCAACACACGTTAAAGAACACAGTGTATGTCATTGACGGGAGACTACCATCTGTCTCCTAACAGCTGTTCCAGTGGGTCCCCTCCCCCAAACTTCTCTGAGCCTTCGGGGTCCTTGTGACCTGGCCATTTAGCTCATAGTGTGCCAAAAAGCGCCGCTCAGAGGTAAAACAACCCAACCCAACTTTGAGACAGTGAAGAATCAGCAACCACTTTCTGAAATGGGCAAAATATATTTTCATACCTTTGGTCATGACAGTTGAAGCGAACCAGATTTTATCCCGTCCTTCACTGTAGGTATTTGTAGACTTTCAGACAGTGGTTGCCAGAATCGGCAACCACAACATATCCATCACAAGTGAGGCCTAGACCTTGGGGTCCGTATAAGGGGTCGCCATTGGTGTTGACGAAAGACAGGAAAGAACCGTTGCTGTCGAATACCTAGAATGGAAAGGATTTGTGAAAATATTTATTATAAATTGAATTCATTTGAATCATAACAACATTAATACAAGAACAGAAAAGAATTTAACAAAATTAATATGATCTGTAAATCTTATGAATTCGAAAAATTTCTTAAACTATGCGAAGAAAACATATTGAAATAAAATGGAGGTTTTAAATATCAAATTTTTTGAAATATAGTAATAGTAGAGTATAAAATAGTAATAGGTATAATAAAGTAGGTAGTTTTCTAAAAATAATGTTATTATCGTATTATACAGGTGTTTTTAAAAGATCTAGTTGGGTTGGATTGTTTTACCTCTGAGATGCACTTTTTTCCACACCACGGGCTAAATGGCCAGGTCACATGGATTCCAAAGGCTCAGAGAAGATTGGGGGAGGGGATGCACTGGAACAGCTGTTGGGAGACAGATGGTAGCCTCCGTCAAGGCCATCCAGCGTGTTCTTTAACGTTGGGTTGTTTTACCTCTGAGCGGCACTTTTTTCCACACCACGGGCTAAATGGCCAGGCCACATGGACCCCGAAGGCTCAGAGAAGGTTGGGGGAGGGGACACACTGGAACGGCTGTTGGGAGACAGATGGTAGCCTCCCGTGCAGGCCATCCAGCGTATTCTTTAACGTTGGGTTATTTTACCTCTGAGCGGCACTTTTTTGCACACCATGGGCTAAATGGCCAAGTCACATGGACCCCGAAGGCTCAGAGAAGGTTGAGGGAGGGGACCCACTGGAACAGCTGTTGGGAGACAGATGGTAGCCTCCCGTCAAAGCCATCCAGCGTGTTCTTTAACGTGTGTTGGGTTGTTTTACCTCTGAGCGGCACTTTTTTGCACACCATGGGCTAAATGGCCAGGTCACATGGACCCCGAAGGCTCAGAGAAAATTGGGGTGGGGACCCACTGGAACAGCTGTTGGGAGACAGATGGTAGCCTCCCGTCAAGGTCATCCAGCGTGTTCTTTAACGTTGGGTTGTTTTACCTCTGAGCGGCACTTTTTTGCACACCACGGGCTAAATGGCCAGGTCACATGGACCCCAAAGGCTCAGAGAAGGTTGGGGGAGGGGACCCACTGGAACGGCTGTTGGGAGACAGATGGTAGCCTCCCGTGAAGGCCATCCAGCATGTTCTTTAACGTTGGGTTATTTTACCTCTGAGCGGCACTTTTTTGCACACCACGGGCTAAATGGCCAGGTCACATGGACCCCAAAGGCCCAGAGAAGGTTGGGGGAGGGGATCCACTGGAACGGCAGTTGGGAGACAGATGGTAGCCTCTCGTGAAGGCCATCCAGCGTGTTCTTTAACGTTGGGTTATTTTACCTCTGAGCGGCACTTTTTTCCACACCACGGGCTAAATGGCCAGGTCACATGGACGCCAAAGGTTCAGAGAAGGTTGGGGGAGGGGACCCACTGGAACGGCTGTTGGGAGACAGATGGTAGCCTCCCGTCGAGGCCATTCAGTGTGTTCTTTAACGTGCACAGGGCATGGCTCTCTCATACACGGGGCCACGGCATACACACGGCTTAACGTCCCATCCGACGGAAGGCGGCCTTTCCAAGCCCATTGGTGTCCCCTACTGACCGTGGGCAGGGCGCGGAAATTTGCGGAGATAAATCTCAATGCTGACCCAGTTGAATCGAACCTGGGAAGTACAGATTACGAGTCTGGCGCACTACCGACTAAGCCTCTCCCCGCCCCCAAGCATTTGGTTCACCTCTATCAATCCAAAGGTACGATTGATCCAATTCACTCGATTGAGATCACCCGGTAGTGGTGTGATTTTGCCCAACATTTGCATACATCCTATTGTGCTATCAGACAGGTTGGGTTGATTTGTTTTACCTCTGAGCGGCACTTTTTTGCACACCATGGGCTAAATGGCCAGGTCACATGGACCCCGAAGGCTCAGAGAAGTTTGGGGGAGGGAGCCACCGGAACAGCTGTTGGGAGACAGATGGTAGTCTCCCGTCAAGGCCATCCAGCGTGTTCTTTAACGTGCACAAGGAATGGCTCTCCCTCACACGGGACCACGGATTAACGTTCCAACCGACGGATGGCGGCCTTTCAAAGCCCATCGGTTTCCCCTACTGACAATGGGCACTGCAGTGAATTATTGCGGAGATAAATCTCAATGCTGATCCAGGCGGGACTCGAATCTGGGAACTGCAGATTACGAGCCTGAAGTGCCCATAGTGCCGCTCAGATTACGAGCTGAGCGGCACCCTGGGCACTTCAGGGGCAGCTGTACCAGCATAAAATATATCTCTGCAAATCCCCACTTTGCCCACATTTACAAAGGGGGCACCAATGGAAATGGAAATATTTTATTTCAAATTTGGGGCGAGATTAATCTACTGACTGAACCCCCCCCCCCAAAAAAAAAGCTCAGGGGTAAAACGACCCAACAACTCCAGTTCGGATCAGGGGCGCGGGGTGGCTCGGTCGGTAGCGCGCCAGGCTCGTAATCTGTAGTTCACAGGTTCGAGTCCCAGCTGGGTCAGCGTTGAGATTTATCTCCGCAAAATTCTCCGCTCTGCCCACGGTCAGTAGGGGACACCGATGGGCTTGGAAAGGCCGCCGTCCATTGGATGGGACGTTAAGCCGTGGCCTCGTGTACGGATAGCCATACCTTGTGCACGTTAAAGAACATGCTGGGGGGTGGCCTTGACGGGAGGCTACCATCTGTCTCCCAACAGCTGTTCCAGTGGGTCCCCTCCCCCAACCTTCTCTGAGCCTTCGGGGTCCATGTGACCTGGCCATTTAGCCCATGGTGTGCAAAAAAGTGCCGCTCAGAGGTAAAACAACCCAACGCAACCCAAGCCTTGACGGGAGGCTACCATCTGTCTCCGAACAGCTGTTCCAGTGGGTCCCCTCCCCCAACCTTCTCTGAGCCTTCAGGGTCCATGTGACCTGGCAATTTAGCCCATGGTGTGCAAAAAAGTGTCGCTCAGAGGTAAAACAACCCAGTTCAGATCAAATTAATTTGAAATATTTATCTTACCTGAATGCGACTATTGCCCCAATCAGCCACAAGAATATTATCCTGGCTATCCACGGCCACTCCAGTTGGAGCATTGAACTGTCCATTCCCTTCGCCATTGGAGCCAAAAGAACTCACGAAACTCCCTTCACAGTCGAAGATCTTGATGCAGTGGTTGTGGAAGTCTGAGATGACCAGCTGATTCTTGCTATTGACGCCCACGTAATGAGGACCTGCAAACTTCCCAATGCCTCCTCCTCTCGAACCGAACTTGTGGAGAAGCTTCCCATTCTCTTGGAAGATGAGGACGCAGCTTCCTTTGTTATCCACCACAATGATGTGACCATTCTTGTCCACTCCGACCCCTTTCGGTCCTAGCAACTTTCCGTGACCAATGCGGTTCAGAAATTTGCCATTTGATTCAAAGATGCTCACCCATTTGTTCTCATAATCGGCAACCAAGATGTTGCCGTTGGGCATAACTGTCACTCCTGTTGGTCTCTGCATTTGACCTGCACTGCGACCTCTAATCCCAAACCTCAATTTACACTCTCCTATAGTTGAAAAAACTTGCACGAACTGATTATTGCTATCTGCCACTATAATCTTACCCGTGCCAGTACAGCACACACCTTGTGGATTGGTAAACTCTCCTTTTCCTCTTCCTTTGCATCCGATCCTCATCACTAGATCGTCTTCAATGGGATTGCTCCGTCTCTGTGATCCTCCCGATCTGTAACTGGGAGGTCTTTTTGTGGCTCTTTGTCTAACTCCTGTCGTTCGCGGTATCTTTGAACTTATTGGTCTATCACTTGAGGAACTTTCTTCTTCAATATAAGATTTGATGACGAAAGGGCTTGATTTGATGTGATGACCAAATAGTTTTACGGAAAGCGTGTACAAACCCTCTTTGGGAACTGTGTAGATTAAATCATAACTTCCATTTTTTTGGTCGGTGACTTCTGGTGTTAAAGAGAGAGCCAACTGCGGAGAGAGTAATTCGGCTTCGAAGATTGCGTTACCAGAGGTTACAATATCTCCTCTTCTATCTTTAGTGGTTATGTTCACAAGAGCAGATTTGCCCACAAAACAGTGTTTCAAACCTTCACCAGAAGCAGTCGTCTCGAATGCAATGGCACTACTGGTGAGCACTCTGCCGCAGTTTTGGATGGATTTCCTCGCTGACGACACGTTTTCGTCACTGAACACCAAATGATCGTTCTCTTCTGGCATGTTTTGTACATGCATGTCTGCAAACTCGCGCAGCTTTTCTGAGACTTGTTTGGTAACCAACAAAACCTCGGTGTCGTTTCCGTGGTTGAGAGCATTCTCCGTGAACTCACAACTGGATCCCAGAGTGTTCAAGCAATATTCCAGAAGGTTCTTTTGCTGCTCCAGAATGCGCTGCTTCATGGTGTGCACATCTTCCAGCTCTTCCAAAAGCATATTCCTCCTCATCTGGACAGTGTCTGCGAGGATGTCAAAACTGTGATTCACTTGTTTAGTCGCTTCTTCGTGTTTACCAGCAAGCACTGCAGCCATGTTGGACACAGTCGCTATAGCTTCTTCCAGCACAGGAACCTGGAAGTACACTCTCTCCAGAAGATCCCCAAGTAACTCCTTCTGGTCGTGAATAGCGTCCCGGAGTCTCATGGTCAAGTGACCGCTGTGTTCGATGTCTGTGCACGTTACACAAATGGCCGTCTCGCAATCCCTGCAATAGAAGCGAAGAGTTTGGCTGCTGTGTTTGGGGCACATCAGAGGAGGCTGATTCTTGGATCGCTCCTGCTCTTCCAGGAGAGCCAGCTCGCTGAGAGTCATCAGTCGATGAGCACACGTGGCTGTGTCTTCGAGGTGCCTCTGGCTGCAGCGGTCGCAGAGGTAGCTGTCACATACCGAGCACTTGGCAACTCCTGGAGCTTTGTCGTCACAACCGAGACATTGAGAAGGATGATCAAGAACATCCATGAGACTGCTAATGAAGAAATTTGTTTGGAGACCCTCAACGCCTTGCTCAGGAAGGATCGACTGTTGTCGACATACAGGGCATGTAAGAGTGAGACTTTCTGATGGGGTGTATTGGACCAGACACGTTTCACAAAATGTATGAAGGCATGGCAATACCTGAATAGAAAGAAAAATAGTTTTGCATTCTATATATATAAAAAATTATTTTTTCTAATACAGTGGACCCTCGATATAACGCGCATGTCGGGCGGGAAACAACACCCGCGTTATACCGAGCGGCGCGGTGGCGACACAATAAATTTCACACTGTAAGCTTTTCTTTTACTCATCATGCATACAATAATTAAACACTATTCAAAATACATGCAGGAACTCAATACATACACAATTACTCAATATGAAGTAACAATACTACAGCAATTTATATAAATATAATGTAATAATTAATAATTTTTTGACGAAACTTACAAACTAAAAATTCAACATAATAATTACAAGACTTCAAAACCAAGGTTATTACAAATCGCCAAATTTTCGAAATAATTATGGGAAACATACCTCCGAATATCAAGTACCACTTATATTTAATGCTATTCCAAAAGAATTACTAAATATAGATTCTTTTAGAAGACTTAAATTGGAATTAAAAAATTATTTGGTATTTTCTAGTTAGCTGATTTTTATGTGTTGTGTTTTGTGGATTTATTTGATGTACACCATTTTTGTGGATGAATGACTTATGTTAATATAATTTATTCATTTTCCTGCAGATAAGCTATTTAGCTTTGCGGGTCAAAGTGTAAATGTATTTGTATTCTTTAGTCTTATGAATAAAAATTATATTCTAAAAAAAAATGCAATACTCACTAACGCCGCACGGACCTGTATAAACATGTTTGAACTTATCGCGAACATCGCCCACGCTATAACCGAGTGCGCGGTATAGCGCGCAGCGCTATAACGAAGGTCCACTGTACAAGACTTATGAAATTACATTTATTTAGTAAGCGATTTGTTATAATCTCTAAGATAAATTCTTACTAGACACAATGTTGTTAAATAATTCGGTTTCAAGAATTCTTTCAGTAGTAAATAAATATTACTCAAAAGCGAGATTTGGGAAATATTTTAAGGTTTTAAAAATCCCCCCCCCCCCATGGTATTTTTATTTTGCAAAAATTGTAATTCATTGTCAGGTAACTTTGAATATAGCTTTCTTATAAGTTCCAATTTGAGAAGGGTAAAACGTTTTGTGATCCAGTACCCTTGGATCCCAATTTGCTGTCCTTTCTGCAGCAAAAGAGACTTCAAAACCAGACTAAAACAGGCCAAACAAGGTACAGTCGCTCAAAAAAATATCCGAACAGTATGGTTGATTACAGAATTCAGAAAAAATATCTGGCAACGATTTTTTTTAGAAATCAGTGATCTGGCAACCTTCGTGTCACGTGACACGAAGGTTGCCAGATCACTAATTTCTAAAAAAAATCGTTGCCAGATATTTTTTCTGAATTCTGTAATCAACCATAGTGTTCGGATACTTTTTTGAGCGACTGTACGAAGAACAAAATCACAGTTTCTGCTCTTCAGTGCCATAACTTAAAATAACCAAGAGCAGCGCCGGATCTGGGAGGGGGGGGAGGGGTACAGGGGTTCATGCTTCCCATATTTCAGAACGCTAGTACGGCTAAAAGAGCCAAAAAAGTACGAAACAAATTAAAATTTAATGCATTTTTCAAGAATTTTTTAAAGAATTGTAAAACGGAGTGTGAAATGTTATACTGCAATGAAAATACAGTCTCTTACTCCCCCCCGCCCACTTAGGGCTGGGGTGGCTCAGTCGGGAGCGCGCCAGACTCGTAATCTGTAGTTCCCAGGTTCGAGTCCCAGCTGGGTCAGCGTTGAGATTTATCTCCGTAGAATTCCCTGCCCTGCCCACGGTCAGTAGGGGACACCGATAGTCTTGGAAAGGCCGCCGTCCGTCGGATGGGACGTTAAGCCGTGGCCCCGTGTGCGGGAGAGCCATACCCTGTGCACGTTAAAGAACACGCTGGATGGCCTTGACGGGAGGCTACCATCTGTCTCCCAACAGCTGTTCCAGTGGGTCCCCTCCCCCAACCTTCTCTGAGCCTTCGGGGTCCATGTGACCTGGCCATTTAGCCCATGGTGTGCAAAAAAGTGCCGCTCAGAGGTAAAACAACCCACAACTCTTACTCCTCCCACTTCAATTTTTTTCTAGATACGGGCCTGAGTAAGCGGGTTACGATTATCATTGAGAGACTTCAGATGAAACACATTTTGCTAAAAAAATCAACACTAACCAGTGTAGGATATTTTTCTCCCATTTCTTTTTCTTTTCGAAAAGTGGGATAGTGGGAAGGTTAGAAGCCCCTCATCTTTAGGTTTCCTGAGAAAGTAGGATAGTAAAAGAGCAAGTTAACAGGATTACACCAATAGGAAAAAATCGGCAGCTTCACTGATATTTTCTGCTTCAAGGGTAGTAATAGGAAAAAAAATATCAATAAATTTATGTTACTTTGTCTTAAAATTCAACAGGTAGTTATATGTTTAAAAATTATTTATTAAAGTCAGAAATAATTTTGCATCGTACTATTTAAAAACAAATATCTTACAGTTAAAGTTTATCAAGGTAGACTTAGCCAAAGCCACTTTTCTGAAAGACAGGAAGGATAAATTGTAGAGAGTTAATTTAGTAACAAATGTGAACGAAGTATTTTAGTTTACTTTAAGAAACATAACTTTTGTCATCGGTGAACATCCACTACTACTACATAGCGCGCCAGGCTCGTAATCTGTAGTTCCCAGGTTCGAGTCCCAGCTGGGTCAACGTTGAGATTTATCTCCGCAAAAATTCCCCGCCCTGTCCACGGTCAGTAAGGGACACCGATGGGCTTGGAAAGGCCGCCGACCGTCGGATGGGACGTTAAGCCGTGGCCCCGTGTGCGGGAGAGCCATACCCTGTGCACGTTAAAGAACACTCTGGATGGCCTAGACGGGATGCTACCATCTGTCTCCCAACAGCTGTTCCAGTGGGTCCCCTCCCCCAACCTTCTCTGAGCCTTCGGGGTCCATGTGACCTGGCCATTTAGCCCATGGTGTGCAAAAAAGTGCCGCTCAGAGGTAAAACAAGCCAACCCAACTACCACTACAGAAATCGGGATGCGAACTTCTAATTACAGTTAGAAAACTTTCCATTGTGTCTCTCTCTAATCAATGCAATATGGGAATAGGAAATCGAAACTCAATTTTGTTTCATCAGATTCGGTTTCGAAATGGATCTTTCCAGGACGAAATCTGTTTTCACATCTGCACCCCAAACTGATGCAAAAAACAAACTTCGCGATCGCTGGTGTCGCAGGTCGTGGGAACAACTCCGGCTGGCATCGATGTGTTAGCCTTGGTCTGAACCTTAAACCCACGCGGATACATCACTGCGACTGACCCATTTATTAGCTCAAGCTTGACAGTCGCATCTTGGGGAAAAAAATAAATACTAGCCACTTTCGAAGAAGAAAAGCTATCTTTGCTGATAATGGAATGTTATCTATTTCCTTCTCAAGTAATACTTCATGTATTCATATTTTACTATTATTACAGTTGGGTTGTTTTACCTCTGAGCGGCACCCTTTTGCACACCATGGGCTAAATAGCCAGGTCACATGGACCCGAAGGCTCAGAGAAGTTTGGGGGAGGGGACCCACTGGAACAGCTGTTGGGAGACAGATGGTAGCCTCCCGTCAAGGCCATCCAGCGCGTTCTTTAACGTGCACAGGGTATGGCTCTCCCGCACACGGGGGCCACGGCTTAACGTCCCATCCGACGGACGGCGGCCTTTCCAAGCCCATCGATGTCCCCTACTGACCGTGGGCAGGGCGGGGAATTTTGCGGAGATAAATCTCAATGCTGACCCAGCTGGGACTCGAACCTGGGAACTACAGATTACGAGCCTGGCGCGCAACAGACTGAGCCACCCCCGCCCCACATGTTTAAAGGTATTGTACGTAATAGAGTCTCGGTAATAGAGTCTCGGTATATATTGAACTTTGATGAAAACAATGAAGAATGTATTATCGGTGGATAACCATTATTCATCGGTTGAACATTTTTGAGATAGAGAGTTTCATTTACTTCATTTTTAGTCTACTGACAGAATCGATAATCTAGATAATCCTGTTTCTGATAAAATTTATCGCAAATAATCATAAAGTATATTACCACTTTTTACTGAAACATAAAGGTGTGGTGTAATTTGTTCGACAACATTTGTTCGCAGGAATTTTGTTCGAGACGGAAATTTGTTCGAAGCGGAATTTTGTTCGACGGAAATTTGTTCGAAACGCAAATTTGTTCGAAACGGAATTTTATTCGCTTGAAATGTGTTGGAAACGGAAATTTTTTCGACTAACATTTTATTAAAAGTTTGCGAATTTTGAAATATTGAGAGGCAACTAGATGGCGTACTCCTCGATAAAGTCTCTTTTGGAGGCTTTAAATTGAGAAAAAGATTAAAAAAGATTCCTTGCATTTTTAACGTTCTTTGTATCAACTTTCGCTGTTGAGACGTAAACAACATTGATGTCTCATTTTTTTTTCTATTTTTAATTTTTGATTCTTTTTATTTGATATTTTTTCTATTACAACTATATGGGGGGGGGGGGGCTCAGTCGGTAGCGCTCCAGGCTCGTAATCTGTAGTTCCCAAGTTCGAGTCCCAGCTGGGTCAGCGTTGAGATTTATCTCCGCAAAATTCCCCGTCCTGCCCACGGTAAGTAGGGGACACCGATGGGCTTGGAAAGGCCGCCGTCCGTCGGATGGGACGTTAAGCCTTGGCCCCGTGTGCGGGAGAGCCATACCCTGTGCACGTTAAAGAACACGCTGGATGGCCTTGACGGGAGGCTACCATCTGTCTCCCAACAGCCATTCCAATGGGTCCTCTCCCCCAACCTTCTCTGAGCCTTCGGGGTCCATGTGACCTGGCCATTTAGCCCATGGTGTGCAAAAAAGTGCCGCTTAGAGGTAAAACAACCCAACCTAGATCTTGTGAATACATGAATAAATATTTTGGGTTTTAGGAGAGTCCCAAGCGGTTAGATCGAGAATATAACTAGAAGAACACATGTCGCCTCTGGAGCATATGAGAATCTGGTTTACAAAAGAGAATGAAATTTTTCCTTTACATATTGTTTCATTACTTAAAAGTTTTAATTTGAGCTAGTGGATGATGGGGAAAATGCAAATAGTATTTTATTACTAATTATACAACATAAAAATAGTCGTCTTTTAATTCTTAAATCTAAAAAATTGCATTTCCACACCTCTCTTAGGAAAGTGGGTAGATTATTGCTGTCAGTGGAATATCTCTTAAAACTACCAGTAATTTTTCAAAATTTTACTCTATGTGCATTATTTGTAAAACTCGATAACAGTAACTGAAGAAACAACTGTGACTGTTTTTTTTTATATACCTTGTTTGAAGTGTTAATTTTTGTTTTTGAAAGCTATTTTGGTGCAGAAAAGAAAAGAAATTAGGATCCAAGAGTATTGGATCACAGAAAGTCTACTCTGGACAAGTAGGAATTTTTAAAAATTCGGAAAAACTATTATTTTTATTTTGTACATTGTGATTTGCACGTCCTATGCTTTGTTTGGGATAGCAGGAATCCCATTGTTGAAGTGTTTCTAACTTTCCCATCACATTTTATCACATCACATCACATCGATAACAGCTCTGCTGCTCCATCATTTCAGTAATCTGTTAATATATACTGTAAATATTTAAACTACTAAATATTTGAAAAATGCGATTTATAATATTTCATTAGTACCAATCAAACTAAAAAAAAATTCCATTAAAAATTCCAATTATCATTTCCATTGTTCTCAATGGAAACTTCATGACGTTCACATTCCACCATCAAAATTTCGTATTTTTATCTTTAATACATCGTTGCAATAATTCGTTTGAAATTTTGGAATTTTCAAAAATTTTCACCGTTAGAGGGCGCAATTACAGTGTTCGAAAGATTCCGAAAATGCGAATCATAATAGTTTGCCAATTCTTCTCTAACCCTAAAAAGATTTTTTCATTTAGCTCTAAATACAAACAATTATCTGCTAAAACAAAAACTTGTGGTTCACACCTACCGTGGGTCTAAGAAGTCAATTCGTTGTTGCCAATGGAAACATTATGGTGTTCACATTCCAACACAAAAAATTTAAAATTTCTACCTTAAATACGTCGTTTGCAATATTTGTTTGAAATTTTGGAATTTGCAAATTTTTCCACCGTTAGGGGATGCAATTATACTTTTTAGAAGATTTAAAAAGTGTGAATCATAATATTTTATCAATTCCTATCTAACCCAAAAAAACTTTTTCATTTCTCTCTAAAAACTAACAATTTTCTGCTAAAGCTAAAAAAAAAGTGTTTTTGCACCCCTTCTGGGTCTACGGGGTCGACTCACTGCTGGCAATGGGAACTTCGTGAACTTCACATTCCACCACCAAAATTTCAAATTTTTAGCATAAATGCATCGTTTGCAATATTCGTTTCAAATTTTGGGATTTTAAAAATTTCCACCGCTAGAGGGCGTACTTATAGCTTTAGAGAGATTCGGAAAGTTCAGATTGTAATATTTCCTCAATACCTATCCAACACAAAAGTAATTTTTAATCTGTTTCTGTAAACAAAGAAGTTTGATGTCTACAGACTTACAGACAGATAGACAGACGACAAAGCGAAACTATTATCTCGATTTTTTTTTAAAACGCGATAATCGTTCTTGTTTTCTTTGAAAACGAGATAAAAAACATAAAAACTACCCCACCGCCATCCACCCAGTCCTCCATTGAAAAACATACTAAAATCTTTCGCACTGGAAAGATACAATAATCCTGACATTTTTCCTAAAATAACTTTGATTAGTTTCGAACGAATTTCCGTTTTGAACAAGTTACCGTAAGCAAATTTCCGTCGAACAAATGTTGTCGGCAAGTTTTGAATGCTGAACGCAATTAATATGAAATATGTTTTGTACAATTTTTGAAGAAATTTAAATCCTACTTTTTTTTTCAAGTCATCATTATTATTTCGGAAGCGGTTATCTTTTAAGATATTTAAATTTGATTTGGAGTGATCCGTAATCATATTTAATTATTGAGAAATAAATTAATCATCATCCAATTAAAGATATCTATATAATTATTGATTAAATTAAACGTTAAGAAATTAAAAGCTTTACTCTTTGAAAAATACCTAGATATTGTTATTGCTTTAAAAAATTCATTACAACTTTGAAATAGAATAGATCACACATTGAAGGGTGTAATAATCATCAGAATCAAAGTTGTATAATTACTATGAATGTAAATACATAATATAGTAATTTTGAAGATGTTTAAGGCGTTAATTACTTATTTCGAATAAACATTTATTAAAGTTATATTTATTAAATTACATTTTGTGCAATTAAATTTATTAGGTAATGTTCACTTGGTATAATTTAGCAATGATGTCATCTCATTAGGGTCTATTCGGGTTCAGCCAAGGTTAAGGCCATAACAGCGATTTTACTTTATAATTGGAGGAACAATATTTAAAAGTTTACGTAAAATATTATTGCAGGTCATTTTAAGATAATCTAACAAATTAATAAAAATAATAATTAATAATAATAATATTTAAAAAAATAATAAAGAAATTTATAAACATCTAAGTTTCACTATATTTAATTTTATGATATTATGGCAGAAATAATATATTTAATAATATTTTCCTTTTTACGTATATCTTAAACCTACCTGTAGTAATATTAAATGAAAATTTATATCAAATTTCTCTTTATGACATTATTAATACTGATGCCACAGGTTTAACCAGCAAAGTAGAAGTTGAAAAAAACACTTATTGGCTGTTGAGAATTAAATCCTCTATTCGCAGCAAAATTTATCGTAAAATTAAACAAAGGTTTATACAAATTTAAAAGAAAATAAATTACATAAATATGAATGGTAAATAATGAAATAAAACAGAATACAAGTATGCAAAATGAGAGAAAAATCGTCTATAACCATAATAGGTACAAAGGAATCGCTCAATATTTTTCATTTGCAACTTGCACAAAAGTGAAAAGACTGAAGTTTCTAACACATAACCAGAACAAAGTAGAAAAGATTTTAAAACGACAGAAAATTCGTTATGCATGAGAAGTAGGAAAATGATTAATATGCGTTTTACATAAGAAGTTAAAAAAAGGGATAGTCAATATGGGTTACAACATAAGAAGTTAAAAAAAGGGATAGTCAATATGGGTTACAACATAAGAAGTACAAAGGAATGGTTAATGTGTGTAACCAGCAGAAAGGAGATGATTAATGTGTGGTACACATATGACGTACAAGGGAGATGATTACGTACAAAAAAACAAAGCAACTGATTAATGTATATTACACATATATGGGATGGTTGATGTGTGTTACACACAAAAATGCATAGGAGTTGATTAATGTGTGATACACATAAGAAGTACAAAGATGATGATAAATGTGTGCTAACCTAAGATGTACAAAGGAGATGATTAATCTGTGTTACCATAATAAGTAAAAAGGAGAGAATTAATGTGCACTACCCATAACAAGTGCAAAGGAGATGATTACTGTGTGTTACCATAATAAGTACAAAGGAGAGGATTAATGTGCATTACCCATAATAAGTACGAAGGAGATGATTAATGTGTGTTACCCATAAGATGTACAAAGGAGATGATTCATATGTGTTACCCATAATAAGTGCAAAGAAGATGATTAATCTGTGTTACCATAATAAGTACAAAGGAGAGAATTAATGTGCATTACCCATAATAAGTGCAAAGGAGATGATTACTGTGTGTTACCATAATAAGTACAAAGGAGAGAATTAATGTGCATTACCCATAATAAGTGCAAAGGAGATGATTACTGTGTGTTACCATAATAAGTACAAAGGAGAGGATTAATGTGCATTACCCATAATAAGTACGAAGGAGATGATTAATGTGTGTTACCCATAAGATGTACAAAGGAGATGAATCATATGTGTTACCCATAAGATGTACAAATATGATTAATCTGTGTTACCATAATAAGTACAAAGGAGAGAATTAATGTGCATTACCCATAATAAGTGCAAAGGAGATGATTACTGTGTGTTACCATAATAAGTACAAAGGAGAGAATTAATGTGCATTACCCATAATAAGTGCAAAGGAGATGATTACTGTGTGTTACCATAATAAGTACAAAGGAGAGGATTAATGTGCATTACCCATAATAAGTACGAAGGAGATGATTAATGTGTGTTACCCATAAGATGTACAAAGGAGATGATTCATATGTGTTACCCATAAGATGCACAAATATGATTAATCTGTGTTACCATAATAAGTACAAAGGAGATGATTAATGTGTGTTACCATAATAAGTACAAAGGAGAGAATTAATGTGCATTACCCATAATAAGTGCAAAGGAGATGATTAATGTGTGTTACCATAATAAGTACAAAGGAGAGGATTAATGTGCATTACCCATAATAAGTACGAAGGAGAGGATTAATGTGCATTACCCATAATAAGTACAAAGGAAATGATTAAAGTGTGTTACCCATAAGATGTACAAAGAAGATGATTAATCTGCGCTACCATAAGAAGTATAACGGAAACGCAGTTAATATTTATTATGCATAATAAATAGAAATGAGACACAATTAATATTTGATTTGCATAATAATACGCTGGAGAAGTTCTTAATATTTGTAATATATAATTACGGATACTAGATTAATTATTTTTATTCATAATAAGTGTCACCAGACTTGATTAATATTTGTTATGCATAATAAGTATTATAGAGACTCCGTCCCGTGCTTCAGTGGTTAGCGCACTTGGCTAACGTGCGGGGTTCGAGGACCTAAGGGACCTGGGTTCGAGTCCCAGGTAAGACATGGATGTTTGTGTTGTTTTTCTGCTGAGGTCCTGCCATCCCCACAGACTTACTATGGCATATAAACTGACAGGCTCCTGTCAGACCTCTATGGCAAGCAGCTGCTTGAGGGTTTTTTTTTAAAATTATTTATAAGGATTAGGCAAATTCGACTAATATTTTTGTGGATAATAAATATTTTGGAGACTCGACTAATATTTGCAATGCATAATAAGCAGAAATGAAACAAGATTAATATTTATTTTCTATAATAAGTGTGCTGGAGAAATTCTACATATTTCTTAATAGCTTTTCTTATATTTCTAAGTATTACCGAGACTCTATTAATACTTTTTATGCATAATAAGTATTACGAAAATTAGATTTATAATTTTTATGCATAGCAAGTGTTGCGAGATTCGATTAATATCTTTATGACAAATAATTACTACGCGGACTCGATTAATATGTTTATGCATAACATGTATTACGGTGACTTGATTAATATTTTAAGCATAATAAGTATTACTGATATTCGGTTAATATTTGTTACACTTTCGCATTTTAGAAATTTGTAGCAGTTTGTTGTTCTTCGAAATAGACATGAAACAAAATTAATATCTGTTTTGAAAATAAGTACACTGGAACTATTTGTTATTTTTATTATTTTTATGCATAATGAATATTAGGGGACTCGATTAATATGTTTATGCATAATGAATATTTAGGGGAACTCGATTAATATTTTTATGAATAATGAATATTAGGGGGACTCGTTTAATATTTTTATGCATAATGAATATTAGGGAGACTCAATTAATATTTTTATGCATAATGAATATTAGGGAGACTCAATTAATATTTTTATGCATAATGAATATTAGGGGGACTCGTTTAATATTTTTATGCATAATGAATATTAGGGAGACTCGATTAATATTTTTATGCATAATGAATATTAGAGGGACTCGTTTAATATTTTTATGCATAATGAATATTAGGGAGACTCAATTAATATTTTTATGCATAATGAATATTAGGGGGCACGATTAATGTTTTTATGCATAATGAATATTAAGGGGACTCGATTAATATTTTTATGCATAATGAATATTAGGGAGACTCGATTAATATGTTTATGCATAATGAATATTAGGGGGACTCGAATAATATTTTTATGCATAATGAATATTAGGAGGACTCGATAAATATTTTTTATGCATAATGAATATTAGCAGGACTCGATTAATATTTTTATGCAAAATGAATATTAGGGGGACACGATTAATATTTTTATGCATAATGAATATTAGGGGGACTCGATTAATATTTGTATGCATAATGAATATTAGGGGGACACGATTAATATTTTTATGCATAATGAATATTAGGGGGACTCGATTAATATGTTTATGCATAATGAATATTAGGGGGACTCGATTAATATGTTTATGCATAATGAATATTAAGGGGACTCGATTAATATTTTTATGCTTATAAGCATTAAGGAGAATCGATTAATTTGCTATGCATAATAAGTAGAAATTAAACAGATTAATATTTATTTTATATAATAAGTACAGTCGCTCAAAAAAGTATCAGAACACTATGGTTGATTACAGAATTCAGAAAAAATATCTGGCAAAGATTGTTTTAGAAATTAGTGATCTGGCAACAAGGTTGTTTAGCAATGATGTCATATCATTATTATTGGTTGCCAGATCACCTTGAAGGTTGCCAGATCACTAATTTCTAAAAAAATCGTTGGCAAATATTTTTTCTGAATTCTGTAATCAACCATAGTGTTCGGATATTTTTTGAGCGACTGTACGCTGGACATGCTCTTAACATTTGTAATGACTCTACTAATAATTTTTATGCATAATAAATAGAAATGAAACAAGATTAATATTTTTATTTTATAATGAACACACTGGACAAGCTATTAATATTCGTTATGCATAAAAAATTACAGACTCGATTAATAATTTTTATGCATAATAAATATTATGGGGATTCGATTATTATTTATGCATAATAAGCATTACGGAGATTTGAGTAATTTGTTATGCATAATAAGTAGAAAGTAGATTAATACTTATTTTGTATAGCAAGTTATTAATATTTTGAAATGCATAAAAAATATTGCAGAGACTCGATTAATAATTTTTATGCATAATAAGTGTTATGGAGACTGAGTTAATATTTATTTTGCATAATAAGTAGAAAGTAGATTAATATTTATTTTGTATAGCAAGTTATTAACATTTGAAATGCAAAAAAAATATTGCAGAGACTCGATTAATAATTTTGATGCATAATAAGTATTATGGAGACTGAGTTAATATTTATTTTGCATAATAAGTAGAAAGCAGATTAATATTTATTTTGTATAGCAAGTTCTTAATATTTGAAATGCATAAAAAAGATTGAAGAGACTCGATTAATAATTTTGATGCATAATAAGTATTATGGAGACTGAGTTAATATTTATTTTGCATAATAAGTAGAAAATAGGCTTGATTCAATTTTGTTATGCATAATAAATACAAAGGCGACACGATTAAGTGTCTTACCTTGGGACTGGTGTAACGATCCAAACAGATGCCACACTTGAGGAACTGTGCGTTTATCTGCCTGAGTACGGGCACTGTGTGCGTCGGAACAACGGACATCGTGGCGGATTCCCTTGCAGCTGTGGGGCAGAGAGGAGACACATGTTAGAGGGAGACACAAGCGACAAGAGAAGACAGAACATGCAACAGATGCGTGTGACACTCTCTACGACGCAGAAATTTATCAGCCCACACGTGTTGTAATGTGAGCATTGCGTCAGTTACTGAAAAAACAAAAGTAATATTATCTATGATTCATTTTGTAACTGGTCAACTATCTATTCCTTATATCGACACTACAAATTAAAAACGGTAGGAGATTGAGATTATTTAAACCACTGGTGAGGAAGAGGCAACACTCTCGCCACTTGAGGCATATCCATGGAGTCTGAGTGTTGATTTGTTTTTTGGGTTGTTTTACCTCTGAGATGCCTTCTTTTGAACAAAAAGTGGGCTAAATCAACAACTCCTATAATAAAAGGCCGGTGGATTAAGTTATGACGTCAGTATAAGTAGTCCTATGATTCAGACTATTCTTATATATTTATTTCTATTATTATTACTGGTGTGCTTTTGAACGAATAATTATCTTTCTAACTAAGGTTATTTATAAATAAATCTTATTGGAAATATTAGTTTAAATATTCACCAGTAATAATACAAATAAATATATGAGAACTGTCTGAACTTCTAATGACGTCATAACTTGGTCCATTGCCTTCTATTCGTTATAGGAGGTGTTGGCTAAATAGCCATGTCATCATCACTGATTAAGTAGCTTGCACAAACAAATGACTGTATAAATTTTTTGCAGCACAAAATCTATGCTGCACTCCTACCAAGATTCAGCGCATTTGTTCTGTAATAATATATTTACATTTTAAAATTACAAATGTGGTATTAGTTTTTAAAAAGCCAGCGGTTCATTTAAGATTATTCTATAATATTCTTATATAATATTACCAAATAAATTCATCGATTTCCTATTTTTTTGTAAAAGAAAATTAAAAAACAACAACAATAAATATTTGTTTTTCTGCTGAGGTCCTGCCATCCTCTCAGACCTTCTACTATGGCATATAAACTGACAGGCTCCTGTCAGACCTCTGTGGCAAGCAGCTGCTTGAGGGGGTATTTAATTATATATATACCCCTTCAAGCAGCTGCATGCCACAGAGGTCTGACAGGAGCCTGCCAGTTTATATGCCATAGTAGAAGGTCTGAGAGGATGGCAGGACCTCAGAAGAAAAACGACACATACATCCATGCCTTACCCGGGACTCGAACCCAGGTTTTTTTAAAAAATTTAAAAGATAGAAACCGAAAAGCAAGATCCTCCTATAAGTAAAAAATGAGTTAGATTTACGGGCGATTTTTAAAGGTCTTGAATCGTGTATCTGTGCTAGCTAGCTTCCTATCATGATCATTCAATGTATCTTTAGCAAGCACAGAATATGTCGATCAACGCCACCTAGAATAGAAGGCCATTCAATAATTCTATTGAGTTATGAGGTCAATATTAGTGAATTTAAAAATTTACTGGTTACTATAAATTTAATTGTTATTTCTACTGGTAAGTTTTAAAAATGTTTATACTAATATTTATTTACAAATATATATTATTCATAAAAAATATTTGAATATATAAGCGTTATCATATAATGCTAATACATATAAATAATTTTTTCTAACTGATGTATATTTGTAAATATACAATAAGTTTTATAGAATTGAAGTTAATATTAATCTATATTTATAAATATAAATTAATATTAACTTTAATTCTAAAACTTACCAGTAGCAATAACAGAAATACACCGAAGAGCTAAAACATTATAACCACCTCCTAATATAATAGTCCTCCATGGGACACCAAAACAGCCCTTACCCAGCGAGGCATAGACGCTATAAGATTTCTAAAGATGTCTTATGGTATCTGGTACCAACACGTTACCAGCAGATTCTTTAACTCTTGTAAGTTACGTGGTTGAGCTGCTGCAGATCGGATATGCTGTTCCAACACAAACCACAGATGTTCTATTGGATTGATGTCTGGGGAATTTGGAGGCCATGGCAATACCTGGAAGTCTTCCTCAATATTCCGCGAACCATTCTCGAACAATCCGGTCAGTGTGGTATGGTGCATTATCCTGCAGAAAGAAGGCACTACTAAAGGGAGATACCATTGCTCTGAAAGGGTGTACCTAGTCTGCAATGATATTTAGGTAGGTGGTGGACGTTATAGCTTCCTGCAAAGGAATGACCCAACCCAGGGTTTCCCAGCTACATTGAACGAAACATTACACTTCCTCCATCGGCTCGTTTTCGTCCGAAGGTGCATCCTGGTGCCAAAACTTCCCCAGGTAAACGATTCACACTTACCCACCCATCCACATGGTGCAACAGGAAACGAGATTCATCGAACCAGATAACTTTCTTTCAGTCATTCAAGGCCCAGTTTTGAAGCTCGCATGCCCATTGTACGCGCTTCCGACGGTGAACCGAGGTTAGCATGTGCACTCGGGGCAGCCTGCGGCTATGCAGCCCCATTTTCAGCAGAGTTCGATGTACTGTGTGTTGTGACACATTACTCCCGTCACCAGCATTCAAATTACAGGCGAGTTGCGCCACAGTATCCCTTCTGTTGGCTCGCACCATACGGGATAGCCTTCGCTCACCTCTAGCATCGATGAGCCATGGTTAGCCTACACGTTGTCAGCGGTTCGTGGTTGTTCCCTCCTCGGACCACTTTTTGAAGGTTATTAAACACGGCCTATCGTGGGCACCCCACAAGTCATGCCGTCTCGGAAATGCTCTGACCCAGCCGTCTGACCATTACAATTTGGCCATTGTCAAATTGATTTAAGTCCGCTGCCTTTCCCATCTGAAGAAGAAGAATAACACTGATTAACAGAGGGACGGGGGTGGCTCAGTCGGTAGCGCGCCAGGCTCGTAATCTGTAGTTCCCAGGTTCGAGTCCCAGCTGGGTCAGCGTTGAGATTTATCTCCGCAAAATTCCCCGCCCTGCCCACGGTCAGTAGGGGACACCGATGGGCTTGGAAAGGCCGCCGTCAGTCGGATGGGATGTTAAGCCGTGGCCCGTGTGCGGGAGAGCCATACCCTGTGCACGTTAAAGAACACGCTGGATGGCCTTGACGGGAAGCTACCATCTGTCTCCCAACAGCTGTTCCAGTGGGTCCCCTCCCCCAACCTTCTCTGAGCCTTCGGGGTCCATGTGACCTGGCCATTTAGCCCATGGTGTGCAAAAAAGTGGCGCTCAGAGGTAAAACAACCCAACTGATTAACAGAACTCAGTATCAGGCATTATTTATACCGTTTCATGACCTTCACACGCGCCGTCGTTTATCTGCAGTTGCTTCGATTTGCATAAAGACGCGCTGATCATAATGTTTTGGCTCTTCGGTGTAAGTATATAGAAATTTGCATATTTTCAAGTCTACTAATGCTGACGTCATAATTTAGTGGAATTGGCCTTCTCTTCTAGGTGGTGTTGCCTTGATACACCGAGCTTGGAGAACCATCGAAAAATGGAGGGAAATTAAATATGCGTAAAGTTTAAAGTGATTTAAACTTATTTAAAGAAGTGAAAAAACTTATTTAAAGTGATTTGCGTAAATTTAACCACAAGTTATTTAATTTAGAACACTGTAAGAGAACAAATTATTTGGTAGGAATATTTTTTAAGTGTTATTGAATATTTTCGATTTAATTATTAAATTAAAAATACTACCAGAAGAATTTTAATTGAATAAATAAAACAAAATCCCTGTTACATATTAACCAGAAGAACACATATCGCCACTGGCGATTATGGGAATTTCGTTTTCAAACACAATGAGTTTTTCCTTTACATATTTTTTCACTCCTTTAAAGTTTTAATTTGAACTAACGGATGGTGGGGTAAACTACAAATAGTATTTTATTAGTAATTATACAACATAAAAAGAATTTGTCATTCGTTTCTTAAATTTAAAAAATTGCATCTACCACATCCCTCTGAGAAAAGCACATGCATTATTATTGTCAGTGGAATATCTCTTGAATAGCTACCACCGAAGTTTCAAATTTCTGTTATATACATTATATTTGAAAAAAAAAACCTGGTAGCTTTGCTGTTTCTTACATTTAGTAATCTGTCGATATGAATTAAAATTACTCAAGTATTTAAAAAATGTGAAAATGTAAATTATAATTAATATTTCATTAGTACCAATCCCAGTAAGTAAATTTTCCAATTGTCACTTTATTGTTGTCAATAAAACACTTGGTAACCTTCACATTCCACTCCATAATTTCAAATTTCTAGCATAAATGCATATATTGTTTGCAACATTCTTTAAAATTATCATTTAAAAAAATTTAATTTTATTTGAAATTTAATTTTAATTAAAATTAAATTTTTATTCTTTTAAAATTTTACTCCATTTAGAAGGAGCTCAGTCATAGTTTTACGGATATTGGAAAGTACAAATCGTAATATTTCATCAATACCTATACAACCAAAAAGAATTTTTAATTTATCTCTATAAACAAGCAATTTTCATTTAAAACAAAAAAGCCTCGTTTTCCGCCTACCCTGGGTTAAGAGGTCAATGAAAACTTCACGGCATTCACATTCCACCAACAAAATTTAAACGTCATCTGGGTTGGGTTGGGTTGTTTTACCTCTGAGCGGCACTTTTTTGCACACAATAGGCTAAATGGCCAGGTCACATGGACCCCGAAGGCTCAGAGAAGGTTGGGGGAGGGGACCCACTGGAACAGCTGTTGGGAGACAGATGGTAGCCTCCCGTCAAGGTCATCCAGCGTGTTCTTTAACGTGCACAGGGTATGGCTCTCCCGCACACGGGGCAACGGCTTAACGTTCCACCCGACGGACGGCGGCCTTTCCAAGCCCATCGGTGTCCCCTACTGACCGTGGGCAGGGCGGGGAATTTTGCGGAGATAAATCTGAACGTTGACCCAGCTGCGACTCGAACCTGGGAACTACAGATTAGGAGCCTGGGGCGCTACCCACTGATCCACCCCCGCCCCCAAACATCATCTGCAATATTCGTTTGAAATTTTGGAATTTGTCAATTTTTCCACTGTTAGAGGGCGCAATTATAGTTTTCGGAAGATTTAAAAAGTGTGAATCATAATATTTCATCATTTCCTATATAACCCAGAAATAATATTTTATTTATCTTTGAAAACAAGCAATTATCAGTTAAAATTAAAAAGGTGTATTTTCCTACCCTCTCTAGGTCTAAGGGGTAAACTCATTGTTGACAATGGAAACTTCGTGACCTTCACATTCCACCAGAAATTTTTTTAAATTTCTAGCATAAATACATCGTTTGCAATATTCGTCTGAAATTATGAATTTTTTCAAAAATTTCCAGCGTTAGAGGGCGCAATTATAGCTTTAGAGAGATTCGGAAAGTGCATATCGTAATTTTTTAATTTATCTTTTCAATTTATCTTTATAAATAGAAAAGTTGGATGTCTACAGACGGACAGACAGACAGACAGACTATAAAGCCCAACTATTATCTCGTTTTCTTTGAAAACGAGATAAAAATTACTCTTTTTGCTAATGCACTATCCAACCCTGGTGTATCTAGGTGGTCTTAGTAGCCAAGTGTCTAGAACCATCAGCTACCAACCACTAAAAGTTGGCTTTGGGTTGGGTTGTTTTACCTCTGAGCGGCACTTTTTTGCACACAATGGGCTAAATGGCCAGGTCACATGGACCCCGAAGGCTCAGAGAAGGTTGGGGGATGGGACCCACTGGAACAGCTGTTGGGAGACAGATGGTAGCCTCCCGTCAAGGCCATCCAGCGTGTTCTTTAAAGTGCACAGGGTATGGCTCTCCCACACACGGGGCCACGGCTTAACGTCCCATCCGACGGACGGCGGCATTTCTAAGCCCATCGGTGTCCCCTACTGACCGAGGGCAGGGCGGGGAATTTTGCGAAGATAAATATCAACGCTGACCCAGCTGGGACTCGAACCTGGGAATTACAGATTACGAGCCTGGCGCGCTACCGACTGAGCCACCCCCGCCCCAATAGAAAAGGCAATTATTCCATACGTCTTTCTATATCTTTACAAATGCATTCAAAATACCTGATTTATAGCCATTTCAGCAATTCTTGTGAAATCTGGATAGGATTATTTTGCTGCTTTATATCACGATACATATTTTAGCTAGAAATCTGTTTTCTGTTACGAATAATGCGAATATATATGTTATTAGAATGTTTGCCTTTTGCTGTGACAGGATTCTGCCAGGCTCGTAATCTGTACTTCCCAGGTTCGAGTCCCAGCTGGGTCAGCGTTGAGATTTATCTCCGCAAAATTCCTCGCCCTGCCCACGGTCAATAGGGGACACCGATGGGCTTGGAAAGGCCGCCGTCCTTCGGATGGGACGTTAAGCCGTGGCCCCGTGTGCGGGAGAGCCATACCCTGTGCACGTTAAAGAACACACTGGATGGCCTTGACGGGAGGCTACCATCTGTCTCCCAACAACTGTTCCAGTGGGTCCCCTCCCCCAACCTTCTCTGAGCCTTCGGGGTCCATGTGACCTGGCCATTTAGCCTATGGTGTGCAAAAAAGTGCCGCTCAGAGGTAAAACAACCCAACTCAAGTGACAGGATTCCCTGCCTTTCGGTTAGAAATCCGCTTTCATTACTGTTAGGCCACGAATGGTATGAAATATTTGTCAGCAGAAGAGAAATAAGATTGTTTTATCCTGTATGTTGGCAACAGTGGCGCGTAATCAAAAGTTCACACGTAAGTCACCCTTTGCATTCTGGATCTTAAGTTTAGTTGGATATATTGATGTTAGAAGCAGTAAATTTGCTTGTGGATTTTTTTTACAAATTGTTGCTTTAAACGTTATATCTACATTAGTGGCATCTAACCAATATTTAAGGTCAGTAGCGTGCTAGGCTCGTGTTCTGCAAGTTTCAAGGTTCGAGTCCCATCTGTGCCAGCGTTGAGATTTATCTCTGCATAGTCGGTCAGTAGGGGACACCGATGGGCTTGGAAAGGCCGCAGTCCGTCGGATGGGACGTTCACCCGTGGCCCCGTGTACGGGAGGGCCATACCCTGTGCACGTTAAAGAACACACTGGATGGCCTTGACGGGAGGCTACCATGTGTCTTCTAATAGCTGTCCAGTGGGTCCCCTCCCCCAACCTTCTCTGAGCATTCGGGGTCCTTGTGACCTGGCCATTTAGTCCATTGTGTGCAAAAAAGTGCCGCTCAGAGGTAAAACAACCCAACCTTTTCGCAACTTCTTTTTCCTTTGAGTCCTGGTGACCGGCCATTTAGCTCACTGTGCCGCTCAGAAGTAAAACGTAAAGATAAGAGAGCAAGAGGTTAAAAATTAGAATCAACTTCCATTTTTCGAACGGGGTTCAATAATATTTAATTAACATCTTATAAAACGTACGGTTGCTGTGATGAAACAGTTATTACAACAATACCAAAATGTGACAGAATAAAATTGCAAGTGTAATTTAAATTCTAAAATTCAAGTAAAAATAAGTGAATAATGCTTTGCATGCACAAGAAATGTTACAAATTTAAATTTCTTTGAAATAATTTGTAATATTTTCAGATATTTTTTGCACGTTTGTGGGGAAAATAGAAACCAGTTATCACTGAACTTTGTATAGAGATTTGAACTTCAGATTTGAGGCATCGAGGGGCAGACATTGAGAAATCGTGTTTCCTTTGAGTAAACGTTGCTGAAATAAGAAAAAAAAAATCCATGCTCCACATTCCGTTTTTTTAGTTTACATTTATAAATCAACTAATACAAACCACATTTTTTTGCAAAAAAATCTCAGTTTACAGAGTTCATGCGGTCAATCGTGAAATTTCGTATATCACTTCCGTTTTCACTATCGGGTCTTTACCAACCCATATTACGTCATCGAGTTCACGTGACCAGTGTTGATACCATAGGCCTTATAGAAAAGTTTGCTTCCGACAAATGTATTGCTACAAACTCTCCTGACGGACGCTAAGGTGGTTTACAGCTGCATTGCCATGGAATTTGAGCGTATTGTCAGTGTTTCCTATTACAAATATTTTGTGATGAATATATTTTAATTGCTAGAGTTTATAGTCAGAACTTTTTTTATTGTTAAATTTAAATTTTCAATTATTCAGTTGCTGAGTCTATGCCAAAATGATGCAAAGCGATTTATATTCTGAATGCTCTGGCTTCTCGAATTTCCAGTACAATATACCAGTTGACTCTATGTCTTCCCAGCTTCCTCAAAATACTCCCTCGCATAAACCACGAACTGGAATTGTTCTTGCAATTATCTGTGCTTTTTTAGGCAGTGTTAAAGGATTAATGATAAGTGAGCTGAAATCACTAGGACCTGTTGAAATATTTGGACTCAGAAGTTTAGGTTCCGCTGTATTTATATTACCTGTTCTTATTTATAAGAAATACCAAGTCTGGTATGATTGGAAAACAAATATTAATTTACTGTTACGTTCTTTGGTAGGCAATGTGGCTGTGGCAGGATATTACTTCGGATTTACTTACTTATCCCTCGGCGATGCTTCGGTGCTATTTTATAGCACCCCTGTATATACGTATGTGATTGGATGCATTTTTTTAAAGGAGCCATGTGGTTTTCTTGAAGTGGTCTGCGTTTTATTGTCTCTAGTTGGAGTTGGATTAGTCACATCTCCTACCTTCATCTTTAAAGAAGAATCATCAGCATTTTATTCGCCAAATTCCGCAGAATCTGTTTACGGAATAACTGGAGCTCTTGTTGGAGCTGTGGCTCAGTCTATTGCCTTTGTTCTTCTTCGTAAACTATCCGACATCCCAGCAATGGTTGTCAGCTTCTGGTGGTCAATTATCGGCGTGATCTCAAGCTTCTTAGTTACCGGGCTCCTGGAGGGATTCAAGACTTGGCAGTGCGGACTGAAAGGAGTGTATGTGGTGCTCATTTCAGCTGTTGGTTTTGCCAGTGAAATTTCCATGGTCATTGCTATTTATTTAGAAGAAGCCGGACGTGTGTCCATAGCTCTGACATCAGAGATTGTTTGGGCTTTTATTCTACAAATGTGTGTACAGCAACGTGTTCCTGCTTTGTGTAGTGTGTTGGGAGCGTCTGCCATATTGGTGGCCATTTTGTGTCCCACTCTTTCGGAAATCTATCGCCATATAAGAGTGATCACGCCCAAGATGACATCTATGTTTTCTGCGGGACAGAATATAAGTGACTTCTCGTCAAGTGAACCTTTAATCAATCAGCAGGCTGAAAATTCAAAGTTTTATGGGAGTATATATGTCTACTGATAATTTTGCTGTTGTATAAAAAAAATCCTAAAGTTAGAAAATTATACTGCTACATCTCGATTTTTGACAATATTCGTTCGATACTTAAAGTGTTATGATGAAAGTTTAAATATTGAATATTAAGCAATACCACTGACGTTATGTTGGGCCGGGGTGGCTCAGTCGGTAGCGCGCCAGGCTCGTAATCTGTAGTTCCCAGGTTCGAGTCCCAGCTGGGTCAGCGTTGAGATTTATCTCCGCAAAATTCCCTGCCCTGCCCACGGTCAGTAGGGGACACCGGTGGGCTTGGAAAGGCCGCCGTCCGTCGGATGGGACGTTAAGCCGTGGCCCCGTGTGTGGGAGAGCCATACCATGTGCACGTTAAAGAACACGCTGGATGGCCTTGACGGGGGGGGGGGGCTACCATCTGTCTTCCAACAGCTGTTCCAGTGGGTCCCCTCCCTCAACCTTCTCTGAGCCTTCGGGGTCATTGTGACCTGGCCATTTAACCCATGGTGTGCAAAAAAGTGCCGCTCAGAGGTAAAGCAACCCAACTCAACTGACGTTACGTCATTAGAAGTTACTGAGACTCGGCCAAAGCTACCTCGAAGTTAAATCCATAACAAATTGACGTCTAGGGAAATTTATTATAAATTTTCATACTGTAATATAATTGCAGGTAGGTTTAGCATATATTTAACAAATGAATAAGATATTAAATATATTTTTAGAGCAATAGCATAAAATTAAAAACAATACAACTCTTACATATATATTTATTATTAGCTTAAATATTGTTGATTTAATTTATTTAATATATTCTAAAGCAACTTGTAACAATATTATTACTAAAACTTCTAAAAAATTATCCCGCCAAATATTATCCCTCCAATTGCACGCAAATCGGTTGTCATAGCTTTAACTTTGAGTGAACCCTGATTGCCGCTAATGACGCGACTCCACTGAGTATATGCGTGATAAAAATTTACCTCAAAAGTTAAAACTTTAAAATGAAACTTTAAAACAAATAATTTAATAAGTACAGTATTATTGGGGGTGCTAGCCGGTAGCGCGCCAGGCTTGTAATCAGCAGTTCCCAGGTTCGAACCCCGATTGGACCAGCGTTGAGGTTTATCACCGCAAAACTCTCTCCCTGCTGCCGGTCAGTAGGGGACCCCGATTAGCTTGAAAAGGCCGCCGTCCGACAGATGGGACGTTAAGCTGTGGTCCCGTGTGCGGAAGAGCCATACCCTGTGCCTATTAAAGAACACGCTGGATGGCTTTTACGGGAAGCTACCATCTGTCTCCCAACAGCTGTTCCAGTGGGTTCCCTCCTCAACCTTCTCTGAGCCCTCGGGGTCCTTGTGACCTGGTGGAAACAGTGTTGCTAGGAGGTAAAACAATGCAACAATATTATTGTTGAATGATTCTTTTAATATTTGTAGGTTTTTTAAAACTTTATTAGAGTGATTATTTTTGTTATTAATCATTCCACCTTTTATAACTGTCTGAGCAAATATCATTAGATATGAAAATTTAGATACAGCGTCAGGCTCGTAATCTACAGTTCCCAGGTTTGAGTCCCACGTGGGTGCAGAATTGAGATTTATTTCCGCAAAATTCCCCGCCATTCATTGTTCAGTAATCTTGAAAATGCTGTTTACGTTGGCTGTGGTATTTTGTGCGGGATATTCCCCGCCTTGCCCACGGTCAGTAAGGGACACAGATGGGCTTGGAAAGGCCGCCGTCCGTCTGATGGGACGTAAAGCCGTGGCTCCGTGTGAGGGAGAGACGTACCCTGTGCACGTTAAAGAACACGCTGGATAGCCTTGACGGGAGGCTACCATTTGTCTCCCAACAGCTGTTCCAGTGGGTCCCCTTCCCCAACTTTCTCTGAGCCTTCGGGGTCCATGTGACCTGGCCATTTAGCCCATTGTGTGCAAAAAATGCCGCTCAGAGGTAAAACAACCCAACCTTATGTGGGAGAGCCAGACCCTGTGGACGTTAAAGAACATATTGGATGGCCTTGATGGGAGCTACCATGTGTGTAACAGCTGTCCAGTGAGTTCCTTCTCTGAGCCCTTGGGGTCCTACAAACATTGCCATTTAGCCCATTGTGTGCAAAAAATGTCGCTCAGAGATAACACACAACAAATCCATGTTCAATGGTGGGTCGAATTTGAAGTTCAGAACTTCCATAAATCCTGACCGAACGAATATTGTCACAAATCGAGTTTGTAAGTTACCTTCACATTACATTTTTTTTTGCAAGTCTGATTTAAGTCTTATTTAAGAAATCATGAGCTTAGAACTTACTTTGCATAACACGAGAATGTTTATTTTTTATTGTCGTATCAGTATCTAGATCCATATTTCTAATAATTTTCTCTCAGTGAAGTTCTGGACTACTTAATAGCATTACCAGCATTAAGGGATTCAAGTTTAACACCATTATCTTTTGCATTTAAAAAACGCTTACTAAAATGTATTTTTAAAAGTTTAATCCCTTCAGTTTTTGTGAACTTTGAATAAACATAGAACTATTAGTTGCTGTTATTTAAATAATTTATTCTATGAAAGTACCATTAAAGCTGTTGGAATATATATTTAAGAAATTATAAATTATTTTTCTAATTGTAACTATTTTATGTTTCATCATTTATGAATTTGAATATTTTCTGCAATTTGCAAGCTTTTTGTATCAAGGATAATCTTTTTAGCTGCAGTGTTTTTTTATTGCAAGTTTATATATTACTGTTTATCGTGTTTAAACAAACGACCATTAAGCTTAAATTAGCAGTTTGCGAAAAAGTGGTAAATTGAAGTCGTTATCAATAGATGGCGCTGTATGTCAGTATAAAATGAAACTTGTATAAAATTTTGAGGTTGAATTTCACAGATTATGTAACGAAAATTTTATAAAGTGCCATTCGATTAACCAAAACTTGTGATATTCAAGACAAAGCCTCATTTTAAAGCTAAATTCTCGTATATGATTTAAGGAAAACAGATTTTTTAAATCGATAAAATTAAAATAAGTTTAAAAATAAAATTTAAACTGATTAAATATATTTTAATTGAATTAAGTTCTGTTTGCCTAATAAGAATAGGGCGGTTCAGTTGGTTGGTACTCCAGGCTCGTAGTCTGTAGTTCCCAGGTTCGAGTCCCATTTGGTCCAGCGTTCAGATTTAGCTCCGCAAAATTCCCCACCCTGGCCACGGTCAGTAGGAGACACCGATGGGCTTATAAAGGCCGCCGTCCGTAAGATGGGTCGTTAAGCCGTGATCCCATGCGCGGGAAAGCTATACCCTGTGCACGTTAAAGAACACGTTGGATGGCCTTGACGGGACGCTACCATCTGTCTCCCAACAGCTGTTCCAGTGGGTCTCCTCTCCCAACCTTCTCTGAGCCTTCGGGATCCTTGCGACCAGACCATTTAGCCCATGGTGTGCAAAAACGTGCAACTCAGAGGTAAAACAATCCATTAGTTGATGAAGTAAGATAGATGAAGTTTAGAGTTGGATCAATCCGATACACAGTTCTATCACATCACTGGATCCGATATACCAATGGGGGTGGCTCAGTCGGTAGCGCGCCAGGCTCGTAATCTGTAGTTCCCAGGTTCGAGTCCCAGCTGGATCAGCGTTGAGATTTATCTCCGCAAAA
Source organism: Ryuthela nishihirai (assembly GCA_038380435.1). Taxonomy (NCBI): domain Eukaryota; kingdom Metazoa; phylum Arthropoda; class Arachnida; order Araneae; family Heptathelidae; genus Ryuthela; species Ryuthela nishihirai. The sequence goes on from JAWZYU010000022.1 coordinate 48,926,453, forward strand.
TTCCCCGCCCTGCCCACGGTCAGTAGGGGACACCTATGGGCTTGGCAAAGGCCGCCGTCCGTCGGATGGGACGTTAATCCGTGGTCCCGTGTCCGGGAGAGCCATACCCTGTACACGTTAAAGAACACGCTGGATGGCCTTGACGGGAGGCTACCATCTGTCTCCCAACAGCTGTTCCAGTGGGTCCCCTCCCCCAACCTTCTCTGAGCCTTCGGGGTCCATGTGACCTGGCCATTTAGCCCATGGTGTGCAAAAAAGTGCCGTCCAGAGGTAAAACAACCAAACCCGATATACCAATGACGGCCGCAGGAAGGGGGTCGCCCCCTAAAAGGCAGTGTGTCCCAATTCCAATGTGTTTGGTTTTGTAATAAAAAAAAATTCAGGAATTCAGTTGTCTAAAAAATTTCTTTTAAGCAATATGAAAAGAAAAAGTTTATTCTTTACGATTTTATTGAATTATTTAGGAATTTTTAAAATTAAATACTAAATATTTAAAATAAATGACTTTAACGAAAGTACTAAATAAGCTTTTCGAAAATTAATACTACTGTTACTGCACAGTACAGGTCCGACACGATGTAAAAGGCTCTGGACTTCTGCTTTGCTTAATAATAATAATAAATACTCCCTCAAGCAGCTGCTTGCCACAGAGGTCTGACAAGAGCCTGTCAGTTTATATGCCACAGCTTACCGCCAGGAAATGGGAAGTTGATGTTTATAGATACAGCTGAGCTACGGTATACATGCCATTGCAAAAATGGAGAAATTGAAACGCCGCATATCCTGATCACTAGGTGAACTTTTCAGCATTTTTATTGCTATTTTATGTAGTATATGCATACTCAGGCCTTGGCTAGGGAAAAATCGGGGTGGGGGGTAAAAGACTGGATTTCCCCTTCGTTTTTGATATCTTTTAAAAATTTCTTCAAAAATGCATGAAATGTAATTAAATTTAGTAATTTTTTTGCTTCTGCACCCTAACTAGCATTTTGAAAGGGGTTGAGTTGTTTTACTTCTGAGCGGCACTTTTTTTTGCACACAATGGGCTAAACGACCAGGTCACAAGAACCCCGAAGGCTCAGAGAAGGTTGGGGGAGGGGGACCCTCATGGCAGCTGTTAGGTTGGATTATTTTACCTCTGAGCGGCATTTTTTTTGGACGCAACGGGCTAAATAGCCAGGTTACAAGGACACCGAAGGCTCAGAGAAGGAGAAGAGGAGCTCAGAGAAGAAGAGGGGAGGAGACCCACTCGAACAGCTGTTGGGATACAGATGGTCGACTTCCGTCAAGGCCATCCAGCGTGTTTAACGTGCACAGGGTGTGGCTCTCCCTCACATGGGACCACGGCTTATCGTCCCATCCGACGGACGGCGTCCTTTCGAAGCCCATCGGTGTCCTCTAGCGACCACGGGCAGAGTGGGGAGGATTGCAGAGATAAAGCTCAATGCCGGCACAATTGGGACTCGAATCTGGGAAATATAGATTACGAGCTTGGCGCGCTACCGACTGAGCCACCCTCACAATTGGGACATCTGAAAGTGGTGGGTTTCCTACTACATATGCAGTGAACTGTATTTTGTTAATTACAGTAAAATAACAAAATGTATACATATCTGCTTTACGTACTTCATACCATTATGTGCATTTTTGTCGTAACATTTTTGAAAAGTGAAAATTGGAACGTTTATTTCTGAGATGGTAGAAAAATTGGTAAAAATATGTTTATAGAAAAATTGAAATGGATTTAGATATTTAGGGGAAAAAATACCGGGGTCAGGTACTGTTTCGAGCTACGTAAATAAAGGACATTCTTATTTTATACTACGTGCAAGATCAATTTTGTGAAGCGGAGAAAAGTAATCGAAATTTATTCTTTGCCTAACCAGACTGCAATTTTTTTCACTGGTGTTATTTTCCTAACAACTACCAGCAGAGATATTATCAAAGTTATTATATAAGATCCGTATTAAAATTATTATCTAAAGGTTTTCAATTGAATCTCTTAGTAGGAACTACCGTAAATTTATATAATAAACAGAATTTAAAATCATCTTATGCTACAGGTGTTGCTTTCAGAAAGGAAAGGGGGGGGGGAGGGGGTGCAAAGTAAAATTGGGTTTTACTTCTGAGCGGCACTTCATTGCACACAATGGGCAAAATGGCCAGGTCACGAGGACCCCGAAGGCTCAGAAAAGGTTGGGGGAGGGGACCCACTGGAATAGCTGTTGGGAGACAGATGGTAGCCTCCCGTCGAGGCCATCCAGTGTGTTCTTTAACGTGCACAGGGTATGGCTCTCCCGCACACGGGGCCACAGCTTAACGTCCCATCCGACGGACGGCGGCCTTTCCAAGGCCATCGGTGTCCCCTACTAACCGTGGGCAGGGCGGGGAATTTTGCGGAGATAAATCTCAACGCTGACCCAGCTGGGACTCGAACCTGGGAACTGCAGATTACGAGCCGACTGAGCCATGCTCTCCCCCAAGCGAAAATAATCCTACAATGTGCTGAACTGATATTCTAATTTTCTCAAGAAAAATGTGTTATACTTAGTAAATACACAAATTACCTGTAGATATAGAATACAATAATTTTGAGGAAAAATGAGACTTCCTCATTAACATCCGATTCATTAGCGACGGCTGGAAAATAAGTTGCCTTTTCTGATTACAGATGGCGCAAGCTCCGCCACATTCAGCGAAAGATATAAAGTCAGATTGTAGAAGGGCGGGGATGGCTCAGTCGGTAGCGCGCCAGGCTCGTAATCTGTAATTCCCAGGTTCGAGTCCCAGCTGGGTCAGCGTTGAGATTTATCTCCGCAAAATTCCCCACCCTGCCCACGGTCAGTAGGGGACACCGATGGACTTGGAAAGACCACCGTCCGTCGGATGGGACGTTAAGCCGTGGTGCGTGTGCGGGAGAGACATGTGCACGTTAAAGAACACGCTGGATGGCCTTGACGGGAGGCTACCATCTGTCTCCCAACAGCTGTTCCAGGGGGTCCCCTCCCACAACCTTCTCTGAGCCTTCGGGGTCCATGTGACCTGGCCATTTAGCCCATGGTGTGCAAAAAAGTGCCGCTCAGAGGTAAAACAACCCACAACCCAGATTGTAGAAACAATTATCGCCCCAGCGGTTGGTTTAGCGGTAGAGATATCTGGCATGTATCTGGAGAGGTGTGGGTTCGAATCCGCACGTTGACAATGTTTTCCCAAATAATTTTTTTCACATATTTATTTAGAGTTTTACATAAACTTTCTCAAATGACAAGCATACTCCTCGTGACTATTTTTGGTTGTGGAACTGAAGAAAAACAACTGCGACTCATTTTTTTTACCTTTTTTGATGAATTCTGTTTTTAAACTCTATTTTGGCGTAAAAAGGAAAGCAAATTGGGATCCAAGAGTACTGGATCAGAGAAAGTTTTACGCTTCACAAAAGGGCCGGGGGTGACTCAGTCGGTAGTGCGCCAGGCCCGCAATCTGCAGTTCCCAGGTTCGAGTCCCAGCTGAGTCAGCGTTGAGATTTATCTCCGCAAAATTCTCCGCCCTGCCCACGGTCAGTAGGGGACACCGATGGGCTTGGAAAGGGCGCTGTCCGTCGGATGGGACGTAAAGACGTGGCCCCGTATGCGGGAGAGCCATACTCTGTGCATGTTAAAGAACACGCTGGGTGTCCTTGACGGGAGGCTACCATCTGTCTCCAAACAGCTGTTCCAGTGGGTCCCCTCCTCCAACCTTCTCTGAGCATTCGGGGTCCTTATGACCTGGCTATTTAGCCATGGTGTGCAAAAAAGTGCCGCTCACAAATTAAAATGTTTAAAATTCAAAAAAATTTCAATTTCAATTATATTTTTTCGTACATCGTGATTTATTTTTCCTATTCTTTTCCTGGGATAGCAGAAAGCTTAAAGTCCAGATTCTTCTAATCTTTCCACCACATTTTTATCTACTTTCTAATCAAATGCTGAACTTTCTACAAAACAATATTTATGCAAGACATTACTGAATAAATTTCCCATTCAAAATATCTTTAATAACTGATTGTAGACAGTAAAATAATTCAAAGAAATGAACTTTTAAAATACACAGTTCGGAGACTTGACAAGTGAGAACCGAAATAAAATTAGGAATTAATCTGTTTAGCTACTGACAGGCTCAATTTCTCGCTTAATTAAATGTGTAAACTACGTAACCCTTGAGTTGCTGAAACGTGGTTAATTGGAGGAATATTTTTTGAAGCATCTTAATAAACAACAAAAAAAAAGACTTGAAGTGAAAGTATTGCACGCATTAAATTATGCATAAACTGCAAAATTTTCCTTATTCACGTTTTCCTCGTAATTACTCCCGGAACAGTTCGAGGATATGAGGTTAAAATCTCATGTTTTTAGTTTTGACTATGTTCCTCGATAAATGATTGTTTTTTACCTACGATTATGCCTGAATGGCAAGCTGTCTTCAGAATATCCGCATGAGTGACCCTTGACTTTCCTTCTTTAATTGCGATCGGAGAATGTCTTGCTAAATACTGATGGGAAAAAAAATCTAATTGTTTCGTAACAAGGAAGTGGCTGGAGATAAGCTGTTAGCATCCATGACTAAGCGAGACTTCAAGACAACGTGACAAAAATGTTAGCGGTTGTCTCTTAAGTCTTTGAGATTTCAAAGAAGGTATTAAGGAATGAAGAGAAATGGAAGATGTGAAATAATGACGATTTTTTTTGTCTTATTGTGATAAAAAAAAATCGAAATTTTCGATTAAGGAGGTAAGTTTTGGATTGTTTTTTCTCTGTGCTGCACTTCTACACAAGAGGCTAAATGGGCAGGTCACAGGCATCCCAAGGGCACAGAGAAGGTTTGGGGAAACGGATCCACTGAAGACTTGGGTTGTTTCATCGCTGAGTGACACTTTTTGCTGTGAAACGTTTTACAGTCGCGACACTCGTTATCGTTGACAGAAATTTTCGCGAACCCCTTTACCAATAATGAAATTATTTGAGCCCCCCCCCACTTAGTATCGCTGGAATTATTTGCGACTCTTACCATTGATGGATTTTGCAACTTTGATGCATTTTGCGACCCCCTTTAATGGAAGTATTTGCGACCCCCTTTAATGGAAGTATTTGCGACCCCCTTACCATCGATGGAATTATTTGCGACCCTCCTTACCATTGATAGAATTATTTGCGACTCTCCTTACCATTGATGGAATCATATCGACTTCGATTATTTGCGATGGGCGGGTGTGGCTCAGTTGGTAGCGCGCCAGGTTTGCAATCTGCAGTTCTCGGGTTCCAGTCCTAGCTGGGTCAGCGTTGGGACTTAACTGCACAAAACTCCACACCCTGCCCACGACCATTAGGGGACGCCGATGGGCTTGGAAAGGCCGCCGTCCATTGGATGGGACGTTAAGTCATGGCTCCGTGTACTGGAGAGCCATACCCTGTGCATATTAAAGAACACCTGCATAGCATTGACGGGAGGTTACCATCTGCCTCCTAATCGATGTAAAATGGGTCTCCTCCCACTAGTCTTCTCTGAGCCCTCAGGGTCCTTGGGACCTTTCCATTGTGTGCAAAAAAGTGCCCTCTCAGAGGTTAAACTACGCAAACTAAGATTTCTCAGGTCGTCTCGGGTTTATTCAATTATCCGAGATTTCTTAGGTCGGCCCGAATATATTTGATCATCTCGGATATCTTTTATTAGGTCGGCCCTCTCGGATATCTTTTATTATCTAAGATTTTTTCGATCGTCCAAATTATATTTCATCATCCGAAATTTCTTAGGTGGTCTCGGGTTTGTTTAATTATCCGAGATTTCTTAGGTCGGCCTGAATATATTTGATCATCCGAGATTTCTTAGGTCGTCCCGAATATATTTGATCATCCCAGATTTCTTAGGTTGTCCCGAATATATTTGATCATCCGAGATTTCTTACGTCATCCCGAATATATTTCATCATCGAAATTTCTTACGTCGCCCGGAATATATTTGATCATCTGAGATTTCTTACGTCATCCCGAATATATTTGATCATCTGAGATTTCTTACGTCGTCCCGAATATATTTGATCATCCGAGATTTCTTACGTCATCCCGAATATATTTCATCATCGAGATTTCTTACGTCGCCCGGAATATATTTGATCATCTGAGATTTCTTACGTCATCCCGAATATATTTGATCATCTGAGATTTTTTACGTCGTCCCGAATATATTTGATCATCCGAGATTTCTTACGTCATCCCGAATATATTTCATCATCGAGATTTCTTACGTCGCCCGGAATATATTTGATCATCTGAGATTTCTTACGTCATCCCGAATATATTTGATCATCTGAGATTTCTTACGTCGTCCCGAATATATTTGATCATCCGAGATTTCTTACGTCATCCCGAATATATTTCATCATCGAGATTTCTTACGTCGCCCGGAATATATTTGATCATCTGAGATTTCTTACGTCATCCCGAATATATTTGATCATCTGAGATTTCTTACGTCGTCCCGAATATATTTGATCATCCGAGATTTCTTACGTCGTCCCGAATATATTTGATCATCCGAGATTTCTTATGTCGTCCCGAATATATTTGATCATCCGAGATTTCTTAGGGGGAGAAGGCATGAGGGGTTCATGTTTTGGGGCGGGGGTGGCTCAGTCGGTAGCGCGCCAGGCTCGTAATCTGTAGTTCCCAGGTTCATCTCCGCAAAATTCCCCGCCCTGCCCACGGTCAGTAGGGGACACCGATGGGCTTGGAAAGGCCGCCGTCCGTCGGATGGGACGTTAAGCCGTGCCCCCGTGTGCGGGAGAGCAATACCCTGTGCGCGTTAAAGAACACGCTGGATGGCCTTGAGGAGAGGCTACCATCTGTCTCCCAACAGCTGTTCCAGTGGGTCCCTCCCACAACCTTCTCTGAACCTTCGTGGTCCATGTGACCTGGATATTTAGCCCATGGTGTGCAAAAAAGTGCCGCTCAGAGGTAAAACAACCCAACCCGAGATTTCTTACGTCATCCCGAATATATTTGATCATCCGAGATTTCTTACGTCGTCCCGAATTATATATGAACATACAAAATCGTCGGAGGCGATGAAATGTCATTTTCCGACTTCAAGGAAAAGAGAATTCATTTTACGGTTTCCATGGGAAGGAGCGGAGAAATGTCATTAAATATCATTTTACGATTTGGTGGAGAACAGAAATCCGTTTTATGATTTCCACGGGAAGGAGAAATGCAATTAAATGTCGTTTTATGATTACGTGGAGAACAGAAATTTACGAATTCCATGGAAAGGAGAGGCGAATTATTATTAAATGGCGTTTTCTGATTGGTAGTGGACACAAATTCATTGTATGATTTTCGTGGGAAAGCGGTGATTTGTAATTAAATGCAATTTTTTCCATTTGGGTGGAGAACAAAAATTCGTTTTACGATTTGCATTTTTCATGGGAAATTATTTTAAGATATATATTTAAAATTATGGGATTTTGTTACTTTTATTGGACATAAAACGCATTATCCACATATTTAACTGTGTATTCTGTAAAATTTGCAATACATTGGTTAGAAACCACTATTTCCAATAACCTTTAATTTCGATGTTAGAACCTTGACCTTCGAAGAATAGCTACCAGTAAATATTTGTAACAAAATTTTATGAATTGCAAACCCGATTATGTTTCTGTATACATAATTTCCTGCGGTAGCGTGACATGATGACGTGTACTATTTCTGCTCTCTATAATGCCAAGTGTCTATACCTCACCCAAAACTAAAAAATATAAATAGAGATGTGAAGATTTCATGACCTGTTTTTTTGGAGTCGATTTTCATTTTGGCTCACGAGATGCGAAGACGACGGACAGTCACGCAGACGCATCACTGCACGCGAAACAGCAGTTCATAGAGTCTGGGAAATCGACAGCTTCAAAGTGAAATGACCTTTTCTGAAATGAATTGGTTTTTTTTATCTTTGTGTAAGGGCAATTTTGTCGAGGTTCTATCAGATGTTTTGATGTCATGGCTGCTTGAAATGATTGTATTAGTACAGGGATTAACAAAGGCCTCTTCAATACAGTAGTCTCGAACACTGCAGTAACAAAACACCTAATTTTAAACATATAGCAATCATATTATATATTTCAAAAAAAAAAAAATCAACTGGTAGTCAATTATTTTTAATTTAAATAAAATCCCAATAAATAACTTTAACTGGTTTTAAAATAAATATCTTTAACTGCAATAATTAACTTCCCTCCCAAACCTCTTATATAATGCTTCATACTAAGCCTGGATAGTGCAGTAACCGAAGAAGTAACTATTAAACATTTTTATAAATTTAAAGGATGGAAATTGAGCGTGAGTTCAAAAGTATATTTCCCAAACATAAGTATGAATGAAGTAATTCATTACAAAGTATAAAATCATGCAAAAAAAAAATCTTTTCTAACACAAGTTTTATTTCCCCAAAAAATCCTCGTCCTGCCCACGGTTAGTAGGAGACACCTATGGTCTTGGGAAGGCCGCCGTCCGTCGGATGGGACGTTAAGCCGTGACTCCGTGTGCGGGAGAGCCATACCCTGTGCACTTTAAAGAACACGCTGGATGACCTTGACGATAGGCTGTCATCTGTCTCCCAACAGCTGTTCCAGTGGGTCCCCTCTTCCAACATTCTCTGAACATTCGGGGTCCATGTGACCTGGCCATTTAGCCCATGGTGTGCAAAAAAGTGCCGCTCAGAGGTAAAACAACTCAACAACCCGTCGGATGCGCTTGGAAATGCCTCCGTCCGTTGGATGGGACGTTAAGTCGTGGTCCCGTGTTCGGAACAGCCATACCCTGTGCACGTTAAAGAACACGCTTGGATGGCCTCCACACGATCCTTTCAAGAAGGCTATCATCTGTTTCCCAACAGCTGTTCCAGTGGGTCTTCACCCCCCAACCTTCTCTGAGCCTTCGGGGTTCTTGTGACCTTGTAATTTAGCCCATTGTGCGCAAAAAAGTGCCGCTCAGAGTTAAAACAACCCAACTCCTCCCCCAACCTTCTCTGAAACTTCGTGATCCATGTGACCTTGTCATTTAGCCCATTGTGCGCAAAAAAGCGCCCTCAGAGGTAAAACAACCCAACCCCTTCCGCAACCTTCTCTGAACCTTCGTGGTCCATGTGACCTTGCCATTTAGCCCATTGTGCGCAAAAAAGCGCCGCGCAGAGGTAAAACAACCCAACCCCTTCCCCAACCTTCTCTGAGCCTTCGGGGTTCTTGTGACCTTGTAATTTAGCCCATTGTGCGCAAAAAAGTGCCGCTCAGAGGTAAAACAACCCAACTCCTCCCCCAACCTTCTCTGAAACTTCGTGATCCATGTGACCTTGTCATTTAGCCCATTGTGCGCAAAAAAGCGCCCTCAGAGGTAAAACAACCCAACTCCTCCCCCAACCTTCTCTGAAACTTCGTGGTCCATGTGACCTTGCCATTTAGCCCATTGTGCGCAAAAAAGCGCCGCTCAGAGGTAAAACAACCCAACCCCTTCCCCAACCTTCTCTGAGCCTTCGGGGTTCTTGTGACCTTGTAATTTAGCCCATTGTGCGCAAAAAAGTGCCGCTCAGAGGTAAAACAACCCAACTCCTCCCCCAACCTTCTCTGAAACTTCGTGATCCATGTGACCTTGTCATTTAGCCCATTGTGCGCAAAAAAGCGCCCTCAGAGGTAAAACAACCCAACCCCTTCCGCAACCTTCTCTGAACCTTCGTGGTCCATGTGACCTTGCCATTTAGCCCATTGTGCGCAAAAAAGCGCCGCTCAGAGGTAAAACAACCCAACCCCTTCCGCAACCTTCTCTGAACCTTCGTGGTCCATGTGACCTTGCCATTTAGCCCATTGTGCGCAAAAAAGCGCCGCTCAGAGGTAAAACAACCCAACCCCTTCCGCAACCTTCTCTGAACCTTCGTGGTCCATGTGACCTTGCCATTTAGCCCATTGTGCGCAAAAAAGCGCCGCTCAGAGGTAAAACAACCCAACCCCTTCCCCAACCTTCTCTGAGCCTTCGGGGTTCTTGTGACCTTGTAATTTAGCCCATTGTGCGCAAAAAAGTGCCGCTCAGAGGTAAAACAACCCAACTCCTCCCCCAACCTTCTCTGAAACTTCGTGGTCCATGTGACCTTGTCATTTAGCCCATTGTGCGCAAAAAAGCGCCGCTCAGAGGTAAAACAACCCAACCCCTTCCCCAACCTTCTCTGAGCCTTCGGGGTTCTTGTGACCTTGTAATTTAGCCCATTGTGCGCAAAAAAGTGCCGCTCAGAGGTAAAACAACCCAACTCCTCCCCCAACCTTCTCTGAAACTTCGTGATCCATGTGACCTTGTCATTTAGCCCATTGTGCGCAAAAAAGCGCCCTCAGAGGTAAAACAACCCAACCCCTTCCGCAACCTTCTCTGAACCTTCGTGGTCCATGTGACCTTGCCATTTAGCCCATTGTGCGCAAAAAAGCGCCGCTCAGAGGTAAAACAACCCAACCCCTTCCGCAACCTTCTCTGAACCTTCGTGGTCCATGTGACCTTGCCATTTAGCCCATTGTGCGCAAAAAAGCGCCGCTCAGAGGTAAAACAACCCAACCCCTTCCCCAACCTTCTCTGAACCTTCGTGGTCCATGTGACCTTGCCATTTAGCCCACTGTGCGCAAAAAAGTGCCGCTCAGAGGTAAAAACAACCCAATCCAGAGGTATAACAACCAACCTTTTCAGCCTTATGAGATTCTTGGTACCTTGCCATTTAGCCCATTGTGGAAAAAAAATGCACCACTCAGAGGAAAAATAATACAATCGTGCATTTTCATTAGATCTTTTATTGTTCTCTTTTCACACAAAAAAAAATTGCCACTCTGGATAATCAGAATCATCTCCCATTCTTTACTTTTCTTCTAGACCACACAATTACTCACCCAAGGATTTAGTATAATTGGTTCCCTGCATAGCTGATGAACGGTAGTGTTAGCCATTTTCTGTATAACGGAGAAACACGCTATCTTGAGATGACCTTATCATAAATAGCTAAAGGCATTCCTGCACTCTTCGTTTGGGGGAAATCTTTCACCAAGACGAAGCCATTACTTTCTGAAGCCACACGCAACTTCGGAAACGGCTGAAGTTCCTTCAGGTAAAATACGTGCTGCATCACTCTGAAGTGCTTTCAGGGCACATCCTGTTCCTTAAGATTAACTCGTTCGTTGTCCACTGAGTAGGTAGAACATAGATTACTTCTCCATTTTATTTGTTTCCGAATTGGGAGTACAGGATGTAGGTATTATACGAATCTATTGTTTGATAAAAGGACTTTTGTGCTGCAGAACATTAGATCTTGCATGCTTTGATTTAGGTATGTAAATGTCCTAATTTTTGAAGTCATTAAGAATATGTTTTTTATCCATCAACCTACTACTACAGCCATTCTTCGATTTGCACAATTCCCCGCCCTGCCCACGGTCAGTAGGGGACACCGATGGGCTTGGAAAGGCCGCCCTCCGCCGGACGAGACGTTAAACCGTGGCCCGTGTGCGGGACAGCCATACCCTGTGCACGTTAAAGAACTCGCTGGATGGCCTTGACGACAGACTACCATCTGTCTCCCAACAGCTGTTCCAGTGGGTCCCCTCCCACAACCTTCTCTGAGCCTTCGGGGTCCTTGAGATCTGGCCATTTAGCCCATGGTGTGCAAAATAGTGCCGCTCAGAGGTAAAACAACCCAACGTTAAAGAACTCGCTGGGTGGCCTTGACGGGAGACTACCATCTGTCTCCCAACAGCTGTTCCAGTGAGTCCTCTCCCCCAACCTACTCTGAGCCTTCGGGGTCCTTGAGATCTGGCCATTTAGCCCATGGTGTGCAAAATAGTGCCGCTCAGAGGTAAAACAACCCAACGTTAAAGAACTCGCTGGATGGCCTTGACGACAGACTACCATCTGTCTCCCAACAGCTGTTCCAGTGGGTCCCCTCCCCCAACCTTCTCTGAGCCTTCGGGGTCCATGTGACCTGGCCATTTAGCCCATGGTGTGCAAAATAGTGCCGCTCAGAGGTAAAACAACCCAACGTTAAAGAACTCGCTGGGTGGCCTTGACGGGAGACTACCATCTGTCTCCCAACAGCTGTTCCAGTGAGTCCTCTCCCCCAACCTACTCTGAGCCTTCGGGGTCCATGTGACCTGGCCATTTAGCCCATGGTGTGCAAAAAAGTGCCGCTCAGAGGTAAAACAATCCAACGTTAAAGAACACGCTGGATGGCTTTGACGGGAGGCTACCATCTGTCTCCCAACAGCTGTTCCAGTGGGTCCCCTCCCCCAACCTTCTCTTAGCCTTCGAGGTCCATGTGACCTGGCTATTTAGCCCATGGTGTGCAAAAAAGTGCCTCTCAAAGGTAAAACAATCCAACGTTAAAGAACACGCTGGATGGCTTTGACGGGAGGCTACCATCTGTCTCCCAACAGCTGTTCCAGTGGGTCCCCTCCCCCAACCTTCTCTTAGCCTTCGAGGTCCATGTGACCTGGCTATTTAGCCCATGGTGTGCAAAAAAGTGCCTCTCAAAGGTAAAACAATCCAACGTTAAAGAACACGCTGGATGGCTTTGACGGGAGGCTACCATCTGTCTCCCAACAGCTGTTCCAGTGGGTCCCCTCCCCCAACCTTCTCTTAGCCTTCGAGGTCCATGTGACCTGGCTATTTAGCCCATGGTGTGCAAAAAAGTGCCTCTCAAAGGTAAAACAATCCAACGTTAAAGAACACGCTGGATGGCTTTGACGGGAGGCTACCATCTGTCTCCCAACAGCTGTTCCAGTGGGTCCCCTCCCCCAACCTTCTCTTAGCCTTCGAGGTCCATGTGACCTGGCTATTTAGCCCATGGTGTGCAAAAAAGTGCCTCTCAAAGGTAAAACAATCCAACGTTAAAGAACACGCTGGATGGCTTTGACGGGAGGCTACCATCTGTCTCCCAACAGCTGTTCCAGTGGGTCCCCTCCCCCAACCTTCTCTTAGCCTTCGAGGTCCATGTGACCTGGCTATTTAGCCCATGGTGTGCAAAAAAGTGCCTCTCAAAGGTAAAACCAACGTTAAAGAACACGCTGGATGGCTTTGACGGGAGGCTACCATCTGTCTCCCAACAGCTGTTCCAGTGGGTCCCCTCCCCCAACCTTCTCTTAGCCTTCGAGGTCCATGTGACCTGGCTATTTAGCCCATGGTGTGCAAAAAAGTGCCTCTCAAAGGTAAAACAATCCAACGTTAAAGAACACGCTGGATGGCTTTGACGGGAGGCTACCATCTGTCTTCCAACAGCTGTTCCAGTGGGTCCCCTCCCCCAACCTTCTCTTAGCCTTCGAGGTCCATGTGACCTGGCTATTTAGCCCATGGTGTGCAAAAAAGTGCCTCTCAAAGGTAAAACAATCCAACGTTAAAGAACACGCTGGATGGCTTTGACGGGAGGCTACCATCTGTCTCCCAACAGCTGTTCCAGTGGGTCCACTCCCCCAACCTTCTCTTAGCCTTCGAGGTCCATGTGACCTGGCTATTTAGCCCATGGTGCGCAAAAAAGTGCCGCTCAGAGGTAAAACAACCCAACTCGATTTGCACGGTACTCTGTTCACAAGGTTTCGGTATTACACAGTAAACATTGGATTGTTTTACCCCTGAGAGCAATTGTTTTGCACACGATGGGTTAAATGGCCAGGTCGCAAGGACCCTGAGTTGGGTTGGGTTGTTCTACCTCTGAGCGCTACTTTTTTGCACACCATGGGCTAAATAGCCAGGTCACATGGACCCCGAAGGTTGGGTTGGGTTGTTTTACCTCTGAGCGGCACTCTTTTGCACACCATGGGCTAAATAGCCAGGTCACATGGACCCCGAAGGTTCAGAGAAGGTTGTGGGAGGGACCCACTGGAAGAACTGTTGGGAGACAGATGGTAGCCTCTCGTCGAGGCCATCCAGCGTGTTCTTTAACGTGCACAGGGTATGGCTCTCCTGCACACTGGGATACGGCTTAACGTCCTGTCCAACGGACGGCGGCCTTTCCAAGCCCATCGGTGTCCTCTACTGACTGTGGGCAGGGCGGGAAGTTTTGAGGAGATAAATCTCAACGCTGACCCAGCTGGGACTCGAATCTGGGAACTACAGATTACGAGCCTGGCGCGCTACCGACTGAGCCACCCCCGTCCCCATGGACTCCGAAGGTTGAGGGAAGGGAACACACTGGACAACTCTTAGAAGACAGATGGTCACCTCCCGTGAAGGCCATACAGCGTGTTCTTTAACGTGTACAGGGTATGGCTCTCCCGCACACTGGGCCATTTAGTTTTTGAATATCACACTTTCTGGATTACTAGATATATTTTTCGCATTTTATGTTTCCCGAGTTGATTCCCTTTTTTGTGTGGGCGGGGGTGGCTCAGTCGGTAGAGCTCTAGGCTCGTAATCTGCAGTTCTCATGTTCGAGTCCCAGCTGGGCCTGTTTTGAGATTTACCTCCGCAAAACTCCCCGCCTTGCTCACGATCAATAGGGGACACCTATGGGTTTGGGAATGCTGCCGTCCGTCGGATATGAGATGTTAAACCGTGGCCCCATATGCCTGTGCACGTTAAAGAACACGTTGGATGGCCTTGACGGGAAGCTAAGATCTATCTCCCAACATCTCTTCCAGTGGGTCCCCTCCCCTAATCTTCTCTGAACCTTCTGGGTCCTTGTGACATGGTCATTTAGCCCATTGTGTGGAAAAAAAGTGCCGCTCAGAGGTAAACGAACCTTTTTTGTGTATTTTTTCCAATGTGTTACTGATGTTTGCAATTTAAATTGTTTCTGCATGCAGATCTCATAGAACGAGAACCTACTCTTGTGAGATCTCAAAAACGTTCTGTATATTGTTGAACATTATTTGAAATAAAAATACTACTACTACATTAGCCGATTTTACCTTTAGTTACATTACCTTTCAAGTAGCAATTTCAAACATTGTCCTTGGGTCAAGTGATAAATCAATCAGTGTAAACTCTTTGACGGTCAACTGAATGATATCATAGATCTAGGTCGGTAAATGATTATCAGGGTACCAGGTACATGGGTACCCATAACCTCTTCCATCTGAACATGTGCCTAGTTGGCATCAGTGTAAACACAAATAAAAATTAAACCACCAATGGTGGACCCCGAAGGGCAATAAAAATCAATATTGGATTGGATTGTTTTACCTTTGAGCTGCACTTTTTTGCACACCATGGGCTAAATGGCCAGGCCACAAGGACCCCGAAGGCTCAGAGAAGGTTGGGGGAGGGGACCCACTGGAACAGCTGTTGGGAGACAGATGGTAGCCTCCCGTCAAGGCCATCCAGCGTGTTCTTTAACGTGCACAGGGTATGGCTCTCCCACACACGGATCCACGGCTTAGCGTCCCATCCGACGGACGGCGGCCTTTCCAAGCCCATCGGTGTCCCCTACTGACCGTGGGCAGGGCGGGGAAATTTTGCGGAGATAAAATAAAAATCAGTAATGGCCGAGTGGTTAGCGCGCTTGGCTACTGATCTAAGGGACCTGGGTTCGAGCCCCGGATAAGGCATGGTTGTATGTGTTGTTTTTCTGCTGAGGTCCTACCATCCTCTCAGATCTTCTACTGTGGCATATAAACTGACAGGCTCCTGTCAGACCTCTGTGGCAAGCAGCTGCTTGAGGGGGTATTTTTTTTTTATAAAAGTAGTAAGGATGCATAAGAGACCTAAAATGGACGACTTATCTTTGCTGAAAGCCATCATTTTAGGCCTCTTGTAACTATTCATGACTTCATGATTGTAGTCAAGCAAACAGGATATAATTTCATGTGGATTGCTTTGAACTGACTCAAAGAAACCACGTGAAAGAAGCTTAATATAAGAGCAACTGAATGAAATCAATCAAGATAATCATGTAGATGTCGAAACAAAAAAAAAATAGGGTAACTAAACTTATAAAAATTTTTAATTTGTTTAATTTTCTGAAATGTAATTACAAGTGTTCAATTTACGGTGACAATGAAATAATTTTTTCTGTTACAATATTATTTAAAATTTTAAAATTATTAACTTTAAAAACAGGTGTTAATGGTTGAATTTTAAAAAAATAAATAAATAAATACCCCCTCAAGCAGCTGCTTGCCACAGAGGTCTGACAGGAGCCTGTCAGTTTATATGCCACAGTAGGAGATCTAAGAGGATGGCAGGACCTCAGCAGAAAAACGACACACACATCCATGCCTTACCCGGGATTCGAACCCAGGTCCCTTAGATCAGTAGCCAAGCGCGCTAACCACTCGGCCATGGGACGGCATGTTGAATTTTAATAGGGATTTAAGTACATAAATATTTTAATGAAGGTTCCTAGGCCTCTTTTTTCATGACCTTGATAAGCCTGCAAGGACTGCCTTCCGTCGGAAAGGACGTTAAGCCATGACTCCGTGTGCACGAGAGTCATACCCTGTGCACATTAAATAACACACTGCATATCCTTGATGGGAGGCTACCATATGTCTCCTAACAGCTGTCCAGTGGGTTCCTTACCCAAATCTAATTCCGAGCCCTTGGGGTCCTTGTAACATGACCATTTAGCCATCGTGGACAAAAAAAAGTGCCGTTCAGAGGTAAAACAGTCCAAATTCTCAGTCCTTGTAACTTGGCATTTTAGCCCATTGTGTGCAAAAAAAGATCCGCTCACAATTAAAACAACCTGACCCAAATTCTCCGTGCCTTTGGGGTCCTTGTGTCCTAGCGATTTAGTCCGTTGTGAGCGAAAAAAAAATGCCGCTCAATCTAAACCCAATCGTTCCTAAATTGCCGATTTCGATCTTAACTCCGTAACAAGATACAATTTTAACTCTTCAAAATACTTACAATTTAGAGAACTGCATCCCTGACCACATGGCGATCCATAAATCACTAACAACGCTCATCATTTTAAGTGGGCTAAGGCATCCCATATGTCGAAGCTTCAAGCACGCATCTCTATCGTACTGAGATGCAACTCCCTTGACGACCAGCTCCATTGAGTGAGTGCAGTGATCTCCTTGACGACGGCTCAGCGTCTGAGATCTCCATCCGTTTTCTCTAGAGGTAAAAGCAGACAATGGAAAATACCGCATCCTTCCCCTTGTCTAGGGGATCAACCAGATGGTCATGTGTTGCAGTCTGGGCCAGACGTACGCCACTGCGTTGGAGTTGGGGGGAGGGAGACGGGGGAGGCGCTTTACGGGGCCGTATACGTGATGCCATTGTCCTTTGTCCCAGAATAGATCTGGAAGCATCTGCTATTGTTTGGATCCTGGCATACCAGATAAGTATCTGATGTTGCTAGTTCTTAGCAAAGGTCAGGCCGTGAAATGCATGAATTGCTGTCATGATGATGTGAAGTATTTTCGAAAATTTCGCTGGATTTTTCATTTTGTTTTTTGTAATAGTGGTTTTACAATTAACATAAGCAGAAGAATAAACTTAGTTTCTTTCTAAACATGGAAATTGCTGATAAATATGCCTTTCACAATGTGGAACAATTCTTTTTATTTATATGCAAATGCAAACATTAATATGCAAATGTAAAATTTATAATACAGTTTCTAGATAAAAAAAAAGTAGTCATATATATATTTCTCTTTCTGTTCTTTTCCAAAATACAGGGGGCGGAACTCCCCGCCCTGCCCACGGTCAGTAGGGGACACCGTTGTGTTTGGAAAGGCCGCCGTCCGTTGGATGGTACGTTACGCCGTGCCCCGTGTGCGGGAGAGACATACCCTGTGCACGTTATAAAACACACTGGATGGCCTTAACGGGGGGCTACCATCTGTCTCCCAACAGCTGTTCCAGTGGGTCCCCTTCCCTCAACCTCCTCTGAACACTCGGGGTCTTTGTGACCTGGGGGTGGCTCAATCGGTAGCGCGCCAGGCTCGTAATCTGTAGTTCCCAGGTTCGAGTCCCAGCTGGGTCATCGTTGAGATTTATCTCCGCAAAATTTCCCCGCCCTGCCCACGGTCAGTAGGAGACATCGATGGGCTTGGAAAGTCCGCCGTCCGTCGGATGGGACGTTAAGCCGTGGCTCCGTGTGCGGGAGAGCCATACCCTGTGCACGTTAAAGAACACGCTGGATGGCCTTGACGGGAGGCTACCATCTGTATCCCAACAGCTGTTCCAGTGGGTCCCCTCCCCCAACCTTCTCTGAGCCTTCGGGGTCCATGTGACCTGGCCATTTAGCCCATGGTGTGCAAAAAAGTGCCGCTCAGAGGTAAAACAACCCAACAGAACAACTTTGTGACCTGCCCATTTAGCGCATAGTGTGCAAAAAAGTGCCGCTCAGAGGTGAAACAGGAGAGAGGACGTGCAACAAAGGTTCGAGATTCGATTTTTAGAAAATTCCTAGATTCGAGTCCCAGCTCGGTCAGTGTTCAGATTTATCTCCAAAAATGCTCACCGTGCCCTCAGTAGGGCACACCTATGGGCTAGGAAAGACCGAGTCCGTTGGGCGGGACGTTAAGCCGTGGTCCCCCCCCCCCACGTGCACAGGGTATGGCTCTCCCACACACGGGGCCACGGCTTAACGTCCTATCCGACGGACGGCGGCTTTTCCAAGCCCATCGGTGTCCCCTACTGACCGTGGGCAGGGCGGGGAATTTTGCGGAGATAAATCTCAACGTTGACCCAGCTGGGACTCGAACCTGGGAACTACAGATTACGAGCCTGACGCGCTACGACTGAACCACCCCCGCCCCTAGGCCTTGACGGGAGGCTGCCATCTGTCTCCAAACAGCTGTTCCAGTGGGTCCCCTCCCCCAACCTTCTCTGAACCTTCGGGGTCCTTGTGACCTGGCCATTTAGCCCATGGTGTGCAAAAAAGTGCCGTTCAGAGGTAAAACAACACAACCCTCTACCTTCCCTATTCTGTGTGTGTGTTGCAATGTGCACGGAACCTTCAGTGTCCTTGAGATATTTTGATTTAGTTTCCTCAAAGCAAAACACATCGTGCTTTCTCTGCAGCTGTGTCAACTGACATTTCTCATTTTCCTGTAATAATAGGAACGGACTCAGTCTGTAGCATGCCAGCTCATAAGGTGCAATTTTGGAGCGGGGGTGGTTCATTCAGTAGCGCGCCAGGCTCGTAATCTGTAGTTCTCAGGTTCGAGTCCCAGCTGGATCAGCGTTGAGATTTATCTCCGTAAAATTCTCCGCCCTGCCCACGGTCAGTAGGGACCGCCGTCCATCGGATGGGACGTTAAGCCGTGTGTATGCCGTGGCCCCGTGTATGGGAGAGCCATGCCCTGTGCACGTTAAAGAACACGCTGGATGGCCTTGACGGGAGGCTACCATCTGTCTCCCAACAGCTGTTCCAGTGGGTCCCCTCCCCCAACCTTCTCTGAGCCTTCGGGGTCCATGTGACCTGGCCATTTAGCCCATGGTGTGCAAAAAAGTGCCGCTCAGAGGTAAAACAACCCAACGTTAAAGAACACGCTGGATGGCCTTGACGGGAGGCTAGCATCTGTCTCCCAACAGCTGTTCCAGTGGGTCCCCTCCCCCAACCTTCTCTGAGCCTTCGGGATCCTTGTGACCTGGCCATTTAGCCCATGGTGTGCAAAAAAGTGCCGCTCAGAGGTAAAACAACCCAACAACCCAACTTGGGAGTCTTTCGAGAGAAATAAACAGCTGCGTCTTCAAACGCAAAAAAAAAAGTTCCACAGCAAAAGACTTTGCATAATTTATTCGCTACTGAAGTTGAAACTGAAACTTTTCAGCCGAGAGAAAAAGATTTTCCCAATCTTGTTTTGATTAGTATTCCTCTCAGGGATCCAGTTCCAATTTTTCTTCATTTCAAGACTTTTCCTCGTGTTCGGTGATGCACATCGCGTAAAGCAGGTCGCCAAAGAAATCTGCTTTTCCTCATTTGGGATGAGGGGCACGGACGAATCGTTGCCATGGGAACAAAACCAAATGATGCCGATTAGGTTCAGCGGTGAAATTAATAATCAGCATTCCTCGAAGAGCAAAAGAAAAGAAAATGTTTTTGTGATGTCACTTCCAGCTGTTGTTTCTTATTGGCAGCGGGAGAGAATGTTCCTCAGTCTGCTCGACTTTCAGATGTTTATGGGTTGGGTTGTTTTACCTCTGAGCGGGGGTGGCTCAGTCGGTAGCGCGCCAGGCTCGTAATCTGCAGTTCCCCGGTTCGAGTCCCAGCTGGGTCAACGTTGAGATTTATCTCCGCAAAATTCCCCGCCCTGCCCACGGTCAGTAGGGGACATCGCTGGGCTTGGAAAAGCCGCCGTCCGTCGGATGGGACGTTAAGCCGTGGCCACGTGTGCGGGAGAGACGTACCCTGTGCACGTTAAAGAACACGCTAGTTGGCCTTGACGGGAGGCTACCATCTGTTTTCCAACAGCTTTCCCAGTGGGTCCCCTCCCCCAACCTTCTCTGAGCCTTCGGGGTCCATGTGACCTGGTCATTTAGCCCATGGTGTACAAAAAAGTGCCGCTCAGAGGTAAAACAACCCAACCCAAAGCAGTCGCCTATCTTGTGAGTGGAGAGTTGAAAGTGGTGGGTTGTTTTACCTCTGCTGGTACTTTTTTTGCACACAATGGATTAAATGGTCAGGTCACAAAGACCCTGTTGGCTCAGAATGCTGGGGGAGGGAACTCACTGGGCACCTGTTGGGAGACAGATGGTAGCCTCAGGTAATGACCGGGTTGTTTTATCTCTGAGCGGCACTTGTTTTGTACACAATGGGTTAAATGGCCAGGTTGCAAAGACCCCAGGGCTCAGAGAAGGTTGCGGGGAGGGGACACATTGATAGATGTTAAGACAGATTGATGCCTCCTGTTAAGGCCATCCATCGTGTTCTTTAACGTGCACAGAATATGGCTCTTCAGCACACGGGGCCACGACTTAATGCCCCATTACGACGGACGGCGGCCTTTCCAAGTTGATCAGTGTCTGCTACTAACCGATGACAGGGCGGGGTGTTTTGCGGAAATAAATCTCAACACTGGCCCATCTGCGACCAGAACCTGGGAACTGCAAATTACGAGCCTTGAGCGCTACCGACTGAGCCCCCCCCTCCCTCCCCCAATAATAATAAAGTGACCTCTGAGTATACATGTAAATGTTTTCCTACTGAATTCATGCGGAAACACCGAAAGAAGGAAGATGTAGTACCTAATGCTGACGACTGAAAGGGTTGCAAAACACACACACAAAAACTGGAATCATCTAAGTTTTTGAGTTGTACCTCAGCATGTGTCAGTTGCCGAGTTTCGTTCCACGTCACTGCGCAGTGGACCGTTACGCATCCATCCGAAGCATCGCAGACTACGTAGAGTGCAACGAACTGTGACCATGGCACGGGCAAGCAATGCAGGTTTACAGATGCATGATAACAATAGTGCTTTGGCTAGATATCTCAGGATATGGAGCACATTGTGTTCGCTCCAGGAACATATTTCTATCAAAACAAACTTGTTTTATCAGCGGTGGGTATCCTACCACCATAAAAGCATGCTTTTTTTTTGAATGTCAACAAGATGATGTCGAAAGCACGGCACTGAAGGATTTTTTTGTGTGGAAATATTCCCCCCAAAAAAAGGAAAAACTGTAAAAAGTAGTGAATGCATCTTTGAAGTATGGCAATGTACTTGGTTGTCCGTTTTTCTTATTGTTTTCGTTGAAAGGCTTAAAGTTGAATTTCCGCTTGGTAATTTTTTGTTGTTCAGATGAATTAGCCGCAAAAGCTAAATCTTGTGTAATTTCTTGCTTTAATGTTTTGTCCCTGAAAAGAATCACTTGGTTGCTTATTTAAAGGCTTGTTTGCGTTTAGATTTCAGGGTTATGTGAAGATGACCTTTTCACCTAGAGGGGGATGGGTCAATCGGTAGCGATCCAGGATCGTAATCTACAGTTCCTGGGTCCGAGTCCTGTTTGAGCCAGCGTTGAGATTTACCTCCTGAAAACTCCTCGCCCTGCGATTGGTCAGTAAGGGAAAACCGATGACACAGCTAGCAAAACCTTCACCGGACGAACCACGTGTTTCCAATACCATTCTCATTGGTATATTCTCTCTAAGCTCCTTCTCCTAAAAATGTTTTGTTCTATACCATTAACGAAAGAGCCATGTGTTTTCAATGTCATTCTCACTCGTATATTCGGGGCGGGGGTTGCTCAGTCGGTAGCGCGCTAGGCTCGTAATCTGTAGTTCCCAGGTTCGAGTCCCAGCTGAGTCAGCGTTGAGATTTATCTCCACAAAGCTCCCCGCCCTTCCCACGGTCAGTAGGGGACACCGATGGGCTTGGAAAAGCCGCCGTCCGTCGGATTGGACGTTAAGCCGTGGCTCGTGTGTGGGAGAGAGCAATACCCTGTGCACGTTAAGGAACATACTGGATGGCTTTGACGGAAGGCTACCATCTGTCTCCCAACAGCTATTCCAGTGGGTCCCCTCCCTCAACCTTCTCTGAGCCTTCCGGGTCCTTGTGACCTGGCCATTTAGCCCATGGTGTGCAAAAAAGTGCCACTCAGAGGTAAAACAACCCAACCCAGCTGAGTCAGCGTTGAGATTTACCTCCGCAAAATTCCCCGCCCTGCCCACGGTCAGTAGGGGACACCGATGGGCTTGGAAAAGCCGCCGTCAGTCGGATGGGACGTTAAGCCGTGGCCCCGTGTGCGGGAGAGCCATACCCTATGCATTAAAGAACACGCTGGATGGCCTTGACGAGAGGCTACCATCTATCTCCCAACAGCTGTTCCAGTGGGTCCCCTCCCCCAACCTTCTCTGAGCTTCGGGGTCCTTGTGACCTGGCCATTTAGCCCATGGTGTGCAAAAAAGTGCCGCTCAGAGGTAAAACAACCCAACCTGGTATATTCTCTCAATGCTCCTTCTCCTAAAAATGTTTTATCCTCTAGCATCACCATACGACACACGTGTTTGCATTATCATCTCTTTGATAATTCTTTCAATGCTCCTTCTCCTAAAAATGTTTTGTCCTATATCATCAACGAACGAGCCACGTGTTTTCAATGTCATTCTCATTTGTATATTCTCTCAATGCTCCTTCTCCTAAAAATGTTTTATCCTCTATCACCAACGAATGAGCCACTTGTTTGCACTATCGTTCTCATTGTTATATTCTCTCAATGCTCTGTCTCCTAGAAATGTTTTGTGCTCTAGCATCAATGAATGAGCCACGTGTTTGCACGAGCTGCAGGTGACGCTCTATGGGAAATTAACGTACAGACAGAATGCGGAAGTTCGAGGCACGAAATATGTGCAAGATGAAAAGGCATCTAGCGAAAGGGGTTAATCAAAGCTGACGGGTGTCTTGGCGCAGTAAATGCCTTTCATAATCTGTGTTCATTTGGACACTAATCGCATTTGAATGGTTTGCTGCCGAAAGCATGCCTCAGTGAGCAGTTGGCTTTTGTGCAGAGAAACACGTGCCTCTCTACAATGGAGAACACTTTCGTTCATGCAAGGCCTTGAGGCTAAGCCTAATGAGGCTTCAAATACAGCATTCATTGGAATACCAGAAGCGAGTTTTCCCAGAAGGCGAAGAGTGAGAAAAATAATCACATTATAATGCGTGAGCTTTTAAGCAATACCTCCTACAACAGAAGGGTTGGGTTGTTTTACCTCTGAGCGGCACTTTTTTGCACGCCATGGGCTAAATGGCCAGGTCACATGGACCCCGAAGGCTCAGAGAAGGTTGGGGGAGGGGACCCACTGGAATAGCTGTTGGGAGACAGATGGTAGCCTCCCGTCAAGGCAATCCAGCGTGTTCTTTAACGTTGGGTTGTTTTACCTCTGAGCGGCACTTTTTTGCACACCATGGTCTAAATGGCCAGGTCACATGGACCCCGAAGGCTCAGAGAAGGTTGGGGGAGGGGACCCATTAGAACAGCTGTTGGGAGACAGATGGTAGCCTCCCGTCAAGGCCATCCAGCATGTTCTTTAACGTGCACAGGGTATGGCTCTCCCCCACACGGGGCCACGGCTTAACATCCGATCCGACGGACGGCGGCCTTTCCAAGCCCATCGGTGTCCCCTACTGACCGTGGGCAGGGCGGGGAATTTTGCGGAGATAAATCTCAACGCTGACCCAGCTGGGACTCGAACCTGGGAATTACAGATTACGAGCCTGGCGCGCTACCGACTGAGCCACCCACACCCCTACAACAGAAGGCCGATGAAAATTATGACGTCTGCATTAGTATTCCTGTAATCTGAAAAATTCTTATAAATCATTTTCTATTTTTACTACTGGTGAACTTTTGTGTTATCTCTATTAATGGTTAATAATAAATATACCAATTTAGAAGGAAAATTATTCTTATTGTTAGCTTTATGATAATTTCTAATAAAGTTCCAGCTGGGTCAGCGTTGAGATTTATCTCCGCAAAATTCCCCGCCCTGCCCACGGTCAGTAGGGGACACCGATGGGCTTGGAAAGGCCGCCGTCCGTCGGATGGGACGTTAAGCCGTGTCCCCATGTGTGGGAGAGCCATACCCTGTGCACGTTAAAGAACACGCTGGATGGCCTTGACGGGAGGCTACCATCTGTCTCACAATAGCTATTCCAGTGGTCCCCTCCCCCAACCTTCTCTGAGCCTTCGGGGTCCATGTGACCTGGCCATTTAGCCTATGGTGTGCAAAAAAGTGCCGCTCAGAGGTAAAACAACCCAACCCGCTTATCGCCACACACCTGTGATAAAAAGTTTTTTTTATTTATTTTATACATTTTAAAATTCAATTTTAAACAAAAAAGTTTAAATCTCAATATTTGGCGGAAAACAATAATATCGTAATAAAATATTGAAAAAAAAAAGTGAAAATATTATGTAGTATTATAATGTTTCTTAAAATTTTCCGACATACCGATTGGGAACCACCGCTGAATAAGTTGGGAACCACTGATGAATAACAATAAGTTTACAAATATCGTGAATGCTTCCCCAATTTGGGCGAACACAACTCCCACGAACATTCGCAAGATACAGGTCTTGCAGAATAAAATCCTGCGATGTGTGGTCAATGCCCCTGGTTTGTAACCAATAGACAATTGCATAAAGATCTGGGCATTGATCATATTTACACATATCTTAAGTTTGTCTCGCGTGGTTTCTACGAGTCAGTGCAGAGAAACCCGCACGAGATTATATCCTGCATTCTGGACTACGATCATGAAGTCCTTAACAGATACAAAAGGCCTAAGATGATGGCTTTCGCTAAAGAACGTTAACCATTTTAAGTCTCTTGTGCATCATTGCTACTCTTTTATGTTCTTTTGCCCTTTGGGGTCCACCATTGTGCGGTTTACTTTTCTTTGTTTTTTCAAACTGATGCCAATTATGCATATTTCAAGATGAAGAAGGTTATGGGTACTATTATACCTGGTACTTCATTTTATGATGTAA
Source organism: Ryuthela nishihirai (assembly GCA_038380435.1). Classification (NCBI taxonomy): domain Eukaryota; kingdom Metazoa; phylum Arthropoda; class Arachnida; order Araneae; family Heptathelidae; genus Ryuthela; species Ryuthela nishihirai. The sequence continues at coordinate 48,951,883 of JAWZYU010000022.1, forward strand.
CGATCTACTAAGATACTATATATACTAAGATGTACATACGTATACATACCTACGATGGCGTCATAACTTGGTCCATCGGATATTTGTTACAGGAGGTGTTGGTTTGAAGCAGATTTTATTCAATGAGGAAAGGATTAAGGGATAAATTTATTTGAAATGTTCTTCTTTCTATCTATCCTTATATTGCTTATTCTCTCGTTATTTGGGGCTGGGGTTGCTTAGTCGGTAACGCGCCAATCTCATAATCTGCAGATCCTAGTTGGGTCAGTGTTGAGATTTATCTCCGCAAAACTCTCCGCTCTGCCCACGGTCAGTAAGGGACACCGATGAGCTTGGAAAGGCCGCCGTCCGTCGGATGGGATGTTAAGACTTGGCTTCGTGTTGCGAAAGAGCCATACCCTGTCTACGTTAAAGAACAAGCTGGATGGCCTTGACGGGCGGATATCCAGCTGGCATTCTGAAGGTTTCAGAATAAATAACACTTACTACAAACACCGCGACATACATAAGTACACATGGGTTTCGCCTGATGGACTGAATAAGAATATGATTGATTATATATTAATTAACAGCAAATGGGCTAGTTCTGTTAGGAATACCAGGTCATATAGGGGAGCTGAAATTCGATCTGACCATTACCTTTTAAAAGTGTTTTGCAACTTAAACTTAAAAAGTGTTGTGCTAGGGTTTAAAAATTTGCTTTTAATACTGAAGCTCTGAAAGACCCAGTTATAGCCAAAGCTTACCATGATAGGTTACTTAGTCATTATGACAATAATGGTTTGCTTACTACTGAAGTTGAGGAAGAATGGGCCGTTTTAAACAGGCTTTTTTGGAAACTAACAGTACTCGTTTAGGTAAAAAGGAGCAGATGAGACAGAATTATCTGAGTGATAAGGCACTTGAGCTTATTTCAGAAAGAAGGAACTTCAGGAATGTCCTTAATCAGTACCCTACTAGTCCTAATAGAAAGGACTACAGAGAGCTTAATAAACGTGTAAAGGATCAGCTAGCTACTGATAAGAATCTTTGGCTTGATGGCTTGGCTGACAAAGCCGAGGAAGCAGTTAGACAGCACAACAGCAGAGAGCTGTAACAGATAGTTAATGTTTTATGTTGTAGAAAACGAACAGGTATACAGGGATTGATGAATAAAAAAGGTAAGGTTATAGAAGGTGAGGATTCTGTCATGGCTAGGTGGGCTGAGATTTCAGTGATGTTCTAAACAATGTGGTTAGTTCTACTCCCATTGTTTGCAATGATAATAGATGCATTGGTGGCTTCAATGTTGGCCCTATAACACAATCCGAAGTTATTTTGGCTGTTTCTAAACTTAAACTTCATAAATCCCCAGGGGTAGATGAAATTACTACGGAAATGCTTGGAGCTGGGAATGTTTCTGTTACCACTTGGATAACTGAAATTCTGAATATCTTTTATGATAAAGGCGTGGTTCCTAAGGATTTTGCCAGAGCTATTGTTATCCCTATTTTCAAAAGAGGTGATTGCGGTTCATGTGATACTATAGGGGTATCAGTCTACTCTCTGTTCCAGGTAAAGTTCTTTCCATGATTGTGCTTAATAGAATTAAGAATCTGGTTGATAGTCAATTACGTAATGAGCAATGTGGATTCAGAAGTGGTAGGGGATGTGTGGATCAGATATTTTCACTTAGGCAGATTCTAGAGAAATGTTTAGAGTTTCAGAAACCTTTGTTTGCTAGCTTTGTTGATTTCAAAAAGGCTTTCGACTCTGTTGATCGTCATAATTTGTGGTTGATTGTGAGATCATATGGTATACCTGACAAGTTAGTTAACATAATGAAAGCTCTCTATAATAACACTGATTCATGTGTGAGAGTTGGTAAGTCTTGTAGCAATTGGTTTAGCATTACGTCTGGTGTTCGACAAGGGTGCATTTTGTCTCCTTTTCTCTTTAGCTTGGTTATTGATTATGTTATGCGAAATTCACTTAAAGGGAAAGATTTTGGCCTTAAATGGACTGGGGATACGACAATTTCTAATTTAGATTATGCTGATGATTTAGCCCTTTTTGACAAATGATGTTGAGGAGATGAACTCTTTCATTCGAGCTGTTGATGAGACTGGTAGTAGAGTAGGTTTGGTTATAAAGAGAGAAAAATCTAAAGTGATGAAAATTGGTCAGGCAGGCTGTGATTCAGTTAATCTGAATGGTTGCAATTTTGAGCAGGTGTCACATTTTAATTATCTTGGGAGCTATGTAACAGATAATGGTGATGTGCGGCATGAGATTAACAGAGGAATAGGGGTTGCTGCCGGGACTTTTAAGAATCTATGGAAATTGTGGAGAAATAGGCGTATACACCTAAAGACTAAAATTAGACTGTATAATAGTTTGGTTCTTTCTAGGGTTAGTTATGGTAGTGAAACTTGGACGCTGTGTAAACAAGATAACAGGAAACTAGATTATTTTGATTCTAGATGCTTAAGCAGTATCGTAGGTATTAGGTGGTTTAACTTTGTAACTAATGATGAGGTTAGGCAAAGGAGTCTGCAACCTCCTTTAAGCAGCATATTGTGCAGAGAGAGACTCCGTTGGTTTGGTCATGTTGCTCGTATGAATAATTATAGATTGGCGAATAGGGTTATGAACAGTGTGCCTAGAGGCCTCAGAAAGAGGGGGAGACCTAGGATGCGGTAGGCAGACAATGTCAAACAGGACCTTGTTAGAATTGGTGTGCAGTGGCCAGATGCAGTAGATGTAGCTGAGGACAGACTTGCTTGGAGAACTAAACTGCACGGTCTGGTTGGACCTCCGTAGCCCATGGCTGCTTGAGGATGATGATGATGATGTGTAACAAAGTGCAGCTCAGAGGTAAATCAACCCAACCCTGTGTGCGGGAGAGCCATACCCTGTGCAAGTTAAAGAACACGCTGGATGGCCTTGACGGGATGGGGCGGGGGTGGCTCAGTCGGTAGCGCGCCAGGCTCGTAATCTGTAGTTCCCAGGTTCGAGTCCCAGCTGGGTCAGCGTTGAGATTTATCTCCGCAAAATTTCCCCGCCCTGCCCACGGTCAGTAGGGGACACCGCTGGGCTTGGAAAGGCCGCCGTCCGTCGGATGGGACGTTAAGCCGTGGCCCCGTGTGCGGGAGAGCCATACCCTGTGCACGTTAAAGAACACGCTGGATGGCCTTGACGGGAGGCTACCATCTGTCTCCCAACAGCTGTTCCAGTGGGTCCCCTCCCCCAATCTTCTCTGAGCCTTCGGGGTCCATGTGACCTGGCCATTTAGCCCATGGTGTGCAAAAAAGTGCCGCTCAGAGGTAAAACAACCCAAACAAAGCCTTGACGGGAGGCTACCATCTGTCTCCTAACAGCTGTCCAGTGGGTCCCTTCCCCCCAACCATCTCTGAGCTCTCGGGGTTCTTGTAACTTGGCCATTTAGCCCATTGTGTGCAAAAAACTGCCACTCAGAGGTGAGATAACCCAACTAGTTTGCCCGCTGCTCGGCAGTAGGGCTACAGTGTGCTACAATGTATATATAGATCTTATTTATTTATCTGTGCCTGCTATTTAATTTGTGGTATTAAATATACTTAGACTCGTAAGAGAACTTATTTTTTCCAAAAAAAAAAAACTGAAAGAAAGTAAAATAATATGAGGAAAACTAAAAAAGAAATCCTTCTCCTTAGATAACCATCTCCAGAAGATTTGGCAGCATTGCATACCGTAATCTTTTCACCCTTTGTACGATAAGTGAACGAAGGGGAACAAATGAATCAGTCATACATCAGGAACGAGTTTACAGCATCAGTTTCATCATCCGTGGACAAGCAATTCGTGTCAACAGCGGATTATAAAGCCTAGCCGATGCATTATTCAGGAGATAGCAGAAAACCTGAGTTTTAGCGTGAGTGGGAATCGAAACAACAACTTGGTGAGATCGTGTCAGGTTCTATCGCTGTCATTGATTCCTCAGTTAACAGAGCAATAGGAATATATTTCTACGATCAGGTGACTTAATAGGTTCCTGATAATTGAGTGGCAGCGATCAGGCCCGGATCTAGAAAAAAAAAAAAATCGAGAAGGCGGCAAGAAACTCAAACGAGTCGGAGTTGGGTTGCTTTACCTCTGAGCGGCACTTTTTTGCACACCATGGGCTAAATGGTCAGGTCATATGGACCCCGAAGGCTCAGAGAAGGTTGGGGGAGGTGACACACTGTAACAGCTGTTGGGAGACAGATGGTAGCCTCCCATCAAGGCCATCCAGTGGGTTCTTTAACGTTGGGCTGTTTTACCTCTGAGCAGCACATTTTTGCACACCATGAGCTAAATGGCCAGGTCACATGGACCCCGAAGGCTCAGAGAAGGTTGGGGAAGGGGACCCACTGGAACAGCTGTTGGGAGACAGATGGTAGTCTCCCGTCAAGGCCATCCAGCGTGTTCTCCCGCACACGGGGCCACGGCTTAACGTCCCATCCGACGGACGGCGGCCTTTCCAAGCCCATCGGTGTCCCCTACTGACCGTGGGCAGGGCGGGGAATTTTGCGGAGATAAATCTCAACGCTGACCCAGCTGGGACTCGAACCTGGAACTACAGATTACGAGCTGGCGCGCTACCGACTGAGCCACCCCTGCCCCCGACGAGTCGGAGAAATGTAAAAGTAGGGGCAAGAGACTGGATTTCCAATGCAGTATAACATTTCTCTTTCCGATTTTCTTGTCTTTAAAAAAACAGGAAATATAAATAAATTGAATATTTTTGCTTCTTAACCTTACTAGCATTCTGAAAGGCGGGGGTGGGGGGGGGCATGGCCTCTTGCTTCCCCCTTAAATTCCGCCCTGGTGAGATAGTTCAGCTGTAAGAGCTTTGGGTTGTTTTATCTCTGAGAGGCACTTTTTCGCCCACAATGTGTTAAATGGCTAGGTCACAAAACCCCGAAATCTCAGAGAAGATTGGGGGGAGGGGACCTACTGGAACAGCTGTTGGGAGACAGATGGCAGCCTCCCGTCAAGACACACAAGTGCACAGGGTATGACTCTCCCACACACGGAGCCACAGATTTAATGTCCCATCCGACGGCTTTTCTAAGCCCATCGGTGTCCCCTACTGACCGTGGGTAGGGTAAGGAGTTTTGGGACTCGAACCTGGGAGCTGCAGATTACGAGCCTAGTGCGCTACCGACTGAGCCATCCCCGTTCCCATTGTAAGAGCACCAGACACACTAAAATGAGTAGTAGTTTGGTTGAGTTGTTTTATTCTGAGCAGCAAAATGGGCAGGTCACAAGGACCCCGAGGGCTTAGAAAAGGTTGGGAGGGGAGGGTTAAATGTTATGAGCTGATGATAGACTCCGTCAAGGCCATCCAGCGTGTTCTTTAACTTCCAGATGGTTGCCTTTCAGGCACATGGAGCCACGGCTTAACCAAGCCACCTTCATACACCAGGCCAGGACGGCTTTGAGCGAAAGGAGGGAAGAAAGGATGGAAATTAATTATGTATAAAAATTCAAATAATGTAATTTGATTAAAATTTCAGTTAATTTTATTTTAGCTGATTTTAAAATAGCTTTATTTATTCATAAGGATTTTATTAAAATTATTAAGAATATTTTAAAATTAATTACCATATTTTTCAAAATAAGTAATTACCAGTCGAAATTTTAGAAATGCAATTATAATAGAAACCCGCTTTATTTTTCAAAAATAAGTCTTCTGTTACTACAGCGTCCTGCGGGGCGGGGGTGGCTCAGTCGGTAGCGCGCCAGGCTCGTAATCTGCAGTTCTCAGGTTGGAGTCCCAGCTGGGTCAGCGTTAAGATTTCTCTCCGCAAAAATTCCCCGCCCTGCCCACTGTCAGTGGGGGACACCGATGGGCTTGGAAAGGCTGCCGTCCGTCGGATGGGGCGTTAAGCCGTGGGCCCGTGTGCGGGAGAGCCATACCCTATGCACGTTAAAGAACACGCTGGATGGCCTTGACGGGAGGCTACCATCTGTCTCCCAACAGCTGTTCCAGTGGGTCCCCTCCCCCAGCCTTCTCTGAGCCTTCGGGGTCCTTGTGACCTGGCCATTTAGCCCATGGTGTGCAAAAAAGTGCCGCTCAGAGGTAAAACAACCCAACTACAGCGTCCTGCATGTTGTATCGAGGTGACCTTGGCGTAACGCCCCATCAGGGCCTGCGGTCAGTTACCCCTACTTACGAGGGCAGGGCGGGGAGTTTTGAGGATATAAATCTAAACGCTAGCTCAGGCGGGGCTCGAACCTGGGAACTGCAATTCAATTTTGATTAAAAAAAAATACCTCCTCAAGCAGCTGCTTGCCACAGAGTTCTAACAGGAGCCCATCAATTTATGCTCCATAGTTGAAGGTCTGTGAGATTGACGGGATCTCAGCAGAGAAACAACACACACACACACATCCATGCCTTATCTGGGGCTTGAACCCAGGTTTCGTAGATCAGTAACCAAGCTCGCTAACCACTCGGTCACGGGACGGCTAAAGCTGATTAAGATCGATTAAAAAAAATTTTCCAGTTAAAGTTTTCCTACTTCTTTTAATAAAGAGACATATTTCAACGTATTAGACTGCACTAATTTTCAAAACCAAAAATTTTTCTTAAAAATATATTAGTTTGAAATTCAACTGGTAGTTTTTAACTTTTAAAAATCTGTCAATTAATCTTAGCATATTCACAAATATTCCGATATAATCGAAATCAATAATTTACTTTATCATACAGAATTTAAAAATAAATAGAATTTAGTTTAGTTTCAGATAAATCACTTAATTTTAATTTGTGTTTAAAAATCTCTTTGTTCAACGGCTGTCCAGGTCTGATGTATCAAGGTTGCATTGGGCAAGGCTACCTTGATTCAAGATCCGTGGTCGAGTGGTTAGCACGCTTGGCTACTGATCTACGGGACCTGGGTTCGAGCCCCGGGTAAGGCATGGATGTATGTGTCATTTTTCTGCTGAGGTCCTGCCATCCTCTCAGACCTTCTACTATGGCATATAAACTGGCAGGCTCCTGTCAGACCTCTGTGGCAAGCAGCTGCTTGAGGGGGTATTTATTTTTTATTTATAAATGAAATGGCCGTTGAATGACGTCAGGTTTCTACTGGTTGCGGAAGAATGCAAGCGCTGAGGTTTATGCAGTTTTTTTTATGTCATGTGGCAACGTCACACGTGGGTGATGCAATTGTAGTATTTGTTTCGTTCAACGAGCATTAAACATTGAATACTGCCGACATCAAGTCAGTCATGGAACCCAGCCAATTAAATTTACTATACCTTTACGAGTTCAAATTGGGAAATTTTGCAGCGGCTGCAGTAAAAAACATCAATAAAGCATTCGGCGGGTTGTGTTGTTTTACCTGTGAGCGGCACTTTTTTGCACACCATGGGCTAAATGGCCAGGTCACATGGACCCCGAAGGCTCAGAGGAGGTTGGGGGAGGGGACCCACTGGAATAGCTGTTGGGAGACAGATGGTAGCCTCCCGTCAAGGCCATCCAGCGTGTTCTTTAACGTGCACAGGGTATGGCTCTCCCGCACACGTGGCCACGGCTTAACGTCCCATCCGACGGACGTCGGCCTTTCTAAACCCATCGGTGTCCCCTACTGACCGTGGGCAGGGCGGGGAATTTTGCGGAGATAAATCTCAACGCTGACCCAGCTGGGACTCGAACCTGGGAACTACAGATTACGAGCCTGGCGCGCTACCAACTGAGCCACCCCCGCCCCTTTGCTCAACGGCTGTCCAGGCCTAGTATATAAGCTGGCCTTGTTTCACCAACCTCTCACTCCACCAACCTGCCAGATATATCGACTCTGGATAATCTGTGTACCAAATGGACCATCATCGTTACCCAAATGGGGGGCGGGGGTGGCTTAGTCGGTAGCGCGCCAGGCTCGTAATCTGTAGTTCCCAGGTTCGAGTCCCAGCTGGGTCAGCGTTGAGATTTATCTCCGCAAAATTCCCCGCCCTGCCCACGGTCAGTAGGGGACACCGATGAGCTTGGAATGGCCGCCGTCCGTCGGATGGGACGTTAAGCCGTGGCCCCGTGTACGGGAGAGCCATATTCTGCGCACGTTAAAGAACACGCTGGATGGCCTTGACGGGAGGCTACCATCTGTCTCCCAACAGCTGTTCCAGTGGGTCCCCTCCCCCAACCTTCTCTGAGCCTTCGGGGTCCATGTGACCTGGCCATTTAGCCCATGGTGTGCAAAAAAGTGCCGCTCAGAGGTAAAACAACCCAACCCAAAGTTACCAAATGGAAGGTTTAAAATGGAGGAATGGATGGCCTCCACATGATTCTTAAGTGGTAAACTCGAAGTAAATATTAGGCTTCAGTTGTCTCAATCTGGAAGGTATCTCCTGACGACTAACAGTTGTGACTGCGGTATTTCACCATCCACAATCCTAAAATACGTTGAACACGGAAAGAAAATAATCTTTTTAGCAAATGCTTCCTCTTCCGCGAAGCACAAGCATCTGTGATGACGTAGATGTCTCCCATCTACCTCTCATCGTTTGGAAAACTGCAGCTGTTGGCTTTGGAAGAGGTGCTATTTAAAGCATTTCTTCCAAGAGTACCATCAGTTGATGCAGCAAAAGTTCCACTTGTAATGACGTGGGACGGCATGTTATCCTGGATGAGCTTCAAGAGTGGTAGCTGATAAACAACGATGTACACCACCTGGTCAAAACATTTTCAGAATTATCAGCTTTTTGCCCTAAATAACATTTTTCTGTTTTTATCTTTTGGAGTGTTTTTTTTATCTTAAGTTTCCAATGGCTTATGAAGTACCTTTTCAGGTGTGATAACCAGATATGATAACCAATTTTGCTTTTTAAAGGAGATCAGTTGCAGATATATTCAGAAGATTGAATTTGCTTCTAGAAAGAAGACATCTCTAGTCTCAGAAGAACATGACAGGAGGCTACCATCTGCCACAATGGGGCGGGGTTGGCTCAGTCGGTAGCGCACCAGGCTCGTAATCTGTAGTTCCCAGGTTCGAGTCCCAGCTGGGTCAACGTTGAGATTTATCTCCGCAAAATTCCCCGCCCTGCCCACGGTCAGTAGGGGACACCGATGGGCTTGGAAAGGCCGCCGTCTGTCGGATGGGACGTTAAGCCGTGGCCCGTGTGCGGGAGAGCCATACCCTGTGCACGTTAAAGAACTCGCTGGATGGCCTTGACGGGAGACTACCATCTGTCTCCCAACTGCTGTTACAGTGGGTCCCCTCCCCCAACCTTCTCTGAGCCTTCGGGGTCCTTGTGACCTGGCCATTTAGCCCATGGTGTGCAAAAAAGTGCCGCTCAGAGGTAAAACAACCCAGCCATCTGCCACCCAACGGCTATTCAGTGGATCCCCTCCCCGCAACCTTCTCTGAGCCCTCGTGGTCTTTGTGACCTGGACATTTAGATTATTGTGTCACTCAGGGGCAAAACAACCGAACCCAAATTTTTAATTATTCCCAACAGAATCTTATACATTTATTGTACATCTCCCTTTAACTCGAACTATTTTTTCGTCGTCACCTCGATAACTTGAAATTTTTTGAAGAATATTTAGAAGAAAAATCCCTTTTACGCTGTTTTTTTCCACGAAATTTTTTTGAATTGGTGATGGTAAGTTGCTGAATTTTTTGCCAGATGGACAAATCGACTCTCATTGACTAAGGTACTGCTTTCAGAGTTGTGTTGTTGGGTTGTTTTACCTCTGAGCGGCACTTTTTTGCACACCATGCGCTAAATGGCCAGGTCACATGAACCCCGAAGGCTCAGAGAAGGTTGGGGGAGGGGACCCACTGGAACAGCTGTTGGGAGACAGATGGTAGCCTCCCGTCAAGGCCATCCAACATGTTCTTTAAAGTGCACAGGTATGGCTCTCCCGCACACAGGTCACGGCTTAGCGTCCCATCCGACGGACGGCGGGCTTTCCAAGCCCATCGGTATCCCATGCTGACAGTGGACAGGGTGAGGAGTTTTGCGGAGATAAATCTCAACGCTGACCCAGCTGGGACTCGAACCTGGGCACTATAGATTACGAGCCTGGCGCGCTACCGACCCTAGTAATGGTAAGTTGCTGAATTTTTTTGCCAGGTGGACAAAGTGACTCTCATTGACTAGGTATTGCCCCTACTGCTTTCAGATGTACAGTGATTTTTATTTTCTGTACACTGCTCCCATCATTCCCGGACAGATAATAATTTCTCCATTCGTCATAGGTTTAGTTGCGCTGTTTTACCTGTGAACGCACTTTTTTCCACACAATGGGCTAAATGGCCAGGTCATAAGGACCCCGAAGGCTCAGAGAAGGTTGGGGGAGGGGACCTATTGGACAACTGTTAGGAGATAAATAGCCTCCCGTCAAGGTTTCTTAGACAAGGTGTTCTTTAACTTGCACAGAGTATGGCTCTCTCCTCCACACGGGGCCGCGGCTTAACGTCCCATCCGACGAACTCGGCCTTTCCAAGTCCATTGGTATCCCCTACTGGCCGTGGACAGGGCGGGGAATTTTGCGGGGATAAATCTAAACGCTGGCCCAGCTGGGACTCGAATCTAGGAACTGCAGATTGCAAACCTGGCGCGCTACCGACTGCTACTACCTGTCCCCCATTCACCATAGAAAGTGCTAGTTTTAATTTAGAGGTAGTTTTCCTTTGTACAGATTTAACTGTATAACAACGGCAGCAAAACCTGAGTTAAATGTCTTGTCATTCAGTGATAAAGCAAAAGTAGTCACAGCTATTAAAAGTAGAGAAAAGAAAGAAGGAAAAAGGCAATGCCAAAGAATTCGGAATTTCTAGTGGTAGTCTCTCAACCGTTTTAAAGACCATGGTTATGGTATTGAAACAGCTAGATTACGATAAAGGAAAGAGAATGAGGAATACAGAATTTCTTGATATTGACCAATAAAGTTGCTGAGAAATGGATACTTTATGAACAAAAACATTCCAGTAGTTTGGAATCTAATGCAAGTTCTGCAACTAGTTTTAAACTGCTCAAGTATTTTTAGCAGAAATTCGATAATTCGAAGTTTTTTCGTGTTTCATGATCTTCGAATTAATTAAAATATATTACATAAATTTGGTAAAGCTACCGGTAGCTTTATATAATAAATTTATTTAAATAATTATAACCTATTTATTGAACTTCTCACATGCTTTGGACCATTCTTACATTAAATAACCAATCCAGGCAGCTAATTTTCCTTTACATGCGTTATCCTGTTTATCCTGTTGAACTTTCAAAACACATTAATTTCTGCTTTTGCGCTTTTCTGTGAAGAATGGAAGCAGAAAGGTTTTCAATCTGGAACTTTTTAAAAATTCAAAAAAACTAATTTTTAATTTTAAATGTATTTTTTATTACATTGCGATCTATTTTTCTTAATTTTCCTTTGGAATAGCAGGAAACTCAAAGTCTTCTTTCAAACTTCTAACCTTCTCACCACATTTAATCTAACGTTGAAAATTAAAATATTTTAATATAGTCGTTAGTTACTTAAGTCTGTTTGAAACTAAAACATTCTTATAGCAATAATTTACGCTGCTAACATTACTATTATTTATCTAGTAGTCTAACAAAAAAAAGTTTTTAAATAAACTTACTTTGGAACCTCCACGTTATTAACAACATTACAACTGACATTACAAAGAAACGAAACATTTAGAAAAATGTTTTATAACATGCTAACCGACGCTGATAAAAATATTACTAACATACTCTCTCTTCTGTTCTAATTATCTTCAGGGAATGTTAGAACAGCAAATGATCTTGGCGTTCACTTTCCTTAAATTGCAATTTTTCCCTCACATAAACTCTCAATTCAGTTAATTTCAGACAAGATAAAAGCACTCATAAACTGCAAAGAGAGAGTGCGTTTTAGGCCTCGCCTCAGGGCTTCATTGTACATCTTGTTAAAAGGCTGCTGGAAAATGTTTGCAAAATCAAAATGTGCGCAGTTATTAAATTTGCAAGTGAAAGCAGTCGGTGTAAATGGGAAATAACGTATGAAGCTTTCACGCTCGGAGTTAAAATCTCGGGAGCTTTATTTTTGTCTTTTATTGAGCTCGATTCGAAATTTTCTAACTTTACTAATAAAGAATTGAAGGTGTTGAAATGAGCAATGGAATGTAAAGGAAAATTAACACTATAAACCTGCGAAATATTTAGGGGTTATATATTACTTTCTCGCCTTAAGGAACCATTTTTCTTCTCTATGAATTCACCAATTAGTTTTCACTTAGATAATAAACATTTATAAATATTTATTCATCGTACTATTACTGTAGAAAACTATTACTGTAGAAAAGATACATGCACAATTTTGAGTTTGTATTACCAGTTAATTTATATTGTATGTAAATGAAAAATATGAACCAGTCAATAGTGAAGATAATAAATGAAAAGTAATTGAAAAATAAATTAACAACATTTGTAAAAATAGAAAAATGTAACTATTTTCAGAACAGCTTTATCAATAGGAAATAAAAAAAACTTTATGGTACAAAGAAAAAAATCTTCAAAAGTATTACTTTTATAAAAATACCAGTAATTTTATTTTTAAGAGAAATTTACTTGCTGCTAATGGCAAGTGGAAAGGTACCATTGTTCCAATCATGGAGATTCTTATGACCAGCTGTTTCGTCCATTGTGCTCCAAGAATACAGCAAAGAGACCTTCTTTGAATACAGCTCATAAGTAAAAAAACAACTTGACACAATTGATCAAACTATCGATTTGCATAATGGCGGATTTTTACTGTTCTATTTATTATTGGGGTCGGGTAGTATAGAAGTCAAAACATCACCTTTAGACATAAAACTTTTTCTGGATTAAATGCTGAAACAACATAGCCATGTCGAAAGTCTGTCAAGGCAAATAATGACGTTGTTGTAACGCGATATATGGTCTGAAGTTCCTTTCCGTACAGCAGTTCAAGTTCATAGCGAAACAGCACTGCGTTGAATTGAAAATAACAGTTTGTTTGTTCATTGGGATATTTGTGGCTCAATGTATTTTGAGATAACTTATTGCATAGAGGTTACGTTAAATAAGTCTTTGACTACAGAAGAGTAATTGATAAAAATTGAAGTAAAAAAATATAAATTTAAAATTTAAAAATACCTGTCTTACTATATGCGACCCGAAGAGTAGAAAAATTAAACTAACGAATATTCATGGTGTACTCAGTCACTGGGGGAGAGGATTGCTTAGTCGGTAGTTCAATTAAATCTGCAGTTCTCAGGTCTGCCTGGGCCAGGGTTGACACAATCAATCTCACAAGCGTTGACACAATTTATCTCCTCCAAATTCCCAGAGGGGCGGGGGTAGCGCACCAGGCTCGTAATCTGCAGTTTCCAGGTTCGAGTTCCAGCTGGGTCAGCGTTGAGACTTATCTCCGCAAAACTCCCCGCCCTTCCAACGGTCAGTAGGGGACACCGATGGGCTTGGAAAAGCCGCCGTCCGTCGGATTGGACGTTAAGCCGTGGCTCGTGTGTGGGAGAGCCATACCCTGTGCACGTTAAGGAACACACTGGATGGCTTTGACGGAAGGCTACCATCTGTCTCCCAACAGCTGTTCCAGTGGGTCCCCTCCCTCAACCTTCTCTGAGCCTTCCGGGTCCTTGTGACCTGGCCATTTAGCCCATGGTGGCAAAAAAGTTCCGCTCATAGGTAAAACAACCCAACTCAAATTCCCAGACCTGCAGCAGTGGATCCTTCTGTCATACTCTGTGCATGTTAAGGAACATGCTGGATGGTATTGATGGAAGGCCATCTGTCTCCTAACAGATGTCCAGTGGGTCTCCTTTTCCCAACCTTCTCACAGCTTATGGCAGGGGGGGGGGGGGGGGTCCTTGTGACCTGGCCATTTATCTGATTGTGTAACAAAAAAAGTTCCTAAGAGGTAAAACAACGCAACCCACTGGACCAACGTCGAGATTTATTTCTGTAAAACCTCCACCCTGCCTTCGGTTAGTATGAAACACTGATGAGCTCTGAGCCTGTGGGGGTCCTTGTGACCTGGCCATTTAACCAGTTTTGTGCAAAAAGAAAAGTGTCTCTCAGAGATAAACAACCCACCCCACATCAGTTGGTCTATGGCCCATTAACTACATTGCACAAAATGTTGATTGACAAAAATATGCCAATTTTCTAACTTATCACTAGCGAAGAAACTTCCGCTTTAAAATTTGGATTGCAAATATGACATACTTTGTGCCATTATCTCATGCGCAATTCTTTTGCTCTCAAGATGTTGGAGAAAGATCAAAGGTGAGGGAACCTTTACCCTTTCAGAAAGTGCAATCGTTATCCACTAACCGAAGCTCCTCCGCGGCAGTTCTATTAATAATGCAGTAGGTAACACGATAACGTGACAGGTAGCAGATAACTGCACTGCTGCTTGCTATCTACCGTTTCTTGCTATAAGTGCAATCGTGGCTTGCTGTAACTACATCATTAGTTGTTATAACTGAAATCTCTTTTGCTACAATTACGCCTTTGAATACACATTCCGTATAAATACACCGTTGCTTACTGTATTACATTATCTCTTTTCTCCATAACTATAAGGGGCGGCTCAGTTGGTAGCGCGCCAGACTCGTAATCTGTAGTTCCCAGGCTCGAGTCCCAGCTGGGTCAGCGTTGAGATTTATCTCCGCAAAATTCCCCGCCCTGCCCACGGTCAGTAGGGGACACCGATGAACTTGGAAAGGCCGCCGTTCGTCTGATGGGACTTTAAGCCGTGGCCCCGTGTGTGGGAGAGCCATACCCTGTGCACGTATAGAACACGCTGGATGGCCTTGACGGGAGGCTACCATCTGTCTCCCAACAGCTGTTCCAGTGGGTCCCCTCCCCCAACCTTCTCTGAGCCTTCGGGGTCCTTGTGGCCTGGCCATTTAGCCCATGGTGTGCAAAAAAGTGCCGCTCAAAGGTAAAACAACCCAACCAAATAACTATAATGTCGCCTGTTCCTTCTTTTGACCTTTCTGTGGAAGCGGAAGTGGCTCAGCCGGTAGTGCGCCAGGCCCGTAATATCCAATTCTAAGATTCGAGTACCAGCTGGGCTGGCGTTGAGATTTATTTCCTTAAAACTCTCCAACCTGCCTTCCGTTAGTGGGGACCACCAACCGTTTAATGGGAATGTTAAGCCGTGGCGCTGTGTACGGGAATGTCATACCCTGTACACGTTAAAGAACACGCTGTGTGGCAATAACGGGGTACCATTTGTCTCTTAACAGATGCCCATTGGGTCCCCTTCCACCAACACAAAGGCGGAGTTACTCAATCTCTAGCGCGGCAGGCTTGTAATCTGCATTTGTTAGGTTCAAGTTTGGGGGGGGGGGGGTAATCTGTAGTTCCCAAGTTCGAGTCCCAGCTGGGTCAACGTTGAGATTTCTCTCAACAAAACTCGCCGCCTTGCCCACAGTCAGTAGGGAACACCGATGAGCTTGGAAAGGCCACCCTCCATCAGATGGGGCGTTAAGCCGTAGCCACGTGTGCGGGAGAGCCATACCTTGTGCACGATAAAGAACACGCTGGATGACATTAACGGGAGGTTACCATCTGTCTCCCAACAGCTGTTCCAGTGAGTCCCCTCCCCCAACCTTCTCTGATACTTCGGGGTCCTTGTGACCTGGCCATTTAGCCCATTGTGTGCATAAAAATGCCGCTTAGAGGTAAAACAATCTAACCCAGCCACCGAATGAGCCAACAATCACCCAACTTGCTACGAGTGTAGAACATATTTTTAGTTTTGTATTCCAGTTCAGGCGAATTTTTACGTATTTCGGCTTAACATTTTCTTTGAATAAACAGGAATTATTTTCGACGCAGAAATCTAAAATGTTCTTTCTAATGCAGTTTTGCTGTAAATAGCACAAAAACTCATATTGAACGAAGGAAATTAGCCCCAAGGCTACATCGATGGTTAAAGGCAATGACAGTTATTTCCGATGACGTCACGTATGGAGGGAAAATTAAAAATCGCTCTAATATTTTTGCTGCTGTAGTCACTGGAAGGAGAGCTATGCACCAATCCCCTGTGATGATGCACAGAACCGGCCAGGCCTAGCACCTAATGTCCGACTCCGCCTTCTTGTGGTGCAGGCCGTTAGTACCTTTCAAAAGAGATACTCTCTTGTGGAAGTGAACGGAAGGGGAGGGCTGCCAGATTAGTGTGGCCTACTGATCTGGACAACTATGGCTACTTTTCTTTTTTTTTCTACCCTGCTGAGGAGTGGTCAACCACACAGGGTCCTGGTGCTGACCATATAAACCTACTGGACTGGACAGATATATGGCTCTGAGCTTGATTATGGATCCTGATTTTGCTGCACTGGTGGGCTTCTGTGGAGGGAAAATCTTCCGCTGTGTTTTCTGTTTGTTTGTGGGTTGACAGCCCCAAATGAATAGATTCACAGGATATGTTTATCAGCTGGTGGATAATCCTGAACAGAGGTCATCGCAGGCACCTGAACTCTTTGCTTCTATTGGCATCGTCAAATTCTACATTGGAGGAATTCCAGTGTAGATGGCTTTAGCCTTTAGTGGTGGGGGAACGGGTCTTTGCCCCATGTCTGCGATTAGGGGGCTGTTTGATATTGTCGGCATTCCCTCTCTCAATAAACATAGTTTCTTTAAACATCACACTAACCATTTTCTCTCCATAGGTAGTTGGAATGTGAGGACTCTGCACAGAGCTTTTTCTCTTAATGTCCTCACACAAGAATTCTACCATTATAATTTAGATATTCTCAGCTTGCAAGAGACCAGATGGACAGATAAAGGTCAGATTCTTAAAAATAATCTTAAATTTCTCTTTTCAGGGAGGGACGACAATAAGCATCACCAAGGCGTGGGACTGCTTCTCAGCAGACACGCTAGTGATGCTCTTCTAGGATATGAGTGCATTAATGAAAGGTATCTTACAGCAAAATTTCAGACAAGCGTTAAAGACTTGAATGTTATCTGCTGTTATGCCCCCACTGAGGATGCCGATGAGGATGAGAAGGATAGGTTTTATGAACAACTTCAGGATATTTTGAATTCTGTCAAGAAAGGAGATATTACCCTTGTTCTTGGTGACTTCAATGCCTTTGGGCAGGAGAAATAGGCCCTTTTGGTATTGGTAGCTGCAATGGCAATGGGCAACGTCTCCTACAGGTAAGTAAACTCAATGGTTTCAGAATAACTAACACATATTACAAACACCGCGACATATATAAGTACACATGGGTTTCACCTGATGGGCTGCATAGGAATATGATTGATTATATATTAATTAACAGCAAGTGGGCTAGTTCTGTTAGAAATACCAGGGCATATAGGGGAGCTGAAATTGGATCTGACCATTACCTTGTTAAAAGTGTCTTGCAACTTAAAAAGTGTTGTGCTAGGGTTAAAAAATTTGCTTTTAATACTGAAGCTCTGAAAGACCCAGTTATAGCCAAAGCTTACCATGATAGGTTACTTAGTCATTATGACAGTCATGGTATGCCTACTACTGAAGTTTAGGAAGAATGGGATCATTTTAAACAGGCTTTTTGGGACACTAACAGTACTCTTTTAGGAAAAAAGGAGCAGAAGAGACAGAATTATCTGAGTGATAAGGCACTTGAGCTTATTTTGGAAAGAAAGAACTGCAGGAATGTCCTTAATCAATACCCTACTAGTCTTAATAGAAAGCATTACAGAGAACTTAATAAACGTGTAAAAGATCAGTTAGCTGCTGATCAGAATCTTTGGCTTGATGGTTTGGCTGACAAAGCTGAGGAAGCAGTTAGACAGCACAACAGCAGAGAGCTGTACCAGATAGTTAATGTTTTGTGTGGTAGAAAACGGACAGGGATTGAAGGATAAACAAGGTAAGGTTATAGAAGGTCAGGATTCTGTCATGGCTAGGTGGGCTGAGCATTTCAGTGATATTCTAAACAATGCGGTTAGTTCTATTCCCACTTTTTGCAATGATGATAGATGCATTGGTGGCTTTAATGTTGGCTCTATAACACAATCTGAAGTTATTTGGCTGTTTCTAAACTTAAACTTCATAAATCCCCAGGGGTAGATGAAATTATTACCGAAATGCTTAGAGCTGGGAATGTTTCGGTTACCACTTGGATGACTGAAATTCTGAATATCTTTTATGATAAAGGCATGGTTCCTAAAGATTTTACGAGAGCTATTATTATCCCTATTTTCAAAAAAGATGATCGCAGTTCTTGTGATAACTATAGGGGTATCAGCCTACTCTCTGTTCCAGGTAAAGTTCTTTCCATGATTGTACTTAACAGACTTAAGAATTTGGCTGACAGTCAATTGCATGATGAGCAATGTGGATTCAGAAGTGGTAGGGGATGTGTGGATCAGATATTTTCACTTAGGCAGATTCTTGAGAAATGTTTAGAATTTCAGAAACTTTTGGTTGTTAGCTTTGTTGATTTCAAAAAGGCTTTCGACTCTGTTGATCGTCATAATTTGTGGTTGATTGTGAGATCATATGGTATACCAGACAAGTTAGTTAACATAATGAAAGCTCTCTATAATAACACTGAGTCGTGTGTGAGAGTTGGTAAGGCTTGTAGCAATTGGTTTAGCATTACTTCTGGTGTTCGACAATGGTACATTTTGTCTCCTTTTCTCTTTAGCTTGGTTATTGATTATGTTATGCGAAATTCACTTCAAGGGAAAGATTTTGGCCTTAAATGGGCTGGAGATACGAAAATTTCTGATTTAGATTATGCTGATGATTTAGCCCTTTTGGCAAATGATGTTGATGAGATGAACTCTTTCATTCGAGCTGTTGATGAGACCGGTAGTAGAGTAGGTTTGGTTATAAACAGAGAGAAAACTAAAGTGATGAAAATTGGTCAGGCAGGCTGTGATTCAGTTAATCTGAATGGTTGCAGTCTTGAGCAGGTGTCACAGTTTAATTATCTTGGGAGCTATGTAACAGATAATGGTGATGTGCGGCATGAGATTAACAGACGAATAGGGATTGCTGCCGGGACTTTTAAGAATCTATGAGAGTGTGGAGAAATAGGCGTATACACCTAAAGACTAAAATTAGACTGTATAATAGTTTGGTTCTTTCTAGGGTTAGTTATGGTAGTGAAACTTGGACACTTTGTAAACGAGATAACAGGAAACTAGATGCTTTTGATTCCAGATGCTTACGCAGTATCTTGGGTATTAGGTGGTTTAACTTTGTAACTAATGATGAGGTTAGGCAAAGGAGTCTGCAACCTCCTTTAAGCAGCATATTGTGCAGAGAGAGACTCCGTTGGTTAGGCCATGTTGCTCGTATGGATAATTATAGATTGGCGAATAGGGTTATGAACAGTGTGCCTAGAGGCCTCAGAAGGAGGGGGAGACCTAGGATGCGGTGGGCAGACAATGTCAAACAGGACCTTGTTAGAATTGGTGTGCAGTGGCCAGATGCAGTAGATGTAGTTCAGGACAGACTTGCTTGGAGAACTAAATTGCACGGTCTGGTTGGACCTCCCGTAGCCCATGGCTGCTTGAGGATGATGATGATGAGTTTTAGGATATAGTTAAAAATTGAATATAATATATAATTCAAAATTGTAAAATAGCAGAATACTTAAGAAAATTTATATTTAATTATTGTTACAATGATTGTTTAAATTTATTACAGTGTTGTTCATTTGTTGGTATATTCTTGGAACAACCTGTAGAAATATTATACTAAAATAATTCCCTCCGTGCGTAATTATAATGATAACAGATGTCATTGCCTATCCTTAATGCAGTGGTTCTCAACCTTTTATGCTTCACGTACCCCCTGGAAATGTGTATGTAACTGGCGTACCCCTTATATAGATAGATAAAACTATAGTTATAGTATAATAATGCCAACTTAGCGACTTTGTTACTAGTACCAGTATACATCTAGCGACATTTCAGCTCTCACGGCGTACCCCAAAAAAATTTTCCGCGTACTCTAGATTGAGAACCACTGCCTTAATGAATAAAGCCAGCACCTCCTATAACGGAAGGTCGTACTACTAAGTTATGACATCAGTACAAGAAAGGGGGCGGGGGTGGCTCAGTCGGTAGCAGGCCAGGCTCGTAATCTGTAGTTCCCAGGTTCGAGTCCCAGCTGGGTCAGCGTTGAGATTTATCTCCGCAAAATTCCCCGCCCTGCCCACGGTCAGTAGGGGACACCGATGGTCTTGGAAAGGCCGCCGTCCGTCGGATGGGACGTTAAGCCGTGGCCGCGTGTGCGGGAGAGTCATACCTTGTGCACGTTAAAGAACACGCTGGATGGCCTTGACGGGAGGCTACCATCTGTCTCCCAACAGCTGTTCCAGTGGGCCCCTCCCCCAACCTTCTCTGAGCCTTCGGGGTCCATGTGACCTGGCCATTTAGCCCATGGTGTGCAAAAAAGTGCCGCTCAGAGGTAAAACAACCCAACCCAATACAAGAAGTTCAAAATCTCTAGATATTTTTTATATATTTATTTCTATTATTATTACTGATGAATTTTAATAACTTTTGTATTAAGGTTTACTTTTTTAACTTTTGTATTAAGGTTTACTTATAAATTTATATTTATAAATATATGTTATTTCTTTCTGAAGAAAGATATATTTGTAAATAAATATTAATATAAAGATTGGTATTAAAATTCTCCAGTTAATAACTACAGAAATAAATTTATAAAATATATTTGGATTCTTTCTTAGGATTGCCTGTGGTGACGTCATAACTGAGTTGTACGTCCCTCTGTTACAGGAGGTGTTGTTAAAGCCCGCAGCTGTTGCATTGTTCCATGGGCAGATGCTAGTGCTTTCAAAAGGGCACATCAGAAAACTTTCGCTTTAGCATTTTTAGATAGTTTAATAGCTGAGCTGAAAGAATAAGCCACTGAATGAGCTTTCACTTGAGAAATAATCGTTGAAAACAGCTGTATTGAATTCAGCTGCTAAACGTTAGAAAAAAAGATCTGGTCATTTTTAGGGGGGCGGGGGTGGCTCAGACGGTAGCGCGCCAGGCTCGTAATCTGTAGTTCCCAGGTTCAAGTCCCAGCTAGGTCAGCATTGAGATTTATCTCCGCAAAATTTCCCCGCCCTGCCTGCGGTCAGTAGGGGACACCGATGGGCTTGAAAAGGCCGCCGTCCGTCGGATGGGACGTTAAGCCGTGGCCCCGTGTGTGGGAGAGCCATACCCTCTGCACGTTAAAGAACACGCTGGATTGCCTTGACGGGAGGCTACCATCTGTCTCCCAACAGCTGTTCCAATGGGTCCCCTCCCCCAACCTTCTCTCAGCCTTCGGGGTCCTTGTGACTTGGCCATTTAGCCCATGGTGTGCAAAAAAAGTGCCGCTCAGAGGTAAAACAACCCAACAACCTTTATCTCCTCCATCTGAAGTGTGCCTGTGTCATTTAGTTAAAATGTAAAGAGGTATAAACTGAAAAGAATCAGAGCTCTAAAGCTATTTCTTGCTTTTCAAGATAAACTAGAGTAAAAAAAAATCACTAGAATTGATATGATACCAGGATGCATCTCTTAAATATTTGCTGGCAGAGGTGATCGTACTTAACAGCTTCTGAAATGAGATTCTGATGTTCCATAGCATTTTTAAAAAACTGAATTGCAGCATCTCTAGTGCAGTCCCGAACAGAAGGGATGCAAAGATCCCTTTGGATGATGGAATTATGTACGAACCAGGGTGCACCTACAATCTGTATGTATGATCTTGTTTTGGAAAGTTTGAATTTTCTGTATTTCAGTTCTTTCACAATAGCTCTAAGTTGGAGATGTATAAAGGAGAATAGGACGAATAACCGTCTTGTACGGTTGCTCAAAAAAGTATCCGAACACTATAGTTGATTACAGAATTCAGAAAAAATATCTGGCAATGATTTTTTTAGAAATTAGTGATCTGGCAACCTTCGTGTCACGTGATTACAGAATTCAGGAAAAATATATGGAGCGTGTACAGCAACTGTACACGCTCCAGTTACCGTTCACAGCAAACTGGAGCGTGTGCAGTTACTGCACACGCTCCAGTTTGCTGTGAACGGTATCTACTGCACACGCTCCAGTTTGCTGTGAACGGTAACTGCATATGCTCAATATTTCTGTGAGTGGGCCCACAGGATCCAGGTTTTTGTGAGCTCCACGATCCAATGTGCTGTGAATATTAACCGCAACCGCTCCAGTTTGCTGTGAACGGTAACTGCACACGCTCCATATTCATTGCATTACATATTCATACTCATTATATATATTAAAAAAATATCCGAACACTATGGTTGATTAGCCGTCCCGTGGCCGAGTGGTTAGCGCGCTTGGCTACTGATCTACGGGACCTGGGTTCGAGCCCCGGGTAAGGCATGGATATTCACGTTGTTTTCTGCTGAGGTCCTGCCATCCTCTCAGATCTTCTACTGTGGCATATAAACTGACAGGCTCCTGTCAGACCTTTGTGGCAAGCAGCTGCTTGAGGGGGTATTTATTTTTTTATTATTTATGGTTGATTACAGAATTCAGGAAAAATATCTGGCAACGTTTTTTTTTAGAAATTAGTGATCTGGCAACCTTCGTGTCACGTGACACGAAGGTCCACAGTTTTGCGGAGATAAATCTCAACGCCGAGACTCGAACTTGTGAAATACAGATTACGAGTCTGGCGCGGTACCTACTAAGCCACCCCCGACCCTTTGAAGGGAGACTTCATCTATCTCCCAACAATTGTCCAATGGATCCTTCCACTGGTCTTTTTCTGAGACCTCGGGATCCTTGTGACATGACAATTTAGACCATTGCGTACAAAAAAAAAGTGTCGCTCGCAGATAGAAGAACCCACTTCTAGCACTAGAACTAGATCAATTTGAAATTTCCTAGCTTTGGTTTTTTCCCCCTTAAACTTCTTCGGGATATTTTTAAACTGCGAAAAAGGAAAATGCTTCGATTATTGGCCAATGAAGAAAAACCCGTTCGTCAACGATTAAATAGAGCAGAGCCAAAAACGAGACTAAACTGCCACTTTACAGACCTTGGCAAGTGATTATTTCCAAAACACAGATTTCGGATTGTGGATTTTCTGCATTTTTTTTTGATTTAATGGTTTTTAAAGAAAAACGATTTTGTTATTTGAAGAATTCTTTCACTCAAAAAGGCATCGACCATAAGACTTCAGTGATTATATTTTGTGGGACGCTATTCGGATATTAAATGCATTGCTGGATATCTGCTTGTATTTTTTTGGATAGTGGGGAGTGTTTTTTGGGGGGTTTTTGGCACTTTGCATTCTGGGGTTTGTTTTGGCTTTGGGTCTTTTTGGGGTCACTTCGGGTTTGTTTTAGGGGTCACTTTCGGACTTTTTTGGGACCTTTTGGGGCGTTTTTTTATACTGCGGACAGCTGGGGTCTGTCGGACCAATGGGGCGTTTTTGGGGTTTTTTGGGGTTTCTATGGGGTCACTTCCGGTGACCTTTGACCCCAGGGAGGGTCTCGGTGACCTCTACCAAGGGGGTCACTTCCGGATTTTGGATATTTTTTTGGATAGTGCTTCTGTCGAAAGTTCAAAGTCTTTTCGGAAAAGAATTCTATAACCAGTGCTGGGGCGGCTCAGTCCGTAGCGTGCCAGGCTCGCAATCTGCATTCCCAGGTTCGAGCCTTACCTGAGCCAGCGTTGGGATTTAGCTCCGCAAAACTCCCCGCCTTGCTATCAGTCAGTAGGTGACACCAATGGGCTTGTAAATAACGTCGTATATCGGATGGAATATCAAGCCATGACCCCCCTGTGCTCGGGGCGGGGGTGGCTCAGTCGGTAGCGCGTCAGGCTCGTAATCTGTAGTTCCCAGGTTCGAGTCCCAGCTGGGTCAGCGTTGAGATTTATCTCCGCAAAATTCTCCGCCCTGCCCACGGTCAGTAGGGGACACCGATGGGCTCGGAAAGGCCGCCGTCCGTCGGATGGGACGTTAAGCCGTGGCCCCGTATGCGGGAGAGACATACCCTGTGCACGTTAAAGAACACGCTGGATGGCCTTGACGGGAGGCTACCATCTGTCTCCCAACAGCTGTTCCAATGGGTCCCCTCCCCCAACCTTCTCTGAGCCTTCGGGGTCCATGTGACCTGGCCGTTTAGCCCATGGTGTGCAAAAAAATGCCGCTCAGAGGTAAGACAACCCAACGCTTTCCCAGGTTTGAGCCCCGCAAAACTCCCCGCCTTGCCATCAGTCAGTACGTGACACCAATGGGCTTGTAAATAACGTCGTATATCGGATGGAATATCAAGCCATGACCCTCTGTGCTCGGGCCTTATGAGCCGTGTTTTTTAACGTGCCCAGCCATATTCTGTGCACGTTAAAGAACACGCTGGATGGTTCTGACGGGAGTTTGTCTTCCTATAGTGCCCAGTGGTTCCCCTCCCCCAACATTCTCTGTTTAGGGACGGGGATGGCTCAGTCGGTAGCGCGCCAGGCTCGTAATCTGCAATTCCCAGTTTCGAGTCCCAGCTGGGTCACCGTTGAGATTTATCTCCGCAAAACTCCCCGCCCTGCCCACGGTCAGTAAGGGACACCGATGGACTTGGAAAGGCCGCCGTCCGTCGAATGGGACGTTAAAACGTGACCCGGTGTGCGGGAGAGCCATACCATGTGCACGTTAAAGAAACGCCTTGACGGGAGGCTACCATTTGTCTCCCAACAGCTCTTCCAGTGGGTATCCTCCCCCAACCTTCTCTGAGCCTTCGGGGTCCATGTGACCTGGTCATTTAGCCCTTGGTGTACAAAAAAGTGCTGTTTAGAGGTAAAACAACCCAACCCAATAGAATTTTTATGTCCGTTACGTACAGCCATCAAAAAAATGAAATTCTACATATAATGATATTATACTCGTATTTCAATTCAAAACTAATTTTTGCTTAAAATTTTAAATCACAAGGACAGGCAAAAGAATGAAAATAATTTTAAAAAACACGGGAATGAAAAAAAATGACAAATTTTATAAAAATATTTTTTCTGTTAACAAGTTTAGAGGTCGTTGACTTGGATCCTAAAAGGTAAACCCCACGATTTAATCTGAAGTAAGTTGGCACACATGTGATTTAGAAAGAGAAAACATTGACCGGTGTTAACTGAAAAGTAATTAAAAACCCATTAGTAGTGACTTGTCTATTTTTGAAGGTTGAAAGTAGTTTGGCTTGGGCTGCTTTCTAATTCTGTCTTCTTACAGCATCTTTTTCTAGTGTGGGAAATGCAAATGTAAGAGACACTCGAATAGTCTTCTTGCAGAGTGCAGTCATTCTTTTCTCAATACATGAGCTAAGAATAAATGCCATTTTTTAACATTCCATGAAAAGTTCTCGGAATATATATTTCGTTTAAAACGTAAACTGAAAAATTCACCTGGTTTAGGTAGTTTTATCGTTGAGAGGTAATTCTTTTACACTAAATAGATCAAACCAGAGTTAGACCTATAGCAGTTTTTTGTAAAAACACTGCAATAGTTAATATTTTATAATAATTTTTGTTGAAATACTACTGGTAGTTATTTGTTTTTAAAAGTTAAATATTATTGAATATTTGAACAATAATTACTTTGATACAAGTTGTAATAAATAAACTGTTTTATATTATATTACACCGAATAATTTGCGGTTAAATTTTAAACATTAAATTGCAAATTTTACTCTCATTATTTTCCTCCTTTTGTTCGACAGTTGCATTTTTTTACCCAGGTGTCTTCTGCCAAAATGGAGGTCATAAGATCAGCAAAGACTCGGAAATGGAGTTTAGCAAGGCTACGTGTTGATACATTAGGCCGTGACAGCCAAAATAATTGAGAAAAATCCAGCAAACTAGAGAACAAGTGACTATAAGAAAAATTGTTCAAACTCTAAAAATTTAAAACTTTTTAATTGCTTTATTTGAAGAAATGACTGAAATAAAATTATTTTCAAAATTGCGTTTAAATCAACATTCCCGGGCATTTTACTTTTATTTATTTCTAACAAGGAACACCCGCGAACTCTCTTTCGTACTCAGAAGAATCAAAACAATCATTTGAGTCAGTTCGTAAGATTCAGTAATTCTCATTCCCGAACAAAAAAAACAAAGGATTCGTTTAAGTCAATACGGCCGGTGGGCGGGGTTGGCTCAGTCGGTAGCGCGCCAGGCTCGTAATCTGTAGTTCCCAGGTTCGAGTCCCAGCTGGGTCAGCGTTGAGATTTATCTCCGCAAAATTCCCCGCCCTGCCCACGGTCAGTAGGGGACACCGATGGGCTTGGAAAGGCCGCCGTCCGTCGGATGGGACGTTAAGGCGTGGTTCCGTGTGCGGAAGAGACATACCCTGTGCACGTTAAAGAACACGCTGGATGGCCTTGACGGGAGGCTACCATCTGTCTCCCAACAGCTGTTCCAGTGGATCCCCTCCCCCAACCTTCTCTGAGCTTCGGGGTCCATGTGACCTGTCCATTTAGCCCATGGTGTGCAAAAAAGTGCCGCTCAGAGGTAAAACAACCCAACAACCCAATACGGCCGATTCGTTCATTCTAATTCAACTCCTTCGCGACGGCTCTTTTTTGTATATAACGGGCTAAAAGGCCAGGTCACAAGGACCCCAAGAACTGTGAAGTTAACAAGAGTATAAATATACTCTTGCACAGAGTATGGCTCTCCGGCACACGGGGCAACAAATTAACGTCCCATCCGACGGACGGCGGCCTTTCCAAGCCCATCGGTGTCTCCTTATTGATCGTGGGAAGGGCGGGGGGTTTTGCGGAGATAAATCTCAACGCTTACCCAGCTGGGATTCGAACCTGGGAACTGCATATTACAAGGTTCTCCCGCTACCGACTGAGCCACCCCCGCCACATTATATATATAGCATTATTAATTATATAAATTAAAAAAAATTCTCGACATTTTTGTTCAACTGACAAGGAAGACACTCTTAGTTCAACATTGATATCAATTTTTGAGGAAAACTTCTCATGAGCCGCGTGAGTTTTTAGGGTTGGGTTGTTTTACCTCTGAACAGCACTTTTTGGCACACCATGGGCTAAATGGCCAGGTCACATGGACCCCGAAGGTTCAGAGAAGGTTGGGGGAGGGGACCCACTGGAACAGCTGTTGGGAGACAGATGGTAGCCTCCCGTCAAGGCCATCCAGCGTGTTCTTTAACGTGCACAGGGTATGGCTCTCCCGCATAGGGGGCCACGGCTTAACGTCCCATCCGATGGATGGCGGCCTTTCCAAGCCCATCGGTGTCCCCTACTGACCGTGAGCAGGGCGGGGAATTTTGCGGAGATAAATCTCAACGCTGACCCAGCTGGGACTCGAACCTGGGAACTACAGATTACGAGCCTGGCGCGCTACCGACTGAGCCACCCCCGCCTCTGAGTGTTTAGGAGATCCAGGTATTCCACCTGACTCAAGAGAATGTTTTCTAGTGATGAGTCGGTCACGAACGATCAGTACTAGAAAGTGATGATCGATTCTAGTGAGAGTCATTCGTTCATGACTACTTTCTGAAAAGAATCGATTCTTTGGAAGAATCACTTCATGATCGATTATTTTTCACTTTTCAGAATATAACACAAACTCAAGCGTTTGGGTCAAGCAAAAGGGTCATCATTGAGGGTAATCTCTCTTCAAAACTCCCTGCTCTACCCACGGTCAGTAGAGAACACCGATGGGCTTGAAAAAGCCGACGTCCGTCTCAATGGACGTTAAGCCATAATTCTGTGCGGAAGAGCATACCGTGTGCACGTTAAAGAACACGCTGGATGGCCTTGCCGGGAAGCTGGCATCTGTCTCCCAATAGCTGTTCCAGTGGGTCCCCTCCCCCAACCTTCTCTGAGCCTTCGGGGTCCTTGTGATCTGGCCATTGGCTAAATGACGCTCAGAGATAAACCCAACACAAGGTCACAGCTTTACGTCGTCTACTGACCGAATGCAGGGATAAAATAAATCTCAACCTGCCTGAGATATGATTCGAACCTAGGAACTGTAGATTGCGAACTTAAAACTCTACGTGATTAATCATCAACTCCGAAAAAAACCTTTACTAATTTCTTTCAATATATTTTACTTATTAAACAGCCGGTAGTTTTATACCTTAATAATTATTTCTGTAGGTGTCAATAGGAAATATTCATATATTTCGTTCAATAACATTAATATATATAATGCTTTATATTTATATTTGAATTTTATATTAGGAAAAAAGGTAAAAGTGACGTTTATACATAAACTTAGTAAGAAAAACAACAAGGGCTGAAACCATTCATATTTCTTGAAGTGTGTTGAGTAAATCAGGTGATCCGTTAAATTGGCTTTTCACGAATCTGTGAGCAGCTCAAGGGACGAAACAATTCGAGCATTAAAGGAGAGCTGCAGGAATGTGGTTTTAATAGGGACCATGTTCGAAAGGATTACCCGAAAACCGAGAAAAAGCAACAGCGGATGACGTTTGAATATAGAAGTTTTAGAAACTAATCATGAATTACGGATTGTGTTTGGGTAGTTTTTTTACCTCTGAGATCTACTTTTTTTCAGACAATGGGCTAAATGGCCAGGTCACAAGGACCCCGATGGCTCAGAGAAGGTGGAGGTGAGGAGACTGAGTGGACAGATGGCAGCCTCCTGTCAAAACCATACAGGGTTGGGTTGTTTTACCTCTGAGTGGCACTTTTTTCACACAATGGGCTAAATGGCTAGGCCACAAGGACCCCGATGACTCAGAAAAGGTTGGGGGGATCCACTGGAATAGCTGTTGGGAGACAGATGGTAGCCTCCCGTCAGGGCCATCCAGCGTGTTCCTTAACGTGCAACGGTATGGCGCTCCCGCACACGGACCACGGCTTAACATCCCATCCGAAGCAGGGCGACCTTCCAAAACGCATCGGTGTCCGCTACTGACCGAAGGCGGATGACAGGATATTAATTATATAACACTATTAATTATATAAATTAAAAAAATTCTCGACATTTTTGTTAAACTGACAAGGACCACTCTTAGTTTAACATTGATATCAATTTTTGAGGAAAACTTCTTTTGAGCCGCGTGAGTTTTAATAATAAATAGAGTTTAATAGTAGTTAATAGTTTTAATAGATAATTAATAGTGTTATATATATAAAAGGCCGGAAGTTCTGCGGATATAAATCTCAACGCTGGCCCAGGTGGGACTCGAACCTGGGTACTACAGATTACGAGTCTGGCGCGCTATCGGCTGAGCCATCCCCCCATGAATTACGAAAGGTGATATATTTAATAGTTTAATAACAGCTTTGTTACTTATAAAAATTATTAAAACTTACATTTTTTATGAAAAATAAAATATGATAATTGTTATAATGAACTATTCACTAAACATACAATCATAATACAAACTTATAAAATTTTCAGTTTTCATTATTTTCGAGAAAAAAAAAGTTTAGAATGTGCAGCGTCTGCTGCTAAATATATCAGCTTCAATAAGTGTTTAAATATTAATTAGATATTATTTAAAAAAATTAGCTTTATGATTTGAGTGAGATCGTAAATTTATTTCTAGCGATAGTTTTGCGTTAAAAAATTATTTTCAAAGGTAGGTTTGAGTTGTTTTATCTCTGAGCGGCATTTTTGTTTTTGCACTTGACGGGTTAAATGCCCGGTCACAAGGACCCCGAAGACTCGGAGAAGATTGGGGGAGGGGAACCACTGGACAATTGTTGGGAGATAGATCGTAGCCTCTCATCAGGCCCATCTAGCGTGTTCTCTAACGTGCACAGGGTATGACTCTCCTGCACACGGAGCCGCGACTTTACGTTCCATCCGACGGACGAAAAAATTATATTAATTTGGCTAAAATTTATTAAAATTGCAAAATATTTAACTGAAAGTTTATTATTTTTAAATTGCATAAAATAAAATAATTTATTCATTACAACTATATTAAAATATTTGATAATATTTTACAGTTAATTACTAAAGTTTTAAAAATGGAGAACTTCCAGTAGAATATTTATCTAAAAAATAATGCTCAATACTTATAATAAAAGTATTGAGCATTTTTTTAAAAGTATTGATATTTCTCGCCGGTACGACGTACCAGCAAGAAATTATTTGCCGGTACGACGTACCAGTAAGACATTTTTCAGTAGTGGCTCCATTAACAATTTTCTTTTCACCTTGATGCTTTTCAACCGAGAATTTAGGGGCGGGGGTGGCTCAGTCGGTAGCGCGCCAGGCTCGTAATCTGTAGTTCCCAGGTTCGAGTCCCAGCTGGGTCAGCGTTGAGATTTATCTCCGCAAAATTCCCCGCCCTGCCCACGGTCAGTAGGGGACAACTTGATGATTAGTAGGGGTTAGAGTAGTAGGGGATTTGATGGGCTTGGAAAGGGCGCCGTCCGTCGGATGGGACGTTAAGCCGTGGCCCCGTGTGCGGGAGAGACATACCCTGTGCACGTTAAAGAACACGCTGGATGGCCTTGACGGGAGGCTACCATCTGTCTCCCAACAGCTGTTCTAGTGGGTCCCCTCCCCCAACCTTCTCTGAGCCTTCGGGGTCGATGTGACCTGGCCATTTAGCCCATGGTGTGCAAAAAAAGTGCCGCTCAGAGGTAAAACAACCCAACCCAACCGAAAATTTATTTTTTTTTAAAAGCGGACAATTTAAGAAAAATTCGTCGGTTTTTAATTGCATTACTACAATTTAACCCTTTAGATGCCAAACTGTTTAGAAACCGGATACTTGAGGTTCCATTTCTGCCGACAGGGAGTGCTAGAAATTAGAAGTAGTGCTTTCTCTCTTTGAACGATTAGCAAGGAAATCGGGTATAGACAGCAAAACTAGACAGACAAAGACGACTCCAACCAAAGCCACAAAAAAAGTAAATCTATTTATTTACTCTAGATAAGTGAATTTTAATATTAAATAAAAGTTATTATACCTCTATCGAATTTTTATTTACTCCCTCGTCGCTTTGGCGGGGGTGGCTCAGTCGGTAGCGCGCCAGGCTCGTAATCTGTAGTTCCCAGGTTCGAGTCCCAGCTGGGTCAGCGTTGAGATTTATCTCCGCAAAATTCCCCGCCCTGCCCACGGTCAATAGGGGACACCGATGGGTTGGAAAGGCCGCCGTCCGTCGGATGGGACGTTAAGCCGTGGCCCCGTGTGCGGGAGCCACGGCTTAACGTTAAGAACTGTGCACGTTAAAGAACACGTTGGATGGCCTTGACGGGAGGCTACCATCTGTCTCCCAACAGCTGTTCCAGTGGGTCCCCTCCCCCAACCTTCTCTGAGCCTTCGGGGTCCATGTGACCTGGCCATTTAGCTCATGGTGTGCAAAAAAGTGCCGCTCAGAGGTAAAACAACCCAACCCAAACGGTAAAAACATGCACGCACGGCCAACCTAATAATTGCCATTTTCACTCTGTGGTATTAGCGTTGCTGAATCGCTAAACATTTCACATTAAAGTGAAGACAAGGTCTATATTGAGGTCAAAGTAAATGTAAAGTTAAGCGTGCCAACAAATACTTATATTACGTGTAAAAGTGAAATGATTAATTTTCTTCTGCAGGAATGGCCAACCTATAGTAACCAAGACAAGAGTGGAAAGCTAGATGAATTTGTTTGGCACACAAGAGCGCTGAACAAAATCATCGCGTAACTTTTTTTTTGACAAAAGTCACTCTTTTTCCTACCTTATTTTGGATGCGGTAACTCCGCTATTTCGCATCTATTATCGGGGATAAGTCAGAGACGAAATTTCGGTATGTCATGTAATCATTGAGTAAGCTTTATAAATTTTAAAGGCTATTCCAAATCTTGATAAATGTTATTCTAAGAAAATGCTATATTTGGCTTCTGAGTTTAAAATATGCAAGTAGAGTATTCAAAATTGCAATACGAGTGAAACGTTAAGTTTCCTTTCTAAAAAAATTTCCTTAAGTACCAAAATATTTTTAAAAATATCTAAATCATATTATTATTATTATTTTTTTTAATAAGACTGAAATGCAAGAATACAACGGGATCAGCAAGTATTTAAATATATTAATATTTATTTCACATTAAAAATTCCTAAATCATTCACTATTTGCGGAAAACATATGGAAAGTAAGAAAATCTAAGAGCACTGTACTTTCGTCGCTACATACTTCTATTTGTGAACCCCTGTAAGACGACTTCACTGGAGCGATCGCCTGTGTGTGATTTTCCACACAATGCTATGCTTTGAAACGTACCGCTAAGAAATAAAATCTACTTTCACCACTGCCGACAGTGTCAAATCAGGTTTTAAAGAAGTCAAATTTTGCCAACACTGCCAAGAACGTCATCTAACCCTCAACTTCAAAGATCAAGCTCCCCTTCAAGAGTCTCTGGACCATTCTTTCCTCTTTTTCAATATGATAGAGGGTTGCAATAGATACAACTTTCCTGGAGCGAGTTCATCATCATCATCATCCTCAAGCAGCCATGGGCTACGGAGGTCCAACCAGACCGTGCAATTTAGTTCTCCAAGCAAGTCTATCCTGAGCTACATCTACTGCATCTGGCCACTGCACACCAATTCTAACAAGGTCCTGTTTGACATTGTCTGCCCACCGCATCCTAGGTCTCCCCTTCTTTCTGAGGCCTTTAGGCACACTGTTCATAACCCTATTCGCCAATCTATAATTATTCATACGGGCAACATGGCCAAACCAACGGAGTCTCTCTTTGCACAATATGCTGCTTAAAGGAGGTTGCAAACTCCTTTGCCTAACCTCATCATTAGTTACAAAGTTGAACCACCTAGTGCCCAAGATACTGCGTAAGCATCTGGAATCAAAAGCATCTAGTTTCCTGTTATCTTGTTTACAAAGTGTCCAAGTTTCACTACCATAACTAACCCTAGAAAGAACCAAACTATTATACAGTCTAATTTTAGTCTTTAGGTGTATACGCCTATTTCTCCACAATCTCCATAGATTCTTAAAAGTCCGGCAGCAATCCCTATTCGTCTGTTAATCTCATGCCGCACATCACCATTATCTGTTACATAGCTCCCAAGATAATTAAACTGTGACACCTGTTCAAGACTGCAACCATTCAGATTAACTGAATCACAGCCTGCCTGACCAATTTTCATCACTTTAGTTTTCTCTCTGTTTATAACCAAACCTACTCTACTACCAGTCTCATCAACGGCTCGAATGAAAGAGTTCATCTCATCAACATCATTTGCCAAAAGGGCTAAATCATCAGCATAATCTAAATCAGAAATTTTCGTATCTCCAGCCCATTTAAGGCCAAAATCTTTCCCTTGAAGTGAATTTCGCATAACATAATCAATAACCAAGCTAAAGAGAAAAGGAGACAAAATGCACCCTTGTCGAACACCAGAAGTAATGCTAAACCAATTGTTACAAGCCTTACCAACTCTCACACACGACTCAGTGTTATTTTAGAGAACTTTCATTATGTTAACTAACTTGTCTGGTATACCATATGATTTCACAATCAACCACAAATTATGACGATCAGCAGAGTCGAAAGCCTTTTTGAAATCAACAAAGCTAGCAACCAAAGGTTTCTGAAACTCTAAAACATTTCTCAAGAATCTGCCTAAGTGAAAATATCTGATCCACACATCCCCTACCACTTCTGAATCCACATTGCTCATCACGCAATTGACTGTCAACCAGATTCTTAATTCTATTAAGCACAATCATGGAAAGAACTTTACCTGGAACAGAGAGTAGGCTGATACCCCTATAGTTATCACAAGAACTGCGATCACCTTTTTTGAAAATAGGGATAACAATAGCTCTGGTAAAATCCTTAGGAACCATGCCTTTATCATAAAAGATATTCAGAATTTCAGTCATCCAAGAGGTAACCGAAACATTCCCAGCTCTAAGCATTTCGGTAGTAATTTCATCTACCCCTGGGGATTTATGTAGTTTAAGTTTAGAAACAGCCAAAATAACTTCAGATTGTGTTATAGGGCCAACATTAAAGCCACCAATGCATCCATCATCACTGCAAACAATGGGAGCAGAACCAACTACATTTTTAGAACATCACTGAAATGCTCAGCCCACCTAGCCATGACAGAATCCTCCCCTTCTATAACCTTACCTTGTTTATCCTTCAATCCTTGTATGCCTATCCGTTTTCTACCACATAAAACATTAACTATCTGGTACAGCTCTCTGCTGTTGTGCTGTCTAACTGCTTCCTCGGCTTTGTCAGCCAAACCATCAAGCCAAAGATTCTTATCAGCAGCTAACTGATCTTTTACACGTTTATTAAGTTCTCTGTAATGCTTTCTATTAGGACTAGTAGGGTATTGATTGAAGACATTCCTGCAGTTCTTTCTTTCTGAAATAAGATCAAGTGCCTTATCACTCAGATAATTTTGCCTCTTCAGCTCCTTTTTTCCTAAAAGAGTACTGTTAGTATCCAAAAAAGCCTGTTTAAAATGATCCCATTCTTCCTCAACTTCAGTAGTAAGCATACCATGACTGTCATAATGACTAAGTAACCTATCATGGTAAGCTTTGGCTATAACTGGATCTTTCAGAGCTTCAGTATTAACGGTTAATTTTTTAATCTTAGCACAACATTGTTTATGTTTAAGTTGCAACACACTTTTAACAAGGTAATGGTCAGATCCAATTTCAGCTCCCCTATATGCCCTGGTATTCCTAACAGAACTAGCCCATTTGCTGTTAATTAATATGTAATCAATCATATTCTTATGCAGTCGATCAGGTGAAACCCATGTGTACTTTTGTATGTCACGGTGTTTGTAATAAGTGTTAGTTATTCTGAATCCATTGAGTTTACTTACCTGTAGGAGACGTTGCCCATTGCTATTGCAGCTACCAATACCAAAAGGGCCTATTACTCCTCCCCAGATGTCAGAGTCAGTACCAACTTTGGCATTGAAGTCACCAAGAACAAGGGTAATATCTCCTTTCTTGACAGAATTCAAAATATCCTGAAGTTGTTCATAAAACCTATCCTTCTCATCCTCATCGGCATCCTCAGTGGGGGCATAACAGCAGATAACATTCAAGTCTTTAACGCTTGTCTGAAATTTTGCTGTAAGAAACCTTTCATTAATGCACTCATATCCTAGAAGAGCATCGCTAGCGTGTCTGCTGAGAAGCAGACCCACGCCTTGGTGATGCTTATTGTCATCCCTCCCTGAAAAGAGAAATTTAAGATTATTTTTAAGAATCTGACCTTTATCTGTCCATCTGGTCTCTTGCAAGCCAAGAATATCTAAATTATAATGGTGGAATTCTTGTGTGAGGACATCAAGAGAAAAAGCTCTGTGCAGAGTCCTCACATTCCAACTACCTATGGAGAGAAAATGGTTAGTGTGATGTTTAAAGAAACTGTGTTTATTGAGAGAGGGAATGCCGACAATATCAAACAGCCCCCTAATCGCAGACATGGGGCAAAGACCCGTTCCCCCACTACTAAAGGCTGAAGCCATTAACACTGGAAGATTTCCTCCAACGTAGAATTTGACGATGCCAATAGAAGCAAAGAGTTCAGGTGCCTGCGATGACTTCTGCTCAGGATTATCCACCAGCTGATAAACATAGGGAATTAAAAAAAAAATAAAAAATCTCTATACATATATATGTCTAATCCAAAATTAATGGGGCGGGGGTGGCTCAGTCGGTAGCGCGCCAGGCTCTTAATCTGTAGTTCCCAGGTTCGAGTCCCAGCTGGGTCAGCGTTGAGATTTATCTCCACAAAATTCCCCGCCTTGCCCACGGTCAGTAGGGGACACCAATGGGCTTGGAAAGGCCGCCGTCCGCCGGATGGGACGTTAAGCCGTGGCCTCGTGTGCGGGAGAGACATACCCTGTGCACGTTAAAGAACACACTGGATGGCCTTGACGGGAGGCTACCATCTGTCTCCCAACAGCTGTTCCAGTGGGTCCCCTCCCCCAACCTTCTCTGAGCCTTTGGAGTCCATGTGACCTGGCCATTTAGCCCATGGTGTGCAAAAAAGTGCCTCTCAGAGGTAAAATAACCCAACCTACAGGACGCTAGGTTTTGTAATCTACAGTCCGCCTTGCTCTCGATCAGCAGGGGACACCGATCGACGGAAATGGAAGGCTGCCATCCATCGGATGTGACGTTAAGCCGTGGTCTGTGTACATTAAAGAACACCTTGGATAGCCTTGATGGAAAGCTACCATCTATCTCACAACAGGTGTCCAGTTGGTCTTCTTCCCCAAATTCTCTGAGCCCTCATGACCTGTCAATTTAGCTCATTGTGGTGCAAAAGAAGTGTTACTCAAAGGAAAAACAACTCAAGTTATGACGTCATCGTAAACAATTTCAAACATATACAAATTTCTTGCATTTTTATTTATTCTGGTAAGTTTTAAAATTAATATTTGTATCAATTTATAAATAAACATTATTTAAAAAATATCATATCATTATTATTAAAAACATTGTTTAGAAATTCTTATCATAACGGTTATATACACGAAATTTCATATTTATAAATATAAATTAATATTAAGATTATTTTAACAAACCATTAGAAATAACAGAAAGAAATTAACAACAGATTTGTGAGGTTGTTAGATCTACCTATACTGACATCATAATTAATGAAACGACCTTCGGTTCAAAGTGGTGTTGGTTTAGCTGAGATAAATCTCAACATTAGCACAGGTGGGAATAGAATGTGGGTGACTGCAGATTGCGAGCCTGGTGCACTATTGACTGAATCAACTCTCGTCCCTCAAAGCTAGGGAACTATGAAATTTAACTTTACATTCACATGAAAAGATCCGAATGTGTGGAGTGAAATTTTGTTTGTAGTTTAGTGTTTAAGTACAATTTTTTAAGCTACCGCTACTTTGATTGTTTAAAAATTTTCAAGATAATGAATGCACGAAGAGGTGCACTCCTTTTGAAAGACTTACTTTTCAAGATGAGAAAGGTTCCTTCCCAAAATTGGGGGAGGTGGTGCTCAGTCGGTAGCGCGTCAGGCTCGTAATCTGTAGTTCCCAGGTTCGAGTCCCAGCTGAGTCAGCGTTGAGATTTATCTGCGCAAAATTCCCGCCCTGCCCACGGTCAGTAGGGGACACCGATGGGCTTGGAAATGCCGCCGTCCGTCGGATGGGACGTTAAGCGGTGGCCCCGTGTGCGGGAGAGCCATACCCTGTGTACGTTAAAGAACATACTGGATGGCCTTGACGGGAGGCTACCATCTGTCTCCCAACAGCTATTCCAGTGAGTCCCCTCCCCCAACCTTTTCTGAGCCTTCGGGGTCCATGTGACCGGTTTTCTGAGCCTTCGGGGTCCATGTGACATTTAGCCCATTGTGTGCAAAAAAGTGCCGCTCAGAGGTAAAACAACCCAAACCCTTCCCAAAATTGTCAGACGTGCAAAGTAAAGGAAATGGTGATTTCATGTTCTACTTATTCGACCCAGAGAAACAACTTAACAGCATGATTATAAAAAGAGGACATCTTCTAACTAAGTCTGCACACTTTACTCGGACAAGAGAATAACTAAACGCAAAGCTTGCTATAATGAAATAATTAAGTTTTTACAAGATGCGAATCTTTTCCATAGGATTTAAGTTTTTATTATGGTTGTGCAACATAAAAGTAATCAGCTTCTTAGGATTATCCAACCTTGCCATCTGGAGGAGAGGTTGGAAAGACTCGAACATAACCAGAGGAAACATTTGTTTTTGACTGATTATGATGATTTTGTTATTTTAAGTATTACAGACTATATTCAATGATTTTATTTTCCTGAAATGCTCCCGAAAATTTTGCAGGGGCGGGGGTGGCTCAGTCGGTAGCGCGCCAGGCTCGTAATCTGTAGTTCCCAGGTTCGAGTCCCAGCTGGGTCAGCGTTGAGATTTATCTCCGCAAAATTCCCCGCCCTGCCCACGGTCAGTAGGGGAAACCGATGGGCTTGGAAAGGCCGCCGTCCGTCGGAAGGGATTTTAAGCCGTGGCCCCGTGTATGGGAGAGCCATACCCTGTGCACGTTAAAGAACACGCTGGGTGGCCTTGACGGGAGGCTACCATCTGTCTCCCAACAGCTGTTCCAGTGGGTCCCCTCCCCCAACCTTCTCTGAGCCTTCGGGGTCCATGTGACCTGGCCATTTAGCCCATGGTGTGCAAAAAAGTGCCGCTCAGAGGTAAAACAACCCAACCCGAAAATTTTGCTTGTGAGCATATGGGACATACCAGCCTCTTTCATTAGAATTCTGATCAGAAATTTAATTTCTTGTTCAATTTAATATAATTATCTTTTTAGGCTTTTCTCTCATTAGCTTAAGAGCTTTAAGCTAACAAAAAATTTTCCCCTGAAGAGTAAAAAAAAAGTGCAATTGAAAGGTAAAGCATCCGAACTCAACTTTAAAGAGTAAGAAACAAGGGGAAAAAAATTTACGAAAATGAAACAATATAAATTAACTAATGGTATTAATAAAACCAAAATTCTTGAAGGAATTTATTTAGAAACTGTTTTTTTTTTAAAGAATCATTAGTAAAATTTTAAAATAATAATATTATATATAAACACACCAATCGAAACTAAACTCAAGAGTCTGCTAAATTCTTGGGGCGAGGGTGGCTCAGTCGGTAGCGCGCCAGGCTCGTAATCTGCAATTCCCAGTTTCGAGTCCCAGCTGGGTCAGCGTTGAGATTTATCTCCGCAAAACTCCCCGCCCTGCCCACGGTCAGTAAGGGACACCGATGGGCTTGGAAAGACCGCCGTCCGTCGAATGGGACGTTAAGCCGTGGCTCCGTGTGCGGGAGAGCCATACCTGTGCACGTTAAACAACACGCCTTGACGGGAGGTTAGCATCTGTCTCCCAACAGATCTTCCAGTGGGTCTCCTCCCCCAATCTTCTCTGAGCCTTCGGGGTCCATGTGACCTGGCCATTTAGCCCATTGTGGGCAAAAAAGTGCCGCTCAGAGGTAAAAAACCCAAACCCTGCTAAATTCTTATTATGAATTCTTTACTAAGAAAGCTGTCCTAGGCAACTTCTTAGTAATATATACAAAACATATACTATATTATATTATAAATAATATATATGAATATATTAATATATATAATTTCTTATACAAAACATGTATATCCATACTAATTAAAGAACTATTAGACTTCTATTGAACGCATTTCTAACTACATAAAACTAGTTGAAATAACATTTATTGTATATACAAATTCACGAGTATTTTTCATCAATGAATTTCAATAGTGGATATATAGAAACATTCATATCCATAATAATTTAAGAATTATTCGACTTTCTATTGAACGAGTTTTTACCAGAAAACTCGAGAAATAGGTCGCTCCCATATATCTAAAAGTCACCAAAGGGGAACTATCGCCCCCCATAGGAAACCATTGTTCTAGTCCTTCATAATTAGGGCTGGACTTTGACCTTCTGATGCCCTAAGCTATTATGCTGATCAAGTTTAATAGGCTCTAAGCTACAATAAGTATAATAGGCCC
Source organism: Ryuthela nishihirai (assembly GCA_038380435.1). Taxonomy (NCBI): domain Eukaryota; kingdom Metazoa; phylum Arthropoda; class Arachnida; order Araneae; family Heptathelidae; genus Ryuthela; species Ryuthela nishihirai. The sequence goes on from JAWZYU010000022.1 coordinate 48,991,345, forward strand.
TAAGCAACAATAAGTTTAAAGGGCTCTAAGCTACAATAAGTATAGTCCTAAGCTGCAATAAGTTTAATATGCCCTAAGCTACAATCAGTATAATAGACCCTAAGCTACAATAAGTATAATAGACCCTAAGCTAAAATAAGTATAATAAGCCCTAAACTACAATAAGTATAAAAGGCCTAAGCTACAATAAGTATAAAAGGCTTTAAGCTACAATAAGTATAAAAGGCCCTAAGCTACAATCAGTATAATAGGTCCTATGCTACAATAAGTATAATAGGCCCTAAACTACAATAAGTATAAAAGGACCTAAACTACAATAAGTGTAAAAGGCTTTAAGCTACAATAAGTATAAAAGGCCCTAAGCTACAATCAATGTAATAGACCCTAAGCTACAATCAGTATAATAGGTCCTATGCTACAATAAGTATAATAGGCCCTAAACTACAATAAGTATAAAAGGCCCTAAGCTACAATCTGTATAATACACCCTAAGCTACAATCAGTAGAGTCTAAGTTATAATAAGTATAAAAGGCCCTAAGCTACAATCAGTATAATAGACCCTAAGCTACAATCAGTATAATAGGTCCTATGCTACAATTAGTATAATAGACCCTAAGCTACAATAAGTATAATAGGCCCTAAACTACAATAAGTATAAAAGGCCCTAAGCTACAATAAGTATAAAAGGCCCTAAGCTACAATCAGTGTAATAGACCCTAAGCTACAATCAGTGTAATAGACCCTAAGCTACAATCAGTATAATAGGTCCTATGCTACAATAAGTATAATAGGCCCTAAACTACAATAAGTATAATAGGCCCTAAACTACAATAAGTATAAAAGGCCCTAAACTACAATAAGTATAAAAGGCCCTAAACTACAATAAGTATAAAAAGCCCTAAACTACAATAAGTATAAAAGGCCCTAAACTACAATAAGTATAAAAAGCCCTAAACTACAATAAGTATAAAAGGCCCTAACCTACAATCAGTATAGTAGGTTCTAAGCTACAATCAGTATAATAGGTCCTAAGCTACAATCAGTATAAAAGGCCCTAAGCTACAATAAGTATAAAAGGCCCTAAGCTACAATAAGTATAAAAGGCCCTAAGCTACAGTCAGTTTAACAGGCACCAAAATTTCGAAAGTCGATACATATTTATTATTGTGATTGAAGGTAACATTGAAAAATAAATATGAAATTAATGTGGTGAAAACATTATTCTAGTATTTGTAGACAATAATAACTGTGTAAAGCTGAGATGAAGAGTTTTTGCAAAATAGATTAATTTGAATATAAAAAAACATTTCGTGACAGTAAACTTCAAACTTAAGTTTTTGAGATCCCTCATAATCGTGATACCCTAAGCTGTAGCTTAGTTAGCTTATGAGTAAGTTCGGCCCTGTTCATAATGCAATAAAATAACACTGTCCCGTGGCCGAATTGTTAACGCACTTGCCTATTGATCTAAGGGACCTGGGTTCGAGTCCTGAGTAAGGCATGGTTGTGTGTGTTGTTTTTCTGCTGAGGTCCTGCCGTCCTCAAGTACCTTCTACTATGGCATATAAACTGACAGGCTCCTGTCAGACCTCTGTGGCAAGCAGCTGCTTGAGGGGGTATTTATTATATTTATTTTTTTATTGTAATATTTTGAATTGTAATTCTGTTTCTTGCTTAAAGCAGAAACTTTTCTAGATTTTAAGCTTAATAAGATAATTATTGTTTACAACTTTGTCGTCAATTATATAATAAAAGTAATAATAGGCGATCCTGAATCAACGCTGACCCAGCTGGGACTCGAACCTGTAGTTCACAGGTTCGAGTCCCAGCTGGGTCAGCGTTGAGATTTATCTCCGCAAAATTCCCCGCCCTGCCCGCGGTCAGTAGGGGACACCGATGGGCTTGGAAAGGCCGCCGTCCGTCGGATGGCACGTTAAGCCGTGCCCCCGTGTGCGGGAGAGCCATACCCTGTGCACGTTAAAGAACACGCTGGATGGCCTTGACGGGAGGCTACCATCTGTCTCCCAACAGCTGTTCCAGTGGGTCCCCTCCCCCAACCTTCTCTGAGCCTTCGGGGTCCATGTGACCTGGCCATTTAGACCATGGTGTGCAAAAAAGTGCCGCTCAGAGGTAAAACAACCCAACCCAACCTAACAGTTACGCAGTGGATCAACTTCTTCTAGTTACTTTGAGCCCTTTGGGTTCTTGTGACCTGCCTATTTAGTCACCGTGTGCACAAAAGTTCATCTCAAAGCTAAAACAATGTGACCCAATGCTGACTAGTGACTTAAAATTATTGACGACACGCTGAAATTCTGGATTTTATTTTCTGTCTGGGGCTGGGGTGACTCATTCTGTAGTGTGCCAGGCTCGGAATCTGCAGTTCACAGGTTCATTTCCCACCTGCATCAGCGTTGAGATTTATCTCCGCAAAATCTCCACTGACGGTTAGTAGGGAACACCGATGGGCTTGGAAAGGCCACCGTCCGTCGGATGGGACGTAATTGCGTGGCGCCGTATGCGGGAGAGCCTACCCTGTGCTCGTTAAAGAATACGCTGGATGGCCTTGACGGGAAGCCATATGTCTCCTAATAGCTGTTCAGTGGGTCTGCTCCCTCAACCTTCTCTGAGCCCTCAGAGTCCTTGTGGTCTGGCCATTTAATTCATTGCATGCAAAAAAAGTACCGCTTAAAGGTAAAACAACACAACAATTCATTAGCTGCCAGGCAACCTTAAGAACATCTTTAATGTTAGGAAACAATCGATTTATTGCTACAAAACTTTGTTTGGGTTTGGCCAAAAAGCAAATTCATCAATATTTCATTCGCTTTTGATCTTTTGAAACCCAAAGCATTACCAACATTGATCATTTAACAGGAACTTTAATTTCGGTGGAGTTTTTAGGAAAACAAAAAATATTCCTTACGTTCAGGAGTAATAAATTAACAAAAAGTGTGATATAATTTTTCTAGCGGTAGTTATAGAGTTAAATGGGATACACAATGGCAATTAGAAATGTTGCACCTTTATAATGCTTAATGATATCTTATATATAGATTCTAAAGAATGCATAAAACAATGGACTATACTTGTGCGAGTGACTGGTTCTCAGTAAAATAATTCATTTATTTTATTTAATGTGCGGCACTCAATTATTAATAAGCAGCCTTGTAATAAATAATTACCTAGAAAGTTGAAGATTTAAAAAAAATTAATTTGAAACATTTATAAAATAAACATAAATGATAAATATAGGTTCATGTACGTTTATTAGTGAGAGTCTAATATTTTAAGTCTAATAATTTTAACTAATGATTGTAAAAATATATAAAAATATATGTTAAAACTGCTTTTAATTTTAACTTAAACATCTCATGAGTGCAAACAAGAAAATCTTTTCAAATTTTTCTCACTATGGCTGTATAATAGCTATCATGTTTTACGCAATCTAGTATATTATTTTCCAAAAAAAATAGCTGAAAAAAATATAACTGAAAATTACCGCTAAAAACATAAGTACACATTTCATGATCTTGCGAATTAGTTTAAAGAAAGGGTTTCTTACCTTTTATCTGTTTTCAGGTATAAAAGTCTGTAAATCCAAGCTACTTAAACGTTCCACAAGAAAAAAAAAGATCCAGTTCCAAGCATCCACAAAGGTCTCGTAGTGTGGATTCAGAGTTGTTTTATCCGGTGGTGGTGTTGGATGCAGATGAAATCTCCCCTCACCCCACGAGCACTTTTACCCGGCACCATGCTGCTGCCAGACACCGGTAGTTATGGCTCCCCTGCAACACAGACCGCCCATCAGTGCCAATACGAGGCTCCAGTTACGTCGGCGTCCCCATGGCAACTGACGTCACGGCCACCGCGCGACGCTGACGCAGCCAGCAATCAATACCCGCCATGCCGTCTGCTGTTGGCACTGCTTGGAGGCGCCGTCAGCCAGGAAGGGTCGACTTTGCTACCACGTGGGGGAAATGTTTGAGAGAAAGAGGATGTATCTTAGCAACCACGGAGGAGGAAGATGAAGCCTTGCGTCGACTTCGACACACTGGTGCCGTCAGAGGACATACAAAGTCACTCCTCCGTCGTTCAGTGAAGACACAAATACACTTGCTACGAGAGTAAAACGAGTTAGATTGTCGGCTCGAGGATACATTACTGTCAGGTTTAAAAGACAACGATTGAAAAGCAGGAATTTTGACATTTTTTATCAGAGACTGCTCAGGGTTTGATGGCATTACGTTGTGAATAGGTAAATACATGTTACAAGGGTCTGATTACGTCTATTTAAAATTAAATACGAGTTTATTTAATGATGGTTTTGCTGTGCTAGATGAGCTCCTACATGTTTCCTTAAGTGAATAATTGTATATTAATGGTAGCTTGTTATATGGAGATTGATGAACAGCGGATAACGATGTCATTAGACTGAAGAGAAAGTTATCAAATCGGGAAATCTCTTCCGATTATGTTCTTTTTTTAACTTTCAGAAAGAGATTGTTTTGTTTTGGATTGTTTTACTTCTGAGCGGCACTTTTTTGCACACATTGGGCTAAATGGCCAAGTCACAAGGACCCCGAAGGCTCAGAGAAGGTTGGGGGAGGGGGCCCACTGGAACAGCTGTTGAGAGATAGATGGTAGCCTCCCGTCAAGGCCATCCAGCGTGTTCTTTAACGTTGGGTTGTTTTACCTCTGAGCTGCACTTTTTTGCACACAATGGGTTAAATGGCCAAATCACAAGGACCCCGAAGGCTCAGAGAAGGTTGGGAGAGGGGACCCACTGGAACAGCTGTTGGGAGACAGATGGTAGCCTCCCGTCAAGGCCATCCAACATGTTCTTTAACGTGCACAGGGTATGGCTCTCCCGCACACGGACACACGGCTTAATGTCCCATCCGACGGACGGTGGCCTTATCAAAGCCAATCGGTGTCCCCTACTGACCGTGGGCAGGGCGGGGAGTTTTGCGGAGATAAATCGCAACGCTGACCCAGTTGGGACTCGAACCTGGGAACTGCAGATTACGAGCCTGGCGCACTACCGACTGAGCCACCCCCGCCCCTGTTTTCGGAAAGAGAGAAAAGAAATATTTATGCAAAGTAATTTCGTTGAGGTGTAATAGATAAATAACCACGTTACAAGGACCCCAAACTGAAGCAGGATTCTTTTCGGTTGTTTCACCTCTGAGCGGCAATTTTTGCACAAAATTAGCTAAATGGCCAAGCCACAATTCACAAAGACCCCAAATGTTCAGGAAAGGTTGGGGGGGGGGGGGCATTGAATAGCTGTTAGGAGACAGGCAGAAGCATCCCATCAAAGCCATCCAACATCCTCTTACATGGAGAGACAAAGTCTTCTTCCTACATGCGAGTCCACAGCTTAACGCCCCATCCGACGTGTTGTGGGATGTTTTACCCCTGAGCTGCGCTTTTTTTTGCACAAAATGGGTAAAATGACCAGGTCACAAGGACCCCGAGGGTTCAGACAAGGTTGGGGAATTACTGCACAACTGTTGGGAGAAGGATGGTAGTGTCCCGTCAAGGCCATCCAGCGTGCTTTAACGTGCAGAGTGTAGGGGCTCTCCCGCACATGGGGGTCAGCGTTGAGATTTATCTCCGCAAAATTCCCCGCCCTGCCTACGGTCAGTAGGGGCTACCGATGGCTTGGAAAGGCAGCCGTCCGTCGGATCGGACGTTAAGCAGTAGCCCCGTGTGTGGGAGAGCCATACCCTGTGCCCGTTAAAGAACACGCTGGATGACCTTGATGGGAGGCTTTGGGTTGGGTTGTTTTACCTCTGAGCGGCACTTTTTTGCACACCATGTGCTAAATGGCCAGATCACATGGACCCCGAAGGCTCAGAGAAGGTTGGGGGAGGGGACCCACTGGAACAGCTGTTGGGAGACAGATGGTAGCCTCCCGTCAAGGCCATCCAGCGTGTTCTTTAACGTGCACAGGGTATGGCTCTCCCGCACACGGGGCCACGGCTTAACGTCCCATCCGACGGACGGCGGCCTTTCCAAGCCCATCGATGTCCCCTACTGACCGTGGGCAGGGCGGGGAGTTTTGCGGAGATAACTCTCAACGCTCACCCAGCTGGGACTCGAACCTAGAAACTACAGATTACGAGCCTGGCGCGCTACCGACTGAGCCACCCCCGCCCCTGATGGGAGGCTACCATCTGTCTCCCAACAGCTGTTCCAGTGGGTCCCCTCCCCCAACCTGCTTTGAGCCTTCAGGGTCCATGTGACCTGGCCATTTAGCCAATGGTGTGCAAAAAAGTGCCGCTCAGAAGTAAAACAACCCAACGTTAAAGAACACACTGGATGGCCTTGACGGGAGGCTACCATCAATCTCTCAACAGCTGTTCCAGTGGGCCCCCTCCCTCAACCTTCTTTGAGCCTTCAGGGTCCATGTGACCTGGCCATTTAGCCAATGGTGTGCAAAAAAGTGCCGCTCAGAGGTAAAACAACTCAACGTTAAAGAACACCCTGGATGACCTTGACGGGCAGCTACCATCTGTCTCCCAACAGCTGTTCCAGTGGGTCCCCTCCCCCAACCTTCTCTGAGCCTTCGGGGTCCATGTGACCTGACCATTTAGCCAATGGTGTGCAAAAAAGTGCCGCTCAGAGGTAAAACAACTCAATGTTAAAGAACACCCTGGATGATCTTGACGGTCAGCTACCATCTGTCTCCCAACAGCTGTTCCAGTGAGTCCCCTCCCCCAACCTTCTCTGAGCTTTCGGGGTCCATGTGACCTGGCCATTTAGCACATGGTGTGCAAAAAAGTGCAGCTCGGAGGTGAACAACCCAACCCAACTCACTACATCAGAAGCAACCCATTATGTCAACTAAGAGTAGATTAAAGTTGATAAAATACACTGTATTGCAATTTTCATCAAACTTAGCTTCCGTTTACAAGCTTCACACCCCTTACCTCAATGATCGATAGAAAACAGAATCAAGAAACCTTCACGCCCAATTGATCAGACCCATGTTGTCCGACACAGCCGAGCTCCTCCCGTTGACTCAGGAAACTAGTGGCTGTGCCCTGACAATAGACATCTCCACAGCCCGTTCAGCGGAATTCACCATTGTTCTATGGTGCCACCGCTCTTTCTGCAGACGGGGGAATTTTCTTCCTTAACACTTCTCTTCCGTGTACAGAATCTGCTTGTTCTCTGACGTCATGACTGTTCTTCTCTGAGAATGCATTCCTTCCCAGTCATGTTGTTTTTCCCTGTACCGGGTAGTAATTTTACCCCTAACCATCTCTAATCATAAAGATATGCCTATTTGGCATAAGTAAGAACAAAATATATAAGTAAACCACTCTTAGGTGGGCCCCTAAGGGCAAACATAAGAAAAGCTAAAAATAGCAGTAAAATTGTATAAGAAACCGAAAACGGGTAGGTCTCAGAGAAAGCTACTGTTTTAGGCCTCTTGTTCAAAACAGTATGATCGTAAAGAATCAGAGAAGAAATAATCTTGGGATTATTGCTTATAGCCTCAAAAAATCTTTTTGAGGTGCTTTTTATATATGTATATATATGGTGGTCTTTATGGAGTTGTCTGTTAGTGCCAAACCAGGGGGCATCGACCGCAGTTCTCAAAATCTTGTTCTGTAAGACCTGAATCTTACGAATATTGGTGGGTGTAGTATTTGCCCATATGGGTGAAGTAAAGAGAATTACCGGTCTGATGATCATATTTTAAAGTCCATATGATCAGCGGTTTTTTTAAATGAATACATTCACAGGGTGGATAAGCAAAGCAAAAACCTTTATCTGAACCCAACTGAGCCTGTATAGATGCTCTAGGGAGACGTATTGAAGGATATACATATATACAGTTCTTAAACCGTTGATCATCCTCCAGGATATCGAGGGTTGACCGCCTTTTATCTTGGTTAACAAGTCGAGTGGTTAGCGCGCTTGGCTTCTAATCAAAGGGACTTGGGTTCGAGCCATGGGTAAAGGCATGGATGTTAGTGATTTCTTTCTGCTGAGATCTCGCCATCCTCACAGATCATCTCTATGGCGTATAAACTGATAGGTTACTGCCAGACCTCTGTGGCAAGTAGCTGCTTGAAGGGGTAAATATATATGTAATTCTCGAACCGGTTGATCCATCCCGGGATAATCAAGGGTTCACTCTTTTACCACAGTTAATCATCAAATCAACTGATCCACAACCGGAAAAATCGAGAGTTGTCTTTTTTACCACAGTTAATCTTCAAACCAATTGATCCACCCCCAGATAATCAAAGGTTGAGTTTTTTACCACAGTTAATCATCAGACTAGTTGATCCCCCCTTCTGAAAAATCGAGGGTTGATTTTTTTACCACTGTTCCCGTGGCTGAGTGGTTAGCGTGCTTGGCTACTGATCTAAGGGACCTGGGTTCGAGCCCTGGATAAGGCATGGACGTTTGTGTTGTTTTTCTGCTGAGGTCCTGCCATCCTCTCAGACCTTCTACTATGGCATATAAACTGACAGGCTCCTGTCAGACCTCTGTGGCAAGCAGCTGCTTGAGGGTGTATTTTTTTTTTAATTCCTCAAACCAGTTGATCCACCCCCCGGATAATCGAAGGTTCACTGTTTTTTTTAGAACAATTAATCATCAAACCAGTTGATACACTCCGGGATAATCGAGAGTTGACTGTTTTTTTTACCACAGTTAATTCTCAAACCAGTTGATCCACCCCTGGATAATCGAGAGTTGACTGTTTTTTTTTACCATAGTCAGGTCTAAAACCGGTTGATCCACCTTGGGATAATCGAGAGTTGGCTGTTTAAATGAATAGATTGAACCATTCTATCACTGGACATCTCACAAAGTGATACGGACGGGCGGCATTGTGAAAACCAATCATAAGTGTCCAGAAATAAACGAAAATCTGAATATCAGTTTTTTGTTACTATTATAAAAAGTATAAAAAGGTTCTTGCAATTTCACTCTTCCTAACTTTTTGGTTTTGCGACGGTGCAATTACTAAAAAGCGTGCCGTCTCTAGAATCACTTTATCAAAGGATCTTGAAATTTAAATTTTTTGAAAATTTTAATAATACTTATATTTATTTAAAGAACGGTAGCTTTTGATGAATATTGAAAATTGGTGAATGAGTCATATCAAATTCCTAAAATTGTCCATGAATTCAGATCTTCTCTTGAGGAGAAAGTGGACCTTATCAGAAATCGTCATAAACAGTATGAGAACACGTTAAGTGAGTTTTATGACTCTCAGGACTGATCATAATCTGGACTTCCCAGGTTCGAGTCCCACGTGGGCCAAAGTTGAGATTTATCTCCGCAAAACCTCCACCCTGTCTTTGGTCAATATTGGACACTGATGGGCGTGGAAAGATTGACGTCCGTCGGATAAGAAGTTAAGCCGTGTGCGAGAGAGCCATACCCCACGCATATTAAGGAACACGTTGGATAGTCTTGAAGGGAGGCTACCATCCATCTCCTAACAGCTGTCCAGATGGTTCCCTTTCCGCAACCTTCTCTGAGCCCTCGGGGTCCTTGAGACCTGACCATTTAGCCCACTATGCGAAAACATAATGTCTCTCAGAGGTTGGGTTGGGTTGTTTTACCTCTGAGCGGCACTTTTTTGCACACCATGGGCTAAATGGCCAGGTCACATGGACCCCGAAGGCTGAGAGAAGGTTGGGGGAGGGGACCCACTGGAACAGCTGTTGGGAGACAGATGGCAGCCTCCCGTCAAGGCCATCCAGAGTGTTCTTTAACGTGCACAGGGTATGGCTCTCCCGCACACGGGGCCACGGCTTAACGTCCCATCCGACTGACGGCGGCCTTTCCAAGCCCATCGGTGTCCCCTACTGACCGTGGGCAGGGCAGGGAGTTTTGCGGAGATAAATCTCAACTCTGGCCCAGCTGGGATTCGAATCTGGGAACTTCAGATTACGAGTCTCGTGCGCTGTCGACTGAGCCACCCCCGCCCAAGTTCTCGTGACCTCACCATTTAGGGGCGGGGGTGGCTCAGTCGGTAGCGCGCCAGGCTCGTAATCTGTAGTTCCCGGGTTCGAGTCCCAGCTGGGTCAGCGTTGAGATTTATCTCCGCAAAATTCCCCGCCCTGCCCACGGTCAGTAGGGGACACCGATGGGCTTGGAAAGGCCACCGTCCGTCGGATGGGACGTTAAGCCTTGGCCCCGTGTGCGGTAGAGCCATACCCTGTGCACGTTAAAGAACACGCTGGATGGCCTTGACGGGAGGCTACCATCTGTCTCCCAACAGCTGTTCCAGTGGGTCCCCTTCCCCCAACCTTCTCTGAGCCTTCGGGGTTCATGTGACCTGGCCATTTAGCCCATGGTGTGCAAAAAAGTGCCGCTCAGAGGTAAAACAACCCAACCCAACCTCACCATTTAGCCCATTGTGTGCAAAAAAGTGACGCTCAGAGGTAAAACACCCCATTGAACACGATTTCCTTATCGTCCCATTTACTCTTTTTCCAAAGTTCGAATTGCTTTTACAGCAATGAGGACTTTTTCCTCAACTAAGTTTTATAAGGAAATAAACTATGTTTTAATTTATTACTTAGAACAGTGATTATCAACCTTTTATGTTTCAGGTACCACCTGGAAATGTGTATGTAACTGGCGTACCCATTGCATAGATAAATAAAACTATAGTTATAGTTATAATAGAACAACGGGAATAAAATAAAACGTATATACACATTAAATTTTGTATTCATAAATTACATATATCGATAAACACAAAAAATGACATAAACAATTTAACTCATTTTATAAAACATTTTGCTGGGTAATCAGTGAAGTGGTTGCGCTTGTTTACGCTTGCACAGATGGGCTTGGGAAGGCCGCCGTCCGTCGGATGGGACGTTAAGCCGTGGCCCCATGTGCGGGAGAGCCATACCCTGTTCACGTTAAAGAACACGCTGGATGGCCTTGACGGGAGGCTACCATCTGTCTCCCAACAGCTGTTCCAGTGGGTCCCCTCCCCCAACCTTCTCTGAGCCTTCGGGGTCCATGTGACCTGGCCATTTAGCCCATGGTGTGCAAAAAAGTGCCGCTCAGAGGTAAAACAACCCAACGTTAAAGAACATGCTGGATGGCCTTGACGGGAGGCTACCATCTGTCTCCCAACAGCTGTTCCAGTGGATCCCCTCCCCCAACCTTCTCTGAGCCTTCGGGGTCCATGTGACCTGGCCATTTAGCCCATGGTGTGCAAAAAAGTTCCACTCAGAGGTAAAACAACCCAACCCAACAACGCTTGCACAGTTCATCAATGGTTGGGGTTATATTGCTAAGGTAGAGTCGCAAGTCATCTTCAACATCCAGCCTGTTCCTATATATATTTTTTAAAGCAGTCAAAGATGAAAAACTAGTAGCAGTGTTGCCAACTTAGCGACTTTTAAGCTCTCACGGCGTACCCCACGTTGAGAACCCCTAACTTAGAACAATTTTTGAAAACAGTTGAAGCTGCTGTTTTCCAGGTGAAGTTAAATAATATCCAAATTCTGGTATATGTTAAAAAATTATAATAATATTATTTTCATTAGAGGCTTATTATTTATATATTCCTAACAATATTTTTAACTTATTAATTATAAATTTTAGCAATATTTTAATATAAATTATTAGATATTCCAAATAATATTTAAAATCAATTTTATAAATAGTGTGTACTTCAACCGCTAGTTAAGAAATATATTATTAAAATAAAACAAGCAAAATTTTAATTTTAATTTAATACCAAAAACTTTGAAAAAAGCATTCGAGACAAAATGCAAAACTATATTAATATTGGAAATATTAAAAATATTACATTAATAAGCATGAATTTCCCAATGCAATAATTTAATTTCGAAATTTTAAATTAACAGTATTTCTGAAACAACCAGTACTTTAATATTAAAAGTTCAAATATTTACTTGCCTCCATGCAAAAACTTGAAACTGCTACTATGATAACTGACCTCTGACTAAGCCCAACTTTGTGCATTTTGTTTTTCCATTTGAGTTTCATCCCTCGAAGGCATCCTAATAAAAGCTGCCAACACCCGACCAGGATTCGTACCTTTGACCTCCCTTGTACGGTTCACGTACTCTGCCATTCAGTCACCCTCTAGCGTATCAACGCCATCAACTCCTCCCCCCTACATTTCCTCTGTGTGTTGTCGCCTGATCCCCGAGTACAGAGACCTTGAGCCGTTCTCTGTCCTCGCTTCTGCCTATCCAGGTATAACCCGCCATTGTGTGCCTGCTCAACGTATAATTTAACTCACATTATTCCACATTTTCAAAACCTTGTCTTCGTTTTCAACGAACCACGTGTTTAGTGACTCATTTTGCTCCCCGTCTCTTTTCTCCATCCCCCAATTCCATTCCTGAATGTTATTCTGCTGGAAATGTGCTGTAATTAAGTGGAATATGAGAGAAAAGAATTCGTCCCATTGTCTCTTTAAAACTACCGCTGAAAATGTCAGAAAAAAAAAAATATTTATTCACAGGGAGTTGCAAAAAAAAATTGTTTTCTTAGTGGTGAAGCGGTTAATGTAGAGGTTCTCAAAATTTTTGATACCACTATTCCGCAGAATATTCGATGAATTTATGCTGCCCTTCCAGGGTCATCTAGGTACATCAGGCTACCACAACTGTTGAACAAAAAGAGAATATAGGAGGTAAATAAAATATGCATAAAGGTTGAAGTGATTAATTTTGTCTAAAGCTCCTGTCAGACCTCTGTGGCAAACAGCTGATTGAGGGGATATTCCAAAAAAAAAAAATCAACTACAAGCAATTTAGTTTTAAACATAAAGTGAAAAAAATACAAATCTATTAAAATGTTTATAAAAATAATAATAAATACCCCCTCAAGCAGCTGCTTTCCATAGAAGTCTGACAGGAGCCTGTCAGTTTATATGCCATAGTAGAAGGTCTGAGAGGATGGCAGGACCTCAGCAGAAAAACGACAAACACCCATGCGTTAGGGGCGAGGGTGGCTCAGTTGGTGGCGCGCCAGGCTCGTAATCTGTAGTTCCCAGGTTCGAGTTCCAGCTGGGTCAGGGTTGAGATTTATCTCCGCAAAACTCCTCGCCCTGCCCACGGTCAGTAGGGAACACCGATGGGCTTGGAAAGGCCGCCGTCCGTCGGATGGGACGTTAAGCCTTGGCCTCATGTGCGGGAGAGCCATACCCTGTGCACGTTAAAGAACACGCTGGATGGCCTTGACGGAAGGCTACCATCTGTCTCCTAACAGCTGTTCCAGTGGGTCCCCTCCCCCAACCTTCTCTGAGCCTTCGGGGTCCTTGTGACCTGGCCATTTAGCCCATTGTGTGCAAAAAAGTGCCACTCAGAGGTAAAACAATCCCCAACCAATGCGTTACCCGGGGCTTGAACCCAGGTCCCTTAGATCAGTAGTCAAGAGCGCTAACCACTCGGATACTTAGGGAGAGATTAAATAATATTAAAAGAGGGTAAGCTTGGATACTGATTTAAGGGACCTGGGTTCGAGCCCGGATAAGGCATGGATGTTGTTTTTCTGCTGAGGTTCTGCCATCCTCACAGACCTTCTACTATGGCATATAAACTGACAGGCTCCTGTCAGACCTCTGTGGCAAGCAGCTGCTTGAGGGTGTATTTATTATTATTTATTAAACAAATATAGCCGTCCCGTGGTCGAGTGGTTAGCGCGCTTGGCTACTAATCTAAGGGACCTGGGTTCGAGTCCCGGGTAAGGCATGGATGTATGTGTCGTTTTTCTGCTGAGGTCCTGCCATCCTCTCAGACCTACTATGGCATATAAACTGACAGGCTCCTGTCAGACCTCTGTGGCAAGCATTATATAATAGTATCAATTTCAAACAATATCCTACAATTAGTTAAAAGAGATAGATAAAAATAAAAATTTGATAAAAATTTTTATGAAAATAAAAATTTGATTTTTGGCCAAACATTGCGTGAAATATGTATTGAATTTGTGATTATCCCAAATGGTAAGGTTACGTATTGTTAATTTGTAGTCTAGGATTTAAAAACAATATTAGGCTTATACACTATTTAGCCTGAAGAGGATACATTTCATGTTTATATTTTTATTTGTGATTAATTATAATATTTTGAATTATAATTGTTTCTTGCTTAAGCAGAAACTTTTCTAGATTTTAAGAAATTTTTCATACTTTGATATTCATGACACTTTATCGTTATTTATATAATAAAAGTAATAATTTCTATATTGGTAGTTTATAGAAATATAAATATGAAAATTTTTAAAACTAGAACCTCAGATATAAATTGAACCTTTTTGAAATAAATGTATATTCAAAATATTTTAAATAACTATCAGTGCTGGAAATGGGGCAGAATGTGTGTGGACGCCGATCCCTTGTTCCAGATTTCCTCTTTTTTTTTATCCTGTATATTTAACGACAGCATCATCATCATCAATCAAAAACAAATGTTTTCTCTGGATATGTTCGAGTGTTTCGACCCTCTCCTCCAGATGGCAAAGTTGGATAATGCCAAGAAGCTGATGACATTTATATTACAAAACCTCGATATAAAATTCTTAAATCCTATGGAAAAGGTTCGCATCATTTAAAAATTTCATTGTTTCATTGTAGCAAACTTTGCGCTTAGCCAAATCCTCTTATTGCCACTCGATATTAGAAAGTCCCTGAAAAATTGCTTACAAATTTATTCTATATAATATTTTTGGTCAAAATTACTGAGCATTTAAACAGTTTTTTATGTTTTGCTTAAAACAGCCTGTTTCTGGAGAGTTCATCTAGTCTGAAAACCCTGTCCACGGTCAGTAGGGGACACCTATGGGCTTGGAAAGACCGCCTTCCATCGGATGGGACGTTAAACCGTGGCCCCGTGTGCGGGAGAGCCATACTCTGTGCACGTTAGAGAACACTCTGGATGGCCTTGAAGGGAGGCTACCATCTGTCTCCCAACAGCTGTTCCAGTGGGTCCCCTCCCCCAACCTTCTCTGAGCCTTCGGGGTCCATGTGACCTGGCCATTTAGCCCATGGTGTGCAAAAAAGTGCCGCTCAGAGGTAAAACAACCCAACACGTTAAAGAACACGCTGGATGCCCTGGACGGTAGGCTTCCATATGTATCGTAACAAATGTCCCCCAACATTCTCTGTGCATTCGGGGTGCTCGTGACTGACCATTTGGGGGGGGGG
The DNA here is from genome assembly GCA_038380435.1 of Ryuthela nishihirai. Lineage (NCBI taxonomy): Eukaryota > Metazoa > Arthropoda > Arachnida > Araneae > Heptathelidae > Ryuthela > Ryuthela nishihirai. The sequence goes on from JAWZYU010000022.1 coordinate 49,006,530, forward strand.
ATGGCTCAGTCGGTAGCGCGCCAGGCCAACACCACCTAGAGGAGAAGGCCCTACCACTCGGTGAAGCGATTCTGATGACGTCAATTTTAGTCGACCCTGGCTAGTAGCGTCGCCTCCATCTTGCCTTTGTTAGTGTTTAGCTAGTTCGGCAAAACGTATGATTTAGTGTGGTTTGTTATTACGTTCATTGATTTTTTTTTAGCGAAATGCCATCGCGCTGCTGCGTTCCTCAGTGCAGGAACAATTACGATGGGGAACAAATATTCTCAGTTTTTAAATTTCCAGAAGATATCGATTTGCGACAGAAATGGATTCGTTCAATACCAAGGCAAAACTTCTGTCCAACGAAAGCATCCAAGGTAAGAAGAACTTTATTCTGTATTAATATCTGTTGTCATACTTATGAACTTCTAAAGTAAAAATTATCGTTTTAACTATTGTATGTTACGTTTATATAATATACATATATAATATCATTGATCTGTTATGGATTAATTTGACGTTATTTTTATTAAGTAAGAAACCTAATATGCTGGAATAAAAAATGTCGAATGTACATATGCTAAAATGCTTAAATAGAAAAGAATATTTCACAGTGACCAGACTTTTTGTTTAATAGATTACAGTAGTAAGTTAAGAAATTGGTACTTTTGTTGGGATAGTTTCAGGGTGAAATGTTATATCACTATATTTATATATCCATAGAGTTCAAATATATCTCGTATAAGTTAATACGATAATACTGTTAAACTTGAAATACATATGTAAGCCAAAGGCAAGATCATGGGAAAACCTACTTTTAAATATAAAATCTCTGCATAAGTATTAGAAATTATTTTGGTGCTATTACTAGTATACTTGGATACAAATTGGACCCATGTTCAAAGCCTAGAGATGGCTTTGTGAATATGTATTATTTTCCTGCTGAAGTTTTGCCTACCTCACACATCAGCTATTTAATAAAAGCAGGACAGGTAATGGTAAAAGTTCATTGTAGAAACTGTCGACTACAGTAAACTTCCTGACCAATCAATTCCTAATAACTTTCAGCATTAAATTAATCTGCATAATTATATCTCTTAAATCAGGTCAAGTTATAGTGAATATTAAAGAATGGGTGGGCTACATCTAGCGTACATATGAATTAATAAATGAAAGGATATTTTGAAAAAGGATTTAATAGTAAAGTTAAAGAATTTTTTTACTTTCAAAGGAGTAATTAAAAGTGCATATATTTCCAATCACTCTCATTGTAAAATGAGATAAGTCAGGTATATTATAACAAAGGTATAACAGTCTACTGTCATATCTTTATTGCATGTGATTGCAGATTTTGTTTTAATTTTGTTACAAATGTATTCTATAATCATATTAGAGAATATTTGAGGGGATATCTGTCATTTCATCTATTATGTGAATATAAATATGTTAAACACCACAAATGCATACAATATTGTTTTCTAGTTAACTTCAAAGTTTATCCTCTGTACTGACCACTGGTTTGGATTTTACAACTGAAGAAATCCAAAAATTATCACAAAAATTTGAGGTTTTTTGATTTTACTGATATGTAATGGTAAAAGTTTATTGTAGAAACTGTTGACAACAGTAAACTTCCTGACCAATCAATTCCTAATACCTTTCAGCATTAATATGCCAGTTGCTGTCTATGTAAACAAATTTATACCTAATGTACTGAAAATCGCAGTAAGACGAAATTGTCTGAAATAATATACTTATTACTGGAGTTGTTTTCAGGCTCAATTCCTGGACTGGAATATTTGAAACGCTTAAGCATTCATTCATAAGAGTTTGTTTCAAATTATTTTCAGTTCAGTGTGATTTTTCGCATTCTATTTTATATTATCACCTTTTAATGGCATTACCAATAGCACTTTATGGTTAGTACTAGCAGTGGAATGCTATTAAATGGTTAGCATTATCTTTCAAGCTGAACTCTATATGATAAATGAAGGGCTAGAAATATTGAGAAAAACTAGCTTACTGGTAGAATAACTATAGCTGCACTCCTTGGGGGAATTAATATCTTCAACCATGGATTTTGATTGAAATCTTAAAAATACACTGATTGTAGAATTATTTTGAACAAAATTATATTTTTTTCTTTCAAAGGAAAAATAGTTTTCAGTTCTGAATAAATTTCTTTCGTGTATGATGAACTATTCTTGGTGTTTGGACTTTTGTTTTAGTGTTTATCATTCATCACAGGTTTTTTTTTGTACATATTCTCAATATTTCTTTTGCTTACATAGGTGTGTGAACTCCACTTTGCACCATCTAATGTTAAAAGAGAAACCAGCATGTTTTTATACAATTTGATATTGTGTTAAAGTCAAAATGCTGATTGTCTAATTTCACACCTTAAAAATTACTCTTATGAGATTTAATATAATTAAAAAATTTATGTTTGGTAATCTCAATCATGTTAAAAATATCAACCACTGATATCAAATTTGTAAGTAAATATATTTTTAAGTAAATATTTTATTGAATCCAGAATCCAATGTCTTAATTTCACCCAATGCAGATAATTTATTTTAAACTGTTAAATAAAGATAATTAAATAAAGAAATTATTAATCTTCATTCATCTTTAATATCTGGAAAACAATTTCCACAGGCTTTGAGCCAGTAATTGAACATGGATCTTCTATAAAGCATGCTGTTTGATTTTTCTTATTACACGAGTCTTTGGATTGTCCATCTGCTCGTGTACTTGGTTAGTCTGCAAGTACCTGAAAGTACCTAATGTTAAAAAGTAGGTTAAGAAATATCAAATTTGGAGGGAGGTAAAAATAGCTGGTTGTCATTTTCATCAGTTAGCATGAAGTTTTTTAGAAAGTAATGATACATTGTAATAGAAAAGTCTCCACAACATCATAGACCCATCTTCAAATAATTGTAGCCCAATAAATACAATGGTGGAAAACCCTTTGGAATGGTGTGCTATTGTTTCAACCATTGTTTTTTAGACACAAAAACTGGTTAACTTTATTGTCAAATGTTTTGCAATATTTTAGTGGAAATTTTATTGCGTGCAAGCTGCAATAGCTATTTTCAGTTCCTTTAACTATATTTTGCTACTGTACAGGGTCTACTAGATTCATTTCATTTTTATTTTATTGATTTCATGTCTTTTGTGGCTAAATCTATGATCAAAGGGAATCTCTACCTGCACTTGTCAGTAGGTTTTTTCTTAATATTGTGTTTAGTGTTACTTTTGAGTGATCTTTTGCCAATTCCACAACATTTTCACTTCCCACTATACTCTTATGGCTGGACCCCTGAAGATAAATTATACTTTTGGTTGTCTTTAAATTTTTTTATCAATGTATCAAATACTTGGGGTGGATGCTTTTGTTTGGACAGCTATTCAGTATGGATGCAGTATGTGACAGTATATGGTTTTCTTTCCAATCCATTTCATTGCTTCTGTTATACATGCATTTAGTGGGGTATGAAATTTATAATTTTCTGTTGGAACATATACCACCAGTTTCTGGATGAAATGATCAACTGAAACTCATTAAACTGCAAATAGAATTTTCTGAATATTATTTTTCCTTCCTTACTTTAAATTGAGAATATTATAAGCAGAAACCTTAAGTGTCAATCTTTGGTTTTTGTAAAAGCCATGGGAGATTTAGGAAGTTAATTTATTCCTTGATTTTCTTTAATATATATGCATATCTTGTGGCTTCTTCTGCCTTGCAAATGTAGGATTTTTTAAATTTCTAATAGTGATTGCCAATGGGTGTTTGATATGCCTATGAACTAGCCTGGTCAACAGATCAATAAGGTTTTCTGTATCATTGGGGATGTCAGTTTCTGCTTGGAGGGAGATGATTGACTATGTTATTAGAAACCTTGTACTGGTTCTGATACATATTTTCTTCTTCCAAGTTCTTTGTTAATAATTGGTTTCACACTGATAGTGAGTTCAAGTAATATTAAAATTTTAGTGTAAGGATATCTGTTTATAAAGGAAATATACCCTGTTGCTCTTAGCATTTGAAAGCATCTTCACCAGATATGGCAGTTAAGATATGCATAATAGTTAATGACTTAAATTTAAAAAACTCTGCAGAAGGTCAAGATTAGAATAATGTTTTTATTTAATATGTTTCCAGGCATGTTAAGTATATGCTCTTTACAAAATAGCAAAACATTTTTTTCTGTTCTGTATATTTTTGACCCCATACAAATTTAAAGTTATTTTGTCGACTTGCCTTTGGGAAGGAATCCTATTAAGAACCTACTGGTGTAGTTTATTTTTGCCACTTCATCAACCTTTATGTAAATGACATCTAGATATTTTTTTAATTCTTCAATTTGATTTGCACATTTGGAATATACTGAATCATTTGAAACAGCTTGACCTCTATAAAAATATAAGAAAATTTTAGATGCTAATTCTATCTATTCAATGTTAGTAAAATGTTCAATAGTTGATATATATTGCTTGTAGTACTTTATTTTTACTTAATTCAAGTTTTGCAATGTCATTAAATCTGAGTTGCTGATGATGCTACAATTCTACTAATTATATATATAGCTGCAAATTTTACAAGTTAAATCTTTTTTTATTACATGTATGTACAAATATATTATCATAAATATTTTCAATTCTGTGTTATAAAAGTCTGTGTTTGCTGCCATGAAACTACCCCATATACACTCTGTTAATTATGACCAACCAATCCCATGTTATGTCAATGGAAAGATAATTTCAAAGCTCTGTAATTTCTAAAATAAACATTTCATGAGAAAATATGACTGAATATATATAAGTTAAAAATCTATCTTAATTTTCTATATTCGAATAATATTCATTTAGTATTTAAAGAGGCTTCGCTTGGTTACTAACCTGGGTTCGAGCCCTAGGTAAGGCATGGTTGTTCGTGTTGTTTCTCTGCCGGGTTTCCGCCATCCTCACAGACCTACTATGGCATATAAACTTACAGGCTCATGTCAGACCTCTGTTGTAAGCAGCTGTTTGAAGGGGTATTTTATTATATATCAACATCTTAAACAGTAATGAGCATTCTGCAGAGTTGGTGAAAATTTAAATAATTGTTACATTTTCTGCTTTAAAACTATGCTAATAAAATTTAATATGGGATACTGTTTTGAGATTAACTTATTTCAACTACTTCCCAGATCAATATTTTAAAACAGCCATTGTTCATATTAAATATCCCAGTTTTCATAATTCTTTGATTTTTAATGAACATAGATTTAGATAAATTTGATTGAGATCTTTAATTGATCTTCATTTCATTTTTTTTTCATAAAAGCTCATTTTAAAAGTTACAAAGGTTTGAAATTAGCTTTCCATTGACATAACATGGAATTAGGTTTCATAATTACTGAGTGTATATGGATATTTCAATGTGACCTGTACATTGACCCCTCATTGTATTTTATATTTCTGTTGTATTTTGAATCTGTTCAAACCTTTTGACCACATGTATTTAGATGTTGCTTTCATGTTTCTTCAGAATTTTTTTTCCTATTATTAAAGTTTACTATGATAGCAAAAAGGATAAAAATTTCTATGTGAAGAAATTAGTTTTAATATGCATTAGGGTGAAAAAGTTTGGGAAAGCAATTTTTCTTTTTATTTAAAAGTCATAGTTGTCCTAGAAACAGTTTTTATTAATGTGATGCATTTTAAAAATAGCTTTCATTATTAAACTATTTAAAAAAAAAAAGAGTTCAACTGGGATGAAGGGAATATCATAAAATTTTCCTTTTCCATTTAAATAGTATTGCACAATATTAAGTTCCTTCATATTGCTTAAAAATTCTCCCATATGATTGGTGAATTTTTCTGTTTTAATTGCAAAATTTTCTTAAAAATAAAGTAAACAATGAAATGTTTGTTTCATTGTAATGTGTATCCTATATATATTTGTTTTCTCATATTGTAAATAAAAGTATTTTTAATGTGGAATTTGTTGGTTGTTTTTCTTAAAATATGCAATATTGAAACATACTGTTTTCATTAAATAATGTTTTCGACCTCATATATATACATACATATTTGTGAAAAAAATAGATATCTGTGGTATTTTGTAACAAGTAGTTTTTTCTAAATATATTTCGCACTTCTAGAATCCTTTAAGAGTGAAAATTTAGTACTTGTTCAATACATTAATCGATCGTTTGCAAAATTCGTTAAAAGTTTTGAAATTTCCGAACATTTAAAGAGTGTTATTATCTAAATAATAATTTAAAGCTATCTGTATAATCGGAAACGGTAATTAATGGTTTATCAATACTAATCAAAGCAAAAAAAGTTATCTCTAAAAAAAAAATTAGAAAAAAGTGGGATTTTTTTTTTTAATTATATGAAAACAAATTATTTTAATGATTTATTAGTGAATATTCAAAATCTAAATGGGAAGTTCTATGAACAAGGATAAGCTATCTCTCAATCTATTCTGCCGGCAGTCCGGTCTAGTAAAGCTGAGGGCACAAATCAGTGGTACGGCCTTCTCCTCTAGGTGGTGTTGGCCAGGCTCGTAATCTGTAGTTCCCAGGTTCGAGTCCCAGCTGGGTCAGCGTTGAGATTTATCTCCGCAAAATTCCCCGCCCTGCCCACGGTCAGTAGGGGACACCGATGGGCTTGGAAAGGCCGTCGTCCGTCGGATGGGACTTTAAGGCGTGGTTCCGTGTGCGGAAGAGCCATACCCTGTGCACGTTAAAGAACTCGCTGGATGGCCTTGACGGGAGGCTACCATCTGTCTCCCAACAGCTGTTCCAGTGGGTCCCCTCCCCCAACCTTCTCTGACTTTCGGGGTCCATGTGACCTGTCCATTTAGCCCATGGTGTGCAAAAAAGTGCCGCTCAGAGGTAAAACAACCCAACACGTTAAAGAACACGCTGGATGCCCTGGACGGTAGGCTTCCATATGTATCGTAACAAATGTCCCCCAACATTCTCTGTGCATTCGGGGTGCTTGTGACTGACCATTTGGGGGGGGGGGGGATGGCTCAGTCGGTAGCGCGCCAGGCTCGTAATCTGTAGTTCCCAGGTTCGAGTCCCAGCTGGGTCAGCGTTGAGATTTATCTCCGCAAAATTCCCTGCCCTGCCCACGGTCAGTAGGGGACACCGATGGGCTTGGAAAGGCCGCCGTCCGTCGGATGGGACTTTAAGGCGTGGTTCCGTGTGCGGAAGAGACATACCCTGTGCACGTTAAAGAACTCGCTGGATGGCCTTGACGGGAGGCTACCATCTGTCTCCCAACAGCTGTTCCAGTGGGTCCCCTCCCCCAACCTTCTCTGACATTCGGGGTCCATGTGACCTGTCCATTTAGCCCATAGTGTGCAAAAAAGTGCCGCTCAGAGGTAAAACAACCCAACACGTTAAAGAACACGCTGGATGCCCTGGACGGTAGGCTTCCATATGTATCGTAACAAATGTCCCCCAACATTCTCTGTGCATTCGGGGTGCTTGTGACTGACCATTTGGGGGGGGGGGGGGATGGCTCAGTCGGTAGCGCGCCAGGCTCGTAATCTGTAGTTCCCAGGTTCGAGTCCCAGCTGGGTCAGCGTTGAGATTTATCTCCGCAAAATTCCCTCTCACGGGCAGTAGGGGACACCGATGGGCTTGGAAAGGCCGCCGTCCGTCGGATGGAACGGTTAAGCCGTGACCCCGTGTGCGGGAGAGCCATACCCTGTGCACGTTAAAGAACACACTGGATGGCCTTGACGGGAGACTACCACCTGTCTCCCAACAGCCGTTCCCCAACCTTCTCTGAGCCTTCGGGGTCCATGTGACCTGGCCATTTAGCCCATGGTGTGCAAAAAAGTGCCGCTCAGAGGTAAAACACCCAACTGCCCATTTGGCCCATCGTGTTAAAAAAATTGTCACTCAGAAGTAAAACAACCCAACTCAATCCTTCATTTCCAACTGAGTCGTCTAGGTTTGTTACCGTCGCCCTGTCTGAATGATTAGCATGTTTGGCTGCAGATCTAATGAACCCGATTTCAAGCCGAGGGTGAGGGATGGATGTTTCTTGATTTATCTTTCTGGGGTTAGAAAGAGGGGGAGACCTAGGATGCGGTGGGCAGACAATGTCAAACAGGACCTTGTTAGAATTAGTCTACAGTGGTCATATGCAGCAGATGCAGCTCAGAACAGATGTGCTTGGAGAACTAAATTGCACGGTCTGGTTGGACCTACATATGCCATGGCTGCTTGAGGAGGAGAATGATGAGGTCTCGACTTCGTTACAGACTTTTTCTATAAATCTTTAAATTGATAGACTCCAGAGAGACCATTGTAAAAAGCAGCTGCTTAAGGAGCAATTACTTTCTGTTACTCTAATAATATAAAAATTCAGAATTGCTCTTCAAGCAGCTGCTTGCCTCATAGGCCTCAGAGAAACCTGTTAATACAATACACAAAGAGAAGACCCGTGGGGAAGGCGAATAATGCTGAGTTGTTTTACCTCTAATTGACACTCTTCGCGAACAGTGGGCTAAATGACTAGGTCACAAGGACCCCGAAGGCTCAGAGAAGATTGAGGGGAAGTGATTCATTGTGCAGCTGTTAGGAGACGGATGGCAGCCTCCGGTCAAGGCCATTCAGCGTGTTCTTTAACGTGTGGGGAACGTTAAGCCGTGGCTCCGAGTGAAGAACGTACGACCATTTGGTCGTACGTTCTTCACTCGGAGCCACGGTTTAACGTTACTTCCGACGGACAGCAACCTTTCCTAGTCCATCATATACTGACCGAGGGAAGTGTGGGAACTTAATCAGATAAATCTCAACGCTGACCCAGTTGGGACTCGAACCTGGGAACTACAGATTACGAGCCTGGTACGCTACCGACTGAGCCTGTGAGGAAGGCGTATAAGGTTGGGTTGTTTTACCTCTGAACGGCAATTTTTGCACACTATGGGCTAAATGGCCAGTATTTTATGTCATGATATTGATGTAATCTAGATCATATCTGCCAAAACCTTATACATCCTCGTTGATAAGCTCCTGGGGCGAGGGTGACTCAGTTGGTAGCGCGCCAGGCTCGTAATCTGTAGTTCCCAGGTTCGAGTCCCAGTTGGGTCAGCGTTGAGATTTATCTCTGCAAAATTCTCCACCTTGTCCACGGTCAGTAGGGAACACCGATGGGCTTGGAAAGGTTGAAGCAGTGGGCTTTGTGGGGGACAGACATACCCTGTGCACGTTGAAGAACACGCTGGATGGCCTTGACGGGAGACTACCATCTGTCTCTTAACAGCTGTTCCAGTGGGTCCCCTCCCTCAACCTTCTCTGAGCCTTCTGGGTCCATGTGACCTGGCGATTTAGCCCTTGGTGTGCAAAAAAGTGCCGCTCAGAGGTAAAACAATCCGACCCAACAACCCGTCAAGGCCATCAAGTGTATTCTTTAACGTGCACAGGGTATGGCTCTCCCGCACACGGGGCCACGGCTTAACGTCCCATCCGACGGACGGCGGCCTTTCCAAGCCCATCGGTGTCCCCTATTGACCGTGGGCAGGGCGGGGAATTTTGCGGAGATAAATCTCAACGCTGACCCAGCTGGGACTCGAACCTGGGAACTACAGATTACGAGCCTGGCGCGCTACCGACTGAGCTACCCCCGCCCCTACTTTAGTTTATGAGGCACGCTACCGATTAAACCATTTCCTGCGCTAGAAAAGGCCACCGTCCGTCGGATAGGACGTTAAGCCGTGGCTCCATGTGCAGGAGAGCCATACTCTGTGCACGTAGAAGAACACGCGAATGGTCTTGACGGGAACCTACCATCTGTCTTCCAACAGCTGTTCGGTGGGTCTCCTCCAACCTTCTCTGAGCCCTCGGGGTCTTTGTGACCTGGACATTTAGCCAGTTCTGTGCAAAAAAGTGTAGACTTTTTTGACGACACACAGGTAAACCCCTGGGGGAAGATTTGGTTTGTTTTAACTCTGAGCGGCATTTTTTTTGCACATAATGGGCTAAATGGTCAGGTCACAAGAATCCCGAGCGCTCGGAGAAGGTTGGGGAGAAGGGGACGCACTGGACGGAGCATAGATGGTAACCTTCCATCAAGGCCATCCAGCGTGTTCTTTAACGTGCACCTTATATATGACACTCCTGCGGGGCGGGGGTGGCTCAGTCGGTAGCGCTCCAGGCTCGTAATCTGTAGTTCCCAGGTTCGAGTCCCAGCTGGGTCAGCGTTGAGATTTATCTCCGCAAAATTCCCCGCCCTGCCCACAGTCAGTAGGGGACACCGATGGGCTTGGAAAGGCCGCCGTCCGTCGGATGGGACGTTAAGCCGTGGTCCCGTGTGCGTGAGAGTCATACCCTGTGCACGTTAAAGAACACGCTGGATGGCCTTGACGGGAGGCTACCATCTGTCTCCCAACAGCTGTTCCAGTGGGTCCCCTCCCCCAACCTTCTCTGAGCCTTGGGGGTCCATGTGACCTGGCCATTTAGCCCATGATGTGCAAAAAAGTGCCTCTCAGAGGTAAAACAACCCAACCCATGACACTCCTGCGCATGTTCTTGTTTCAATTGAATTCCTTTATGACAAAAAAATGTTATTCTTTTAATAATTTTTTTTCCGTAGTCAGCATAGAATCCACGATTCAGTGTGCGTTTTGCTAATGACAGTCGTCAAAAGCAGCCGAGAGGAAATCGGGGAACGCGCAAATCGATCTTTTGCTTGGAAGAAGGGTCAAAGGAATATAGCTCAAACAAATGCAATTGCAGTTGCCATGGTGACCAGAAACAGGGACACTTAGCAGCAGACTTCGCTGTGGCGATGATTTGCCCTTTTCGTACAATGTTGCATCAATTATCCGCAGCTGCGAGGAAAGTTGCTAGTCAAATTTCTTCTTTTATTTGTTAAGCGGTTGGAAAACTTTTTCAACTCGTTACTGAGACAATCGATAATATTCTATGGAATTGCAAACAGGTTATTGTAAACTTTGGAAGTCGGTTGGACTTTGATGATCTTACCCTTTAATGTCGGACCATGACGAGTCATTGATTTTAGGTGTTTCACTAAACAAATGTAAAATCGAGACTTGGCTCATTCGGTAAGCAACCCAACCTTATACGCCTTCCTCACAGGCTCAGTTGGTAGCGTACCAGGCTCGTAATCTGCAGTTCCCAGGTTCGAGTCCCAACTGGGTCAGCGTTGAGATTTATCTGATTAAGTTCCCACAATTCCCTCGGTCAGTACACTGACTCGTGGGGGCGGGGGTGGCTCAGTCGGTAGCGTGCCAGGCTCGTAATCTGTATTTCCCAGGTTCGAGTCCCAGCTGGGTCAGCGTTGAGGTTTATCTCCGCAAAAATTCCCCGCCCTGCCCACGGTCAGTAGGGGACACCGATGGGCTAGGAAAGGCCGCCGTCCGTCGTATGGGACGTGACGCCGTGGCCCCGTGTGCGGGAGAGCCATACCCTGTGCACGTTAAAGAACACGCTGGATGGCCTTGACGGGAGGCTACCATCTGTCTCCCAACAGCTGTTCCAGTGGATCCCCTCCCCCAACCTTCTCTGAGCCTTCGGGGTCCATGTGACCTGGCCATTTAGCCCATGGTGTGCAAAAAAGTGCCGCTCAGAGGTAAAACAACCCAACCCAACCCTGACTCGTGATTTTTTTTCCCAAGTTCGAGTCCGCAGTATGCCTGGGGCGGAGTGGCTCAGTCTGTAGCGTGCCAGACTCGTAATATGCAGTTCCCAGATTCGAGTCTCATTCTGACGAGCGCTGAGATTTATCTCCGCAAAACCACGCGCCCTGTCCTCGGTCAATAGGGGGAACCGATGGGCTTGTGAAAGCCGCCGTCCGTCGGATGGGACGTTAAGCTGTGACCTGTGTGTGGAAGAGCCATACCCTGTGCAGGTTGGGCTTTTTTACCTCTGAGCGGCACTTTTTTGCACACAATGGGCTAAATGGCCAGGTCACAAGGACCCCGAGGGCTCAGAGAAGGTTGGGGGAGGGAACCCACTGGAACAGCTGTTGGGAGACAGATGGTAGCCTCCCATCAAGGCCATCCAGCGTGTTCTTTAACGTGCACAGGGTATGGCTCACCCGCACACGAGACCACGGCTTAACGTCGCATCCGACGGACGTCGGCCTTTCCAAATCCAGCGGTGTCCCCTACTGACCGTGGGCAGGGCGGAGAGTTTTGTGGAGATAAATCTAAACGCTGGCCCAGCTGGGACTCGAACCTGGGACCTGCAGATTACAAGTCTGGCGCGCTACCGACCGAGACATCCCCTACCCCCTGCGCATGTTGAAAAACACGCTGGATTGCTTTGACAGAAAGCTATCATCTTTCTGCCAACAGTTGTTCTAGGGAATCCCTTCCCTCAACCTTCTCTGAGCCCTTGGGGTCCTTGTGACCTGGCCATTTGGCCCATTGTGTGCAAAAAAGTGCCGCTCAGAGGTAAAACAACCCAACCATGTGTCAGGAATTTCTAAAACTATTTAAAAAATACATCATTTTTCTACTATTTGTTCTTATTTAAGGCGCAGCTCAAATCGCCAATGTTTTTTCCTAGAAGAAGTTCTGTTTTCCTAATCAGCTCCCTGCACCGAGTTATTTACGGAGCTGACTCATTCGCTTCAATTTGCTGAACGAAAACTACATTTCGAACATTATTTTTCCTCTTGAAGATAAGAGATATGAACAAACATCATCAGTTCTTCGAACCACGCCCCCAAGGTAGGAAAGAATTGATGATTTCCACATCAATAATATTCGTTTTATCAGATCGTCGTGTCAAACCATGTGCTCAATTTACAACACGACTGCATTTCAAGCAAATGACGTCATCTATGCAAATCATTCTCGCTCGAGATCCTGAAGAAAAGCGTGTTTGTCTTAAAATCTAAGTAAACAGGAAAACAAGTAAAATAATTACAAGTTGAATCCAAACTAAACTGACAGACACTTCCACTTGTTGATGACCTCTATTAAGATTAAAAGCCCTTCCCTAAAAAGGAACAACTTTACTTGGAAAAGGCTTCATCAGCTAGGGCGAGGGTTAACTCACCTATACATTCGTCAAGGTAAACTAGACGGTGATTGCGGTTGAACTTACACCTATTGTAAAGGAATGATTGCTATTCGGTGCGTCAAAATATGTGAGAACTCATCTTCGAGCGTAGCGAAATAGATAATTTAGGGTTAGAGCAGTGCTTTCTTGGGGCCTAAGGTCAAGGAAGTTAGCGTTCGCTGTGGGTAATGTTAAACTGAATCAGCCATTTGTAATTCTGCACGTAGCACTATTTTGTTTAACTTTATAGGCAGCATAAGAACTAAATACAATATTAAAATGAAACTTAATGTATATATTAAAAATTCTTTTTCAATATAAAATATAAACATATATGACAATTTAATAATGTTTATTTAAAAGAATAAGAAACTTCCACTTTAAAAGTTAATAACGTTTAATTATGTATATTGATACTAGTAAAATAGGTTGCAAAATAAAACCAAAGAATATATAAGGAAAAGAAGTTCAGCTTTGACAAAGCGTAAGTGGCGACCTCAAGTGGTGTTTCGATTCGTATCGTGCTTGTTTAAGCTGGGAAGCAAACAATAAGGGGCAAAGGAATTATGCATCAAAAAATTTATATTTTAAAAAAGGAAAAAAAAGTAACTGCACTTTGTATTTGAAAAAAAATAATATCATGATTTTAATAAAGGTTTATTTTCTCCATTGGAATTATTTTTCGTTGAACCAACAATTATAAATTGAACGGATAGAGAAGATTTGAAATTAGCCTGAAGTTAATTTATAGAATAAATTATTACAATTAGAAGCTTTCTTGGTTGCATAGAAACAGGAAACAGAATTGATATTAATATACTCTGCAAGGATATCAATGGGAAACATAGGAAAAGCGAAGAGAAAAGAGAATGGAAGTTGACAGTAACATGTAATTACAAAAGCGTTCGTCCCCTGTAATGTTCGTTTCACCTCTACGCCAAATGCACGATACTCGATTTTACATTAATCTCTATGAAAGCTTCTTCTCCCTCTACATTCTTTGATAAAACTAAGATCACAAATTGGACATCTTTTAGACTTAATCCTTGAAGTAAGAATTAGGACACAATGTGACGTCTATAGAACAGCTTACCAATATATTTAAGGAAGCTAGAGATAAAAGCACAATTCTTGTGGACAATCCAAAATATCTAAAACACAACATTGTATTTATTAATAGACTAATTGCGTTACGTAGGAGGGCGGAAAGAAGGGCCAGAAGGACAAGAAGATTGGATCACTTGATCTACTATAAGAAAATCAATGCCTTTGTTAAAAAGAAGATCAAGGAAGCTAAAGGAGTTGAGTGGGAACGGTTTTGTAAGAATTTAGACAATTTTTCGAATTCCGGGAAGATTCGGAAGATTAGTAAATCTATTGGTCAGCCTGTGAAACCAGTTTCTCCTTGGAATTCTTAGTCCTTGAAATGGATCTTTCCACACAAGGCCTAGCTAATATGTTCGCAGAATTCTTCTCTTCCTCTGACGACACTTCGACTCTCCCCTGCTTTGTACAAACTGAAACGGAAGTGTTAGAAGAACTTGAAAAATTTAATTTTCTTACCCAAAAGGGAAGTGATGTTTTAAATTTAAATTTTAGCATCTCTGAACTTAAGATAGCTCTCAAATTCTGTAAGAACTCCACAGCCCCAAGACCTGACGAACTTTCTTATGAAGTTTTCAAAAACCTGCCTGACTCCGCTTTAAATAAATTACTAACTTTTATCAACACCATGTGGACTATGGGAAATTTCCCAGAGAGCTGAAGTACTTCATATGTGGTCCCGATTCCAAAACCTGGGAAATATTTATCAGAATTAAAATCATTTAAACCAATTTCACTAAGCTCATGCATGGGAAAATTTGTGGAAAGAATAATCAATAAAAGATTGAGTTGGTTTATTGAATCTCAGAATATTCTATCTCCTCGTTTTTCAGGATTTCGCTTTGGGAGAAGTGCTCAGGATAGTATACTGGACCTTGTCGCAGATGTTCAAGTCAACATTGGAATAAAAAATACTCATATAATTGCAGTCTTCTTGGATCTAAAAAAGGCATATGATAATGTATGGATAGAGGGATTGATTTATAAGTGTCTAAAGCTTAATATTAAAGGAAAAATATTGAAATATTTACAAAATTTGTTAATCAACAGAAATATGAGAGTTAAACTAAATGACATCCTCTCAAGGCCAATCAAACTTCAGATAGGTTTGCCTCAGGGCGGATCCTTGAGTCCCTTATTGTTTAATTAATTTTTACACGATCTTCCAAATGCCTTTCCTACTACTGTCAAGTTCTCCGTTTTTGCGGATGATATCGCAATATGGATATCTGGAAGAAATTTACAATCGTTGGAGGAACAGCTTCAGAAATCGCTTTTGAAGTTAGAAATTTACTTCGATAAATGGGGACTGCAGGTGTCACCAGAAAAAACTGTTGTGCTCCCCTTTTGCTCTCTCCGCAAATTTCTTTCTTTACAGTTAAGGATGAACAATACAATACTAAAGGTTGTTAAATTTCACAAATTTCTCGGAGTTGTACTAGATTCAGAACTGAAATGGTCAAAGTACATCGAATTCATGGAAGAAACTACAAGACCCTTAATATCCCCGATTAATATCCCCTTTAATATCCCCTTAATATCCCCGTAAATATCCTGCGATGTCTGGCTCCGAGGAACCTCCATTCAACAAATGTTAAACATTTCTAAAGTCTTAATAAGATCCAAATTGGAATATGGAGGATTTCTTTTGGAAAATGCTAGCTACATCTTAGTTAAAAAAAAAATGGAAAATATTCAAAATAGAGCCGTAAGGATCTGTTTGACTCAACTCCCTCCTTGTCCTATTGTCTCGCTTCTTGTTGAAGCCAATCTGGAACCTCTTTCTCTAAGGAGACCCAATATCCTCTTCCAACACTTTTTAAGAATGATCTATAAACAGAGGACTAACCCACTGGTTGAGAAGATTTTCAGTCATTTCTCTGAGGAAAACATGTCCTATTTATGAAGTAATCAGAGGATTTCCTCTGTTCGAAGACGTTCGGGGCCTCCAGCGACCAGTGGACCAATGGGATAATTTGCCCTCATGGATTTTTGAAAAAATTCCTTGTTTTCATAAGATACATGGTATTACTACTAAGAAAAATCACGATGTCTACGTACTGAAGAATTTAGCTGAAACTTTAATTGAGGCAAAGTATGCTTCCTTTACAAAACTATTTACGGATGGCTCTGTGAACAAGGATGAGGGAAGAGCGGCTGCTGCAGTTTGGATCCCAGATCAGAATATTCATTTAGCAGTTAGACTACCGGACAAAACAGAAGTTTTCACAACTTAATTAGTAGCCATAGAAATGGCTCTTAAGTGGGCTACTACTCTGTCCTGTGACGAAGTTGTTATTCTGTCTGATTGCCGATCAGTTATTCAATTTTTACAAGGAGATCCCGGAAGATCTAACAACAAGGAGCTTTTTTGCAATATTTTGAAGTTGGCGAATAAAATGATGAAAAGTGGTATTGTTAAACGTGCAGTGCATTCCCAGCCACGTCGGCGTTATAGGAAATGAAATTGTTGACAAAATTCCTAAGGAAGCGTTATTACGTGAAAACTGGCTCAATATTCCAAGAAGTCTCAATTATTATAAAAGCAAAAATAAGCAAATTTTAAAACGAAATTTTCTGCATTATTTTAAAGTTCATTCTTCCTCACATCTGAATCATACAAGTTTGATCAGTCAAACCATTGATCCATTTTAAGATTTCGGACTGACTGAAAACGACATAGTGACCATTAGCAGGCTCAGAACAGGGACCACAAGACTGAATGATCAAATGCATAAGATGAACAGAGCTGAGTCATCTTCCTATGATACATGTAGAACAAAAGAAACAGTCTCTCATGTGTTACTTAATTGCAGCAAATTTGATACTCATAGAGATCAAATGTTTCACTCACTGGTAGAAATTGTAATTAAGGGATTTACACTCAAAGATCTACTCGGACATCAGAATTTGATAAAAAGAAAATATACTTTTAAATTAATTTTACAATTTTTAAAGGATACTAATTTGATTGACAGAATTTGATATAGTACCCAAATAGTGCCACGATATTTCTGCATTAGGAGATTGAATGCTCTTAAAATTTTAATAATGTTAATCAAGAACTTTCGGTTTCTACTGAACTACCTCCTTCCTTCAGAGAACTCTGGAATGTTTATGGAATGTTTATTTGACCTCCATTCTAAGCTTACTGGCAATTTTATGGTTTTGCTTTTGAAATTTTGGTTTTCCAGACTCAGTTGGGAGAACTCTCCGACATAGTGCACGGACCTTTCTTAAAAGAATTTCCGGATGAGAGGGGCGAAAGACCCCGAGTGATTTTCGGGTTGGGTTGTTTTACCTCTGAGCGGCACTTTTTTGCACACCATGGGCTAAATGGCCAGGTCACATGGACCCCGAAGGCTCAGAGAAGGTTGGGAGAGGGGACCCACTGGAACAGCTGTTGGGAGACAGATGGTAGCCTCCCGTCAAGGCCATCCAGAGTGTTCTTTAACGTGCACAGGGTATAGCTCTCCCGCACACGGGGCCACGGCTTAACGTACCATCCGACGGACGTCGGCCTTTCCAAGCCCATCGGTGTCCCTTACTGACCGTGGGCAGGGCGGGGGAATTTTGCGGAGATAAATCTCAACGCTGACCCAGCTGGGACTCGAATCTGGGAACTACAGATTACTAGCCTGGCACGCTACCGACTGAGCCACCCCCGCCCCGTGATTTCCGGAATAATAGTTTATGTTGAAGAAGAAGAAGAATGTTGAAAGTATTGGTATAGCAGGTAGTCAGTCCAGGCTGACTCCAGTTATTTTGTTATCCTGATAATATTGTGGTAGCGCACCAGGCTCGTAATCTGCAGTTCCCAGGTCCGAGTCTCATCTGAGTCAGCGTTGATATTTATCTCCGCAAAACTCACCGCCCTGCCCAAGTTCAGTAGGGGACAACCATGGGCTTGGAAAGGCCGCCGTCCGCCGGATGGGGCGTTAAGCCATGGTTTCGGTCGGGAGTGCTTTACCATGTGTATCTTAAAGAACACACTGGATGACCTTGACGGGAGGCTGTCATCTGTCTCTAACAGCTGTTCCAGTGGGTCCTTTCCCCCAACCTTCTCTGAGCTTTCAGTGTCCTTGTGACCTGGCCATTTAGACTATTGTATGCAAAAAAGTGCCGCTCAGAAGTAAAACAACCCAGCCCAACCTTGGAATATACATATATTGTATAAAGTTACTTTGAGTTAAGAGAATCATTAAGAATTCCGATACATACACAAATACACGAGGACGCGCGCAAAAAAAAAAAGAACTACCGGTTAAATAATAAACAAAATAATTAAATATTTGTTTTTTGTCAATTAGAAATTTTATCGTATTTAACAATGAACGAGAAAAAGCTTTTGTATGTGATAGTTGCTTTCATTTATATAGAAAACATTATCTTAGTGAGCTCAATGTAAAGAAATGCGCTTAAATTTTAATATCCTTATTTCGTAAGGAATTTTTCGACAGCACAAAAGAGTAAATGTCCGGATTCCTACATTTGAATAGGCGTCTTCCATCCGTTTATGTCTCACATTAAGACTGGTTAAATATTTGCATTGAACATTCAGATGGAGAGACATAATCAATACACAACTTCACTGGCGAAATGCACTCCATAAGACGCACAAAACAACGGCTAAAAATGTGGTTATCTTTTCCTTGAAATGATAAAGCGTTGCGTGTGTCTTTCTTATCAAAACTTGATGATAATAAAGAATGAACGTTGAGCAATATTAGGAGAAGTGAAATTTATTTCTTCATTTTTATTATGCGTATTTGCAACGAAGTTTGTGAGGAACAAATAAAGCCTTTTGGCGCAAGTGTTATTATATCCTACGCGGTAGTGGTAATTATTTTTCGAGTTCAAGATTAAAGAGAAAAATTAGTCAAGGATATTTCATAGGGATGTGTTTTAAGCGGTTTTACAATGAATATCGTTATAATTTATTATTGTATTTACATAGAAGGAATTATATTAATTTATTTAACGAAAATGGGGGAAATGTCAGAGTACAGTGGAAGCTAATTAATCATCTTATAGAAGACTGTGATGACTCAAAAGGAGTTCCGAGTTGGGTTGTGTTGTTTTACCTCCGAGTGGCACTTTTTTGCACACCGTGGGCTAAATGGCCAGGTCACAAGGACCCCGAAGGCTCAGAGAAGGTTGGGGGAGGGGACCCAGTGGAACAGCTATTGGGAGACAGATGGTAGCCTCCCGTCAAGGCCATCCAGCGTGTTCTTTAACGTGCACAGGGTATGGCTCTCCCGCACACGGGGCCACGGCTTAACGTCCCATCCGACGGACGACGGCCTTCTCCAAGCACATCAGTGCCCCCTACTGACCGCGGTCAGGGCGGGGAATTTTGCGGAGATAAATCTCAACGCCGACCCAGCTGGGACTCGAACCTGGGAACTACAGATTACGAGCCTGGCGCGCTACCGACTGAGCCACCCCGCCCCAATTTATTATTGTATTTACATAGAAGGAATTATATTAATTTATTAACGAAAATGGGGGAAATGTCAGAGTACAATGGAAGCTAATTAATCATCTTATAGGGGACTGTGATGACCCAAAAGGAATTCCAATGCTGTCTGACTATGACATATGTGATGACCTGAGTTCGGATCCTGTCGACTGCGCCAGATGTGATGTCCTCACTTCTCAGATCTATGGAGATTGAGCCAAACGTCGTGGACGCTGGAGGACAATGCGATTGTTGCTTATTAATTACTACACCCTCACTTCGGTGAAATTAAAGGTTCTCGGGTTTTTAAGCCCGTGCCACTGCACGCCTTTGAAATTGGGTTGGGTTGTTTTACCTCTGAGCGGCACTTTTTTGCACACCATGGGCTAAATGGCCAGGTCACATGGACCCCGAAGGCTCAGAGAAGATTGCGGGAGGGGACCCACTGGAACAGCTGTTGGGAGACAGATGGTAGCCTCCCGTCAAGGCCATCCAGCGTGTTCTTTAACGTTGGTTTTTTTTACCTCTGAGCGGCAATTTTTTGCACACCATGGGCTAAATGGCCAGGTCACATGAACCCCGAAGGCTCAGAGAAGGTTGGTGGAGGAGATACACTGGAACAGCTGTTGGGAGACAGATGGTAGCCTCCCGTCAAGGCCACCCAGCGTGTTCTTTAACGTTGGGTTGTTTTACCCCTGAGCGGCACTTTTTTGCACACCATGGGCTAAATGGCCAGGTCACATGGACCCCGAAGGCTCAGAGAAGGTTGGTGGAGGAGATACACTGGAACAGCTGTTGGGAGACAGATGGTAGCCTCTCGTCAAGGTCATCCAGCGTGTTCTTCAACGTTGGGTTGTTTTACCCCTGAGCGGCACTTTTTTGCACACCATGGGCTAAATGGCCAGGTCACATGGACCCCGAAGGCTCAGAGAAGGTTGGTGGAGGAGATACACTGGAACAGCTGTTGGGAGACAGATGGTAGCCTCCCGTCAAGGCCATCCAGCGTGTTCTTTAACGTTGGGTTGTTTTACCTCTGAGCGGCACTTTTTTGCACACCATGGGCTAAATGGCCAGGTCACATGGACCCCGAAGGCTCAGAGAAGGTTGGGGGAGGGGGACCCACTGGAACAGCTGTTGGGAGACAGATGGTAGCCTCTCGTCAAGGCCATCCAGCGTGTTCTTTAACGTTGGGTTGTTTTACCTCTGAGCGGCACTTTTTTGCACACAATGGGCTAAATGGCCAGGTCACATGGACTCCGAAGGCTCAGAGAAGGTTGGGGGAGGAGATACACTGGAACAGCTGTTGGGAGACAGATGGTAGCCTCCCGTCAAGGCCATCCAGCGTGTTCTTTAACGTTGGGTTGTTTTACCTCTGAGCGGCACTTTTTTGCACACCGTGGGCTAAATGGCCAGGTCACATGGACCCCGAAGGCTCAGAGAAGGTTGGTGGAGGAGATACACTGGAACAGCTGTTGGGAGACAGATGGTAGCCTCCCGTCAAAGCCATCCAGCGTGTTCTTTAACGTTGGGTTGTTTTACCCCTGAGCGGCACTTTTTTGCACACCATGGGCTAAATGTCCAGGTCACATGGACCCCGAAGGCTCAGAGAAGGTTGGTAGAGGAGATACACTGGAACAGCTTTTGGGAGACAGATGGTAGCCTCCCGTCAAGTCCATCCAGTGTGTTCTTTAACGTGCACACAACACTTTAAAATATATACAATAATAAAATACAACAAGAATAAAGCAATAAATGTAAAATTCGGGGGACATGACAGAGACGACAATAGACTAGAGCAGTGGTTCTAAACCTTTTATGCTTTACGTACCCCCTGGAAATGTGTATGTAACTGGTGTACCCCTTTAGATAGATGAAACTATAGTTATAGTATAACAATGGGAATAAAATAAAACATATATATCAGTGGTTCTCAACCTTTTATGCTTCACGTACCCCCTGGAAATGTGTATGTAACTGGCGTATCCCTTATGTAGATAGATAAAACTGTAGTTATAGTATAACCCAACAACGGGGTGGCTCAGTCGGTAGCGCGCCAGGCTCGTAATCTACAGTTCCCAGGTTCGCATCCCAACTGGGTCAGCGTTGAGATTTATCTCCGCAAAACTCACCGCACTGCCCACGGTCAGTAGAGGACACTGATGGGCTTGGAAAAGTCACCGTCCGTCAATGGGACGTTAAGCCGTTTCCCCGTGTGCGGGAGAGCCATACATTGTGCACGTTAAAGAACACACTGGATGGACTTGACGGGAGGCTACCATCTGTCTCCCAACAGCTGTTCCAGTGTATCTCCTCCCCCAACCTTCTCTGAGCCTTCGGGGTCCATATGACCTGGCCATTTAGCCCATGGTGTGGAAAAAAGTGCCGCTGAGAGGTAAAAAAGCCCAACGTTAGAGAACACACTGGATGGCCTTGACGGGAGGCTACCATCTGTCTCCCAACAGCTGTTCCAGTGGGTCCCCTCCCCCAACCTTTTCTGAGCCTTCGGGGTCCATGTGACCTGGCCATTTAGCTCATGGTGTGCACAAAAGTGCCGCTCAGAGGTAAAACAACCCAACGTTAAAGAACACACTGAATGGCCTTGACGGGAGGCTATCATCTGTCTCCCAACAGCTGTTCCAGTGGGTCCCCTCCCCCAACCATCTCTGAGCCTTCGGGGTCCATGTGACCTGGCCATTTAACCCATGGTGTGCAAAAAAGTGCCTCTCAGAGATAAAACAACCCAAACATCCCAATCCCTCGTCAACCGCTGATATTAAGCTGTCATCTGGAAAAACATGAATGTGCAGACTTTACCTCCACTTTCCTCCGTTCACGGATTTCCGGACAGCACTTCTCCGCTTCCTAAGTTTCCTTTCTCAGCTGTTTGTCACATTCCTTCCTCACATCCCCGGGATTATGTTGCCAGTCAGAGGATCAGTCACAAATCCTCATGGAATGTCTGCCATGAAGGGGCATTAGAGGGATTGACCTCGAAAGAATCAATAGCCACACTCTTGCTATCATGCTTCACAATGGCCATTTGTTATTTTCAACTTCTCTACATTACACATCGGAACTAGTAGTGTATTCAAGAATGAGTGTTGAAAGACCTGGGTTGTTTTACTTCTGAGTGGTACTTTTTTGCACCTAATGGGCTAAATGGCTAGGTCATAAGGGTTGGGTTGGGTTTTATCTCTGAGCGGCACTTTTTTGCACACCATGGACTAAATATCTAGGTCACATGGATCCCGAAGGCTCGGAGAAGGTTGGCGGAGGGGACCCACTGGAACAGCTGTTGGGAGACAGATGGTAGCTGTCCGTCAAGGCCATCCAGCGTGTTCTTTAACGTGCACAGGGTATGGCTCTCCCGCACTCGGAGCCACGGTTTAACGTCCCATCCGACGGACGGCGGCCTTTCCAAGCCCATCGGTGTTCCCTACTGACCGTGGGCAGGGAGGGAGTTTTGCGGAGATAAATTTCATCGCTGACCCAGCTGGGACTAGAACCTGGAAACTACAGATTACGAGCCTGCAGGTCACAAGGACCCCGAGGAGGTCCTTGTGACCCGCAGGCTCGTAATCAGAGAGAAACAACAGAGAAGGTTGGGAACCCAATGGACAGTTTTTAGGGGAGAGATGGTATCCTCCCTTCAAGGCCATCCAGCGTATTCTTTGAAGTGCACAGGGTATGGCTTTCCCCCACACGGGGCTATGGTTTTAGTTCCCATCCGAAGGACGGCTGAGACGGAGTGGCTCAGCCAGTAGCGCTCCAGACTCGTAATCTGCAATTCCGAGTGTTGGGACAGTGATGGGCTTAGAAAGCCAGCCGTGTCCTTAATTTATGGAAACCAGTGTAGTATTCAAGACTACATGTCGAAATAATTAGGTTGTTTACCTCTGAGCGACACTTTTTTGCACGCAATGGGCTAAATGGCCAGGTCACAAGGACTCCGATTGCTAAAAGAAGGTTGGGGGGAGAGGACCCACTGGACAGCTGTTAGGAGACAGATGGTACTTAAACAGTTATAAAAGTTTAAATATTGAATAAGAGAGGTGTCAAGCATAAGAATTCACTACAGAAGTTAATAAAATAAACGTATATTTTAAATTTTGTGTAAGTAATTCTTTCAATAATGTAAGTTTTGCATTAGTTTCTTAGGCCTGACTTTGCTGCTGTTAAGTATTCGAGCTGCCATACCTTTTTAAACATCCAACAAATATTGTTGAAAATCGAGATTTAAATAGATCTGAATCAGATTTTAGTCCTATTTGAGTATAAAAAGTTCATTGTGGAAATTATTGATATCCGAATTTGAATCTCCATTGATTTAACATGCAAATATTTTCATTTTTCTGTTCAGTATCTGTACTTAATTTTACAGGTTTGTTTAAATATCACTCAATTAAAAAAGTGGGTGGGATTCGAACCTGGTATCTAGAAGATTATGAGCGTTGAAGACTATCATTAACTCTAGAGCAAGAGTCCAGACGCTACAGTAGCAGAAGTTTTATTTTTTAAAATATAGCGGTTTTTATCATAGTTATATTTCTAAAAATTCGACTGGAAGCTACTTATTTTTAAAATTTTTTAGTTATTCTAATAAAATCCTTATGAATAAATAAATCTATTTATTTTAAAATTAGTTGAAATAAAATTAACTTAAATTTTAAACAAATTATATCATTTGAATTTTTATGCATAATAAATTTTCCTCCTTCCCTCATTTCGCTCAAAACCATCTTGTCCTGGTGTATCAAAATGGTTTTGATCAGAGCCGGACTTACGCATAAGGTAAGTTACAGCTTAAGGCCTTGCGATTATGAGGGGCCTCAAAAAAGTGAGTTTGAAGTTTGTCACGAATTTAAAAAAAAAATGAATCTATTGTCCAAATACTGTTCAGCATTGTATACCAATTGTAATATAATATTTTCACCAAATCAACTTCGTGTTTATTTTTTAAATGTTTCCTTCAATCAGTAATTCATTCTATAAAAATAAATATAATAAATATCCCCCTCAAGCAGCTGCTTGCCACAGAGGTCTGACAGGAGCCTGTCAGTTTATATGCCATAGTAGAAGGTCTGAGAGGATGACAGGACCTCAGCAGTAAAACGACACATACATTCATGCCTTACCCGGGGCTCAAACCCAGGTCCCTTAGATCGGTAGCCAAGCGTGCTAACCACTCGGCCATGGGACGGCCATTAATTCTACTCACCTAATATTAAAATATACTCAAATTTGCTTCCCACACCCATATCCTACAAGCTGAACTTTATGCCATATTATTTGCCATAAAATGGATATTTGATAACCTAAGTTATACAAACATAATTCTTTACTATGACTCAAAAGCTGCTCTACAAATCTTACAACAAGATTACTACTACACAAATTACCCTGCCATAATCACTGATTTTCTATACCTACATAAACACATCACAAAAAAATTAAGTAACAAAATCACCCTGCAATGGATCACTAGCCATGGAGGGATTATAGGCAATTGCTGAGCCGACTACTATAAAAAAGGTCTAGCACTAAGTAACTTCACCCCAACACACCACTTCTTTAATATTTTTAAAAACATAACAAAAAAACTTTGAATTCAATAATTAAAAAAAAAATTCTTTATATTAAATGGACCAATTAACTGTCTTCATAGATACTTCCTAAACTCAGAAATCACAACTATACAAAATCTAAAATATCCCAGAAAACTCTTATCAATCTATTATCGCCTAAGAATAGACTTTGTAGGATTAAACTATTACTTATACTCATTAAAAAAAAACAAGCACAATCCAATGTACAACCTGCAATCTTCCTGAAACAATCCAGCTCACCATACTAAATTGTAAAAAATATAATTCTAAAAGAAAAAAATATTTTTACAACCTAGAAAAGCTATCATTTACTGACATAACATTAGAAAATATCCTCAATATACCAAAAACTCAGAATCAGAAAAATAAACTGGAGCAACTGTTTTGCTTCTTGCCTGATACTAATTTAATCCACAAACTCTAATTTCAACTGTGTTTGGTTACTATTGTCTTTTGTTTTTTTTTTGTTTTCTCACTCTAATTTTCTATACCAAAAATGGTTGTAGCTAAGATAAAACTATATGTGGGTAGGAGGTGCTAGTTCACCGAAGTCCCAGATGAGTGTTAAAAAAAAACTTTTGCAATTATTTCTATTACTATTACTGGTGTACTTTTATACTAATATTTTTATTAATGTTTATAAATATTTCATTTTTAGGATCAAAATTATTTGAATTGATTAACAATTGTCGTAATGCTAATAAATGCGAATAGTTTTTCTTCCAAATAAGGTATATTTATAAAGAAGCATTAGTATAAAAGTTCACCGCTGATAATATTAGAAAGAAATATATAAGAACTATTTGCGTTACATTAATATATAACGCAAATAATTATACTGACGTCATAATAAGGCCCTAGGCCTTCTGTATAGTAGGTGTTGGCCCAGCTCCTCATTTCAGGGAGTATCACCACGCTTAAAAAATGATTTTTTTTAACAACATAGTTTCAGTTAGTTTCGTATGTGTAAATTCTTTTTTGTTTTTACATTACCCCAATTCATCAGTTTCTGCTTTAAAATTCTAAAATTTAGAAAATTAATAATTACAATTTCAATTTTAACGAACGTTTCGCAAAAATCAAAGATTACGCCTGGTAGTATATAAGTCTACAATTACAAAAAACAAAAGAAATTTCGCCCAGCGTGGGGCTCGAACCCACGACCCTGAGATTAAGAGTGTCATGCTCTACCGACTGAGCTAGCCGGGTTCGCCGTGGCGAGCTTTTAGATATTATTAAGTGCTGTAAAAAAATGAATTATATATATTATATTTTGAACAAAAATTATTTTTTTACCAATTGAAACTTAAGGACTTACTTGAAATCATTATAGGTTTTGGAACAATTTCATGGTAAACACCAAATTTTTGTGCACATTTATTTCAATACAGTAATATGAAATGTTACCGAGCTCCGTGCTGCCATCTGTTGACCACAAAACGAATCTTTTAAAATTATGTATTTACCATATTTTCATGGGTTGGGTTGTTTTACCTCTGAGCGGCACTTTTTTGCACACCATGGGCTAAATGGCCAGGTCACATGGACCCCGAAGGCTCAGAGAAGGTTGGGGGAGGGGACCCACTGGAATAGCTGTTGGGAGACAGATGGTAGCCTCCCGTCAAGGCCATCCAGCGTGTTCTTTAACGTGCACAGGGTATGGCTCTCCCGCACACGGGGCCACGGCTTAACGTCCCATCCGACGGACGGCGGCCTTTCCAAGCCCATCGGTGTCCCCTACTGACCGTGGGCAGGGCGGGGAATTTTGCGGAGATAAATCTCATATTTTCATGTAATTCGCTTCAACTCTGTAAGAAGTAGATATAAAAAATATTTTATCTATATAAAAAAGACACGTCACAGGAATGGGCGTCGATAGAGGTGGTCATGGAGAAGGTCACTTGATCCTCGTAAAAACAAAATTGAAATATTATTTCATAATGAATAATACAGGTACACCAAAAACTAATATTTCCTTTTTCCTTAATAAAATGTTATACTGATTTTTTTTACGTGTACTTTGCTCTCATATATATATAAATTATATTTATTAATATGAAAAAAGTTTTTTTACATGCATGCTCAATAATCAGTTTCCGTTTCAGCTCGTTTTCAGAAAAATCAAACTATTTTCACTTTTTTTTTTCTGTTTTATTTTTTTCTGCCTATTTGTCTGTTGACATTCGGGGCGGGGGTGGCTCAGTCGGTAGCGCGCCTGGCTCGTAATCTGCAGTTCCCAGGTTCGAGTCCCAGCTGGGTCAGCGTTGAGATTTATCTCCGCAAAATTCCCCGCCCTGCCCACGGTCAGTAGGGGACACCGATGGCCTTGGAAAGGTCGCCGTCCGTCGAATGGGACGTTAAGCCGTGGTCCCGTGTGCGGGAGAGCCATACCCTGTGCACGTTAAAAAACACGCTGGATGGCCTTGACGGGAGGCTACCATCTGTCTCCCAACAGCTGTTCCAGTGGGTCCCCACCCCCAACCTTCTCTGAGCCTTCGGGGTCCATGTGACCTGGCCATTTAGCCCATGGTGTGCAAAAAAGTACCGCTCAGAGGTAACCCAACCCAACAACTGTTGACATTCAACATCTTCTTTAGAGAAAACACCAATCCAACAAAAAAGAAAGGACTTTTGATGAACATTGCATTTCGCTATTTCCGAATCTCTAAAACAGTTTTAATTGCTCTGTCTAACGATGGAAGATTTTGAAAATTTTCAGAATTTTAAATAACTATTGCAAACGATCTATTTCGGCAAGAAAATTTATATTTTAGTTGTGGAGTGATGGCAGCAACGATTTATCGCTTCACCCCCCCCCCCCCCCCCCAAGATGGTGAAGAAAGCATGAACGGAGACATGTGGAGGTAAAGTCTGCAAACTCATGTTTTTCCAGATTACAACTTTAATGTCAGCGGTTGACGAGGGATTGGATTGTTTTACCTCTGAGCGGCACTTTTTTTGCACACCATGGGCTAAATGGCCAGGTCACATGGACCCCGAAGGCTCAGATAAGGTTGGGGGAGGGGACCCACTGGAACAGCTGTTGGGAGACAGATGGTAGCCTCCCATCAAAGCCATCCAGTGTGTTCTTTAACGTTGGGCTGTTTTATCTCTGAGCGGCACTTTTTTTCACACCATGGGCTAAATGACCACGTCACATGGACCTCGAAGGCTCAGAGAAGGTTGGGCGAGGGGATTCACTGGAACAGCTGTTGGGAGACGGATGATAGCCTCCCGTCAAACCCATCCAGTGTGTTCTTTAACGTTGGGCTGTTTTACCTCTGAGCGGCACTTTTTTGCACACTGTGGGCTAAATGGCCAGGTCACATGGACCCGAAGTCTCAGAGAAGGTTGGGGGAGGGGACCCACTGGAACAGCTGTTGGGAGACAGATGGTAGCCTCCTGTCAAGGCCATCCAGTGTGTTCTTTAACGTTGGGCTATTTTACCTCTAAGCGGCACTTTTTTGCACACCATGGGTTGGGTTGGGTTGTTTTACCTCTGAGTGGCACTTTTTTGCACACCATGGGCTAAATGGCCAGGGCACATGGACCCCGAAGGCTCAGAGAAGGTTGGGGGAGGGGACCCACTGGAACAGCTGTTGGGAGACAGATGGTAGCCTCCCGTCAAGGCCATCCAGCGTGTTCTTTAACGTGCACAGGGTATGGCTCTCCCACACACGGAGCCACGGCTTAACGTCCCATCCGACGGACGGCGGCCTTTCCAAGCCCATCGGTGTCCCCTGCTGACCGTGGGCAGGGCGGGGAATTTTGCACACCATGGACTAAATGACCAGGTCACATGGACCACGAAGGCTCAGAGAAGGTTGGGGGAGGAGACCCACTGGAACAGTTGTTGGGAGACAGATGGTAGCCTCCTGTCAAGGCCATCCAGTGTGTTCTTTAACGTTGGGCTGTTTTACCTCTAAGCGGCACTTTTTTGCACACCATAGACTAAATGGCCAGGTCACATGGACCCCGAAGGCTCAGAGAAGGTTAGGGAAGGGGACCCACTGGAACAGCTGTTGGGAGACAGATTGTAGCCTCCTGTCAAGGCCATCTAGTGTGTTCTTTATCGTTGGGCTGTTTTACCTCTAAGCGGCACTTTTTTGCACACCATGGGCTAAATGACCAGGTCACATGGACCCCGAAGGCTCAGAAAATGTTGGGGGAGGGGACCCACTGGAACAGCTGTTGGGAGACAGATGATAGTCTCCCGTCAAGGCCATCCAGCGTGTTCTTTAACGTGCACAGGGTATGGTTCTCACGCACAAGGGGCCACGACTTAACGTTCCACTTGACGGACCGCTGTCTTTCCATGCCCATCGGTGTTCCCTACTGATTGTGAACAGGATAGGGAGTTTTGCGGAGATAAATCTCAACGTTGAAACTATAGATTACGAGCCTAGCGCGCTACCGACTGAGCCACACCGGCCCCCACAGTAATAAGAAAAACTGAAATTTCATGGGTAACATCATAAAAAACTCAAAGAGCCATTCGTTTTTTAAGGATAGAGAATAGGTAAAAAATATATTCAAAAGCCCATGTTGCATATTTTTTATTGACTAAAAATTGATTAAAAGGTTTGAATTATAATTAAAAAAAGTTTATATTTTTGCTTAGTTTTTTCGCTGTTGGAAGAAATATTTTATTCTGAGCCCAAATTATGCTAAATTATTTTGACCCAGCTTCGGCTGGCTGAGTGAGGCTCAGCCCGACAAAGCCCGTGTCCAAATTTATTTTTAGTTCCTACACTATTACACAGTCGTATCAGAATAATATGACCACCTACCATACGATAATAAATATGTATGGCAGGTGAGCATATTATTCTGATACGACTGTGCATACTGTACTTGCTTAATTTATGCCCTTAGAATAATATGAGTTGGGGCGGGGGTGGCTCAGTCTGGTGGCGCGCCAGGCTCGTAATCTGTAGTTCCCAGGTTCGAGTCCCAGCTGGGTCAGCGTTGAGATTTATCTCCGCAAAATTCCCCGCCCTGCCCACAGTCAGTAGGGGACACCAATGGGCTTGGAAAGGCCGCCGTTCGTCGGATGGGACGTTAAGCCGTGGCCCCGTGTGTGGGAGAGCCATACCCTGTGCACGTTAAAGAACACACTGGATGCCCTTGACGAAATTACCATGTGTCTCCCAACAGCTGTTCCAGTGGGTCCCCTCCCCCAACCTTCTCTGAGCCTTCGGGGTCCTTGTGACCTTTAGCCCATGGTGTGCAAAAAAGTGCCGCTCAGAGGTAAAACAACCCAACCCAAATAATATGACCACCTACCATAGTATATGTATGGTAGGTGGTCATATTATTCTGATACGACTGTGTATACTGCATTTATTTAATTTATGCACTTTTCGATGACGTTTGTAGAACGGTAATACCCCCTCAAGCAGCTGCTTGCCACAGAGGTCTGCACAGGAGCCTGTCAGTATATATGCCACAGTAGAAGGTCTGAGAGGATGGCAGGACCTCAGCAGAAAAACAACACAAACGTCCATGCCTTATCCGGGGCTCGAACCCAGATCCCTTAGATCAGTAGCCAAGCGCGCTAACCACTCGGCCAAGGGACGGCTGGTTAGAACGATAAATGGGTTCCTAAATATTGGATGCAATTTAATAAATAAGTTTATCTTAAATCCATTGTTTACAACAGGCGTGTCCAACCTTTTGACTTCCCTGGGACACATTGTGTGGATATTTGACTTCCCTGGGCCACACTGAGTGAAGATTTGACTTCCCTGGGCCACACTGAGTGAAGATTTGACTTCCCTGGGCCACACTGAGTGAAGATGAATTGTTTTGGGCCGCACATAAAATATATAATATAGTTAATGTATATGAATAATAAAACTTCATTTATTTTCTTATGTTTTTTATTATAAAATTAAAAAAAGGGCAACATGAGACTAGTGGGATATCAAAAACTCGCTGAAAATCACATAATCATGTTGAAAGCTTATGTCGTAAACTTGACGATTTTGTGGGCCGCATTACTACCTGTCCAGAGCCGCAGGTTGGACACGCCTGGTTTACAAATTCTGACCAGTTTTGCTTTAACAGTCGTTTTGGGTTTTCCACGACCTCCTTCGTAATAACGTAATTAATTGAGAATTGATTACATATAATTTTTAATAACAATAAAAAACGGTAATTTTTAGCTAACATTTCTAGTGAATTAAGAACATAATAGAAAATCCTTAATACAAAATAATAGCATTTTTTAATGTAAAAAATTTTAATACTTCATTAACAATTCACATTAATAATTCACATATTAACACTAAAATTTCATTCACATATTAACACTAAAATTTCACAAGTTTCGGCAAGAAAATAAGCATTCATGTGCAAAAATAGATCAACAAACACAACACCGAAAAACAAATGAAGAAGAGAGTAATAAATTAACATTGGAAATCGCATATATATCGTTAATGACATGATAATGGAGTTAAAAATGAGTTGCAAAATGTCTACACCAATATTTAGACATGTCACAGAAAGTTAGAAAGGACTATTCCCCGACCAAAACCTTTTTATATCAGATCTGGGAATGAATAACAGAAGTTTGTTTCTTTATAAATATATATATAATTATTTAAAAATTTTTATTTCTTAAAATTTAACTGGTAGTTGTTAATTTTAAAATATTAATAAATATTTTAATATAGAGGTAATAAATACATATTTCATTTTTAAGTAGCTAAAAAATAGATTTCAGTTTAATTTTAGTCAAATAAAAACTCTTAAAATTTTATGCATATTTAATTGCTATTCTTTCTTTAGATCAGAAGTATTATTTAAAAACAATTTTAATTTATTTAATTAAAATTCAACTGGTTGCTATTTATTTTTAAAACAAAATATTAATTCTAAAAAATCAATAATATTTTAATAAATTCATAAAAAATAAATTATTTTATTTGAATATATTTAAAATATATTGAATATTTTAATTTTAAGGCAATGAAATAGTTTTCACCTTCGTGAACAAAAACCGGCCGTGTGAAAAGTCGATAAATTTTTTTTCTCTATCTGGTCCTACTGAATTGACTAAACTTAATGGCGTTTTAATAAAACGATAGGCGAAAATTTGAATAACATGACACAAGTAGTTACAAAGTCACTGAAGCCGAAGCGTTTGTGTGGGGGAGATTCAGTCGGTAGCGCGCCAGGCTCGTAATCTGCAGTTCCCAGGTTCGAGTCCCAGCTTTGCAGGCGTTCAGATTTATCCCCTCAAAACTATCCGCCATGATCAGTAGGGAACACAGATAGGCTTGGAATGGTCGCCGTCCGTCGGATAGGATATTAAGCCGTGGCCCCGTATGCGGGAGTGCTATACCCTGAGATCATACCCTGGATGGCCTTGACGGGAGGCTACCATGTCTCCCAACAGCTGTTCCAGTGGGTCCCCTCCCTCCAATCTTTTCTGAGCCTTCGGGAGTCCTTGTGACCTGGCCATTTAGCCCGTTGTGTGCAAAAAAAAAAAAGTGCAGCTCAGAGGTAAAACAACCCAACCTCAATCTTTTCTGAGCCTTCAGAGTTCTGGTGACCTGGCCATTTAGCCCATTGTGTGCAAAAAAGTGCAGCTCAGAGGTAAAACAATCCAACCCTAATCTTTTCTGAGCCTTCGGGGTTCTTGTGACCTGGCCATTTAGCCCGTTGTGTGCAAAAAAGTGCAGCTCAGAGGTAAAACAACCCAACCCCAATCTTTTCTGAGCCTTCTGGGTCCTTGTGATCTGGCTATTTAGTCCGTTGTGTGCAAAAAAGTGCAGCTCAGAGGTAAAACAATCCAACCCCAATCTTTTCTGAGTCTTTGGGGTTCTTGTGACCTGGCCATTTAGCCCATTGTGTGCAAAAAAGTGCAGCTCAGAGATAAAACAACCCAACCCCAATCTTTTCTGCGCCTTCTGGGTCCTTGTGATCTGGTTATTTAGTCCGTTGTGTGCAAAAAAGTGCAGCTCAGAGGTAAAACAACCCAACCCCAATCTTTTCTGAGCCTTTGGGGTCCTTGTGACCTGGCCATTTAGCCCGTTGTGTTAAAAAAATTGCAGCTCAGTGGTAAAACAACCCAACCCCAACTCATTGAAGCCGAATGTTCAGCAACTCATTTCTGGGATCCAGTCCGTCTTTCACATGCTGCTTTGACAACCCAACCTCAATTTTGACGTTAAAATAAACTATATATTATATAAAATTATTAATAATTTTTTCTTATTATTTTCTATCTATACATATGACAAGAGAAACGTAATAACCGAAGTTAAGATTCTTTTTATTGCACTCCCTTCTCAACTATTGACCTACAGCAAGCATAATATTTTTTTTATTTGACTTGATGCCAAAAAATATTAGAGCACCCCTGATTTAAAACCTGTACAATTTTATATCTGTCCTTTTGTACGACAGCTGTTAGGACCCGGTCCTATAAAGGTGGGATTTGGTATATCCACCTTGATATACCAGATCTGGACAACCAAATTTATTAGACTATTATTAAATACTTTAGAATTAATTACTCGAATTTGAAAAAAACTACCACGGATTTTAAGAGATTAAATTACAATTAAAATACCGACGTATTCAAACCAAAGAATGTAGAGGGAGAAGAAGTTATTTTGGATTGTCCACAAGAATTGTGCTTTTATCTCTAGCTTCCTTAAATATATTGGTAAGCTGTTCTATAAACGTCACATTGTGTCCTAATTCTTACTTCAAGGCTTAAGTCTAAAAGATGTCCAATTTGTGATCTTAGTTTTACCAAAGAATGCAGAGGGAGAAGAAGCTTCCTTAGAGATTAATGTAAAATCGAGTATCGTGCATTTGGTGTAGAGGTGAAACGAACATTACAGGGGACGAACGCTTTTGTAATTACATGTTACTGTCAACTTCCATTCTCTTCGCTTTTCCTATGTAATAATTTCCTATTGATATCCTTGCAGAGTATATTAATATCAATTCTGTTCCCTGTTTCTATGCAACCAAGAAAGCTCTTAATTGTAATAATTTATTTTATAAATTAACTTCAGGCTAATTTCAAATCTTCTCTATCCGTTCAATTTATAATTGTTGGTTCAACGAAAAATAATTCCAATGGAGAAAATAAACCTTTATTAAAATCATGATATTATTTTTTTTCAAATACAAAGTGCAGTTACTTTTTTTCCTTTTTTAAAATATAAATTTTTTGATGCATAATTCCTTTGCCCCTTATTGTTTGCTTCCCAGCTTAAATAATTGCACGATACGAATCGAAACACCACTTGAGGTCGCCACTTACGCTTTATCAAAGCTGAACTTCTTTTCCTTATACGTTCTTTGTTCAAACTATCTACTAGTTCAAACTACCATCTAGATCAGATATATCTAGAAGCACTTAGAACAATAAGTTGGCCGTACCACCAAGTTTAACATCAGTAATGGTGATCTAAACATCTAGAATTATTGCTTTTATTATTATTGGTATGTTTTAAACTAATATTTTATGCTAACGTTTAATTCGCTTCTTAAAAGAAAAATTATTCATATTATTAGCATTATCAATACGCTTACACATACGAATATTTTTCTTCCAAATTATATATATTTATAAATAAATAATTAATATAAAATTTAATTTTAAAAATTACCAGTAGTAATAAAAGTAAAAATATATGAAATTTGTAGAATTTTTCGTTTCACCTATGCTGACGTCATAACTTAGTGGCGATGGCATTACACCAAATCACTGAAAATCTGTTTTGAATATTTAAGCAAATTTTTCTTGAAATTCTTTTGGCTTCTTCTTCAGTTGAAGTTTTTAAAAATTAAAGCCCTGCTACATCACTTCTATATTTTTGCGTTGGAATTTAATTCATTTTCTCCGTGCATCCATTGACACCGAAAACTGCTTTTGTTTTCAATCAAAAATGAAGAAACCACTTAGTAATAATTGCTTGAGCTGCAGACAACCCTCATTGCTCATCTGAGTTTTTTCTTTTTTTTCTATTTCTCATTCTCACCATAATCATATGGTAATTCCGGACATACAGGCTTCGGACAACATTTCGGATAATTTCCGCTTTCTGTGATCAATCTGCATTCTGGAAGGATGCCAACAGCACCACATCTGTAAAGAAATATATGATAATGCATAAAATGCTGATGATAGAATATTCACTGATATAACATAATACTTAAGCCCTTAAATTTCGGGGCGGGGGTGGCTCAGTCGGTAGCGCGCCAGGCTCGTAATCTGTAGTTCCCAGGTTCGAGTCCCAGCTGGGTCAGCGTTGAGATTTATCTCCGCAAAATTCCCCGCCCTGCCCACGGTCAGTAGGGGACACCGATGGGCTTGGATAAGGCCGCCGTCCGTCGGATGGGACGTTAAGCCGTGGCTCCGTGTGCGGGAGAGACATACCCTGTGCACGTTAAAGAACACGCTGGATGGCCTTGACGGGAGGCTACCATCTGTCTCCCGACAGCTATTCCAGTGGGTCCCCTCCCCCAACCTTCTCTGAGCCTTCGGGGTCCATTTGACCCGGCCATTTAGCCCATGGTGTGCAAAAAAGTGCCGCTCATAGGTAAAACAACCCAACCCATAAATTTCTCTCCGCAGAAATCCCCGCCTTGTCCACGGTCAGTAGGAGACACCGATGTGCTTGCAAAGGCTTCAATCCGTCGGATGAGGCGTTAGGCCGTGGCCGCGTGTGCGGAATTTGGGTTCAATTGTTTTACCTCTGAGCGGCACTTTTTTGTACACAATGGACTAAATGGTTAGGTCACAAAGACCCTGAAGGCTCAGAGAAGATTGGGGAGGGGACCCACTGGATTTGGGTTGGGTTGTTTTACCTCTGAGCGGCACTTTTTTGCACACCATGGGCTAAATGGCCAGGTTACATGGACCCCGAAGGCTCAGAGAAGGTTGGGGGAGGGGACCCACTGGAACAGCTGTTGGGAGACAGATGGTAGCCCCCCGTTAAGGCCATCCAGCGTGTTCTTTAACGTGCACAGGGTATGGCTCTCCCGCACATGGGGCCACGGCTTAACGTCCCATCCGACGGACGGCGGTCTTTCCAAGCCCATCGGTGTCCCCTACTGACCGTGGGCAGGGCGGGGAATTTTGCGGAGATAAATCTCAACGCTGACCCAGCTGGGACTCAAAGGACCCACTGGAACAGCTGTTGAGAGACAGATGGTAGCCGCCCATCCAGCGCGTTTAACATACACAAGGTATGGCTCTTCTGCACATGGGGCAATTACTTAAAGTCCCACCCGACGAACGGCGGTCTTTCCAAGTGTATCGGTGTCCGCCACTGACCGTATGCAGGGCGTGGAGTTTTGCGGAAATAAATCTCAAAACTGACCCAGCTGGTACTCGAACGAACTGAGAATTGCAGATTACGACCCTGGCGCACTAACGGCTGAGCCACCCCTGCCCCTAAGAGATGGGTGGGAAAAGAGGATACAAAACATTTCAGGAAGTCGAAAACGGATGTCGGGAGTTTTCATCGCCAAGGACCAAGCATGGTATCGAAGAGGAATCGAACAACTTGCTAACGGATGGATATGAACTTTTGAAAATGATGGTTTGTATTTCGCAGAGTAGGTTAGTTATTTATATTAGAAAAATCATTTTTCAAGTAGACAATAAAACGCACAAATATATGAATCACCCTAGAAATATAGAAAAAATTTGCTCCCGGTAAATTATCTAGTAATAAATTTAAATAATAAATCTCTTTATTAAATTGTTATTCTCAACGTGGTCATTCGTCCAATAATAACTTATGCTTCCCCTATTTGGGCAAACACCACCTCCACGAATATACACAAGATTCAGGTTTTGCAAAACAAAATATCAAGATCTGCGGTCGATGCCCTTGGTTTGTTACAACACACAACTTCATAAAGACTTGGGTTGGGTTGTTTTACCTCTGAGCGGCACTTTTTTTGCACACCATGGGCTAAACGGCCAGGTCACATGGACCCCGAAGGCTCAGAGAAGGTTGGGGGAGGGGACCCACTGGAAGAGCTGTTGGAGACAGATGGTAGCCTCCCGTCAAGGCCATCCAGCGTGTTCTTTAACGTGCACAGAGTATGACTCTCCCACACACGGGGCCACGGCTTAACGTCATATCCGACGGACGGCGGTCTTTCCAAGCCCATCGGTGTCCCCTACTGACCGTGGACGGGGCGGGGAATTTTGCGGAGATAAATCTCAACGCTGACCCAGCTGGGACTCGAACCTGGGAACTACAGATTACGAGCCTGGCGCGCTACCGACTGAGCCACCCCCGCCCATAAAGACTTGGGCATCGACCACATATATACTCATATTATTAAATGCATCTCAAAAAGGTTTTTTGAGGCTGTTAAAAATAATCCTAATGAGATTATTTTTTCTTTGCTTAATTATGATCATAATGTTCTTAATAAGTACAAGAGGCCTAAAATGATGGCTTTCTCTGAGGACAGCTACTCGTTTTTGATCTCTTGTGCATGATATATGCTATTTTTAGCTTTGTTTTATGTTAGCCTCTAGGAGCACACCCCCGGGTGGTTTACTTGTTATATGTTTTTATTTATGCCAACTGGGAATATTCTCAGATGGAGATGGAAATGGGTAATGTTTTACCTGGAACATCGCATACAGTACTGTGCGAATTAATTGGGACAACCGAAGGAATGCTAAGTCCCTTCCGCTGCAGAGTCTAAACTGCTGCAAGTCTAAACTTGTTCGTAACCCTCTGCTGCAAGTCTAAACTAAGCTAACAGACGTTTATATATATATAGGCGTTCTGGAGGCGAAAATGGTCCCAACACTGCAGAAGCTGTTTCCTAACGTCGATGGGGTATTTCAACAGGATCTGGCTCCATGCCACAATTCTAAGCTTGCTAAGAGCTTCTTTACCCAGCAACATTTGAAGGTATTGGAGTGGCCAGGAAATTCACCCGATCTAAACCCCATTGAAAATTTGTGGGCCATTATTAAAGCGCGCATATCTAAGATGGATTGCACGACGAAAACCAAAATGATAGAAAGTGTCATGAAAGTGTGGTACCACGACCCTGAAGTGAAGGAGATGTGTGGAAAACTAGTGGCATCAATGGTTGAGAGGGTGAAAGAAGTAATTAAAGCTAATGGGGGTCACATTCACTATTAACTACACTCTTAAACAAATAAATATTTTGTTTGTGTCTTTGTTACTGCATTTTCCTATTGTCCCAACTAATTTGCACAGTACTGTATCTATACACGATCTACGATCTAAGAACAAATGTCTGCAGGATAAAACTTTCTAACCATCTGGAGAAGCTTCTGCGAAACCAGGAGATATTTTATTTCAGTTAAGAGTTTTATTTCTGACTGACTTGGGGTAAGGATACTTATTCGGTAGCGCTCCAGGATCGTAATCTGCAGCACCAAGATTCGAATCTCATCTGGGCCAGCTTTGAAATTTATCTCCTCAAAACTTTCCGCCCTTCCTTCGGGCAGTAGGGTAGACACTCATGGGCTTGGAAAGGCAGCCGTCCGTCGGATGGGACATTAAACAATGGTTCTTTGTGCTGGACAACCATACCCTGTGCAAATTTAAGAACACGCTGGATGGTCTTGACGGGAGGTTTCCATCTATCTCTTAACAGCTGTCTAGTGGGTCCTCAACATTCTCTGAGCCCTCGGGGTCCTTGTGACCCAGCAATTTAAATCATCGTGAGCAAAAAGTTCAAACGTAAAATAATACAATAACAGTGTTTCTAGCATTTCAGTAGTAATTTCAATTACCTGAGTTTCAACTGAGAGATAATCAAAGTAACTTTATATCGTGAAATACGGCCAACGTTAAAGCCAGTAATGCGTTGGGTTGTTGTTTTACCTCAGAGCGGCACTTTTTTGCACACCATGGGCTAAATGGCCAGGTCACATGGACCCCGAAGGCTCAGAGAAGGTTGGGAGAGGGGACCCACTGGAACAGCTGTTGAGAGACAGATGGTAGCCTCCCGTCAAGGCTATCCAGCGTGTTCTTTAACATGCACAGGGTATGTCTCTCCCGCACACGGAGCCACTGCTTAATGTTCCATCCGACGGACGGCGGTCTTTCCAAGCCCATCGGTGTCCCCTACTGACCGTGGGCAGGGCGGGGAATTTTTGCGGAGGTAAATCTCAACGCTGACCCAGCTGGGACTCGAACCTGGGAACTACAGATTACGAGCCTGGCGCACTACCGACTGAGCCACCCCCTTCCCATTAATGCATTGATTGGATTTTTCACCTCTGAGTGGTATTTTTTTTGTCCAGACAATGGTCTAAATGGCCTAGTCACAAGAACCCCTAATGCTCAGAGAAGGTTGGGGGAAGGGGACCCACTGGACAGTTATTGGAAGACAGATGGTTACCTCCCTTCAAGGCCATCCAGCGTGTTGTTTAAGATTCATAGGGATAGCTCTCTCGTACACGGAGCCGTGGCTTAACATCCCATTCGACGGACGGCTGTTTTTCTAAGCCTATCGGTGTCCTCTATTGACCGAGGGCAGGGAGTTTTGCGGAGATAAAAATAATAATAATATCTCCTTAAGCTGCTACTTGCGACAGAGGTCTGACAGGAGCCCGACAGTTTAATACGCCATAGTAGAAGATCTGTGAGGGTTGGGTTGTTTTACCTCTGAGCGCCATTTTTTTGCACATCATAGGCTAAATGGCCAGGTCACAAGGACCCCGAATACTCAAAGAAGGTTGCGGGAAGGGTTGGGTTGTTTTAGCTCTGAGCGGCACTTTATTGTATATCATGGGCTAAATGGCCAGGTCACAAGGACCCCGAAGGCTCAGAGAAGCTTGGGGGAGGGGACCCACTGGAACAGCTGTTGGGGGACACATGGTAGCCTTCCATCAAGGACATCCAGTGTGTTCTTTAACGTGCACAGGGTATGGCTCTCCCGCACACGGGGCCACGGCTTAACGTCCCATCCGACGGACGGCGGCCTTTCTAAGCCCATCGGTGTCCCCTACTGACCGTGGGCAGGGCGGGGAATTTTGCGGAGATAAATCTCAACGCTGACCCAGCTGGGACTCGAACCTGGGAACTACAGATTACGAGCCTGGCGCGCTACCGACTGAGCCACCCCCGCCCCTAAATGGCCAGGTCACAAGGACCCCGAAGACTCAGAGAAGTTTGGGGGAAGGGTTGGGTTGTTTTAGCTGTGAGCGGCACTTTATTATATATCATGGGCTAAATGGCCAGGTCACAAGGACCCCGAAGGCTTAGAGAAGCTTGGCGGAGGGGACCCACTGGAACAGCTGTTGGGAGGCACATGGTAGCCTTCCGTCAAGGACATCCAGTGTGTTCTTTAACGTGCACAGGGTATAGCTCTCTCGCACACGGAGCCACGGCTTAACGTCCCATCCGACGGACGGTGGCTTTTCCAAGCCCATCGGTGTCCCCTACTGACCGTGGGCAGGGCAGGGAATTTTGCGGAGATAATTGGGGGAGGAGACCCACTGGAACAGCTGTTGTGATACAGATGGTAGCCTCCCGTCAAGACCATCAGCATGTTCTTTAACGTGCACAGGGTATGGCTCTCATGCACACGGGACAACAGCTTAAGATTCCGACGGACGGCGGCCTTTCCAAGTCCATCAGTGTCCCCTACTGACCGTGGAAAGAACGGAGAGCTCTGCGGAGGTAAATCTCGACGCTGACCCAGCTGGGATTCGAACTTGGGAACGGCAGATTACGAGCCCCCTCGGTCACGGGAACGCAGAGAGATAAATTACGTTATAGGACCCACCGAACTCAGGTGGGATATTTCCCCTTTCAGGACAGTGAACATCAAAATAACCATTTAAGTTACTTAAGAATTAAGATTAAATAATTTGAGAAGAAAGGAACTCTACTGATACTTACCCATGAACTCTGACGTATAGAATGTCGTTCATGAAAATGCATTTGTACCTCTCGCATTTTGCATCATCGAACCAAGTAGATTGAATAGGGTGGCTCTGCCAATGGTCATCAATACAATTTCCTGCCATAAAAAATAAGCGGTAATGGATATGATTCATAAATTTTTTACGTAAAATAATCATAATCGAAATTAATATTTTAATGTAGCTATGTTTTCAAAATTTTTTATAATTAATTCTCTTGGTTTTAAAAATATTTTTCTTTCAGTTTTTAAAAATTTTGTACTACAAATATTTTTTTCAATATTACGTTTTTAAATTTTTTGCATTTAAATTATTTTAAGATTTTAAAGTTTTAGCTTTTCTTTTTCATTATAAGAATTTTTTCCCAAACGATAATAATTTTTATTTTTATTTTTTTACTTCTAGGTAAAAAATTTTAATTCGTCTTCAGTTTTCCAATTTTCGATTTTTCAAATATTTTTCTTTCTCCAAAATTACTTTTAAATTTGTTTTAATTATTTTCACTTAACCCCATTTTAATTAATTTTAAATTTCACCTTCTTTTACTTTCCATATTTTTAGTTTTCCAATTCTCAGTTTAAAAATTTTGTTTTCGTATGAAAACAATTTTCAAAATCCGTTTTCTTTTCAATCTCATGTTTACCAGAAATGAAAAAGAAAAAAGAATACGATTTATTAAACCTTTTTTTTAATTTGCATTTTTTTACATATTTACATTTGATCATAACTTGGAATACCGAAAGTTTCTAAAAGGTCTAGTCTAACATTGGGAACGTGTTTTACAGCGCATAGTGATTAAAAAATTCCTCTGAACATTAGGCCAGAAACGATTCTCTTCCGGGAGATGAAGGTGGCTCAGCAGGTAGCGCGCCAGGCTCGTAATCTGCAGTTCCCGAGTTCGAGTCTCAACGTTTTAGAATTATCTGCGCAAAACTTCC
Organism: Ryuthela nishihirai; assembly: GCA_038380435.1. Taxonomy (NCBI): domain Eukaryota; kingdom Metazoa; phylum Arthropoda; class Arachnida; order Araneae; family Heptathelidae; genus Ryuthela; species Ryuthela nishihirai. Next base: position 49,048,586 of record JAWZYU010000022.1, read on the forward strand.
AACCCTGCCCACGGTCAGTAAGGGACACCGATGGACTTGAAAAGCCACCGTTCGTCGGATGGGACGTTAAGCCGTGGTTCGTGTGCTAGAGAACCATATCCTGTGCACGTTAAAGAACATGCTGGATGACCTTAACGGGAGTCTATCATCTGTCTCCCAACAGCTGTCCCCCAACCTTCTCTGAAACTTCGGGGGCCCTTGTGACCTTGCCATTTAGCCCATTGTGTGCAAAAATAGTGCCGATCAGAGGTAAAACAACCCAACTGTACTAAGGATAAATTTTGTAATCACCCCCCAACCCCGATACTTTAGCACATTATTGAACACGGAGAAAATTCACGGTGTTTGCTCGGTTATTGCTGACGTCAGCGCACTCTCTCATTTTCCCGTTTCTATACAAATTGTCAGAGCTGGGGTCTCACCTTTAATTTGAATATTTCGTTTTTTACTGCACTAAAGGTTAGTTTTTGTGAGTAACTCAACCGACTATTTCGCACAGTTCGAAACGAAGAATTTCTCGGTGTTGCAAAGGTCATTGCTGACTTCAGCACGAGCTCTCATATTGCAAACTATCGCGAGTTTTATTTCGAAAGATTTTGGCATTCTGTGATTCTTGACGTGCTCGACCGGAAGGTCTCGAATTTCGTAGTCGAGTACCCCTTACTGACCCCGTGTTGGGTTAAAAAAATCAAGTCTCTACCTGCAATAGGAGGCTTTTAAATAATAATGTCTTTGGAAATGTTGAAAATCTGGCAACCGCAACAAATTTGAACGTTATTTTGCCTTTTACGTTCACAATTAGGAAGCTGTAATGGCAACAATAAATTTAACAGCTATTATGTTTCCCGTCGGAAAAGCATGGTAAACAATTTTTCTTCTAGAAAGCCTCTCTTTTGGACTTTTGACTTGAAATTTGGCATTGCAACCCGGACCATAACCAGAAATATCCTCTGGAAATTTAAAGCGTCTACTGTGATTTTCTGATGAGTTATGGCTGCCACAGTCACACACACAGACACCTTCAATTTTATTATATACAGTGTTTCAAAACTCTGTACAAATTTCAATTGGAGATAGGGAACACCAAAACAAACTTTTTTCGTCTATTATGTATGTCCGCTGACGTAACCCTGCGGTGCTGGAGGACGAAGTGGGAACTGTTGGGTTGGGTTGTTTTATCTCTGAGCGGCACTTTTTTGTACACCATGGGCTAAATGGCCAGGTCACAAGGACCCCGAAGGTTCAGAGAAGGTTGGGGGACCACGAAGATATTGGGAGACATATGGTAGTCTGCCGTCAATGCCATCCAGCGTGTTCTTTAACGTGTGTTGGATTGTTTTACCTATGAGCAGCACTTTTTTGCACACCATGGGCTAAATGGCCAGGTCACATGGATCCCGAAGGCTCAGAGAAGATTGGGGGAGGGAACCTACTGGAACAGCTATTGGGAGACAGATGGTAGTCTCCCGTCAATGCCATACACTGTGTTCTTTAACGTGTGTTGGATTGTTTTACACTGAACGGCACTTTTTTTCACACCATGGGCTAAATGGTCAGGTTACATGGGCCTCGAAGGCTCAGAGAAGGTTGGGGGAGGGGACCCACTGGAACAGCTATTGGGAGACAGATGGTAGCCTCCCGTCAAGGCCATCCAGCGTGTTCTTTAACGTGCACAGGGTATGGCTCTCTCCCGCACACGGGGCCACGGCTTAACGTCCCATCCGACGGACGGCGGCCTTTCCAAGCCCATCGGTGTCCCCTACTGACCGTGGGCAGGGCGGGGAATTTTGCGGAGATAAATCTCAACGCTGACCCAGCTGGGACTCGAACCTGGAAACTACATATTTACGAGCCTGGCGCGCTACCGACTGGCAACCTTCGTGTCACGAAGTACTGACGAACGACACGAAGGTTGCCAGATCACTAATTTCTGAAAAAATCGTTGCCAGATATTTTTTCTCAATCACTAATCAACCATAGTGTTCGGATAAAAATCGTTGCCAGATATTTTTTCTGAATTCTGTAATCAACCATAGTGTTCGGATACTTTTTTGAGCGACTGTACAATTCTCACGTTTGGGCGCATGAAAATTCACATGCCACAATGGCGCATGATCATCAACAACGGTTCGCCGTCAATGTTTGGGCGGGTATCGTGCATAACATTTTGATTGGGCCATACCTGCTGCCTCCCCGACTCATCGGGCAGATTTATCGTGTTTCTTGAAGAAAGGTTCCCGGTACTGTTGGAAGATGTTCCCGTGGCTATGTGCAGACGACTGTTTTTTCAACACGACGGGTACCAGCACACTACAACAATGATCTGCGGGATTATCTGAACGCCGCTTTTGGGGGGGGGGGGGCGATGGGTTGGGTTGTTTTACCTCTGAGCGGCACTTTTTTGCACACCATGGGCTAAATGACCAGGTCACATGGACCCCGAAGGCTCAGAGTAGGTTGGGGGAGGGGATCCACTGGAACTGTTAGCCTCCCGTCAAGGCCATCCAGTGTGTTCTTTAACGTTGGGCTGTTTTACCTCTGAGCGGCACTTTTTTGCACACCATGGGCTAAATGGCCAGGCCACAAGGACCCCGAAAGGCTCAGAGAAGGTTGGGGGAGGGGACCCACTGGAACAGCTGTTGGGAGACAGATGGTAGCCTCCCGTCAAGGCCATCCAACGTGTTCTTTAACGTGCACAGGGTATGACTCTCCAGCACACGGGGCCACGGCTTAACGTCCCATCCGACGGACGGCGGCCTTTCCAAGCCCATCGGTGTACCCTACTGACCGTGGGCAGGGCGGGGAATTTTGGGGAGATAAATCTCAATGCTGACCCAGCTGGGACTCGAACCTGGAAACTACAGATTACGAGCCTGGCGCGCTACCGACTGAAACACCCCCGCCCCAGGGGTGGGGGGGGGACCGATGGATAAGCCGGGGTGGACCCGTCGCTTGGCCACCAAGATCGCCCGATTTAACATGTATCGATTTCTTCCACTGGGGACACAGAAGATCCTCGTGTACGAGACTCCCATTGACTCAGATGAAAAGCTCGTCGCAAGAATAGCTGTCGCCGCTGCAACTGTTCGTGAAATTCCGGGAATCTTTCAACATGTACGGAAATCAATGCTTCAACTCTGTCACGCATGCAGTGCTGTTGCCGGTTGAACTTTGAGCACCTTCTTTAAATAAACATGTTCACAGTTGTTTCCATTCATTTATGTACCAACTTCACCGATATTTCTGTCAGCGCCCTCTACAGTACTGTGCAAATTAGTTGGGATAATAGGAAAATGCAGTAACAAAGACACAACTAAAATATTTATTTGTTTAATAGTGTAGTTAATACTGAATGTGACCCCCCTTAGCTTTAATTACTTCTTCCACCCTCTCAACCATTGATGCCACTAGCTTTCCACACATCTCCTTCACTTCAGGGTCGTGGTACCACACTTTCATGACACTTTCTATCATTTTGGTTTTCGTCGTGCAATCCATCTTAGATATGCGCGCTTTAATAATGGCCCACAAATTTTCAATGGGGTTTAGATCGGGTGAATTTCCCAGCCACTCCAATACCTTCAAATGTTGCTGGGTAAAGAAGCTCTTAGCAAGCTTAGAAATGTGGCATGGAGCCAGATCCTGTTCAAATACCCCATCGACGTTAGGAAACAGCTTCTGTAGTGTTGAGACCATTTTCGCCTCCAGAACGCCTATGTACTTTTTGCTGTCCATCATTCTTTCAATGGGGTGAAGCGTCTGTGGCCCGGAAGCTGTGAAACATCCCCGAAACATGACCTTGGGTGGCTGTTTCGGGGATTGCTGGATGTGGCCGGATCGAAGAGGTTCTCCAGGCGAGTGGTGGACGAAATTTGACCTGTAGCCATGCACCTCAAAGTGGGTTTCGTCGGAAAACATCACTTTTTACCAATTCTCCACAGTCCAGTCTCGATATTTCTTTGTCCAGGATAGCCTTTTTTGCTTCATAGCGGGTGTCAAAAGCTGCTTTTTGGAGGGGCGTCGAGCCCGGCGGCCACACCCCAGAAGGCGACAGCGTACGGTGGAAGCATCTATATTAACCCCATGAGACGCAATCTCCCTTTTGATGTCTCCACTGGTCTTCTTCGGGTCTATGAGTCTATTCTTCGAATTAGACTATCATCTGTAGGGGTGGTTTTTCTTTTTCTTCCACAATGTCCTTTACGGGACCTGTCCACGGACCCTGTCTCCTTATGCAGCTTCATGATGCTTGTCCCAACTAATTCGCACAGTACTGTAGCATCGAAGGGTTACGTCAGCCGACATACATTCATAGACGAGAAAGGTTTGTCTTGGTGTTCCCTATCTCCCATTGAAAGAATTCATTGTCCCAAAGTCTTTCCTTAGTTCCCCAAGGAATAAAAGTATATGATATGCTTAAATTTTGAATGTGTATTATAGGTATTTAATTTAGGTATAAAGCTGTCCCGTGACTGAGTAGTTAAAGCACGTGATTGATGGACTCAGAGGCGTATCATAATCAGCTTGGCCACTAGGTTGGGTGGTTTTACTTCTGAGTGGCACTTTTTTGCAGACCATGGGCTAAATGGCCAGGTCATACGGACCCCGAAGGCTCAGAGATGTTTGGGGGAGGGGACCCACTGGAACAACTGTTGGAAGACAGATGATAGCCTCCCGTCAAGGCCATTCAGCGTGCACAGGGTATGGCGTGTACAGGATATGGCTCTCACATACACGGGGCCACAACTTTCCATCCCATCCGATGGACGGCAGCTTTCCTGCCATCAGTATCCCTTACTGACCGAGGAAAAGTTGTTTTGCAGATATAAATCTGAAAGCTGGCACAGCTGGGATTCGAACCTGGGAACTGCAGATTACGAGCCTGACGCCACACCGACTGAGCCACCCCTGCCCCCTGACTGACAGGAGATCATGACAATTATAACTATGAGACAGAAATGGTGGAACTCAAAATTTACAGGTAGGGGTAATCCTGGTCGTAGATTCTTCAAAACTTGCCCTGAAACTAAAACGACAACGTATTACCTGTCTGCTGAGGACTGGACTTCCTTACAGCTTTTCACTATGGCGTATTTAACTGTCAGACCTCTGTGCAAGGAAGCTGCTTGGGGGTTGGGTTGTTTTACCTCTGAGCGGCACTTTTTTGCACACCATGGGCTAAATGGCCAGGTCACAAGGACCCCGAAGGCTCAGAGAAGGTTGGGGTGGGGACCCACTGGAACAGCTGTTGGAAGACATAATGGTAGCCTCCCGTCAAGGCCATCCAGCGGCGTGTTCTTTCACGAGCACAGGGTATGGCTCTCCCGCACACGGTGCCACGGCTTAACATCCCATCCGACGGACGGCGGCCTTTTCAAGCCCATCGGTGTCCCCTACTGACCGAGGCAGGGCTTGGAGTTTTGCGGAGATCAACGCTGATCGAGCTGGGACTGGAACCTGGGAACTACAGATAACGAGCCTGGCGCGCTGCTTGAGGGTATATTTATCTGTTTATTATAAATCTAATATAATCATTTGAATTGAAGATCACATATTTTCATTTTATTCAGCAAAGTTTAATAATTTTGGTTTTATGTAATATATCTGTGGTTTTTAAAAATTTAAATTATTAATAACCACAAAAAATTTAAAACAAAGATGTTAATATGAAATCTAATATAAAATTTCAATAACTGAAAACTACTTGATTATCACAAAAAGGCCGCGATATTTTAGTTACCCCAAGCTAAAACTCACAAAAACGAATAAAAAATATCACCTACCGCTTCCAATTTTCATAGGTTTAAGTTGCATGTAAGCAACTGCATCAGTCACGAAGGCAATTATTTGAACTGTCACTAACAAACACTTCCACCATTTAATATTCTTCTCCAAAGCCATATCTGAAGCACAGCCCCAAAAGAGAAAGCAACCAACCTTAAATGCAAGTTTGGCTTTGTCCAAGAGATCACAGCCTCTTTTATTTCAGCTTCCTCTTCTTGTAGGCAACAGTTTGACGAATTTCGTATAAGAAATAATCAAAAAATGCCATATAGCGAGTTAAATTAGGACAGTTACATGACGCAGTTACATCTTCCACTAACACGCAAGTGTGGGAGAGATTTCCTATATCAACAGGAAGACAGCAGTTCGTTTCGTTTCGTAAGCAGACTGAACTTCCGGAGCACTGTTGTCAGAATGGAAGCCTTAATCGGCAAGAAACAGGACACTGCAGGTGCAAGGGAAGGAAGTCTACCCCACCTTTGTGAAGAAGGAAGTCTACCCACCTTTGTAGGGAAGGAAGTCTACCCACCTTTTTTGGGGAAAGGAGAAAAAGACAAAAAAAAAATGAATTATTTTTGAGAAATGTTTACGATTGCTTAAAATGGTCTCATTATTTTAAGGAACCATGTAGGGAAGGAAGTCTACCCACCTTTTTTGGCGAAAGGAGAAAAAGACAAAAAGAAAATGAATTATTTTTGAGAAATGTTTACGATTGCTTAAAATGGTCTCATTATTATTCAATCCCGGTTACAAGTGAACTACGTTTGTCATAATGACTAAACGCCCTGATATGGTAAGATTTGGTCTTTTATGAGTCTTTTGTGAAGGGGTATGTTTTTTATCATTTTAAATAATGGGAACGGAATTGACATTATTCAGAATATTCTTGAACTATTCAGCTCACTTTGTCATCGCAGAATCCAGTCGCGTCATTAGAGTTGGGTTGGGTTGTTTTGCCTCTGAACGGCACTTTTTTGCACACCATGGGCTAAATGGCCAGTTGGGTTGGGTTGTTTTACCTCTGAGAGGCACTTTTTTGCACACCATGGGCTAAATGGCCAGTTGGGTTGGGTTGTTTTACCTCTGAGCGGCACTTTTTTGCACACAATGGGCTAAATGGCCAGGTCACATGGACCCCGAAGGGTCAGAGAAGGTTGGGGGAGGGGACCCACTGGAACAGCTGTTATTAGACAGATGGTAGCCTCCCATCAAGGCTATCCAGCGTGTTCTTTAACGTGCAAAGGATATGGCTCTCCCGCACACGGGGCCACGGCTTAACGTCTCATCCGACGGACGGCGGCCTTTCCAAGCCCATCGGTGTCCCCTACTGACCGTGGGCAAGGCGGGGAATTTTGCGGAGATAAATCTCAACGCTGACCCAGCTGGGACTCGAACCTGGGAGCTACAGATTACGAGCCTGGCGCGCTACCGACTGAGCCCCCCCCCCCCCCCCCCCCGCGTCATTAGAGACTATCGAGGCTCAGCCAAAATCAAATCCGTGACATCAATTTTGATAACGTCAGTTCAGAGATAAGAATATTTCAATACGGAGAACTGGACAACATATTGATGCCCATAATCTCTTATACGGTTCTTGTAGAGAACAAATAGTGCCTATACGGACGGCATTGACAAGTGTGGAAAAAAATGATCCACTTTAAAATTAAATTGGCAGGTGTCAGACCCGAAGGTTACAGTTAAATCAAAAAATGAATTGACAAGTGTGGAAAACAGTGATCCACCTTAAAATTAAACTGGCAGGCGCCATAGCCCGAAGTCTACAATTACATCAAACACGAACTGATAAGTGTGGAAAACACTTATACTAATAATGATCCACTAATATTTATCACACACTATAATTAATACTAATAATGATCCACCTAAAAATTAAAGTAGCAGGTTCCAGAGCCCAAAGGCTATATTTACATTAAAAAAGAATCGACAAGTGCGGAAAACAATGATCCACTTCGAAATTAAACTTGCAGGCGCGAGCCCGAAGGTTACAGTTAAATAAAAAATGAATTGATAACTGTGGAAAACACTTATACTAATAATGATCCACTAATATTGATTTACACACTATAATCAACACTAATAATGATAAACTTTAAAATTAAACTAGGAAGTGCCAGAGTCCGAAGGCTACAGCTGCATCAAAAACGAATTGACAAGTGTGGAAAACAATGATCCACTTTAAAATTAAACTGTCAGTCGTCAGAGCCTGAAGGCTACAACTGCATCAAAAACAAATTGACAAGTGTGGAAAACAATGATCCACTTTAAAATTAAACTGTCAGTCGCCAGAGCCCGAAGGCTACTGTTACATTAAAAATGAATTGACAAGTGCGAAAACAACGATCCACTTTAAAATTAAACTGTCAGTCGCCAGAGCCCGAAGGCTACTGTTACATTAAAAATGAATTGGCAAGTGCGAAAACAACGATCCACTTTAAAATTAAACTGTCAGTCGTCAGAGCCCGAAGGCTACTGTTACATTAAAAATGAATTGACAAGTGCGGAAAACAATGATCCACCTTAAAATTAAACTGTCAGTCGTCAGAGTCCGAAGGCTACAGCTGCATCAAAAACGAATTGACAAGTGTGGAAAACAATGATCCACTTTAAAATTAAACTGTCAGTCGCCAGAGCCCGAAGGCTACTGTTACATTAAAAATGAATTGACAAGTGCGGAAAACAACGATCCACCTTAAAATTAAACTGGCAAGTACCAGAGCCCGAAGGATATAGTTACGTCAAAAAATGAATTGACAAGTGCGGAAAACAATGATCCACCTTAAAATTAAAGTGGCAGGTACTAAAGCCCGAAGGCTACATCATCATCATCATCCTCAAGCAGCCATGGGCTACAGAGGTCCAACCAGACCGTGCAATTTAGTTCTCCAAGCAAGTCTATCCTGAGCTACATCTACTGCATCTGGCCACTGCACACCAATTCTAACAAGGTCCTGTTTGACATTGTCTGCCCACCTCATCCTAGGTCTCCCCTTCTTTCTGAGGCTTTTAGGCACACTGTTCATAACCCTATTCGCCAATCTACAATTATTCATACGGGCAACATGGCCAAACCAACGGAGTCTCTCTCTGCACAATATGCTGCTTAAAGGAGGTTGCAAACTCCTTTGCCTAACCTCATCATTAGTTACAAAGTTGAACCACCTAATGCCCAAGATACTGCGTAAGCATCTGGAATCAAAAGCATCTAGTTTCCTGTTATCTTGTTTACAAAGTGTCCAAGTTTCACTACCATAACTAACCCTAGAAAGAACCAAACTATTATACAGTCTAATTTTAGTCTTTAGGTGTATACGCCTATTTCTCCACACTCTCCATAGGTTCTTAAAAGTCCCGGCAGCAATCCTTATTCGTCTGTTAATCTCATGCCGCACATCACCATTATCTGTTACATAGCTCCCAAGATAATTAAACTGTGACACCTCTCAAGACTGCAACCATTCAGATTAACTGAATCACAGCCTGCCTGACCAATTTTCATCACTTTAGTTTTCTCTCTGTTTATAACCAAACCTACTCTACTACCAGTCTCATCAACAGCTCGAATGAAAGAGTTCATCTCATCAAAATCATTTGCCAAAAGGGCTAAATCATCAGCATAATCTAAATCAGAAATTTTCGTATCTCCAGCCCATTTAAGGCCAAAATCTTTCCCTTGAAGTGAATTTCGCATAACATAATCAATAACCAAACTAAAGAGAAAAGGAGACAAAATGCACCCTTGTCGAACACCAGAAGTAATGCTAAACCAATTGCTACAAGCCTTACCAACTCTCACACACGACTCAGTGTTATTATAGAGAGCTTTCATTATGTTAACTAACTTGTCTGGTATACCATATGATTTCACAATCAACCACAAATTATGACGATCAACAGCGTCGAAAGTCTTTTAGAAATCAACAAAGCTAGCAACCAAAGGTTTCTGAAACTCTAAACATTTCTCAAGAATCTGCCTAAGTGAAAATATCTGATCCACACATCCCCTACCACTTCTGAATCCACATTGCTCATCATGCAATTGACTGTCAACCAGATTCTTAATTCTATTAAGCACAATCATGGAAAGAACTTTGCCTGGAACAGAGAGTAGGCTGATACCCCTATAGTTATCACAAGAACTGCGATCACGTTTTTTGAAAATAGGGATAACAATAGCTCTGGTAAAATCCTTAGGAACCATGCCTTTATCATAAAAGATATCCAGAATTTCAGTCATCCAAGTGGTAACCGAAACATTTCCAGCTCTAAGCATTTCTGTAGTAATTTCATCTACCCCTGGGGATTTATGAAGTTTAAGTTTAGAAACAGTCAAAATAACTTCAGATTGTGTTATAGGGCCAACATTAAAGCCACCAATGCATCTATCATCATTGCAAACAATGGGAATAGAACTAACTGCATTGTTTAGAACATCACTGAAATGCTCAGCCCACCAAGCCATGACAGAATCCTCACCGTCTATAACCTTATCTTGTTTATCCTTCAATCCCTGTATACCTGTCCGTTTTCTACCACACGAAACATTAACTATCTGGTACAGCTCTCTGCCGTTGTGCTGTCTAACTGCTTCCTCGGCTTTGTCAGCCAAACCATCAAGCCAAAGATTCTTATCAGCAGCTAACTGATCTTTTACACGTTTATTAAGTTCTCTGTAATGCTTTCTATTAGTACTAGTAGGGTATTGATTAAGGACATTCCTGCAGTTCTTTCTTTCCGAAATAAGCTCGAGTGCCTTATCACTCAGATAATTCTGCCTCTTCTGCTCCTTTTTTCCTAAAAGAGCACTGTTAGTGTCAAAAAAAGCCTGTTTAAAATGATGCCATTCTTCCTCAACTTCAGTAGTAAGCATACCATGACTGTCATAATGACTAAGTAACCTATCATGGTAAGCTTTGGCTATAACTGGGTCTTTCAGAGCTTCAGTATTAAAAGCAAATTTTTTAACCCTAGCACAACACTTTTTAAGTTTAAGTTGCAAGACACTTTTAACAAGGTAATGGTCAGATCCAATTTCAGCTCCCCTATATGTCCTGGTATTTCTAACAGAACTAGCCCATTTGCTGTTAATTAATATATAATCAATCATATTCCTATGCAGCCCATCAGGTGAAACCCATGTGTACTTACGTATGTCGCGGTGTTTGTAATATGTGTTAGTTATTCTGAAACCATTGAGTTTACTTACCTGTAGGAGACGTTGCCCATTGCCATTGCAGCTACCAATACCGAAAGGTCCAATCACCCCTCCCCAAAGTTCAGAGTCAGTACCAACTTTGGCATTGAAGTCACCAAGAACAAGGGTAATATCTCCTTTCTTGACAGAATTCAAAATATCCTGAGGTTGTTCATAAAACCTATCCTTCTCATCCTCATCGGCATCCTCAGTGGGGGCATAACAGCAGATAACATTCAGGTCTTTAACGCTTGTCTGAAATTTTGCTGTAAGAACCCTTTTGTTGAGAAGCAGACACGCTAGTGATGGTCTTGGTGATGCTTATTGTCGTCCCTCCCTGAAAAGAGAAATTTCAGATTATTTTTAAGAATCTGATCTTTATCTGTCCATCTGGTCTCTTGCAAGCCGAGAATATCTAAATTATAATGGTGGAATTCTTGTGTGAGGACATCAAGAGAAAAAGCTCTGTGCAGAGTCCTCACATTCCAACTACCTATGGAGAGAAAATGGTTAGTAGGATGTTTAAAGAAATTATTGAGAGAGGGAATGCCGACAATATCAAACAGCCCCCTAATCGCAGACATGGGGCAAAGACCCGTTCCCCCACCACTAAAGGCTGAAGCCATCTACACTGGAAGACTTCCTCCAATGTAGAATTTGACGATGCCAATAGAAGCAAAGAGTTCAGGTGCCTGCGATGACCTCTGCTCAGGATTATCCACCAGCTGATAAACATATCCTGTGAATCTATTCACTTGGGGCTGTCAACCCACAAACAAACAGAAAACACAGCGGAAGATTTTCCCTCCACAGAAGCCCACCAGTGCAGCAAAATCAGGATCCATAATCAAGCTCAGAGTCATATATCTGTCCAGTCCAGTGGGTTTATATGGTCAGCACCAGGACCCTGTGTGGTTGACCACTCCTCAGCAGGGTAGAAAAAAAAGAAAAGTAGCCATAGTTGTCCAGATCAGTAGGCCACACTGATCTGGCAGCCCTCCCCTTCCGTTCACTTCCACAAGAGAGTATCTCTTTTGCTGCATCAAAAACGAATTGACAAGTGCGGAAAACAATGATCCACCTTAAAATTAAAGTGGCAGGTACTAGAGCCCGAAGGCTATACAGCTGCATCAAAAACGAATTGACAAGTGTGGAAAACAATGATCCGCTTAAAATTAAACTGTCAATCGTCAGAGCCGGAAGGCTACAGCTGCATCAAAAACGAATTGACAAGTGTGGAAAACAATGATCCACTTTAAAATTAAACTATCAGTCGTCAGTGCCCGAAGGCTACAGCTGCATCAAAAACGAATTGACAAGTGTGGAAAACAATGATCCACTTTAAAATTAAACTGTTAGTCGCCAGAGCCCGAAGGCTACAGTTACATTAAAAATGAATTGACAAGTACGGAAAACAATGATCCACCTCAAAATTAAAGTGGCAGGTACCAGAACCCGAAGGCTACAGCTGCATCAAAAACGAATTGACAAGTGTGGAAAACAATGATCCACTTTAAAATTAAATCGTCAGTCGTCAGAGCCCGAAGGCTACAGTTACATTAAAAATGAATTGACATGTGCGGAAAACAATGATCTACCTTAAAATTAAACTGCCAGTCGTCAGAGCCCGAAGGCTACAGCTGCATCAAAAACGAATTGACAAGTGTGGAAAACAATGATCCGCTTTAAAATTAAACTGTCAATCGTCAGAGCCCGAAGGCTACAGCTGCATCAAAAACGAATTGACAAGTGTGGGAAACAATGATCCACTTTAAAATTAAACTGTCAGTCGTCAGAGCCCGATGGCTACAGCTGCATCAAAAACGAATTGACAAGTGTGGAAAACAATGATCCACTTTAAAATTAAACTGTCAGTCGTTAGAGCCCGAAGGCTACAGCTGCATCAAAAACGAATTGACAAGTGTGGAAAACAATGATCCACCTTAAAATTAAACTGTCAGTCGTCAGATCCCGAAGGCTATAGCTGCATCAAAAACGAATTGACAAGTGTGGAAAACAATGATCCACTTTAAAATTAAACTGTCAGTCGTTAGAGCCCGAAGGCTACAGCTGCATCAAAAACGAATTGACAAGTGTGGAAAATAATGATCCACTTTAAAATTAAACTATCAGTCGTCAGAGCCCGAAGGCTACAGCTGCATCAAAAACGAATTGACAAGTGTGGAAAACAATGATCCACTTTAAAATTAAACTGTCAGTCGTCAGAGCCCGAAGGCTACAGTTACATTAAAAATGAATTGACAAGTGCGGAAAACAACGATCCACCTTAAAATTAAACTGGCAAGTACCAGAGCCCGAAGGCTACAGTTACGTCAAAAAACGAATTGACAAGTGCGGAAAACAATGATCCACCTTAAAAATTAAAGTAGCAGGTACTAGAGCCCGAAATCTACAGCTGAATCAAAAACGAATTGACAAGTGCGGAAAACAATGATCCACCTTAAAATTAAAGTGGCAAGTACTAGAGCCCGAAGGCTACAGCTGCATCAAAAACGAATTGACAAGTGTGGAAAACAATGATCTACCTTAAAATTAAACTGGTAGTCGCCAGAGCGCGAAGGCTACAGTTACATTAAAAATGAATTGATAAGTGTGGAAAACACTTATACTAATAATCCACTAATATTGATCACAGACTATAATCAACACAAAAAATTATCAACCTAAAAATTAAACTAACAGATTCCAGAGCCCCAAGGTTATATTTACATCAAAAATGAATTGAAAAGTGCGGAAACAATGATCCACTTTCAAATTAAACTTGCAGGCGCCAGAGCCCGAAAGCTACAGTTACATAAAAATGAATTGACAAGTGTGGAAAACAATGATCTACCTTAAAATTAAACTGGTAGTCGCCAGAGCGCGAAGGCTACAGTTACATTAAAAATGAATTGATAAGTGTGGAAAACACTTATACTAATAATCCACTAATATTGATCACAGACTATAATCAACACAAAAAATTATCAACCTAAAAATTAAACTAACAGATTCCAGAGCCCCAAGGTTATATTTACATCAAAAATGAATTGAAAAGTGCGGAAACAATGATCCACTTTCAAATCAAACTTGCAGGCGCCAGAGCCCGAAAGCTACAGTTACATAAAAATGAATTGACAAGTGTGGAAAACAATGATCCACCTTAAAATTAAACTGGCTGGCAGTCAGTGTCCGAAGGCTACAGTTAAATCAAAATGGTTCTCGGCCTTTTGAAAAAAATATTTTTTAAAAGATATGATAAATATAAAAATTTTAAAGACCATGTATTTATACATTAATCTATTTCAGAATACATGATGCAATTCTAATTTGGAGAGGAGCATCTTCATGTCGTTTAAATCAATTGAAGCAATTTGCAAAAATATATAATAAAAATTATGACATTTAAAAGAAAGTACGACTCGTCTGAACAATGTTTCAAAAAACTTGAAATATTCAACTTAAAACAAATACACCAAATGGCTTTAACAAAGCACGTATTTCATAATAAGGACAAATTTGATGTAGTGGTTAATAAACATTTTACAAGAGCGGTAGTGGCTCAGGATTTTTGCATTCTAAAACCAAACAAAGGGTTATTTAAAAAATATTATGGATATAGTGGCTTAAAACTATTCAATTCACTGCCAGATAACTTGAAAATTGTAAATAATAAAATGTATTTCTCTAAAGAACTAAAAAAATGGTTGTTGAATGGTGGAGATTGCGACTGATGTTTTATTTACTGTATTAACTGATTACATTGAAATGATATTTGAGTAGTAGGAGATAAATTTATATATTACAGAGGCTGAAATTGCTATTTTTCGTTTGCATATTTGTATATATTGACGTATTCAGGACTGCAGGATATATATGTTCTTTAAATATCGACTTGCGAGTTAAACACCAACTCTTTTGGAACTTGACTATGTATTAGCTATGCATTTAAATATTGTACAAGTAAAATTGTACAAATGAATTTCGTACTACGCCAGAAATAATGGGGCATGGATTGTTTTCAACCTTTCAGAAGAACTGGTGTGATAATTCCTTGGGAAAGTCCTTGACATATGGGATATTAAGGTCGCAATGTAAAATTGAGTTGCGGATTATCTTGGTGTTGCAGTAGCTGATCTGAGGTAGCGATTTTAAAAAACTTGTAATTTC
Source organism: Ryuthela nishihirai (assembly GCA_038380435.1). Taxonomy (NCBI): domain Eukaryota; kingdom Metazoa; phylum Arthropoda; class Arachnida; order Araneae; family Heptathelidae; genus Ryuthela; species Ryuthela nishihirai. Next base: position 49,063,752 of record JAWZYU010000022.1, read on the forward strand.
TTGATCTTATCTTCACTGCGGTATCCCCAACACTGAGGGCGCGGGGGTGGCTCAGTCGGTAGCGCCAGGCTCGTAATCTGTAGTTCCCAGGTTCGAGTCTCAGCGTTGAGATTTATCTCCGCAAAATTTTCCCGCCCTGCCCACAGTGAGTAGGGGACACCGATGGGCTTGGAAAGGCCGCCGTCCGTCGGATGTGACGTTAAGCCGTGGCCCAGTGTGCGGGAGAGCCATACCCTGTGCACGTTAAAGAACACGCTGGATGGCCTTGACGGGAGGCTACCATCTGTCTCCCAACAGCTGTTCCAGTGGGTCCCCTCCCACAACCTTCTCTGAGCCTTCGGGGTCCATGAGACCTGGCCATTTAGCCTATGGTGTGAAAAAAGTGCCGCTCAGAGGTAAAACAACCCAACCCGCTTATCGCCACACACCTGTGATAAAAAGTTTTTTTATTTATTTTATACATTTTAAAATTCAATTTTAAACAAAAAAGTTTAAATCTCAATATTTGGCGAAAAACAATAATATCGTAATAAAATATTGAAAAAAAAAAGTGAAAATATTATGTAGTGTTATAATGTTTTTTAAAATTTTCCGACATACCGATTGGGAACCACCGCTGAATAAGTTGGGAACCACTGATGAATAACAATAAGTTTACAAATATCGTGAATGCTTCCCCAATTTGGGCGAACACAACTCCCACGAACATTCACAAGATACAGGTCTTGCAGAATAAAATCCTGCGATGTGTGGTCAATGCCCCCTGGTTTGTAACCAATAGACAATTGCATAAAGATCTGGGCATTGATCATATTTACACATATCTTAAGTTTGTATCGCGAGGTTTCTACGAGTCAGTGCAGAGAAACCCGCACGAGATTATATCCTGCCTTCTAGACTTCGATCATGAAGTCCTTAACGGATACAAGAGGCCTAAGATGATGGCTTTCGCTAAAAAAAGTGATCCATTTTAGGTTTCTAGTGCATCATATTTTATGTTCTTTTGACCTTTGGGGCCCAACATTGTGTGGTTTACTTTTGTTTGTTTTTTTCAAACTGATGGCAATTATGCATATTTCAAGATGAAGAAGGTTATGGGTACTATGTACCTGGTACTTCATTTTATGATATAACGATCTACGATATATCGTGAATGACGTTAATGAAAATTTGCCTTCTGACGCAAGAATAAAATGACTTTGAACAGTTTAAAAAAAGTACTTCCGCTGTTATCTTTAAACAATAAAAAAAACGAAAAATAATCTCCATACCAATAAAAAAAGAATTGTTTTTTTTTTAATTTTGCATCTAAATCTAATCGAACCATGGAAATCACCTAAATTTCATGCAGCTTACTTCCCGTTTTCCATGCTTAAGGGCATGTGCTTAATTTAGCATAAATTATACACCAAAATGACAGAAACACAAAAAGAAATCATCCAATTCCTCTACCGCTAATTTTATAAAAAAAAAATGAATGAGGAACAGCCTTTCGAAAATGATCTCGATCTCGAAGATGCAAATAACCCTTTCTCTGCAACTTCGTCAAAGAGAAGACGTAATAAAGCATCTCTCAGAGAAAAAACCACAGAGCATTTTCTCCATCTCTTTCAATGCCTCCTAGAAGAAAATGTTCCTCCGACTGTAGAAACTGGGATCCGCAATTTGCTCTCTTACTTCAAAGAGAATGAAGCAGATATCTATATTCACGTCGCTCGCAAGATTCTAAAAATTAACTTACCATTTTTCTGTTTCCAGAAACAACTGACAGACAGTGATGTGGTCATTGAGATACTCCAGTGCATCCATGAATTCAATGATGGCTTTGATGGCAGCTTGGCGAGATTTCTATTGACGGCTCTATGCAGTCGTAATAACCTCAGTGAAGATGCCATAAGGGAGAGGAAGGAATGCGGTCTGAGCTCGTATAGCTACATTGAATATTTTCTGCACCATTGCAAGATCAAGAGGATTACATTTGATGGTCGTAGGATCACCGATATGTTGTGGAAGATTAATCTTGATCATCTGATCATCAATGTCTTGTACTCCAATCCCGAGTCTCTTCTCAAAGTTCTGCAGTATGGTATAAGGTAGGTGAAAGTTCTGTAGTATGGGTTGGGTTGTTTTACCTCTGAGCGGCTTTTTCGCACACCATGGGCTAAATGACCAGTTCACAAGGACCCCGAAGGCTCAGAGAAGGTTGGGGGAAGGGACCCACTGGAACAGCTGTTGGGAGACGGATGGTAGCCTCCCGTTAAGGCCATCCAGTGAGTTCTTTAACGTTGGGCTGTTTTACCTCTGAGCGGCACTTTTTCGCACACCATGGGCTAAATGACCAGTTCACAAGGACCCCGAAGACTCAGAGAAGGTTGGGGAAGGGACCCAGTGGAACAGCTGTTGGGAGACGGATGGTAGCCTCCCGTCAAGGCCATCCAGTGGGTTCTTTAACGTTTGGGCTGTTTTACCTGTGAGCGGCACTTTTTCGCACACTATGGGCTAAATGACCAGTTCACAAGGACCCCGAAGGCTCAGAGAAGGTTGGGGGAAGGGACCCAGTGGAACAGCTGTTGGGATACAGATGGTAGGCTCCCGTCAAGACCATCCAGTGTGTTCTTTAATGTGCACAAGGTATGGCTCTCCCGAACATGGTGGGGCGGGGGTGGCTCAGTCGGTAGCGCGCCAGGCTCGTAATCTGTAGTTCCCAGGTTCGAGTCCCAGCTGGGTCAGCGTTGAGATTTATCTCCACAAAATTCCCCGCCCTGCCCACGGTCAGTAGGGGACACCGAAGGGCTTGGAAAGGCCGCCGTCCGTCGGATGGGACGTTAAGCCGTGGCCCCGTGTGTGGGAGAGCCATACCCTGCGCACGTTAAAGAACACGCTGGATGGCCTTGACGGGAGGCTACCATCTGTCTCCCAACAGCTGTTCCAGTGGGTCCCCTCCCCCAACCTTCTCTGAGCCTTCGGGGTCCATGTGACCTGGCCATTTAGCCCATGGTGTGCAAAAAAGTGCCGCTCAGAGGTAAAACAACCCAACCCAACCGAACATGGTACCACGGCTTAACGTCCCATCCGACGGACGGCAGCCTTTCCAAGCCCATCGGTGTCCCCTTATTGACCATGAGCAGGGCGGGAATTTTGCGGAGTTAAATCTCCACGCTGACCCAGCTGGGATTCGAGCCTGGCGCGCTACCGACTGAGCCACCCGCCCCTCTGTAATATGGTGTGAGGTAGGTGAAAGTTCTGTAGTATGGTGTGAGATTGGTGTTTCTTCATCAACACCATAAGCTTATTACGATCTGTAGGTTTGGTTGCTTTAATTCTAAAATGTGCAGTTTACACAATCAGTGGACTAAATGGCCATGTCACAAGGACCATAAAGCTGTGTAAGGAAAGGAGGATTTGCTGAAGAACTCTTAGGAGAGGGATGAAATCCTTCGTCAGCCTCATTGGTGACACAATTAGTACTCAACCTTTAGGTTGGGTGGTTTTTTACCTCTGAAAGGGTGGGGCGGGGGTGGCTCAGTCGGTAGCGCGCCAGGCTCGTAATCTGTAGTTCCCAGGTTCGAGTCCCAGCTGGGTCAGCGTTGAGATTTATCTCCGCAAAATTCTCCACCCTGCCCACGGTCAGTAGGGGACACCGATGGGCTTGGAAAGGCCGCCGTCCGTGGGATGGGACGTTAAGCCGTGGTTCCGTGTGCGTGAGAGCCATACCCTGTGCACGTTAAAGAACACGCTGGATGGCCTTGACGGGAGGCTACCATCTGTCTTCCAACAGCTGTTCCAGTGGGTCCCCTTCACCAACCTTCTCCGAGCCTTCGGGGTCCATGTGACCTGGCCATTTAGCCCATGGTGTGCAAAAAAGTGCCGCTCAGAGGTAAAATAACCCTAACCTCTGAACGGCGCTATTTTTGCACACAACAGACTAAGTAATCAGTCCCAAGGACCCCAAAGGCTCAGAGAAGGTTGGGGGAGGAGACCAACTGGAACAGCTGTTGAGAGACACTAGTAGACTCCCATCATGACCATCCAGCGTGTTCTTTAACATGCACAGGGTATGGCTCTCCCGCATACAGGCCACGGCTTTACGTTTCATCCGACGGACAGCGTCCTTTCCAAGCCCATCAGTGTCCTCTAGGGACCGTGGGCAGGGTGGGGAAGTTTTGCGGAGATAAATCTCAACGCTGACCCAGCTGGGTTGGGTTGTTTTACCTCTGAGCGGCACTTTTTTGCATACCATGGGCTAAATGGCCAGATCACATGGACCCCGAAGGCTCAGAGAAGGTTGGGGGAGGGAGACCCACTGGAACAGCTGTTGGGAGACAGATGGTAGCCTCCCGTCAAGGCCATACAGCGTGTTCTTTAACGTGCACAGGGTATGACTCTCGCGCACCTAGGGCCACGGCTTAACATCCCATCCGACGGACGGCGGCCTTTCCAAGACCCAGCTGGGACTTGAACTCGTAACTACATATTACGAGTTTGGACGCGCTACCGACTGAGTCCCTCCCACCTTGATCAGGTCACAAGTACTCCAAATGGTAACAGAAGGTTTGGGAAGGGGACCCACTGGACAACTGTGAAGCTCTGAATGTTTTTGATGGAACGCTTCCATCTAGGAAGACAGATGGATGCATCATCAAGGCCATTCAGTGTTTTAACATGAACAGGGTAGAGTTCTTCTGCATACAGGACCACTGCTTAACGTCACATCTGACGGATAGCAGCCTCTCCAAGGTCACAAGTGTCCTCTTTCTGACTAAGAACAGGGTGGGGGCTTAGCAAAGAAAAATCTCAACTGTGGCACAGGTGGGACTCGGAGCTGGGCCAGCATTGAGATTTATCTCCGCAAAACTCACCGCCCTGCCCATGGTCAGAAAGGGGACACCAATGGACTTGGAAAGTTCGCCGTCCGTCGGATGGGTTGGGTTGTTTCATCTTCTTCATGCTGCACTTTTTTTGCACACAATGGGCTAAATGGCCAGGTCACATGGACCCCGAAGGCTCAGAGAAGGTTGGGGGAGGGGACCCACTGGAATAGCTGTTGGGAGACAGATGGTAGCCTCCCGTCAAGGCCATCCAGTGTGTTCTTTAACGTGCACAGGGTATGTCTCTCCCGCACACGGTGCCACGGCTTAACGTCCCATTCGACGGACGGCGGTCTTTCCAAGCCCAGCGGTGTCCCCTACTGACCATGGGCAGGGTGGGGAATTTTGCGGAGATAAATCTCAACGCTGACCCAGCTGGGACTCGAACCTGGGAACTACAGATTACGAGCCTGATGCGCTACCGACTGAGCCACCCCCGCCCTCCATCGGATGGGACGTTAAGCTGTGGCCCCATGAGAGGGAGAGCCATACGTTATGAACATTAAAGAACACGCTGGATGCACTTAATGGGAAGCTACTGTCTGCCTCCGAACAGCTGTCCAGTGAGTCCTCTTCCCCAACTTTCTCTGAGCTTGGGTGTCCTTGTGACCTGGCCATTGTGTGTAAAAAAAAGTGTCGGTCAGAGGTAACTGAACCTAACACCCAACCACAAATTTTTTTTGAGAAGCCATGTTTTAAATTATATAGAATACCTTTATTGGAAATTTTTTTACGAAACTGTATTAATTTTCGTGAAAATACTACACCAATTTCGATTACATTTTCTTTAACGATGCAAAATAAATAAAACAAATATTTTTTTTATAGAATATTGGAAGAAAATGATAGTTTGAAATTAAAATGTTACCCTACCCTACGGGGGCGGCTCAGTCGGTAGCGCACCAGGCTCGTAATCTGCAATTCCCAGGTACGAGACCCAACTGAGTCAGCGTTGAGACTTATATCCGCAAAACTCTCCGCCCTGCCCACGGTCAGTAGCGGACACTGATGGGCTTGGGAAGGCCACCGTCAGTCGGATGGGACGTTAAGCCGTGGCTCCGTGTGCGGGAGAGCCATACCCTGTGCACGTTAAAGAACACACTGGATGTCCTTGACGGAAGGCTACCATGTGTCTCCCAACAGCTGTTCCAGTGGGTCCCCTCCCCCAACCTTCTCTGAGTCTTCGGGGTCCTTGTGACCTGGCCATTTAGCTCATGATATACAATAAAGTGCCGCTCAGAGGTAAAACAACCCAACCCTTCCCCCAACCTTCTCAGAGTCTTCGGGGTCCTTGTGACCTGGCCATTTAGCCCATGATGTGCAAAAAAATGCCGTTCAGAGGTAAAACAACCCAACCCTTTCCCCAACCTTCTCAGAGTCTTCGGGGTCCTTGTGACCTGGCCATTTAGCCCATGATGTGCAAAAAAAATGCCGTTCAGAGGTGAAACAACCCAACCCTACTCTACGACTAATGTTTCCCCCCAAATTTCTAACTCAACCTCTTTTTTATCTTAACCAAAATTTTTGTCAGCAGAGAAATGACATCTTTGCTTTTTCCCATTCAGGTTCTTCGGCCAAGCAGACAATCCAAGTGAACTTTTCAATCCGCTGCTTGCAAGAGCAATCGAATACATCATCTACCGGGGAATGCGAGATGGAGCATGGGATAGCGAACTCCTCAATCTGAAAGTCCAATTCGTCGATCTCCCTTCTCACATCAAGAGAATGTGTCATAACTTCACGATCGTGATGCGATCTGTTCCCAATCCTCACGTAGCCACTTCTCGAATCGCCGGCGTTGTCGTAGAAGATGCTCGGATCCCAATACCCAAGATCGGAAAGCTTCGCCCATTCTACGAGATTGTGTTCCCCGACAAGGAGTTCGGAATTCCTCGACCGGTCTCTTTGAAGCATGCATGCAAGTGCGTCATCAGACGTATGCTGAACGATTACTGGCAGCTTCCAGATGGTATTTGGAAACTGAAACTACCCACGCTGCTGTGTAATTACCTCAATTTGCAAGAATAAAATTTGGTCTAAGGAAACAATTTTTTCCGTTTCTAACGTTCCAGTATATTATTAGTATAGAACAGTAATATATCTCTCCTTAGAGGGCGGGGGTGGCCCAGTCGATAGCGCGCCAGACTCGTAATCTGTAGTTCCCAGGTTCGGGTCCCAGCTGGGTCAGCGTTGAGATTTATCTCCGCAAAATTCCCCGCCCTGCCCACAGTCAGTAGGGGACACCGATGGGCTTGGAAAGGCCGCCGTCCGTCGGATGGGACGTTAAGCCGTGGCCCGTGTGTGGGAGAGCCATAACCTGTGCACGTTGAAGAATACGCTGGATGGCCTTGACGGGAGGTTACCATCTGTCTCCCAACAGCTGTTCCAGTGGGTCCCCTCCCCCAACCTTCTCTGAGCCTTCGGGGTCCTTGTGACCTGGCCATTTAGCCCATGGTGTGCAAAAAAGTGCCGCTCAGAGGTAAAACAACCCAACTGAGTTAGCGTTGAGAAGTCCCTGCTCTTCCCACGGTCAGTAGAGACACCGATGGGCTTGGAAAGGCTGTCGTCCGTCGGATGGGATGTGAAACCGTGGCCCCTGTGCGGGAGGGCCATACTCTGTGCACATTAAAGAAAACGCTGGATAGGGGGTGGGGGTGGCTCAGTCGGTAGCGCGCCAGGCTCGTAATCTGCAGTTTCGCGGTTCGAGTCCCAGCTGGATCAGCGTTGAGACTTATCTCCGCAAAACTTCCCGCCCTGCCCACAGTCTGTAGGGATACCGATGGGCTTGGAAAGGCCGCCGTCCGTCGGATGAGACGTTAAGCCGTGTGAGGGAGAGACGTACCCTGTGCACGTTAAAGAACACGCTGGATGGCCTAGACGGGAGGCTACTATCTGTCTCACCACGGCTGTTCCAGTGGGTCCCTTCCCCCAACCTTCTCTGAGCCTTCGGGGGCCTTGTGACCTGGCCATTTAGTCCGTGGTGTGCAAAAAAGTGCCACTCAGAGTAAAGCAACCAACCAACCTGTCATTGCCATCCAGAGTGTTATTTAACATGTACAGGTATGGCTCTTCCGTACACGGAACCACGGACTAACGTCTCATGCGACGGACTTTCCTAGTCCATCGGTGTCCCCTACTGACCGAGGGCAAGGCGGGGAGTTTGCGGCTGGCCCAGGCAGAACTGAAATCTGGAAACTGCTGATTACAAGCCTGGCACTCTACCGACTGAGCCACCCCCGCCTGAACAAATTGGTGCATGGGCAATTACTCGCAACAGTAATAAAATTAAATCTATTATGAGAGGGAGAAAAAATATTTGCGATACTAAATGGAATATTTTTTCTCACATTTTTAATTTTTTAAAAATAATTTCAATTTTACTCATGAAAAAGTCAATATTTTTTACATGGTTAAAAAATATTTAATTATAAGGCATTTGGAATCTTATAGAGATAAAAGATATTAATGCGGAGGGAGAGGGGGGGGGGGGGCTAAGCTTTCATTAAACTTCAAATTTGTCTTTCATTTGTCTCTGTTTCTTTCTCAAAAATTTTAACTATTTCCCACTTTAAAAGAGTGGCCTCCGGCCGGTTTATTCGGCCTGCTTTCTTAGGGTTAGGTTGGGTTGTTTTACCTCTGAGCGGCACTTTTTTTGCACCCAATGCGCTAAATGGACAGGCCACAAGGACCCCGAAGGCTCAGAGATGGTTGGGGGAGGGAACCCACTGGAACAGCCGTTGGGAGACAGGTGGTAGCCTCCCGTCAAGGTGGGGGCGGGGGTGGCTCAGACGGTAGCGCGACAGACTCGTAATCTGTAGCTCCCAGGTTCAAGTCCCAGCTGGGTCAGCGTTGAGACTTATCTCCGCAAAACTTCCCGCCTGTCCGAGGTCAGTAGGGGACACCGATGGTCATGGAAAGGCCGCCGTCCGTCGGATGGGACGTTAAGCCGTGATCCGTGTGCGGGAGAGCCATACCCTGTACACGTTAAAAAACACGCTGGATGGCGTTGATGGGAGGCGACCATCCGTCTCCCAATAGCTGTTCCAGTGGGTCCCCTCCCCCAACCTTCTCTGAGCCTTCGGGGTTCATGTGACCTGGCCATTTAGCCCATGGTATGCAAAAAAGTGCCGCTCAGAGGCAAAACAACCAATTCCAATCACAATAAAAAAATTAAAGGATGCATAATCAGGTAATCTTGCACATCAGAGATGACAACCTACACGAAGTATGGGATGGATATCTTATCAGTTGCAATTTATCATTTCATTTGTTGAGGCCTGACATTGATTGGGTTGTTTAACCTCTGAACATCACTTTTTTTTTGCCCACAATGCACAATGGACAGGCCACAAGTAACCTTTTGCTCAGAGAAGGTTGCAAAGGGGAACCATTGGGCAGCTGTTAGGAGACAGATGGTAACCTCCTATCAAGGCCATCCAGTGTGTTCTTTTAACTTGCACAGGGTATAAGGTTCCCCCAGGGGCGGGGGTGACTCAGTCGGTAGCGCGCCAGGCTCGTAATCTGTAGTTCCCAGGTTCGAGTCCCAGCTGGGTCAGGGTTGATATTTATCTCCGCAAAATTTCCCGCCCTGCCCACGGTCAGTAGGGGACACCAATGGGCTTGGAAAGGCCGCCGTCCGTCGGATGGGACGTTAAACCGTGGCTCCATGTGCAGGAGAGACATACCCTGTGGACGTTAAAGAACACGCTGGATGGCCTTGACGGGAGGCTACCATCTGTCTCCCAACAGCTGTTCCAGTGGGTCCCCTCCCCCAACCTTCTCTGAGCCTTCGGGGTCCATGTGACCTGGCCATTTAGCCCATGGTGTGCAAAAAAGTGCCGCTCAGAGGTAAAAGAACCCAACCCAAAAAAACTTTCCCCCACATTGGACTATGGCTTAATGCCCCATTCGATGGATTCAAAATAATTTTTTGAATCCATCGCCTTTTCAAGCCCTTAGGTGTCCTCTACTGATCGAGGGCGCCGACTGGCAAATGGTAGCAAAATCAAATATTTTATGTATAACTTATAATTTCAATGTTGGTGGGGTTGGCTCGTTATTTGTAGTTCCCAGGTTCGAGTCCTACCCGGGACATTTTGATTTATCTCCGCAAAACCCCTGTCTCCTACAGAACGACGGCAAGAGTTTTGCGGAGATAAATCTAAATGTTGGTCCAGGTAGGACTCGTAGATCATCATAAAATGAAGAACCAGGTACGATAGTACTCATAACCTTCTTCATCTGGAAATATGCCTATTGGGCATCAGTTTGAAAAAACAAACAAAAGTAAACCACACAATGGTGGGTTCCATAGGCCAAAAGAACATAAAACAAAGAGCAGTAGTGATGCTTGGGTTGGGTTGTTTTACCTCTGAGCGGCACTTTTTTGCACACAATGGGCTAAATGGCCAGGTCACATGGACCCCGAAGGCTCAGAGAAGGTTGGGAGAGGGGACCCACTGGAACAGCTGTTGGGAGACAGATGGTAGCTCCCGTCAAGACCATCCAGCGTGTTCTTTAACGTTGGGTTGTTTTACCTCTGAGCGGCACTTTTTTGCACACCATGGGCTAAATGGCCAGGTCACATGGACCCCGAAGGCTCAGAGGTTGGGGGAGGGGACCAACTGCTGTTGGGAGACAGATGGTAGCCTCTTTTCAAGGCCATCCAGCGTGTTCTTTAACGTACACAGGGTATGGCTCTTCCGCACACTGGGCCACGGCTTAACGTCCCATCCGACGGACGGCGGCCTTTCCAAGCCCATCGGTGTCCCCTACTGACCGTGGGCAGGGCGGGGACTGGGTCAGCATGAGATAAATCTCAATGCTGACCCAGCTGGGACTCGAACCTGGAAACTACAGATTACGAGCCTGGCGCGCTACCGACTGAGCCACCCCCGCCCCGAAGTAGTAATGCACAAGAGACCTAAAATGAATAACTTTCTTTAGCGAAAGCCATCATCTTAGGCCTCTTGTATCTGTTAAGGACTTCATGATCGTAGTCCAGAAGGCAGGATATATTATCTCATGCGGGTTTCTCTGCACTGACTGGTAGAAACCTCGCAAGACAACTTAAGATATGGAGGTAGGACTCAAATCTGGGAACTAAGATAACGATCCACCCCCACCAACATTGAAATTATAAGTTATACATAAAATATTTGACTTTGCAATCATTTGCACCAATCACATAATTCGTTGCAGTTATGAATTTTTGAAGTTTTATTAACCATATACAGCAGATTACGATTTTCTTGCAAGAACAACATGCTTTTATTTTATATTAAGCGTTCTTGCATTTTTTTAAATGATAAAATGGAAAGTGTTTTTAACTCTGCAGTCATGTTCCAGTTTCAGTATTTTAGGAGGCACACCCTAGAACAGGATGGGCAAACTGCTCTACCCTATTAGATTCCCCTATGTAGGGTGTGCACTACCCCTATTAGATTCAGTGGTGTGCTATACAGCAGGTAGGTATCTGCAAATAGGTGAGATTGGGAATTATATAAATACTCCCTCAAGCAGCTGCTTGCCACAGAGGTCTGACAGGAGCCTGTCAGTATAATATGCCACAGAGAAGGTTTGTGAACAAAATATATATATTTTAAATTATATACAGGGTGATGAAAAAGTCGCTGTGCACCTGATAAGGAATGATTCGTACCTGTAAAATTACAATTTTGGTTGTTTTACCTCTGAGCGGCACTTTTTTGCACACCATGGGCTAAATGGCCAGGTCACATGGACCCCGAAGGCTCAGAGAAGGTTGGGGGGAGGGGACCCACTGGAACAGCTGTTGGGAGACAGATGGTAGCCTCCCGTCAAGGCCATCCAACGTGTTCTTTAACGTGCACAGGGTGTGGCTCTCTCGCACACAGAGCAACGGCTTAACGTCCCATCCGACGGACGGCGGCCCTTCCAAGCCCATCGGTGTCCCTTACTGACCGTGGGCAGAGCGGGGAATTTTGCGGAGATAAATCTCAACGCTGACCCAGCTGAGACATTATCTGTCATTCCATTCAAAAACTTAAAAGAAGGGCAAATAAAGCAAAATATCTTACCTTGCAATATGTAAAATAATCCTGTAATCGATATCTCAGATTCAGTGGCGGTTTTACCTCTGAGCGGCACTTTTTTTGCACACAATGGGCTAGATGGCCAGGTCACATGGACCCCGAAGGCTCAGAGAAGGTTGGGGGACGCACTGGAAGAGCTGTTGGGAGATTGATGGTAGTCTCCCGTCAAGGCCATCCATATCTTGCCCATTTCATTAAGCATTTAGTGAAATAATTCACTCTAAACTCTTGCGCACCTTAATTATCAGCGCGAAATATTACTAGAAAACTTTTAAGTCCCACCCCAGAGGTCAAATATTCGAACCCTACCCTAAATTCTTGAACTCCCCCATCCTGAAACTAAATCCTGGGTACATGCTTAATATAAGCCGCAATATGCATATATGAAGCTGTCCCATGGCCGAGTGGTTAGCGCGCTTGGCTACTGATCTACAGGACCTGGGTTCGAGCCCCGGGTAAGGCATGGATGTTCGTGTTGTTTTCTGCTGAGGTCCTGCCATCCTCTCAGATCTTCTACTGTGGCATGTAAACTGACAGTCTCCTGTCAGACCTCTGTGGCAAGCAGCTGCTTGAGGGGGTATTTAAAAAATGTTTTTTTTACATATATGTTCTTCTCCAATCGATCTTCTTTTCATCGACATAATTGGGGGTTAGCCAAGATAATAGCCGATGTTGCGTACTACCATCTAAATCACCACCGCCCCTGCCTAGTTTTTTTTTCTGTATACAAAATCCATCCATAGTAAATATTACGGTGGCTCCACATATTTCGAAACTCTCGAGTCGCCACTGCTCAGATTCATAAAACCTCGAGAATTTTGTAGCTATAATTTAGTATTATCTGACATATACAATTCCAAATACTGGGCAATCCTTAAAAAACATCTTGAAAAAATTATCGCTGACGCAGCGGGAATCGAACCCGCAACTCTCTAGATGCATGTCAAAGCGTTCTACCAGTTAAACCACGCATAAGACGATAAAATTTTTCAGAATAAGACCTATAAATCTTTCACCGAGATGTGGCGGACCTTGCGCCATCTATACTTCAGGAAAGACAACTTTTCCAATTGTTGCTAACAATTTAGATGTTAATAATAGCAATCACGCTTAAGCGTTTATTATTAAAAATCCATCCATAGTAAATACACAGATTACCTGTAGAAATAGACTTCAACAATTATTAAAAACATCTGGAAAAAAATTATCGCTGACGCGACAGGAATCGAACCCACAACTCTCTACATGCCAGAGCGTTCTACCAGTTAAACCACGCATCAGACGCTAAAACCTTCCAGATAAGACCTATAAATCTTTGAGATGTGGCAAACCTTGCGCCATCTATAGGCGGGGGTGGCTCAGTCGGTAGCGCGCCAGGCTCGTAATCTGCAGTTCCCAGGTTCGAGTCCCAGCTGGGTCAGCATTGAGATTTATCTCCGCAAAAATTCCCTGCCCAAGGTCAGTAGGGGATACCGAAGGGCTTGGAAAGACAGCCATCCGTCGGATGGGACGTTAATCCGTGGTTCCGTGTGTGGGAGAGCCATACCCTGTGCACGTTAAAGAATACGTTGGATGGCCTTGACAGGAGGCTACCATCTGTCTCCCAACTGCTGTTCCCTCAGTGGGTCCTCTCCCCCAACCTTCGGGGTCCATGTACCTAGCCATTTAGCCCATGGTGTGCAAAAAAGTGCCACTCAGAGGTAAAACAACCCAAACAACCAGGGCAATCTATATTTTATATACTTCAGGAGAGGCACTTTTTTCAGATGATTTTAATAATTGTTGAAGTCTATTTTTCAGGTAACAATAATAATAACAATTTCCTGTTATCCAATTATGGATAACAGGTGGTGCTTTTTGTTGTAAAAACTGTTCAAGTGCTAGTCACTTGAAACAAAAAGATCCATACTCTCTGTTGTATGTGCTATGCCTGGTTTTGTGTACTATATACTTTCTCTTTGACAAACTGGAAGATTTATTACGGCTGTAGTGTAGCACAGAGACCAGTTGGTCCTACAATTTCTAGCGGCTCACGTGCCCTGTCATGAAATATGCCTACCCCTGCACTAGAGACAGTAACATCTTGTTAAGTCTTAAAAGTTAAACCTTTCTGTTAAGTACGAGGGTTGGGTTGTGTTGGGTTGTTTTATCTCTGAGCGGCACTTTTTTGCACACCATGGTCTAAATGGCCAGGTCACAAGGACCCCGAAGGCTCAGAGAAGGTTGGGGGAGGGGACCCACTGGAACAGCTGTTGGGAGACATATGGTAGCCTCCCGTCAAGGCCATCCAGCGTGTTCTTTAACGTGCACAGGGTATGGCTCTCCCGCACACGGGGCCACGGCTTAACGTCCCATCCGACGGACGGCGGCCTTTCCAAGCCCATCGGTGTCCCCTACTGACCGTGGGCAGGGCAGGAAATTTTGCGGAGATAAATCTCAACGCTGTCCCAGCTGGGATTCGAACCTGGGAACTATAGATTACGAGCCTGGCGCGCTACCGACTGAGCCACCCCCGCCCCTCACAAAGTGGGAAGCCAACAACTAGATCAGACATCGCTCACCACAATTTTACCAAAATTGAATTCCTGTCTTAAGTTCGGCTTTTTGGGTTGGGTTGTTTTACCTCTGTGTAAGCTTAATATATACATTTTTTTGTTTAGCATAACAATAGATGTGCATACAGGCTCTGATCCAGGTAAAAATAAAATCGAGGGGGCATAAAAACACAATCTGGTAAAAGAGGTGTGCCAAGACACTGGATTTCCAATGCAGTATAATATTTCCTCCTTCCTTTTACAGGTCTTTGAAGCACTTCTAAAAAGATGCATGAAATATAAATAAGTAATAATTTTTATGCCTCTATTACCATTAGAGCCGTCCCGTGGCTGAGTGGTTAGCACGCTTGGCTACTGATCTACGGGATCTGGGTTCGAGCCCTGGATAAGGCATGGATGTATGTGTCGTTTTTCTGCTGAAGTCCTGCCATCCTCTCAGACCTTCCACTATGGCATATAAACTGGCAGGCTCTTGTCAGACCTCTGTGGCAAGCAGCTGCTTGAGGGGGTATTTATTACCATTAGCAGCATTCTAAAAAAAAAAAAAAAAAAAAAAACAAGGGGGCATGCCCCCCAGATCTGGCCCTGTGTACAAATATAAGTTATGTAACTGTAACCTTCTATTCATTATAATAAAGACATTACTACCTAGCAGGCATTAGGATTGGCACAGTCTATGTGAAATCATTCCCCCTTAGCCAAAGGCATGTTACGGATCCTTTACAGACTCTTTTTATTATAGATAAAAAATATTATAGACTATTTTTAAAAAATAATGTTTTTAAAATAACTACCAATCTATACACTTTAAAAACATTAGAATAAATAATTATCTGTGTTGAAACCTTGGATGTCACTCTTAAAATTTATTTTGATATGTTAAGTGAAAAGTTGTCTTTAGCTGGCAGGAATATAAAACACCTACTACCTATTGACATGTCAGGAGCTTGACCCAAACCACTTCAGCAAGGTATCATCTGTTTAATATAAGCATCCTTATCTATGGGAGCCATCCTGTGGCCAAGTGGTTAATGTGTTAGGTTACTAATCAAAGGGTTAGGTTGGGTTGTTTTTACCTCTGAGGGGCACTTTTTTGCACACCATGGGCTAAATGGCCAGGCCACAACGACCCCAAAGGTTGGGGGAGGGGACCCAATCCATCTGTCTCCAAACAGCTGTTGGGAGACAGATGGTAGCCTCCCATCAAGGCCATCCAGCGTGTTCTTTAACGTGCACAGGGTATGGCTCTCCCACACATGGGACCACGGCTTAACGTCCCATCTGACAGACTTCAGCCTTTCCAAGCCCATCGGTGTCCCCTACTGACAGTGGGCAGGGCGGGGAATTTTGCGGAGATAAATCTCAATGCTGACCCAGCTGGGACTCGAACCCGGGAACTACAGATTATGAGCCTGGCGCGCTACCGACTGAGCCACCCCCGCCCCACTAATCAAAGGAACCAGAGTTCGAGCCCCAGGTAAGGCATGGATGCTTGTGCCATGTGCCATCTCTCTGCTGAGGTTTCTTCTTCCTCACAGATCTTTTCTACGGCATATCAACTGACAGGCTTCTATCAGACCGCTGTGGCAAGCAGCTGCTTGAGAGGGCATTTTTTTATCTATAGAACACAAAATTTTAATTGTTTTTTGAGTAGGAAGGAATGCTGATGTTGTTGAAAAGAGATCTTTCTGGATGGCACTTGACATATCATCAAGAAATTACATTATCCCCCCACCTGTTTAAAGACAAAAATTTTCCCTAAATCTAAAAACAATGCATTATTGTGAATTCTTATAAGTATTCTGATTGTTTAAAATTGTCTTAAAAATATAATAGTTTCATTACCTGAATCTATTATAATTATTCATTATATCTGCAAAAATTGATAACTTGAAGTATTGGTTTTAGGGCATTACAAAATTTTAAAACAGGATTTTACAAAATAATCTATTAGGATTTAAGTTTGAAAACATTAGATATATTAAAAATAATATTTAATTTTAGCACAGTTATATGTGCAATTCTTTCTTTTTTACAGACTCTTTTCAGTTCCTTGACTTGTGTACAAAGAAATGGATATAAATACATAAAAACTTTTCATTGTATAATCCAGTTACACATTAAGTCATATTACTTGGCACATGAACCGATAGACAATGAACTTATGGTATTAGATTTCTATACAACTTATATGGGTCAAACATGACTACTAACAATATTGCAGTTAGTAAGATGACTATAGTTTGAAATAATAAAAAAAAAGTTTTACGGATTATAGCTATATTATATTAAAACATAACAATACGGAGTCCATTGCAAAGAAATCAAATCTGGAGCTGTAACGTATGATTATTTATGAAAACCAATGGTAAAAATTTCTGTTCTTTACCTAACATAAAATAGAGCGCTTGCAGCTAATAGAGTTCAAGATCTAACAAATAAGAATTAACGATAATTGCTTTTCACAGGTGTTTAAAAAAATTTACAAATGCTTTTGTGTATTATGCATTAAGTAAAAAGCTATGACAACAATAAGTAACACATATAAAAAGCACGATGCAAAGCAAAAAATTAAGGGCAAATTTAAGTCTGGACTGGGATGTCTGCTAGTAGACAAAACGAAGTAGCATTCCAGCACCTGACAGATACTTCTTATTAACTTTGCCGTCCCACAGAATACAAATAAGAATATTACAACTTATATAAAACTATTTCATCTTGACTATTACTTTGAATCTCTCCTGTCCTTTCTGTTGTTCTGTAAAGACAAAAAACAAAACATTATTACATTTAAATAACTTCAAATTTTAATTATGAATTATATTACAGTCAATTCTCTTATGTGACATACTTTATGAAATCAGTAAATACAAGTTCAACGGAATTTTAGAATGACATACAGATTATTGCAAGATCCTTAATTTGCAATTGGAATTAACAATTCATACTGATTGGTACAATTAAAATGTGCACAAAATGTGTTTCCTCTCAATTAACATGACAACACACTAGGTTTTTTCCTGATGTTAGTTCAATTTTAAAGAATGCTCTTACATATTCAATGGGCATATCAGACCTAAAAAAAATGCTTGTCAATAAACTTTAAGGGAAATTCTCTTTAATGTGTAAAGAACTATTTTTTCAGATTGGGTTGTTTTACTTCTGAGTGGCACTATTTTGCACACCATGGGTTAAATGGCCAGTTCACAAGGACCCTGAAGACTCAGAGAAGGTTGGGGGAGGGGACCCACTGGAACAGCTGTTGGGGGACAGATGGTAGCCTCTCATAAAAGCCATCCAGCGTGTTCTTTAACGTGTGCAAAGTATGGTTCTCTCTCGCACACGAGACCAAGGCTTAATGTCCCATCCGATGGATGGTGGCCTTTCCAAACCCAGAGGTGTCCCCTACTGACTGTGGGCAAGTTTTGCAGAGGAGTTTTGCAGAGATAAATTTCAATGTGACCCAGCTGGGACTCTAACTTGGGAACTGTAGATTACAAGCCTGATGCACTACCGACTGAGCCCCATCTTTTCAGGTGTTTAATTTGTTTCCAAAAGATTTAAACTGAAAAGATAATCTTCGAACAACCATAATTCTTTGCATAAACATGCAGAATCCGTCAAGCAAATATTTAATTCTGTGTATTAAATATTTCGTTTGTTCTGTTGTGATTAACATAATTAAATATTTGGTTGATGGACAACTTCCAAATGAATAGTGTGCTCTGATTATATTTATAGTATACTAGCAGATTTACCTGGTGTTGCTTGGGTCTGAAACACTTTAGAATATAGAATAGATGGCACTCCCCAAATTGCAAGCTTTCACTTGGCATAAAAATCATTATGATCCACCTCCTCCTCCAGCAAAACATTTTCCCTCTCTTTCACGGGGGTGGGGGGGGTGGGGGGTGGCTCAGTCGGTAGCACGCCAGGCTCGTAATCTGTAGTTCCCAGGTTTGAGTCCCAGTTGGGTCAGCGTTGAGATTTATCTCCGCAAAATTCCCCACCCTGCCCACGGTCAGTAGGGGACACCGATGGCTTGGAAAGGCCGCCGTCCGTCGGATGGGACGTTAAGCCATGGCCCCGTGTGCGGGAGAGCCATACCCTGTGCATGTTAAAGAACACACTGGATGGCCTTGACGAGAGCCTACCATCTGTCTCCCAACAGCTGTTCCAGTGGGTCCCCTCCCCAACCTTCTCTGAGCCTTCGGGGTCCATGTGACCTGGCCATTTAGCCCATGGTGTGCAAAAAAGTGCCACTCAGAGGTAAAACAACCCAACCCAACTCTTTCACGGGAGGAAAGAAATGGACGAGTAGGATTATGGATACCTCGAACTAAGTCAGAAGTTTATAAACCAAAAAGTGAAATTTCCTTGCTCAGATAATCGAACTTTTCAAATCACTTCATACCCACCAAAGTTCCTCAGATACAATTTGCCAGGTATATGCAACTTTATTGAAAAAGAAAATTAACTATGGTCTGAGGTGCATACAAAATGTAAAGGTACTAAAAACATTATTATTATTATTAAACAAAGTTATTTATTACTTAACATAATATTTAAAACACTTATTAATTATCATAACTTATGAGATATACATTTATTAACTTTTGCATATTTTTCAAATTAAGTTAATGATTTTAACTTCCAATATGAATTTAGCTTTCGAAGCTTTCATTTTAACAAAGAATCTCATGTTCTGCTTGTGCTTAATTAGAATGACTTCAATGTCCATGCACGCTTGTGCTCTTGATCCAACAAACTGAACAATGAATTTATCATGTGAAATCAGAGAGAAATTAGTTTGATGCATCCATTATTTCAAGTTTATTGGTGGCAACAGTTATTTTTAATAACCTTTCACCGTTAATGTTTAATCACGCGAAATCAGAATTAATTTAGTTTGATGTATTCCTTTCTTCAAATTTATTGTTGGCAACAGTTATTTTGAATAACTTTAAACTGTTAATGGAAGCCTATGGGGATTTTGGGAAATTCAAACAAGCCCATCCCAATATTGGTTGACCCCAGTGGTTTGCAAATAGCCTATGTTCTTTCCCTGGGTGAAGGAAATGTTGTACAAAATTTGGAGTTTGCAGCTCTTCTGGGAGCTGAGTGCATAAGCAGACAAACACACAAATCTTCTTCCTTATACATTAGATACTACCGTTCACTTTATTTTTTCACTGCTTTATATCAGAAACAGGATGCATTGCCTTATCCTCATATAACTGCTCACTCTTATAACACTCATATATAATGCTTCCTCTCAACATTTTAACATAGAACAGTGGGCGGGGGTGGCTCAGTCAGTAGTGTGCCAGGCTCGTAATCTGTAGTTCCCAGGTTCGAGTCGAAGCTGGGTCAGTGTTGAGATTTATCTCCACAAAATTCCCCGCCCTGCCCACGGTCAGTAGGGGACACCGATAGGCTTGGAAAGGCCACCGTCCGTCGGATGGGACGTTAAACCGTGGCCCCGTATGCGGGAGAGCCATACCATGTGCACGTTAAAGAACATGTTGGATGGCCTTGACGGGAGGCTACTATCTGTTCCAGTGGGTCCCCTCCCCCAACCTTCTCCGAGCCTTCGGGATCCACGTGACCTGGCCATTTAGCCCATGGTGTGCAAAAAAGTGCCGTTCAGAGGTAAAACAACCCAACCCAACTTAGAACAGTACTCTTGGTTTCAAATAGAGCTTTCCGAAAATAATCCGTTTTTTTCTCAACCTCAGTTGTAAGCAATACACCTTTTTTACAGTGACTAAGCAAACCATCGTGATAATCAATCTATAGGAATCTCTGGTTTCTCAGAGTCTCAGTGTTAAAATTAATTCTTTCAGTCTTTGGACACTGCAAAGCATCAAAATACTATTCAGGAGTTTTTGAGTTTTGAATATTTGCTCTAAGTCTTTTCTATCTTTTAAAAGGAATGTTCTTGCAAAAATGTGTAATGTGCATGTTCAAAAATTTCTTAAGCCTTGTTACAACTCTTAAAACTATTGGATTGGATTGTTTTACCTCTGAGCGGCACTTTTTTCCACACAATGGGCTAAATGGCCAGGTCACATGGACCCTGAAGGCTCAGAGAAGGTTGGGGGGAGGGGACCCACTGGAACAGCTGTTGGGAGACAGATGGTAACCTCCTGTCAAGGTGTGTCCAGCGCCGTGCAGCGTGTTCTTTAATGTGCACAGGGTATGTCTCTCCCGCACATGGGGCCACGGCTTAACGTCCCATCCGACGGATGGCGGCCTTTCCAAGACCATCGGTGTTCCCTACTGACCGTGGGCAGGGCAGGGAATTTTGCGGAGATAAATCTCAACGCTGACCCAGCTGGGACTCAAACCTGGGAACTACAGATTACAGCCTGGCGCACTACCGACTGAGCCACCCCCGCCCCCTTAAAACTATTAAAGAAGCTAAAGTGGACAAAGGAAATATCTTTCCAGAATATCATTATATATTTAGTGTTGTAGAAAATAAACTAATAAACATGGACAGAAAGGTTAAAACACTGAGCCTTTTGAGAGGCAGTTTTTTTTAATGTTCCACTGCATGATTTATTGAAATACTATAATGTGTATAAGGACACAATATTTTCCTTAAATTTACCTGATATTTTTTTAATTCTGTTTGTATTGCATGAACTTTTGATCTTTCTTGTTCTAAGGCTGCATGAAGTTCATATACCTGTAGATAAAAACATTCACTATTAACATTTTTAAGGCACATATTTATTCAAAAAAGTATAAATATATTATTGCTCTCAATATAAAAACTTTACATTTAAACTTTTTTTTGGTAGAATGTTTAAATAACTGAATAATGTATAAACTTGGAATGATCAAACAGGGGAGACCAAAGGAATTCAAGCTGCATGAACTAATAATTTAATAGTAGTCATGTTAAAAAGAAATAATGATAATGACTATTACATATTAACTCTTTCCATTCCGATGACAACAATACAATGTTGGTTACCATAGTATTGGCTCTTATGTTGACATATGATTGACACAGCATTTTACAGATGGCAGTCTGTTGCTATCTTGATCAAGAAATACACAACTTTTATGACAAAGATTTAATATCTTCCTGATTAAGAATTACAAAAAAAAAAATGGAGTGGGCTATACGTGAAGTTGAAGAAACATTGTAGTGGAAAGAGAACATAAATCAATGGATGACTGCTGCTATTTTTTTTAATCTATCAAAGAAAACGAAAGCAATTCAAGTTCCCTTTTTTTCAAATTAAATGTTTTTTTGGAAGAAGTGTTTTTCCTTTGCTACTGACTATCTTCTTAAAAACATTTTTTGTCAGTTTATTCATTCCTTTTTTTCTGGCTGGTGCCATGTACAAAATTTGATCTAGCTCAATATAAGTTTGACATACAGAAGCATACTATAAATTATGAGGATGTAAAAAAAATTAAATGCTGCTTAATATTACCAAAACATACAGTTTTCAATTTATGGCACTTTAAATGTTTTCATATATTGGATCCAAATTCTCTGGGATAATACCAATCAATTTACTTTTGCCTAATAATTAACAATAATAAATAGTACGCAAACTCTGTTGCTAAAATAATAAAAATTAAAACTTAAAAATAAAATAAAAATAAAAATTAAAACTAATAATAATTTACTTTTGCCTAATAATTAAAATAATAAATAGTACGCAAACTCTGTTGCCTAAATGCATCAAAAGCAAATTAGTACAAATTTCGCAAGGAAATTATATATTTTTTCCAATTATAATGGAAAAGTTTGCACTGTGCTACATAATGTAGCAATTTATAGAGCAGTGCCCAATCCCCTTTTCTTATTATTATCATACAACTTTCCCATTTTTTTTTGGGGGGGGGGGGCGTCACTTCTTTTCATCCCTGTATATGGTCACATATTGGGGGGGGGGTCACTTCTTTTCATCCCTGTATATGGTCACATATCGGGGGGGGGGGGGGGGGTTCACTTCTTTTCATCCCTCTTCTACTATGGCATATAAACTGACAGGCTCCTGTCAGACCTCTGTGGCAAGCAGCTGCTTGAGGGTGTATTTATTTTTCTTTTTATATGGTCACATATCCTGTTATTCTCTTATATTCTGTCTAGTTTGTTTCTTTACTCTTTTGTTTTCCCATAACACTGGTTATGCTGTTAATCAAGGCACAAACTGTACAGTGAAGTAAGTAAGCTGTTTTCAAGGATATCTGCAGAAGTTTATGCCACAATGTATCACAGTGTTTAGGCATCACAGATTTCCCTATTTTGCACTGATATGTGTTGATTCTTGATATCAATTCTTTTCTTTTGACTTATGAACTACTTCTTGCTCTTTGATCACACATAAATGAAATTTTAAATCAAATCTGGTTAAGGACTCTTCCAGAATGAGACGACTTTTGTGTCAACAGTATATATATATACACGCACATACTATAAAACATGAAACAATATAAAAAATATACACTGGGTGATCACTGCATTGTGACTTTTTTTCCTATTCAGAATGGAACAAAACCAGTAGACCTTATAAAGGACCCTGCAGCATTTCATGTGATGCTCAGTGTAGGTCAGTATGGTCATGCATGCCAGAATGTGTGTTGCAGTCACAGGAAAAGTTATGGATAATACTGAGTTCCAAAAGGGCATGCTAGTTGCAGCTCAAGCATTGGTTGCTTCAATCTCAGAAATGGCATGCCCAGTTCATTGTTCAAGATCCACAGTGATTAAGGTGTTCACAAAATGGTGCTAAAAAGGCAAACACCTCCCACTGACAAAACTGTAACTTCCCAAGGGCATTCACTTTATAGTGAATGCCCTTGGGAAGAACAGTGAATATAAATGTAAATTCACTATAATATATATACTCACTATAATATATAAGTAAATTCACTATAATATATATACTCACTATAACATAAATGTGAATTCACTATAATATATATACTCACTATAATATATAAGTGAATTTACTATAAAGTGAATGTTTGTGGAGAGTTCAATGCTTCATATGCACTCAACAAGTTATGGTGGTACAGTTGACATCACAGTACAATATGGGAGTGCAAACGAAATATCCCAAACAATGAACGAAATATCCAAACACGATGATGTGTCCAAACATGATATCCAAACACGATGATGAATATCCAAATACAATGAACGAAATATCCAAACAAACGAAATATCCCAGACAATGGCTGCACTTTCATATGTATGAGGTTTCAGAGAAGGCCCACAGTCACTCTTCACCATCAGCACCTGCTGTGGTGCAAGCAGCATACCAGTTGGACAATCAAAGAGTGGAAAACAAAGTGTGTTGATCTGAGGAGTCAAATTTTTGCTGTACCATACAGATGGCGAATATCATGTTTTCAAAAATAATAGAGATCGAATTTACCCCTTAAAAATGAAATCATTTTGGCACAATTCATGTACAGAGTTGCAGTAAAAAATTAGATCATAATGCTATCTAACCACATTGGCAATAAATCATTGGCATGGTTCAAAATTCGAAATTTCCAAAATTACAGATATGAATGAACTGACATATTTCGATAATATTATAGTAATGCAGACAATAGGTACTCTCTCCACTGCTTCACAGCCTTAATGTCAGTGTTCTGTGAGGACTCAACCAGCACACAAATGTGGCTTTTTGGTGCCATCCATGTCCTGTATAGTGGAATGTTGGATGGTATCATTCAATCATACTCAAGCACCATACAGATGGATGCCTTTGTGTAGACAGCAAATGAGTCAATGGACCCTTTATGCAATGTGTTCATTGTCCAGGCCAGTTGCATATGGACATGTTTCTTTCGTATGAATTAGGACCACTGGTGCATATGGACTGATGTGTGACAGGTCTGGGGTACCAGCAGCTCTTATGAGACCACACAAACTCCACCATGTTGCACCAGTTACCAGACAGGGACAGAATCTTCTTGGTCATCACCCATCTCTCATGGCCACTGAATTCACTGGATATCAATCTCATCGAACACTTGTAGAAGACTCTAAAACATAATGTGATATATAGAGATTATCCACCATCCTCAATTCAGGCACTGTGGGATGCCTTGAAGATCACATGGATACCAATTTTTTCCAACATCTACAGACATCTACTGGAATTGATGCCAAGATGGCTACAGGGCATTATCTGTATAAAAGATAGCTTAGTAAGATATTAGGTATATGGTCATAATTCAATGATTACTCAGTGTATACTGTATTTTGCTTTCAAATTCTTTTTTTCTATTCAAAAGTTTGAAGATGTCTCATTTTCAAAATACTGGAAAAATATAGTGATGGCCATATTTTTGCATAATATTTTGGTGTAATCTAACAGATACAAAACCTTATATAATTTTATTATGAAGAGCAGGATATTTTAATATAAAATTTGCTTTGTTATACAAAACTTCTCATACACATATTCTTCTTTTTTGGTACATTATAGCCTCAGTTTCTGATGCAGCATAAAACCCTAACCAAAAAATCACATACATATCATGAAATTGAACATAGAAGAGGCTGAGGAACATATCTGCAAGTTTTATATGAACTGAGCAATGCAATAAGTAGCAGATTCCACATAACTAAAACACACTATAATTACTAAGACCATACACAATCACATTATTAAGCAAATACACAATCATAAAAATTTTCATTGCCCCACATTACATAAATTATCAACAATTTAGTTTACATAATTTATGGCTATGTTTATGCAAATAATACAAACTTGTAATATAGCAAAATACTCTTAGCATTCAACTTATAAGCTACTTATAACTTCTCTTACCACCAACCTTTTAACCAGTGTCAACATTTACAAATTACAAATTCATCTCTTTGTACACTAAACATCCAAGGTTAAAGAGAGAGAGTTGGGTTGTTTTACCTCTGAGCGGCACTTTTTTGCACACCATGGGCTAAAGGGCCAGGTCACATGGACCCCGAAGGCTCAGAGAAGGTTGGGGGAGGTGACCCACTGGAATAGCTGTTGGGAGACAGATGGTAGCCTCCCGTCAAGGCCATCCAGCGTGTTCTTTAACGTGCACAGGATATGGCTCTCCCGCACACGGACCACGGCTTAACGTCCCATCCGACGGACGGCGGCCTTTCCAAGCCCATTGGTGTCCCCTACTGACTGTGGACAGGGCGGGGAATTTTGCGGAGATAAATCTCAATGCTGACCCAGCTGGGACTCGAACCTGGGAACTACAGATTACGAGCCTGACGCGCTACCGATGAGCCACCCCCGCCCCAAAAAGAGAGAGAGAGAGAGACTACATTTCTATCATTACTTTAAATAACATCTCATAATTTGAGTAAAACCTTTTAATTCCCGGAGTTGCATTTTAACAATGTGCACATGCTGTTCAAATCACAGCACTGGGAATAAGTTTTTGATAATTACTACCAGAAATAGCCAAGTTGAGTAGCATTATGAACCTTTGTTCCTAAACTGTGAAAATAGTTTTTGTGAGGATGATAAAACATATTTCTTCCATTTTGTAATCATTTACGGGTTGGGCTGTTGTCGAGTTGTTTTACCTCTGAGCAGCACTTTTTTGCACACAATGGGCTAAATGGCCAGGTCACAAGGACCCCGAAGGCTCAGAGAAGGTGGGGGGGAGGGGACCCACTGGAACAGCTGTTGGGAGACAGATGGTAGCCTCCCGTCAAGGCCATCCAGCGTGTTCTTTAACATGCACAGGGCATGGCTCTCCCGCACACGGGGCCACGGCGGGGAATTTTGTGGAGATAAATCTCAATGCTGACCCAGCTGGGACTCGAACCTGGGAACTACAGATTACGAGCCTGGCATGCTACCGATTGAGCCACCCCCGCCAGGTCACAAGGACCCTGAGGGCCCAGTGAAGGTTGGTGGGAGAGAACCCACTGGACAGCTGGTAGTCTCCTGTCAAGGCTATACAGCATGCTTTTTAACATTCCAAGGGTACAGCTCTCCCGCACATGGGCCACAGCTTAACATCCCATTCAAAGGACGGTAGCCTTTCCAAGCCCAAAGGTGTCATTAGTGGTATACTTGAGTATCTTACATGTATTCTGTTCATGATTTATAAATTGTATCTATATATTATAAAGAACATGGAATTATTTAGGCTTTCATAAATAATTAAACTTTGCATCAAATAAAAAATCATTTTACATAAAACTTACTCTTGTGAAAAGGCAAGTTTTATGTTCAGCTGGATATGGTACAATACATATTATATAATAGCCATAATTCTGGGGGAACAGACAGGTAGGCAGACATGTGACATCATTGGTGAGAAAACGTGGTGGTTCCCTTTTGGTTCCATGGGTGTTTGAGTCATAGGTCCCAAGTTTGGTGAGATGGTCCCACTTAGTTCTAGCTCTGTTGGGTAACAGATCAGGTTCCCAGCTGCTGTGGATCAGGAGTGATCATTCAAAAAGCATCCAAAATTTCTGGGAGCTTTGCTATTAACTATCTTGTGAATGGAATAGTACATTGTAAATAGTACATTAATGGTGGAAAGCTGAGAATGAACTTATCCATGGGAAGAGTTATCAATGTACATACATTTTGCATCAAACTTTTGCTGTAGATTTAACTAGTATATAAATATATATGAAAATTTCATTGATTTTATGCAATGGAAAAATATCTTACAATTATGTTTTACATTTCTACTCTCACTTACTTGTTCTGTTAATTCATCCTTGACTTGTGTTAATTGTTCCATTTGAATGAGAATTTCTGCCTTTTCACGCACTAAACAAATAAAAAAATAAATAAACAATCACTTTTTACTAGTTTAAATCAATATATTCAAACAAACAATGAAATTCAATAATTACTTAGCATACGTGAAAGCTCACTAATCTTCAGGATATGAATCATCATCATCATCCTCAAACAGCCATGGGCTATGGAGGTCCAACCAGACCGTGCAATTTAGTTCTCCAAGCACATATGTACTGAGCTACACCTGTTGCATCTGGCCACTGCACATCAATTCTAACAAGGTCCTGTTTGACATTGTCTGTCAACTGCATCATAGGACTACCCCTCTTTCTGAGGCCTTTAGGCACACTGTTCATAACCCTATTCGCCAATCTATAATTATCCATACGGGCAACATGGCCAAACCAACAGTCTCTCTCTCTGCACAATATGCTGCTTAAAGGAGGTTGCCAACTCCTTTGCCTAACCTCATCATTAGTTACAAAGTTGAACCACCTAATGTCCAAGATACTGCGTAAGCATCTAATTTCCTGTTATTTTTTTTACAAAGAGTCCAAGTTTCACTACCATAACTAATCCTAGAAAGAACCAAACTATTATACAGTCTAATTTTAGTCTTTAGGTGTATATGCCTATTTCTCCACACTCTCCATAGATTCTTAAAATTCCCGGCAGCAATCCCTATTTGTCTGTTAATCTCATGCCACACATCACTAGTATCTGTTACATAGCTCTAAAGATAATTAAATTGAGACACCTGCTCAAGACTGCAACCTTTCAGATTAACTGAATCACAGCCTGCCTGACCAATTTTCATCACTTTAGTTTTCTCTCGGTTTATAACCAAACCTACTCTACTACCAGTCTCATCAACAGCTCGAATGAAAGAGTTCATCTCATCAACATCATTTGCCAAAAGGGCTAAATCATCAGCATAATCTAAATCAGAAATTTTAGTATCTCCAGACCACTTAAGGCCAAAATCTTTCCCTTGAAGTGAATTTCGCATAACATAATCAACAACCAAACTAAACAGAAAAGGAGACAAAAAGGAATCCTTGTCGAACACCAGAAGTAATGCTAAACCAATTGCTACAAGCCTTACCAACTCTCACACACGACTCAGTGTTATTATAGAGAGCTTTCATTATGTTAACTAACTTGTCTGATATACCATATGATCTCACAATCAACCACAAATTATGATGATCAACAGAGTCGAAAGCCTTTTTGAAATCAACAAAGCTAGCAACCAAAGGTTTCTGAAACTCTAAACATTTCTCAAGAATCTGCTTAAGTGAAAATATCTGATCCACACATCCCCTACCACTTCTGAATCCACATTGCTCATTACGCAATTGACTGTCAACCAGATTCTTAATTCTATTAAGCACAATCATGGAAAGAACTTTACCTGGAACAGAGAGTAGGCTGATACCCCTATAGTATCACAAGAACCGCAATCACCTCTTTTGAAAATAGGGATAATAATAGCTCTGGTAAAATTCTTAAGAACCATGCCTTTATCATAAAAGATATTAAAAATTTCAGTCATCCAAGTGGTAACAGAAACATTCCCAGCTCTAAGCATTTCCATAGTAATTTCATCTACCCCTGGGGATTTATGTAGTTTAAGTTTAGAAACAGCCAAAACAACTTCAGATGGTGTTATAGGGCCAACATTAAAGCCACCAATGCATCTATCACCATTACAAACAATGGGAGTAGAACTAACCACATTGTTTAGAACATCACTGAAATGCTCAGCCCACCTAGCCATGACAGAATCCTCACCTTCTATAACCTTACCTTGTTTATCCTTCAATCCCTGTATACCTGTTGGTTTTCTACAACACAAAACATTAACTATCTGGTACAGCTCTCTGCTGTTGCCCTGTCTAACTGCTTCCTCGACTTTGTCAGCCAAGCCATCATGCCAAAGATTCTTATCAGCAGCTAACTGATCCTTTACACGTTTACTAAGCTCTCTGTAATGCTTTTTATTAGGACAAGTAGGATATTGATTAAGGACATTTGTGCAGTTTTTTCTTTCTGAAATAAGTTTAAGTGTCTTATCACTCAAATAATTTTGCCTCCTCTGCTCCTTTTTTCGTAAAAGAGTACTGTTAGTTTCCAAAAAAGCCTGTTCAAAATGGCCGCATTCTTCCTCAACTTCAGTAGTAAGCAAACCATGACTGTCATAATGACTAAGTAACCTATCATGGTAAGCTTTAGCTATAACTCAGTCTTTCAGAGCTTCAGCATTAAAGGTAAAATTTTTAACCCTAGTACACTTTCTTAATTTTAAGTTGCAAGAACTGTTAACAATGTAATTGTCAGATCCAATTTCAGCTCCCCTATATGACCTGGTATTCCTAACAAAACTAGCCCATTTGCTGCTAATTAATATATAATCAATCATATTCTTATGCAGCCCATCGTGTGAAACCCATGTGTACTTATGTATGTCACGGTGTTTGTAATAAGTGTTAGTTATTCTGAAACCATTGAGTTTACTTACCTGTAGGAGACATTGCCCATTGCAGCTACCAGTACCAAAAGGGCCTATCACACCTCCCCAAAGGTCAAAGTCAGTACCAACTTTGGCATTGAAGTCACTTAGAACAAGGGTAATATCTCCTTTCTTGACAGAATTCAAAATATCTTGAAGCTGTCTGTAAAACCTATCCTTCTCATCCTCATTGGCATCCTCAGTGGGAGCATAACAGCAGATAACATTGCATCACTCTTGAGGTTGCAAAACCAGAACCTCAATCAACTGACTACTATGGTAGAGCTTTCTAGCAATTTCTATTCTGAATAACAAATGATCATGTAGTAGCCATGCACAACAAATCTAGCTCATCAAGATATACAACTGATAGTAAAGGTGAACATTTTTAAATGTAGGTACAAACCCATGTGAGAAACCAAGATATGTTCAAAACATACTTTGCAGATTAAATTATGAAGGAGCACCAGAAATATTCTAAGATCATTGTAGCAGTTTTACTGTTACTAGATTCTAATACTTAACATTCTAATCTATACTCACCACAGACCATTCATTGGTCTAGAGCAGGCGTCGGCAACCTATGACCCGTGGGTCACTAAGTGACCCATTTAATAATTTCAAGTGACCCACTTGAGTTCCGCAAATAAAGTATAATATATAAAAATAAATTATGCTTTATTTGCAGAACTCAAGTGGGTCACTTGAAATTATTAAATGGGTCACTTGGTGACAAGCAGGTCATAGGTTGCCGACGCCTGGTCTAGTGGTTTTGATGTTTGCATTTCAAACCATTGGCTAAGTTTTAGCACAACTGACATTGCAATCAAATACTGAAATCTAGGCTTATTTGACCTTAATAACATGCCTGAAGAAAAATAATTATAAGTTTACTGCATTACAATTAAAACAAAATTTAATACACGATTTATGCTGTTTTAAGGGAGTGAACTTAGGAGCAATCACATTTACACACTGACTATCTCATGAATAATCATGGTAAGAGTTGTTACATTTGTATGACAGAACTTAAAGCAATCTTTAAAACGATAAAGGTTCAAAGTAAGAGTCATAACATTACCATATTTCGTGGAAAGTCCGGCCATAATATGATCCCTTTGGTGTTGTCTTCGTTATGGATGTAAGCACACATGGATGTGATCATAGAAAGTAGCACATATGCTGTCAGTTCACAAGTATTAACCTTTGATATTTACGTATAATACTCCAGATACCAGTCCTATAAATTCCAAGAAATATGGTAATGTTATGACTATTACTTTGAACTTTTATCGTTTTAGAGATTGCTTTAAGTTCTGTCATACAAATGTAACAACTCTTACCATAACTATTCGTGAGATAGTCAGTGTGTAATGTGACAGCTCCTAAGCTCACTCCCTTAAAACTGCATAAATCGTGTATTAAATTTTGTTTTATGCCTGAAGAAATGCTGTGAAGCTTGCATTAGATAAAGTAATTAGGGCATTATTCAAAAATTAGCAAGTTGGGTTGTTTTACTTCTGAGCGGCACTTTTTTGCACATAATGGGCTAAATGGCCAGGTCACGTGGACCCCGAAGGCTCAGAGAAGGTTGGGGGAGGGGACCCACTGGAATAGCCGTTGGGAGACAGATGGTAGCCTCCTGTCAAGGCCATCCAGCATGTTCTTTAACGTGCACAGGGTATGGCTCTCCCGCACACGGGGCCACGGCTTAACGTCCCATCCGACGGACGGCGGCCTTTCCAAGCCCATCGGTGTCCCCTACTGACCGTGGGCAGGGCGGAGAATTTTGCGGAGATAAATCTCAATGCTGACTCAGCTGGGACTCGAACCTGGGAGCTACAGATTACGAGCCTGACGCGCTACCGACTGAGCCACCCCCGCCCCTCAAAAATTAGCAAAGATGAGGATATATCACAAGAGAAATGTTAGGATTTTCAGTACATCTGTTTAGTCATAGATAACAACACTGTTCAGTAAAACATGATATTAATAATATAGTAGTAAGCCGTGAAGTTAGTAGTGGTGTAGTTTTAAAGATCTGAGAGTTAAATTAGATAGTTTTCCTTGAATTACAGAAAAGTTGATACTCTGAGGAGTAAAGAACTCAAATCCCAAGCAGTGGCAAATTTGGTGTTTCACTGCCCAGGAGTTGGGCTGTGGTGACTGTCCAATCTGGGATTGCATCCCAGGGAATATGTCACTTCATCTAATAAGCTTCACCTAGAAAAAGTGCTGTTCATAAAGATGTTTTATTTCATTAAATTAAATGGGATTTAAACAGTTTTAAAAGGCAAAGGCGAGAAGCTTCAGCCTAAAAATCACCATGTGCACTAATATTCTGCTAATATCAATGAAATAAATTTCATTCTGTGTTAAATGATCTCCATATATTTTGTACCTCTTTACTAAAAATTGTCAGGTATTTTCTCAGAGTCTGTGCATTGAAAATTTAACTGATTATATTGTAATTATTTAACTGAGTGATTTATTAGAATGATATCAGACTATCTGTTTGACTATTGCCTTTGAAGGTTGGGTTGTTTTACCTCTGAGTGGCACTTTTTTTGCACACCATGGGCTAAATGGCCAGGTCACAAGGACCCAGAAGGCTCAGATAAGGCTGGGGAAGGGGACCCACTGGAACAGTTGTTGGGATACAGATGGTAGCTTCCTGTCAAGGCCATCCAGCATGTTCTTTAATGTGCACAGGGTATGGCTCTCCCAAACACGGGACCATGGCTTAACGTCCCATCTGACAGACGGTGGCCTTTCCAAGCCATCGGTGTCCCCTACTGACCTTGGGCAGAGTGGGGAATTTTGCAGAGATAAATCTCAATGCTGACCCAGCTGGGACTCGAACCTGGAACTACAGATTACGAACCTGGTGCACTACTGACTGAGCCACCCCCGCCCCTGCTTTTTAAGGCTGTAGGTTGATGATTATACTGAGTTTTTTGCAAGTGTTCTGCAGAGAAATATGAAATGCAATTAGCTTCTGCACTGTTATTGAAACCTTACTTCAATTTCATAATAAATAAATTAATAATATCCAGAGTCAATATGTGATTTCTTCATTGCATAACATTTATTTATAACAATTTATAGATAAGCTAAAAAATTTTAACACAAAGCTAAAAATATTAGGTACATTAATATTTTATCATAACAAAGTAAATTTAATAAATGAATTACAATTTAGAAGTATGCATATTTTTTCCTCAACATAGTTTGAAGTGATTTACTTACTTTCCCCAGCACCTAAAATGCTACATAACTTCTTGTTTCTTGTTTTCACTGTTTTAAGCTCTTCCTAGCAAAAAAAAAGAAGCAAACTTTAAGCAGCTAAATCTATAATTTTAAAACTAATTAACAACCTACATGCCTGCTCTTTACTGATAAATGAGAGTTCACAAATTTCCTTTTTTACATCATTTTTTCAAATGGTATAATGGAATGATTCCAATCGATTTAATTTATAGAATTATGATGGCACTAGAGGCTTGAGGTCCTGAATTATGAATCAAATTTCTACATGAAACAGCTACACATTTAATCAGAAGGGCATGAAAATTCATTAGTAAGTGAGCAGCTGTTCTACATATGGCTTTTAAGTTAAAAGCTGGCTATATTATTTTTAAATATTATATTTGGCATACTAGATTTAACTTACCTGCAAGCTTTGAAATTCATTTAATATACTCTTACAATTTGATCTATATTTCTGACCTATGACAGTAATTTTCAAACTCTTTTTTTGTTCTAAGAATAAAAAAGAAATAGTTGCCGTCCCGGATCATAGATGGCACCATCCAAGTGAAAAAAATCAAGGGAAGAGTGATAAGTCATACTTATTGGAAAAAAGACAGAGCCAATAGTAGTTTGGTGGGCTTAGAACATTTTGGCATGTTTCTGGAGAGATGTGGATTTGAATCATGCACATCAGCAAAACTTTCTTCCACAAAAACATTTATTGATCTTTTTTGTTCTATGAATTACTTTGCTAAAGTACAAAGATCTCATATCATTTTGAGAGGACACATAAAAGAATCATGCTCCACCTGTTATTGATGATACATTGCACATTATAAAAAAAGTCATAACTTTAGAATTAGTGGAAAAAATAGCACAGCTTTTCATGAGTTAGTAATGAGGTGATGTTACTCCCAAATACATAGTTGACTCTGCAATCGATAAATTTTTATATGCAGTACTAGTTTTTTTTTTACTATATCACCCTAAAAAAAATCTATAAAATCAAACTGTCACCATTTGTGTTAAATATAATTTTTTATAAAATCTTCAGAATTAAATGCTGATTACTATGGTATATAATATGACATATTTCTCTCATTAGTTATTTGGCAAAAAAGTTCTAAAGTTTATTTTTTTGGTTGAGCACAGTGAAAAAAACAGCTTGTCCTCTAAATGTAAACCAGTTTTTCAGGGTAGACTTTGGAAGGGTTAAATGTCTGATTACAAGGTAAGGTGAAAGCAGTTCATACTTAGCAATTTAATTTTGTTGAAAACAAAAAACTTAAGAACCTGGAAATGCTTTTCTTTGATTTTAATGTTATGTGTCCAACACTTACACAGGAAGTTTCCTTATACTTTTAATACACTGCTCGACATTGAAAGTGCCCCACCCAGAAGGATGTCGTACAAACATGCAAATAGAAGGGTGGGTGTGTGCAGTTGAGATATGCATATGACATGCGTGGCTCAAGAAATAAAAGGTGCAAGAAGGAACAGGGATGGTATATGTATGGTTGTGTTTATGCAAGTTGTGCGAATGGTTGAGATTAGAGGGTTCCACTTGGAAATTGT
The DNA here is from genome assembly GCA_038380435.1 of Ryuthela nishihirai. NCBI lineage: Eukaryota > Metazoa > Arthropoda > Arachnida > Araneae > Heptathelidae > Ryuthela > Ryuthela nishihirai. The sequence goes on from JAWZYU010000022.1 coordinate 49,098,345, forward strand.
TCAGCAAAGGCCGAAAATGCCTGGTACATGATATTGGCAGGTTTATCACCATTTGGATGCTTTTGAGAGAGAAAGAATTATAGGACTATGCGAAGCTGGATGGACTACACATAGTGTTGCTGTCCATGTTCATTGGGATGCACGAACTGTTGGATGCTGTTGGCAACAGTGGCGAAATGAAGTTTCTAGCATGTGTCGCAGAGGGAGTGTTGCCATCCGCCAGACATCAGCACAGCTTGATAAGCGCATTGTTCAACATGCTCTTTCATCACCACAGAGCAGTGCAGGCAATATTTGATGGGCTGTATCAGCAGCCATAAATGTCCCCATAACAACCGAATGGTAAACCGAAGGTTGCAGGAGGCACACCTGCACTCTAGGCAATCATTACGTTGACTGAAAGCCATCGCAGTGCTCATCTGGCTTGGTGCTGAAGTCGTGCGAACTGGGGTCATGAAAGGAAAACTGTTGTGTTTAATGATGAATTCCATTTGTCTGGGTGGAAGGCAAGTTTGTCTGGCGAGAGGACGGATCCAACTTTTGTTTGTGACCAGCAAACCGCCTGTCAGCCAGGCATAATGGTATGGGATGCTATTGGATATAACAGTAGGTCACCTCTTGTCTGCATCACGGGAATACTGACAGCTGCACGATATGTTAGCACAGTTCTGTAGCCTTTTTGTTACCATTCCTGGGAGGCATGCAGCAGCCCATTTTCCAGCATGATAATGCCCGTGTACACACTGCTAAGGTCTCCAGACAATGTTTGCAACATGTTCAAGTATTGCCATGGCCAGCACAATCTCCAGATTTATCCCCAATAGAAAATCTGTGGGACCACATTGGATGACATGTGCAATCCACTCACTAGCTGGCACGGAATCTCGATGAATTATGGGAGCAAGTCAATGCTGCTTGGTGTGTAATTCCTCAGGACCATATCTGTTGACTGTATGACTCCATGCCACGTCATATTGCTACCTGTATTGCCATTTACAGTGGTGCAACCACCTACTGAGGCAGTTATACTGAATTGTATAATCTCATCTTCTAACCACTGTAAGTGGCTGCAAATTAAATCATGGTATGCCAATATGTTGTAACGGGCCTAAGAAAATGCAAATACTTTTAAGTTTGGACCCTTTTTCTGATCCAAATAGTTTTATGCTCCGGATAGTTCAGTCGGGCACCAGGCAATAATTAACAAATTGCCAAATAAATAAATAAAGTTAAATTAGGGTTCAAAATACCAGCGAGCGTTAATGAGTAAGAATCCAAAATAGGATTGTCAAATTAAATATCTAAATATAATCAAAACTTAATTCACATTGCTCAAGAGAAAAAATTAGTAAAGACTCAAAAGGTTTAAATAACAAACAAATTTATTTCCAAAAATCACTCACCAAAACTTCAATGAAGAAGTTACATCAACTGAGCACTCTTCCATGCTACATGCTTATGCTCTACTGAGCTCACTCACTTCTCTCTGCGCTACAGTGCGTTCTAACTCTGACTTCTATGCTCTTACTATGTGCTACACTGTACGTGCTACTGTGACAACTGTTACCAGACTTTAACAAGAGCCGAATGTGTCATGTTGCACGCTGGGAAAGACATTTACATAAACTGACGAGCGACGCAAGCTATGATGCAAGAGGGGGGGGTGTCCTTGTGCACGCGCTTTAGCAGGTGACAGTCGGAAGATTGGAGTTGCGCATGCGCAACTCCTAACTCTTGGAAACGAGCGCTGTGATGCCAAAAAGGAAATAAATAACCCCAAAATGATAAATATAACGTAAATTAAGCAAAACTGGTTAAGGTAAAGTAAAAGTGAATGATGGGGCATCACAATGTATTGCTATGTGTGTGCTACATTTCACCCCTATCTCCTCACTCCTTCTGGGTGGGGCAATTTCAATGTCATGCAGTGTATGAAACTAACACTGTAATGAATTACCTTTAAATTTGCTAAAGGCATTATTCTGAATCAAACAAGAGCATAGAAAAAACAATGAAGAACTGGGAGAAGTATGGCTAGGTGATTATATTGATATGAAATGTTATAAAATATTTACTCTGCCATTGGTTTTTAAAATCCTCTTAAGTGTGGCAAATAATTATATAAGTTTAAAAATTTTTTGCCCTTCATTTGTGATTAAGAAATTGACATAGAAGATGTTGTTTCTAGCCACAATGAATATTTTTAATTTACACTTTCTTTGAGGATAGATTTAATAAATTTGTGTAACTACAATTATAAACATGGCTAACAGAATTTGTTTTTCTAAAAATTAAATTGAAGGTCACTTTATAATCAGGCTGATATAGTATCTCATACATCAAGAAGAGTGCATACAAAGAAGACTGTATTGGCACACTAAAGATGAGCCCACTTTATAATCTATGACATTCTTTTTATTTTTGCAGTAAATTGAGCCATTTCCTCAGTTTAATCCAAAACTGATTGAAAGTTTAGGTTGACATGAAAAGAAAACGGGAAAGCCCGTTTCATTTTTCTAAAATTATTTCAGTCTCTCATGCAATGGTTATTTTATCAGTAAATGCAACAGCCAAGTTTAATAAAGTAATTTTCATTTTCACTTTAAAACTTATCACAGGTATAAATTATGCTTTACTCTAATTTAGTGTTTGAATTTTTAAAATATTTTCCTCGTAGTTTCCAAAAAATAGCTACAGAAATTCATGCCCACTTTGTACCTTTTACCCATCCTTTAATTAGCAAATATTAAGACCAAGGTAACTAAATATTTTCAAGTAGCCCAAATTTCAATTTCAGGTCTCTTCAGACAGAGATGAAGATATAAAACCTACACGTGTCACACATAAAATAAACAAAACACTATTAGGCCAGACATGAAAAGAAACACAGAATTACATTTATATAAGTTTTATATTTACTAATCCTTTATTTCTCTTCCTTATTCCATTTGCAAAAACAAATACGTGATTTATTTCTGCTTTTTTTTGCAATTTTTTTACATTGTCTTTGAGCTACAAAACATTTTCCTCAGGCACCATGAATATCCTTACACTAGGCAACTTAAAAAAAATTATAATTCAACTGGTGCAACTAACGCATGCAAAAACTGCATGTAGCAATGCATACATGACAACATTTTTGTTATTCTGTCACATTGTAGTTTTTCACCAATACTTATAAATAAAGCAAATTACCTCTCAAGCTGCAGCTTGCCACTGAGATCTGATAAGAGCCTGTTGGTTTAATATACCACAGAGATCAGTGAGGAAGGCAAGACCACATTAGAAAGATAACACAAACATTCATGCCTTACCTATCGCTCGAACACAGGTCCCTGTGATGGTTCTCCCCAAATGGTTAGGGCCAAGTGTGCTAACCACTTGGCCAAAGGACAGCTTACATAGGGAAATTTAATTCAATCCTTTCTTGCTGGTTAAGGAATCATATCTTAGATGACATTCTCTGTGACTCCCAACAATTTTTAACTTATATAGTACCAGCAAATTTACCCGCTATTGCTTGGGACTGAAACTCTTTAAAGTATATAGTAGATGGCATTCCCTTTGCAAGCTTTCATTTAACATAAAACTCATTACCCCCCTGCTAACCTACATGGTAAAAATTTTATCCCCCACTTATAGGAAAGTTCTCAAGTTCTCCAAAGTAAATAGTAGATGGAACTCCCTACTTCACAAGCTTTCATTTGGCATAAAACTCATCACAATAATTTTTTTTTTCTCCTCCTCTTTAAGAATGTCTGAAACTCTCTAAAGTTGTAGTAGATGTCACTAGCAGTGGTTTTACAAAGTGACTTGGAATAACTGCTAATTACATGTCTGTGAAGAACACTGGTGATTAATCACTAATGTTAAGTCTATGGGGATTTCGAGAAATTCGAACCCATCCATACCAATTTTGGTGCCTTGGCAAGTTCGCACAAAGCCTATATTTTCTCCCTGAGTGAAAGGAATATTCGTGCAAAGTATGGTGCCTTGTAACTCTTCTGGGGACAAGTGCATAAGCAGACAAACTTCTTCTTTACATATTAGATTAGTATACAATATCATAAAATAACATCATAAACCTTAATTTATTAAAGATCATATGAAATGTGGAATTTTATAAATTTTGCTTTGAAGTAATTTTTTACTGTTTTAATTACAGAATATCATACTGTTTTGATGAACAGAGAGCAATAAATTTACTGCTACAAAACTGAAGCTCTTTAGAGCAACAACTTTATAGCAAGATAACAAAAATTACAGTAGAGGTTCACAGCGCAGTAATTAAAATTAAATTGAAATCTTTAATTCTCTATGACACTGTTAAATGTTTTCAAGCACTTCAACAAATGTCCTATGCTATCAAGTATCAAAAGTTATTAAGGGGAAATTTACATACCATACTGCAGAGGATGGGCAGTAAAAGGAACTTCCAGGATGCTCGTGAGTGACAAGTTTAATCTTCGACATTCTTGCTGGTAAGCGACTCCTCAGTAGAGTTTGAGAAGATGATGAGGGATGCTGATAACTTATTTGCTTAAGGTTTAGTGAAGGAAATAACCAATTAATACTTTTGGTAGCATTGAGTGCTAAAAAAGCTTTGAGTTCTACTACGTGTTTCACGCCCTTACTTTGGGCATATTGTCAGGTTGTTGTTGTTTTACCTCTGAGCGGCACTTCTTTGCACACCATGGGCTAAATGGCCAGGTCACATGGACCCCGAAGGCTCAGAGAAGGTTGGGGGAGGAACTGGAACAGCTGTTGGGAGACAGATGGTAGCCTCCCGTCAAGGCCATCCAGAGTGTTCTTTAACAAGCACAGGGTATGGCTCTCCCGCACACAGGGCCACGGCTTAACGTCCCATCCGACGGATGGCGGCTTTTCCAAGCCCATCGGTGTTCCCTACTGACCATGGGCAGGGTGGGGAATTTTGCGGAGATAAATCTCAACGCTGACTCAGCTGGGACTCGAACCTGGGAACTACAGATTACGAGCCTGGCGCGCTACCGACTGAGCCACCCCTGCCCCATATTGTCAGGTGGGAAGTGAGCACCTTTAGATATTGCATGAGAGGCAGTTGGCTGTTGAGCACAGGGGAGGGGTGGAATGCCATAAATTATCAAGCCACATTATAAGTGGCTCAGCTCTGAGGTTTGGAGTGGCCATAATATGATCTGCACGTGAAGGAGGTTGGACAGAGGGTATGGAGTTATAGGAACTCTCCAAGATAATTGGGTCTCGAGAGAAGCTTCATTTTGTGAATAGAGTTTTTAATATTCAACCTCCAAGCACTAATTGAGGTGATACCAACTTAAACATTTGATTCGCATTCAATACTTTTTAGCCATTTCACAACATTTATGTTTCTCAATGAAAACGAATTATAATAAAACTATTTGTTACCTTTAATTTCTGAACATTTTCTGTCAGCAACTGAATTTCTTGGTCTTTCTTTTCTAACTCATTTTGGAACTGTAGGTTTCGAGCACTTTCTATAATAGGCTTAAAAATAAATTTTATTTTTAAATTTATGTGTTACTTTTCATTATATATTTACTATTAGAAGTATTACATGATGATTCAAAATCTAAACAGTTATATCACTGTTAAATAACAAAAAAGTTTACTAAGAACTTTATTATTATTTTATTAAATATTTTAGCATACAAATCTCTTATTTTACAAAGTGTTCTTCAGTGGCCATGAAAAGTTATATTTAGTTATGGAATGCAAATACAGCAGAATCGAGTAATAGCAAATTGTATGGGACTGGTAAAATCCAATAATTATGGACAAGATTCCTAATAAGTGAATTAAACTTTTTAACTATTATTTCAAGAAATTTGAAAAACATTAATTAAACTGCCACCATACTAAAAAAGAATTACTACATACAGTTCTGAGATCGATATAGTAATATCTTGGCTAATGAAGGAACATTCCATGTTACTTAAAAAAATAATAAAAATTACCCCTCAAGCAGCTGTTTGAAGGTAAATTATTTAGCACAGAGGTCTTACAGGAGCCTGTCTTCAATGCACAGCTTCATTCCCAATCAAGTTCTCTCACTGATCCATTACATGAGAAACCTCCTTCAAGTTGGGTTGGGTTGTTTTACCTCTGAGTGGCACTTTTTTACACACCATGGGCTAAATGGCCAGGTCACATGGACCCCAAAGGCTCAGAGAAGGTTGGGGGAGGGGACCCACTGGAACAGCTGTTGGGAGACTGATGGTAGCCTCCCGTCAAGGCCATCCAGCGTGTTCTTTAACGTGCACAGGGTATGGGTCTCCCGCACACGGCACCACGGCTTAAAGTCTCATCCGACGGACGGCAGCCTTTCCAAGCCCATCGGTGTCCTCTACTGACTGTGGGCAGGGCGGGGAATTTTGCGGAGATAAATCGCAACGCTGACCCAGCTGGGACTCGAACCTGGGAACTAGAGATTACGAGCCTGGCACGCTACCGACTGAGCCACCCCCGCCCCACCTCCTTCAAGAAACCAGATAATAATACCATTGCTACCAATGCTTTTGGCTATGGAAGTCACTTTGCCAATGCTTTTGGCTATGGAAGTCACTTTGCAAGTGTCTGAAATATCTTTATTGGTACAACCCTTGTTCATCTAACTTATTTTAGTTAGTTTTCCTCATGATTGTCTAGCAGCTCTTAAGTATTTTTAACAATGATTTCCTAAAAGTCATCATTTATGCCATTTGTGAAATGTTAAATGCCAATGGCAAGAACTTCAGATTCAAACTCAAATAAGGCATTCACTACATTGGCACATACCTTTCACAAAACAACACTGATCCTTAATATGCAGAAGATAGTTTTTTGAATTAAACTGAAAGATAGCTTTTTGAATTGGATTGGATTGTTTTACCTCTGAGCAGCACTTTTTTGCACACCATGGGCTAAATGGCCAGGCCACAAGGACCCCGAAGGCTCAGAGAAGGTTGGGGGAGGGGACCCACTGGAACAGCTGTTGGGAGACAGATGGTAGCCTCCCGTCAAGGCCATCCAATGTGTTCTTTAACGTGCACAGGGTATGACTCTCCAGCACACGGGGCCACGGCTTAACATCCCATCCGACGGACGACGGCCTTTCCAAGCCCATCGGTGTACCCTACTGACCGTGGGCAGGGCTGGGAATTTTGCGGAGATAAACCTCAATGCTGACCCAGCTGGGACTCGAACCTGGAAACTACAGATTACGAGCTGGCACGCTACCGACTGAGTCACCCCTGCCCCATAGATTTTTGAATTGAACTGAAATGCCAATAATTAGAACACTACTATGCTGAACTTTTCTCTGAAAGAGAAAATTATTTTAAGCATTTTTAAAATTCAGTATGAAAGTTAATAAATTAAATTTCAAAATATAAAATCACCAATTGATTTATCTGCTAAAAAAGAAATGAGATTGCATAAATAATCCACCAGGAAAAACACAACTGCTTACAGCCGGCACCATTGCAATCGAGCATAAAAACAAGCAGAAAAAGCTGTTTTCTCATTTATCCTGTAGTTTCAAAAATAATCTACTAATGAAGAATGCTATTTAAAAAAAAATGAAATGGGAGATTTTTGACTTATTCACGTTTCAAGAAGTACTTTTGGTAAGGAGGTTTTTGCTTTATATTGCACAATATTTTTACTTTTAAAACTATTTTACCAGTTTTTACTATTTATTGCCCATCAGATACATATCTATGATTTTAAAAACAAATAATACTGATGACTAGAAGCAAAGTCAGTTTCACTTATATTGCCTTATTTATAGAGGTAGGAGTTGGCTTAGTCGGAAGCATGCTAGGCTTGTAATCTGTAGTTCCCAAGTTCAAGTCCCAACTGCGCTAGTACTGAGATTTATCATTGCAACCTCCATCCTGCCCTTGATGAGAAACAGGAACACTGATGGACTTAGAAAGGCTGTTGCCCATAGGATGGCACATTAAGCCATTGCCTCAGGTGCAGGAGTTGGGTTGAGTTGTTTTACCTCTGAGCGGCACTTTTTTGCATATCATGGGCTAAATGGCCAGGTCACATGGACCCTGAAGGCTCAGAGAAGGTTGGGGGAGGGGACCCATTGGAACAGCTGTTGGGAGACAGATGGTAGCATCCCGTCAAGGCCATCCAGCGTGTTCTTTAACGTTGGGTTGTTTTACCTCTGAGCGGCACTTTGTTGCACACCATGGGCTAAATGGCCAGGTCACATGGACCCCGAAGGCTCAGAGAAGGTTGGGGGAGGGGACCCATTGGAACAGCTGTTGGGAGACAGATGGTAGCCTCCCGTCAAGGCCATCCAGCGTGTTCTTTAACGTTGGGTTGTTTTACCTCTGAGCGGCACTTTTTTGCACACCATGGGCTAAATGGCCAGGTCACATGGACCCCGAAGGCTCAGAGAAGGTTGGGGGAGGGGACCCATTGGAACAGCTGTTGGAAGACAGATTGAAGCCTCCCGTCAAGGCCATCCAGTGTGTTCTTTAACGTGCACAGGGTATGGTTCTCCTGCACACGGGGCCAAGGCTTAATGTCCCATCCGACGGACGGCGGCCTTTCCAAGCCCATTGGTGTCCCCTACTGATCATGGGCAGGGCAGGGAATTTTGCGGAGACAGGTGCAGGAGAGCCATACCCTGTGTACATTAAAGCACACACTTGATGACCTTGATAGGCTTCTATTTCCTAACAACTGTCTAGTTCAGGGGTTGGCAACCTATTGAAACGGAAGAGCCAAAAGTTACAATTTACAAAATTTCCCAGTTTTTAAAGAGCCACTAAAAATTTTCGTTTCAATATTATAGTATTTGCTTATATATATTTGATTTTTGATTTAAAATAAACGGCTTTAAATACGAAATAATATTTATTCATATAAAAACACAAATATAGAGAATTACATCAATGGGAGCATTGGCTTTGCATGCCTTTTGAAAGTTTGATTAAATCTGGCTTATAACTTGTTGTTTTAAGTTTCAAGCACGACTCTAGATTTTTATTTGTTAGTTGACTTCTAACTTTACTTTTTATTATATTCATGCAAGAGAACGCTTGCTCGCACGAATATGTTGACCCGAAGATCGTGAGCACTCCATATGCCAACTTCTTCACTTCACTGTAGCATTCTGGAAGACTATTCCATGCGTCGAATATGAGGGCCTCAACTCGCGGCATTTCTTTTAGAGCTGTCCACTTGTGCTGCGCGATGTGCATGCATTTCTGGACCTCCAACTCTTCCAACTTGCTCTTGAGTTCTGTGAACTTGCCACTCCACAAGTCTTTGGTTTTCAAATCCAGCAATTGCATTTGAAGCGATCCAGCATCAACTTCAAATGGCTCAATGTTGATCTCATTTGTATTTGTGTTGAGAGGATTTACTATGAACGCGAGAGTACTTTTGTTTGTTTTGAATTGCTCGAATCTCTCAGCGAATCCATCCTTCATTTTTTTTATAGCTATGCTGAAGTAATTCGTGTCAATAGTTGCATTGGTCTCATCGCGATATTGCTTCAAATTTTTAAAATGAAGTAATTTACCACTCTCTATGTCTTCAACAAAAAGAAGTAATTTTTTTTCGAAACAAACTACTTCTTCAAGCAAGGCGTAGGCTGGGTTGCCCTTTCCTTGCAGTTTTAGATTTAGTTCATTCAATTTCATTGTGGTATCTACCATGAAGTTGAATTTTTGCAGCCATTTGTCTTCTTCCAATTCGGGATGGTAAATACTTTTTTCATTGAGGAATGTTTTTATTTCACTCAAGCACAAAGCAAAACGTTGCAATACATCACCTCTGGAAAGCCATCGCACTTTATTGTGCAGAAGTAGGTCAGAAAACTGGCTATCTATTTCTGCAAGGAAATCTTTAAACTGGCGATGGTAGAGTGCTTTTGCCAAGATGCTGTTAATAATCTTAATTACCAGTTCATGACCTCAACTATTTCGGCCGGAAATGTTTGGGCACAAAGCGCTTCTTGATGAATTATGCAGTGAAACGTTAGAATTTCGTGGTTTATTTTTTTCTGAAGAATTGATGTTACCCCTCTATGTATTCCTGTCATACTTCTGGCTCCATCAGTTGCTATAGAAACAATTTTATTTATATCGATTCCATTGTCTTCCAAACGTTTTTGCACAGCATTTGCTATATCTTCTCCACGAGTCTGCCCTGAGAGCGGTAGCAATCCTAGCAGTTCTTCTTTTGGACCTTGGGACAACATATACCTGACAAAAAGGGTAACTTGTGCCGTGTCTTTTATGTCGCAAGACTCATCTATAGCAAGTGATAAGGCAGAAGCCAGTTGAATGTCTTCCACTTGCATATGTGTTACATTTGAAGACATTTTAGAAGTTCTATCTTGTACTGTTTTAGCAGATAATGGCAAATCTGTGATTTTTTTCATGATTTCTGCTTTGTTTTTAAAATCACGAAACAGTTCTTCAGATGCACGTATAAAACAATCTTTGACGTACTCACCATCTGTGAATGGTTTTCCTCTTTTTGCAATTTCTAATGATACTGCAAAGCTTGCCAGATTTACATTATTGGAAGATTGCACCCAGTTCCTTAACATGGAACTTGACTGTGTTTGATTTTTTTGGAGCTCTTCAACAGCTTTTTTTCGTGCGTCACCGGTTGGATATTTACCAGCAAACTGGGTATGTTTTGTAGTGAAGTGTCTCTCCAAATTTGACTTCTTATTGTGTGCGAGTTTTTCGTGGCAAATGAGACAAGTCGGAAGGCCATCTGTGTTGCATATGAATGCAAACGACTCCGTCCAAACCTGATTGAATTCTCGGTTTTCTTCTTCAGTTCTTCTCTTTTTTTTACCAGATGTCATGCTGGCAGCGGAGCTGAAAAAATGATTTTTTTAAATATTACTTAACTATCTAAAACGGCCAACAATTTATTAACCATTATTACTACGTTAACACGATCCTCAGATATATAATCCAATTCTGTTACTGACTTACATACCTTTGAGAAGATAATACGCTTCTAAATCGAATTCTTCTTGAAACAAGCGAATAAACACGCAAAAACCGCAAGCGATTAAATTAACACACATGCAACGTCGACAGCGCTATCCGAGGACAACTGACTGACAACACGTCGCGATGGTGGCGGTGCGGGCGAGACGCAAATGGAATGCAATTGGCTGAAAGATTAACATGGTCACAGAGTCTCATCTCTAAGAACAAAACAATAGTTCAAATTTATCTCATTACGGTCATGTTAAGCGTAACGATATGTAATTAACGATTATGAAAATAGAAGCTACTGATAAATTAGGTACTTAAAAATATATTTTCTTATTTTTTAAGGGTTTTGATAATAAATTAATTTTTTGCGTATGGAACTGGAGAGCTGCAACTTTACATCAAAAGAGCCGCATGCGGCTCGCGAGCCGCAGGTTGCCGACCCCTGGTCTAGTTGGTCTCCTTCCTTACCCAACTATGAGTGCTTGAGGTTCTTGCAACCTAGTCATTTAGCCCACTGTGTGTGCTAAAGTGCTACTCAGGGAGAAAATAACTCGACCACTTTTGTTTTTGAAGGTTGGGTTGGGTTGTTTTACCTCTGAGCGGCACTTTTTTGCACACCATGGGCTAAATGGCCAGGTCACATGGACCCCGAAGGTCTCAGAGAAGGTTGGGGGAGGGGACCCACTGGAACAGCTGTTGGGAGACAGATGGTAACCTCCCGTCAAGGCCATCCAGCGTGTTCTTTAACGTGCACAGGGTATGTCTCTCCCACACACGGGGCCACGGCTTAACGTCCCATCCGACGGACGGCGGCCTTTCCAAGCCCATCGGTGTCCCCTACTGACCGTGGGCAGGGCGGGGAAATTTTGCGGAGATAAATATCAACGCTGTTCCAGCTGGGACTCGAACCTGGGAACTACAGATTACGAGCCTGGCGCGCTACCGACTGAGCCACCCCCGCCCCTTGTTTTTGAAGAGCAAACCTATTTTCCCCTTTGTTCAAATGGCATCTTTAAAAAAAATTCTATAATTTTAAAATTGCTTGCTAAAAGTCTAGTAAATATATATCCACTTTTGCTGTTGAATCATAAATTATATGAAATGAAAAACTGTCAAAAATGCAATTGCATATAATCTGACATTTACTAATAAGGTTACAAATAAAGTTACTAATAGGTGGAAGTCATCTTACAATCAGCTAAACACGATTTCTGCAAGAATCCATTACACTGATAGACAAAATCTAATGATTAATAAAATGAAATCTATAAAGAGTGAAATAAACAAGAAACATGTAGCCATTAAAGTGTCAGTATGCATTCAATTGTGAGTAAAATAATTTTTTAATATTTTTTTCAACAGAAAAACTGAATTTAAAACTTAATTTTTCAATGGCTAACAGATATACACTGCCTGGACAAATTATTATGAACCTACATATTTCATTATATATATAGTACAGTTCTCAAATGTCTGTGTATAGTTTTGGTTGAAATAGGTTCTGAAGTACAGCTAATGGTCATCTCTCTGAGCTGATGAACTGTAAAAGCTGTTTTGACATACAGTTCATGCCAACAAATGCCTTTCCCTTTTGTCAGAGCCTTTTTTTCTCCTGCATTTGCCATGATTGGCAGACATTTTTTGAGACTGCTGCCATTCTCTAAAAACTTAGGATGTTATGCCTTGTGATTTTTCACCAGGTTCCACACCTCCATTACAGATGCTCCTGTCCACTGTACTCGAACAGTGAGCTACTTTTCAAAGTCAGTCAGATCAGCCTTTTCATTCGTCACACTTTACATTGCTTACCACTATGCCTTTATGGCTAATACAGGACTTCACAGTAACACAAAATACTAACAACAGTAAGCAATTTTGCACCATGGTATTTCATGCATGATGCAGTGTTCATGATAATTTGGCCTGCTGTGTCTAGGTAGATAATGTTAAATACCGAAGAAAAAATGATTTCATTCTGAATAATTAATAGATATTTAAATTAAAGTGAAGACTACTTAATCCTAATATTTGAAAACAGTTTTTGGACACTTTAACAGTTAATGAACAAATTATACATCAAATATACTTTTGGTAAAAAAAAAAGGGGCAATATGCACTTCTCATCTAACCTCTGTTCTTTTGAATGATTCTTGCCTCTGCTCCCGATTTATAATTTTTTCTGCATCTTCTTCAATTTTGTCGAAAAAATCTGTTTCATCTACAGGAATAGGTTTTTCTCTAATTTCTAATTCATCTCCAACTATATAAATAAAAATCAAACATATAATATTTCTTTTCCTAATAATTTATATGGAAAATGAGAAAAGTTATACCTTTACATGTTCTAATATCATCATCATCATTCTCAAGCAGTCATGGGCTATGTAGGTCCAACTAGACTGCACGATTTAGTTCTCCAAGTATATCTGTCCTGAGCTATATCTGCTGCATCTGACCACTGCACACCAATTCTAACAAGGTTTGTTTGACATTGTCTGCCCACTGCATCATAGGTCTCCCTCTCCTTCTGAGGCCTTTAATCACACTATTCATAACCCTATTCACTAATCTATAATTATCGATATGGACAATATGGACAAACCAATGGAGTCTCACTCTCTGCACAATATGCTGCTTAAAGGAGGCTGCTGATTAAAAATCAATCCATAGTGAATGCACAGTATTCCCTGTTAAGATAGACATCAAACATTAATTAACAGATTCTGAAAAAAATTTATCACCGACATGGTGGGAATCGAACCCGCATCTCTCCAGATTCATGCCAGAGCGCGTTACCATTGTACCACGCGTTGGACAATGAAATTTTTCAGAATAAGACCTTATAAATCTTCTTTACTGAGACGTGGCTGAGACAGTGCCATCTATACTCAAGGAGATGCAACTTTTTTCAGTTGTTGCTATTGATTATCAGATGTTAATGAGAAGGTCGTTAACGCTAAAGTGTTAATATATAATTAAAAAACAATCCATAGTGAATGCACAGTATTCCCTGTTAAGATAGACATCAAACATTAATTAATAGATTCTGAAAAAAATTTATCACCGACACGGCGGTCTCTCCAGATTCATGCCAGAGTGCGCTACCATTGTACCACACGTTGTACAATGAAAATTTTCAGAATAAGACCTTATAAATCTTCTTCACTGAGACATGGCTGAGACAGCGCCATCGAAGATTTATAAGGTCTTATTCTGAAAAATTTCACTGTCTGACGCGTGGTACAATGGTAGCACGCTCTGGCATGAATATGGAGAGATGTGGGTTCGATTCCCACCGTGTCGGCTATGAATGTTTTTCAGAATCTGTTAATTAATGTTTGATGTCTATCTTAACAGGGAATACTGTGCATTCACTATGGATTGATTTTTAATTATATATTAACACTTTAGTGTTAGCGACCTTCTCATTAACATCTGATAATCAATAGCAACAAGTGAAAAAAGTTGCATCTCCTTGAGTGTAGATGGCGCTGTCTCAGCCACGTCTCAGTGAAGAAGATTTATAAGGTCTTATTCTGAAAAATTTCATTGTCCGACGCATGGTACAATGGTAGCGCACTCTGGCATGAAACTGGAGAGATGCGGGTTCGATTCCTGCTGTGTCGGCGATGATTTTTTTTTTCAGAATCTATTAATTAAAGGTGCTAACTACTTTGCCTAACCTCATCACTACTATAAAGTTGAAACACCTAATGCCAAAGATACTGCATAAGCATCTAGAATCAATAGCATTTAGTTTCCTGTCATCTTGTTTAAAAAGCATCCAAGTTTCACTACCATAACTAACCCTAGAGAGAACCAAACATTATACAGTCTAATTTTAGTCTTTAGATGTATATGCCTATATCTCCACATTCTCCATAGATTCTTAAAAGTCCTGGCAGCAATCCCTATTCGTCTGTTAATCTCATGCTGCACATCTCCAGTATCTGTTACATAGCTTTCAAGATAATTAAACTGAGACACTTTCTCAAGAGTGCAGCCATTCAGATTAACTGAATCACAGCATACCTGACCAAATTATATCACTTTAGTTTTCTCTGTTTATAACCAAACCTACTCTAGTACACCATTTCATCAACAGCTCAAATGAAAGAGTTCATCTCATCAACATCATTTGACAAAAGGCTAAATCATCAGCATAATCTAAATCAGAAATTTTTGTATCTCCAGCCTATTTAAGGCCAAAATCTTTCCCTTGAAGTGAATTTCGCATAACATAATCAATAACCAAAGTAAAGAAAAAAGCAGACAAAATACACCCTTGTCTAACACCAGAAGCAATGCTAAAAATTTTGCTACAAGCCTTACTAATTGTCATTCATGACTCAGTGTTATTATAGAGAGCTTTCATTATGTTAACTAACTTGTCTGGTATACCATATGATCTCACAATCAACCACAAGTTATGATGATCAACAGAGTCGAAAGCTTTTCTAAAATCAACAAAGCTAGCAACTAAATGTTTCTGAAACTCCTAACCATTTCTCAAGAATCAGCCTGAGTGAAAATATCTGATCTACACATCCCCTACCACTTCTGAATCCACATTGCTCATCACGCAATTGCCTGTCAACCAGATTCTTAATTCTATTCAGCACAATCATGGAAAGAACTTTACCTGGAACAGAGAGTAGGCTGATACCCCTATAGTTATCACAAGAACTGCGATCACCTTTTTTGAAAATAGGGATAATAATAGTTCTGGTAACATCTTTAGGAACCATGCCTTTATCATAAAAGTTATTCAAAATTTCAGTCATCCAAGTGGTAACCGAAACAATCCCAGCTCTGAGCATTTCTGTAGTAATTTCATCTACCCCTGGGGATTTATGAAGTTTAAGTTTAGAGATAGCCAAAATAACTTCAGATTGTGTTATAGGGCCAACATTAAAGCTGCCAATGCATCTATCATCATTACAAACAATGGGAGTAGAACTAACCACATTGTAAAGAACATCACTGAAATGCTCAGCCCATCTAGCCACGACAGAATTCTCACCTTCTATAACCTTACCTTGTTTATCCGACAAACCCTGTATACCTGTCTGTTTTCTACCACACAAAACATTAATTATCTGGTACAGCTCTCTGCTGTTGCCCTGTCTAACTGCTTCCTCGACTTTGTCAGCCAAGCCATCATGCCAAAGATTCTTATCAGCAGCTAACTGATCCTTTACACATTTACTAAGCTCTCTGTAACGCTTTTCATTAGGACAAGTAGGATATTGATTAAGGACATTTGTACAGTTATTTCTTTCTGAAATAAGTTTAAGTGTCTTATCAAAGAAATAATTTTGCCTCCTCTGCTCCGTTTTTCATAAAAGAGTACTGTTAGTTTCCAAAAAAGCCTGTTCAAAAAAGCCTGTCCCAACCACTAAAGACTGAAGCCATCTCCACTGGAAGACTTCCTCCAATGTAGAATTTGATGATACCCATAGAAGCAAGAGTTCAGGTGCCTGCGATGACCTCTGCTCGGGATTATCCACCAGCTGATAAAACATATCCTGTGAATCTATTCACTAGGGGCCATCAACCGAAAAACAAAAAAAAAATACAGTGGCAGAATTTCCCTCTACAGAAACCTACCAGTGCAGCTAATTCAGGATCCATAATCAAACTCAGAGCCTTAATCCAGTCCAGTAAGTTTATACGGTCAGGTTTGACTACTCCTCAGCAGGGTAGAAAAAAAAAAATAGCCACAGTTGTTCAGATCAGTAGGCCACACTAACCTTGCAGCCCTCCCCTTCCATTCACTTCCACAAGAGAGTATCTCTTTCAAAAGTTACTAACAGCCTGCACCCCAAGAAGGTGGGGTCGGACATTAAGTCTGGGTCTGGCCGGTTCTATGCATCATCACAGGAGATTGGTGCATAGGTCTCCTTCGAGTGACTACCTAGCTACCATTTACAGACTAGTATAAAATGTAAAATTTATTTTTTCTATTGACTATGATAATACTTGTCTCCTTGATCTTTGTAATGCTTTGTTCTCTCTAGGGTTAGTTGCGTAACTGGGATACTTTGCAAACAAGATAACAGGAAACTTGATGCTTTTGATTCTAGGTGCTTGCACAGTATCTTGGGTATTAGGTGGTTCAATTTTGTAAGTAATGAAGAGGTTAGGCAAAGGAGTCTGCAACCTCATCTGAGCAGTATATTGTGCAGAGAGAGACTCCGTTGGTTTGACCATGTTGCACGTATGGATAATTATAGATTAGAAAATAGGGTTATGAAGAATGTGCCCAAAGGCCTCAGAAAGAAGGGGAGACCTAGGATGTGGTGGGCAGACAATGTCAAACAGGACCTTGTTAGAATTGGTGTGCAGTGGTGAGATGCAGCTGATACAGCTCAGGACAGATATGCTTGGAGAACTAAATTGTGCTCTGTAGCCCACGGCTGCTTGAGGATGATGGTGATAATCATTAATATGGCAGATATCTTAAGCTCAAGATTTCAACAGAGTCAAATAATTTTGCTCAAATATGAACTTCGTGGTTGAAAATCTGAAGATCCGAAAGGCTTTTAAAAATAACTTGAAAACATTGCTTGATTCAAATTTTACAACCCTTTTCAACCCTTCCTAATATTGAAATACTAAAATAATGCTGTACTTTGTCAATGCAGTACTACAGTTCTTGACCTCACCACTTATTTAAATCAAAGTTGCATTAAAACCATTTTAGTGCCTTAAATGCTTTGTTCATATTTTAATGTGATCAATACATCACTCTATGTCCAATATATTTATGAATACTGTTATTACCAAGAGTCATCTTTAATATCAGTTGATAAATAATGAATAAATTCAACATATTTGGTATTTATCTATAAATTACCACTTTGAAGTCGATTCAAATTTTTAGAATTTTTAGATGACTGCCAAAGTTTGACAGCATTCTTTATCTGAAAAAACTTTCTTATTAATTTTCTCTGACTTAAGCTCTTTGCTACTGTGCCCGGAGATCAAAAATGCTGTTGGAAGTCCACCTATGGAACCGGCCATCAGGACTGAGAAGAGCAGGTCAGGGGTGTAGCCGACCTGGAAGCAGCTGTCATTGCTCTGAAACTCAGATATAGAACTCAGTAACTTCTTAAACAAGCTTTGGATGAAAAAATGTGACTGAAGATAATTTATGGATTTCAATCAAATCTATCTAAATCTCGATTTCCAACATGTCAAAGTACCCAACAGGAAAGGATGGTTGGTGTGGCGGCCAGATGATGAATCTGCTGGTAGATTTTGGAGAAAACAGAATGAGGCATCATCAAGACCAAAACTTAGAGTGAGCTAGGCGAGTAGGTGTATAGCACACATTAATGATGTTTAACCACTACATGGTCCAAAGCAAAATTGATAGTGGGCAACTTTGCTGTAAAAAGATAGAACATTGCAATGGAATCTGATCCACTGTAATGTTACAGCAGACCATAGCAAATTCCACTGAGTCCTAGATTTTGAACCATAGCTGAAGAAGGAAAGAAGGGTGTGCAGTTCTACTGAGACTGATGTTCATCTCTGAAGTAGCCTTGGAGATGCAAACTGAAAAGAACAAATTGCAGTGGTTTGGGTTGGTTTGTTTTATCTCTAAGTGACACTTTTTTGACAATAAGGGGCTAAAATGGCCAGGTCCTAAGGGCTCAGAGAAGGTTGCAAAGGTAGACAGACGTTAGTCTCCCATTAAGGCCATCCAGCATGTTCTCTGATGTGACCAGGTATGGCTCACCTACACATGGAGCCATGGCTTTACATCCCATCTGATGGATAGTGGCCTTTCCAAGCCCATCTTGTGTCCCTTACTGACTGAGGGAAGGGTGGAAATTTTGCAGAGATAAATCTCAATGCTGGCCCAGGTGAGGTGCAAACCTGGTACTGCAGATCACAAGTCTGGCACGCTACCGACGAGTCACCCCCCACCTCCAATTGCATTGACAGTCAGGCAATTGGAGGAAAGCATTTTATACTTGAGACGAAAAGCACAGTGACAAGTGGGATGGCTTCACAGGAATCAAATTTCATGAGCATACTGTAGGGCAGTGGTGGCTCACTAAATTGTGACAAAATTTTTGGTGACACACTTTGACTACTACAGGCAGGGGTCATATGCAAGAAAAAAACTGATATATAAATATATGTATATAATAAATTAATATTGTAAATTAAATATAACTGACAACTTTTCAAGTGATAATTTACAAGTAATTCAGTTTATAATAATAAAAATAAATTTATACTTGGAACAAAGTCAAAAAATTGTTAGCTTAATAAGTTTTATTGTAGCTTAATAAAATATGCATCACATAATAGCTTAATAAAATATGCGTCACAAAAAGACAAAATTTTTGGTGACACACTTTGACTACTACAGGCAGGGGTCATATGCAGGAAAAAAAAACTGATATTCTATTGAACTGAAAAGATAATTCATAATGCACATATTATTTTTTTTCACATATTCTCAAAACTTATTACTTAACAGAATTTTTTGGAAAAAGGAAAAAAAAAAGGTGCTTTTGTTATTTCTACTTCAATTCAGTATTTTGTCATTCCACTGTAATAATTACCTACATATATATATGTTTGTGTGCATTTTTCCTCTCAGCTCTAGATATAGGTTTACTATTTTTTTGACTTTGTTCCAATTATAAATTTATTTTTATTATTATAAACTGAATTACTTGTAAGTTATCACTTGAAAAGTTATCAGTTATATTTAATTTACAATATTAATTTATTATATACATATATTTTATTACGTATATTAATTTATTTTACAATAAATTGTCTGAAAATGATATGGTAATAAAATGGATTATAAGAAAAAAAAGTATTTTGACAGTGGCTGGGAGCAAACTGAAGACCCTTTAAGTTGTAAGTTCGAAAAAGACAATACATTTGGCTGACTGAACTACATATTGTTGATGAGATATCATGTTAAATATAGTATTAGCATTATCATTTAGACCATATGTTCAATAGAGAATTTAAAAGCTTTAAGAAAAAACGAGTTCACAATAGTTCAGACCAAACTCACGAGCTTACATCAGGAGGTTGCTTCAATGTAGAAACACAAAACATAAATCATACTTAATATGGGGTGGGGGTGGCTCAGTCGGTAGCGCGCCAGGCTCGTAATCTGTAGTTCCCAGGTTCGAGTCCCAGCTGGGTCAGTGTTGAGATTTATCTCTGCAAAAATTCTACGCCCTGCCCACGGTCAGTAGGGGACACCGATGGGCTTGGAAAGGCCACCGTCCGTCGGATGGGAAGTTAAGCCGTGACCCCGTGTGCGGGAGAGCCATACCCTGTGCACATTAAAGAACACGCTGGATGGCCTTGACGGGAGGTTACCATCTGTCTCCTAACAGCTGTTCCAGTGGGTCCCCTTCCTCAACCTTCTCTGAGCCTTCGGGGTCCATGTGACCTGGCCATTTAGCCCACGGTGTGCAAAAAAGTGCCGCTCAGAGGTAAAACAACCCAACCCATACTTATTATATATCACATGAGAAAAATAGCAATCAGATTGCTTTAACAATTTTTTTATTGTAGCTTAATAAAATATGCATCAAATGAAAAAAGTAATATTTTTCAAGCTCAAATTATTTATTTTTGTAAGATATATGTACGAAAATTTCAAACTGCAATTTCTAGTTTTTAAAAATTTAAGTTTCACGTGTTATTCTAAAAACAGATATAGCAGTTTCTGGATTCTCATTTCAGATTCTGTCAACTTCTAAAATCAATGGAGACGCTGGAAGGTTATGATTAACCTCATTTAGTAAATATGAATCACAACCAATTTATTAGATACAGTTCCACATTATGTCAATAGCAACTCAGATATAGAAGGGGGCGGGGGTGGCTCAGTCGGTAGCGCGCCAGGCTCATAATCTGTAGTTCCAGGTCGCCAGCGCGCCAGGCTCGTAATCTGTAGTTCCCAGCTGGGTCAGCGTTGAGATTTATCTCCGCAAAATTCCCCGCCCTGCCCACGATCAGTAGGGGACACCGATGGGCTTGGAAAGGCCGTCGTCCGTCTTGGGATGTTAAGCCGTGGCCCTGTGTGCGGGAGAGCCATACCTTGTGCACTTTAAAGAACACGCTGGATGGCCTTGACGGGAGGCTACCATCTGTCTCCCAACAGCTGTTCCAGTGGGTCCCCTCCCCCAATCTTCTCTAAGCCTTCGGGGTCCATGTGACCTGGCCATTTAGCCCATGGTGTGCAAAAAAGTGCCGCTCAGAGGTAAAACAACCCAACCCAACCCAGATATAGAACTCAATAACTCCTTAAAAAAGCTTTTGATGAAAAAATGTGACTGAAGATAATTTAAGGATTTCAATCAAATCTATTTAAATCTTGATTTCCAACAACAGGTTTTCAGTATTTAAAGAGTTATGGAAGCTGAAATATTTAGCTTGTTCTGCGAAAAATATCATTCACAATTGGCAAAAATTAACATAATATTACACGAACAGCTAAAAATACTCTTACACATGTTAATGAAGTTTAATAACACAGTTTTGCTTTCATTCTAATTACTTTTATCAACTTTTCATGGAAATTATTTAAACTGGCATTGTTGCATTGGATTGTTTTACCTCTGAGTGGCACTTTTTTGCACACCACGGGCTAAATGGCCAGGCCACAAGGACCCCGAAGGCTCAGAGAAGGTTGGGGGAGGGGACCCACTGGAACAGCTGTTGGGAGACAGATGGTAGCCTCCCGTCAAAGCCATCCAGCGTGTTCTTTAACGTGCACAGGGTATGTCTCTCCCGCACACGGGGCCACGGCTTAACGTCACATCCGACGGACGGCTGCCTTTTCAAGCCCATCGGTGTCCCCTACTGACCGTGGGCAGGGCGGGGAAATTTTGCGGAGATAAATCTCAACGCTGACCCAGTTGGGACTCGAACCTGGGAACTACAGATTACGAGCCTGGCGCGCTACCGACTGAGCCACCCCCGCCCCTGGCATTGTTGCTGTTAAATATTCCAACTTCTGTAACTCTAAATACTGAACAAATATTGTTGAAAACTGAGATTTATGTAGATTTGATTCAAAACTTTAAACTATCCTCAGTTACATTCTTTCATAAAAAACTTATTTAAGAATTAACCAAGTTCTGTATCTGAGTTACTACCAACATAACATGGAACTGTACCTAATCAAGTGACCTCCGAATGCATGTGATTAATGCATATTTAATGCCTACCTGCATTTGTTTTGGAGTAATTGCCTGAGTCAATTTGCGAAGGAAGCAAATTCTGGAATTCTTCTAGACTCATAGTTCCTTTCTCTTTTTTCTGGTTACTCTTCTTTTTCTTCTTTTGATTTTGTGAACCATGCTTGTGATGCTCATTTTCTTTTTGAAAAGCTTCATAAATCTACAAAAAAAAATGCATATAAGAGCAAGATATTATTAATTGATTTGCTAAAATATTATGAAAAATAAACTTTGCTAACAAGTTATCTGTTTTATTTAATTAGAGAATATTCCTATTTCTTTGATTAATATGGGGAACTCATTTCAAATAACTGCTACAACTGCCTTTATTTTAATTTGAAAATTATGTGACTTCAAGTTTAAGGAAGAAATGTATGGATTAAGGATTTTGAAATATACTAATTACATTCCTTATTTCCTAAATGTTATATTATCATAAAGACAATGCAAGATACAAGAATTTACAATTTATTATCAGTGTAAAAAAAAAGCTTTGGTTAGCATTCAAACATGAAAAAAAGACATTACATTTTATATACTGGTTAATATAGAAATGAAAGCCTAAGTAAAAGGTTTCTTAAATTTATCTGAATCTTGTTACAGGATGAATTAATTAATATGTTCATATTTAGTCTTACCTCTTTCTTTTCTTCATAATCAATTTTGCTAAGCAATAGTGCTTGCTGAAGGTCTTGCTCATAAGCTTCAGACACATACTAGACAGAAAGAATAACATGAAGTTCTATGCCCAAGTTTAAATTTATTTTACATAAAAATTTGACTCAAAATGGTAAAAATGCATGAACAATTAAAAAGAAATGTTTGCATATCATCTCTAACAAGTATCACTAAGATTAGGTTAATTTTGAAAAATATAGCTATCCCTTACTACAGATATTCAACACTTTTCACTGATACTCTCTTTTACATTGGAAGCTGGATTGGGTTGTTTTACCTCTAAAGAGGCACTTTTTTGCCCACAATAGGCTAAATGTACAGGCCATGAGGACCCCGTATAGGTGCCCATGAGTGTGCCAGGCTCATAATCTGTAGTTCCCAGGTTCGAGTCCTAGCTGAGTCAGTGCTGAGATTTATCTCTGCAAAATTCCCCACCCTGCCCACGGTCAGTAGGGGACACCGATGGGCTTGGAAAGACCGCTGTCCGTCTGATGGGATGTTAAGCCATGGCCCTAGTGCAGGAGAGCCATACCCTGTGCACATTAAAGAACACGATAGATAGCCTTGACGGGAGGCTACCATTTGTCTCCCAACAGCTGTTCCAGTGAGTCCCCTCCCCAACCTTCTCTGAGCCTTTGGGGTCCATGTGACCTGACCAATTTGCCCATGGTGTGCAAAAAAGTGCTGCTCAGACGTAAAACAACACAACTCTCTCTACCTATAAAAGATGCTGCTCAATGTGGTTGATGACTCCTTTGTCTAAATTTATCATTATTTATTCAAAAATTCCATCTAATGCCCAAGATACTGTGTAT
Source organism: Ryuthela nishihirai (assembly GCA_038380435.1). Lineage (NCBI taxonomy): Eukaryota > Metazoa > Arthropoda > Arachnida > Araneae > Heptathelidae > Ryuthela > Ryuthela nishihirai. The sequence continues at coordinate 49,122,066 of JAWZYU010000022.1, forward strand.
GTGTCAGGAATGGAAAAATTTCTTAAATTCCTAGGAATTTAAATACAAAAATTTTAGAAAGTGTGGGAATTAAAATAAAATGATGAATCTCTATTAACTAGCCTGAAATTATTAGTTGCAAGGTTTCTGCAATTTTTCCACTCTTGATACATATTATTAATCTAGAACAGAGTTAATATTGATTTGTTTATTTATAAATTCAACAATTATTTTTGGCAAAATACATATTTGTTTTTGTAACTTATTATGAAAAACACTTACCTCATTATCTTTTTTTTTCCATTCCTCCCATTGTTTTTCATTGGCTGCACGTGGAATATACTGAGCCTGACCACCAGCTTTGGATTTACCTTTAGTTACACCAGTTCCAAATGCAAGACTCTGGAGCTAAAATTTTTAAACAAGTTTTTGATCAATTTATAAGAAAATACCAAAAAAAAATGTAAAATATCTATAAAAGTATAATGTAATAAAAACAAAATAGCTTAAAAGTGAAGTTTTACCAAGTCATAAAAGCAGAAAATGTTTTGAGAGTTTTTTAGGTCACCAGATGACACATTATTTGTTCATTCTATATCAAATCAACATAAAAAAAAAGTACACTGGTTTCAATAAAGAAAAAAATTAGAAAAATCACGATAATTTGCCAAAAAATTGTGTGATCTTCACCAAACTTGTTCAGGTAACCAGTAAGGTTGCATCAATTTGCGTAATCGGATAGCGGCATAAAAACAGGTGTTTTGGAGTGGATCAATATTTTGTGTTGTAAATGTGAGTAAAGAAATTTGGAATAGCCATTTTGTAGGAATGACCTCGAGACATCATTTGCCAAATGAACTGTGGTGGAGAGCTATTGGCTGGCTAGTAGCAGGCCAAAGTCAGTCAGATGTGGCACAATGGCTGAATGTGAGTCCTTTTGTGGTCCATAGACTGTGGAATCGATTTCTTAGCAAGGATTCCACATCTCGGAGGTTTAGGCAAGGAAGGGCTAGAGTTACAACCACTGTACAAGACCGATATCTGTGATTAACAGTACAAAGGAGCAGGACATCTACTCCCTCTCAGCTAAAATCCTCTCTTGCAGCAGCCACTAGGAGGGTTGTATCAACTTTTACTGTGCACAGAAGGCTTCATGAAGGAGGTCTGTATGCTAGAAGGCCAGTAATTTGTTTACTCCTCAAATCATGTCACAAGAGAGAACAGTTAAATTGGGCATGCATGCACATTAACTGGACAGAAGAGCAATGGTGGTCTGTACTCTTCACAGATGATCCAGATATTGCTTGCAGAGTTATTCCGGACATTGTTTGATATGGGGAGAATGAGGTACCTGCTTTCATCTCAGTAACATCTGCCAAAGAGACAGTTATAGTGGAGGTAGCATGTGTGTTTGGGGTGGCATTTCCTTAGGTGGACAAATAGACCTCTATGTGTTGATGAGTGGGAACCTCAATGCTCAAAGGTAAAGAGATGACATCCTGGATCCTTACGTACATCCTTATATTGGTGTAATAGGTGAAACATTCATCTTATAAGATGATAATGCTTGTCCACACAGAGCTCAACTAGTGGAACAATACCTTCAGGAGGAGACCATTATGCGCATGGAGTGGCCAGCTCGATCTCATGACCTAAATCCAATTGAGCATGTGTGGGATGCTCTAGGGAGATGTATTGCTGCCCTCAACCCACCACCTGAAACAGGGGGAGCTTATTACTGCTGTAAAAGAACAATGTCTATTACTCCCTACTGAGCTGATTCACATCATGAACAGCATGGAACATCACTGTAGTGCCTGCATTGCTGTAAGGGGTGACCACACTCCTTATTAAAGAACCTTGCCCAATGCATTCTGACACCTCATTTTTAGACAAGTTCCTGTGTTACTTTTTTTGACAAAAAATGTTTCTAGTGTAAAATATTTTCTGAAACTAGCATTGTAATTTGTGTTTTCATCAAATTTCATTAATATCATTCATATAGTTTTTTATTTATCATAATTTTTCTGATTTTTCCTTAATTTATGGAAACCAGTGCATTTTCAATTGACAATAAAAACTTACGAGCAGAGTTCTACTGCATTTAACAAAAGAGTAGGCTGAGAAAACTGAGTTTCGGTAGGAGTGGGACCAAACCCCTAATCCTTTTAAAACATGTCAAGTGCTCTTCTTATTGAGCTAGCCCAGGATAATTCAGTTTCAGCTAAAGACAACTGTAAACTCTGTTTTATGGTGTGACCTAATAATTGGGATAGAACAATTGGGATTAATATTGCAAATTTATCAGTAATATGCATGCTTGACAATGCAAAAAAACCCTTTTTTTTTCTAGGGAAGTGTTCTTTTCCATTCCTGACCATAGAATCAAGTTTATAGTCTTCACTAGATGCAATTGAACTATGCTAGGATAACTTCAATAGGAACAGCATCTGACATGCTTTCAGGAAGCTGCAAATTCAGTCCCCACCAAAATAAAAATTTTTCGGTTAACTCATCAGAAGTATTCTCAAGTTGGCTTCTCCTCTGACTCTGACAAAATTGTCAAATTTAATGCATTTATTTCAGGATTTGGTTGTTTTACCTTTGAGCGGCACTGATCTCACACAGAATGGGCTAAATGGCCACATTACAAGGCCCCAAGGGCTAAGAGAATGTTGGTGAAGGGAAGCCATTGGATAGCTGATGGAAGCCACCTATCAAGGTAGTCAGTATGTTCTTTTATGTGCACAGAGTATGGTTCTCTTGCTTATTTCAAGGTTGTTCTTAGCAGAAGTATAATAAAGGGGGTGGGGGTTACATGTTTAAATATCTTTCTTTGGATATTTCTATAAATATTTAAATTGTACCTAAATGTCTTAAGTCAAAAGGGGGCGGGGGTGGCTCAGTCGGTAGCGCGCCAGGCTCGTAATCTGTAGTTCCCAGGTTCGAGTCCCAGCAGGGTCAGCGTTGAGATTTATCTCCGCAAAAATTCCCCGCCCTGCCCACGGTCAGTAGGGGACACCGATGGGCTTGGAAAGGCCGCGGATGGGACGTTAAGCCGTGGCCCCGTGTGCGGGAGAGCCATACCCTGTGCACGTTAAAGAACACGCTGGATGGCCTTGACGGGAGGCTACCATCTGTCTCCCAACAGCTGTTCCAGTGGGTCCCCTCCCCCAACCTTCTCTGAGCCTTCGGGGTCCTTGTGACCTGGCCATTTAGCCCATGGTGTGCAAAAAAGTGCCACTCAGAGGTAAAACAACCCAACCCTTAAGTCAAAATTTAAATCAATACGAGTGAACACAGTGAGTAATAATAAATAAAAAGATCTATTTCACAATATCACATTCATATTTCATAGTTAGGAGAGTTATGCTCCCTCTGTGTTGCAGCTTTACCAATGAATCATTTTAGCATCTCAAACTGCAACACAGGAGACATAACTCTCCTAACATAATAGTGTGAAATAAATCTTTTTATCTAAGTCCTGATGATAAACAAAACCAGCTATGAAGATTCATCTAATTTTAATAGATAATTAAAGATTACCAATCTGCTTTTGTGAAAGAGGAATATTTCTATTTCTTGAAATGTTTCAACATGGATTTATAACAAAAAAATTATTTTTTTTTTGGCCAAGAACACTCTTATACTTCAAAGGGGTCAAATAAGCAGTAACTCTGTTAAGCCACCAGCTTTTGAGATACTTTAGAATTGAAGTTGCTCCATACCAATTTATACAAATAAGATTAACACATTCCCTGTCAGTGATGACCTTAGTCATTTCTAGGATGTAGTCTACTACCAATCTCATTTCAAAATCCATCTTTCAGCAAAAGTTTCACAGATAAGGCAATGGATTCATGACTTCATAATTTGCATTTTTCTTTGATAGTGAATGTGTTAACAGAAGTTGTTGCTAGCTAGGAACAAACCATTTGTAACATAAAAGCTAAAAAAGCTACACAGCACTGTGTTAAAAGTAAATCTCTTTCCTTACAATCAATGCTACAGACTGATGTCATTAGTTGATGACAAAAAAGTGAAGGTGGCATCAGTAATTCTGTACAGTTCGTTCTATTCATTGTTGGGTTGGGTTGTTTTACCTCTGAGCGGCACTTTTTTGCACACCATGGGCTAAATGGCCAGGTCACATGGACCCCGAAGGCTCAGAGAAGGTTGAGTGAGGGGACCCACTGGAACAGCTGTTGGGAGACTGATGGTAGCCTCCCGTCAAGGCCATCCAGCGTGTTCTTTAACGTGCACAGGGTATGGCTCTCCCACACACGGGGCCACGTCTTAACATCCCATCCGACGGACGGCGGCCTTTCCAAGCCCATCGGTGTCCCCTACTGACCGTGGGCAGGGCAGGGAATTTTGCGGAGATGTTCTATTCAGTAATCTAATACAATAAACAATAATTACTATGCCAACCTAACTGACTAGACCAAAAAACAAATTATCTTAACTACTTTTCATTATCTCTCTCTATTCTAAGTTAAATATTATGCAGTTGGTCATTGTGATAAAAGATGCCAGTTAAGACTAATAAAATGCTGATGAACAATGCAAGTCTGAGTAGTAAGTGCTGATGAAAAGTGTATCTGTGTAGCTTACAAGATGGTTACTGATAAGCAGAGCTAACCCATTCAGGAAGGGTTGGGTTGTTTTACCTCTGAGTGGCACTTTTTGCACACCATGGGCTAAATGGCCAGGTCACATGGACCCCGAAGGCTCAGAGAAGGTTGGGGGAGGGGACCCACTGGAACAGCTGTTGGGAGACAGATGGTAGCTTCCCATCAAGGCCATCCAGCGTGTTCTTTAACATGCACAGGGTATGTCTCTCCCGCACACGGGGCCACGGCTTAATGTCCCATCCGACGGACGGCGGCCTTTCCAAGCCCATCGGTGTCCCCTACTGACCGTGGGCAGGCGGGGAATTTTGCGGAGATAAATCTCAACGCTGACCCAGCTGGGACTCGAACCTGGGTTGGGTTGTTTTACCTCTGAGCGGCACTTTTTTGCACACCATGGGCTAAATGGCCAGGTCACATGGACCCCGAAGGCTCAGAGAAGGTTGGGGGAGGGGACCCACTGGAAGAGCTGTTGGGCGACAGATGGTAGCCTCCCGTCAAGGCCTTCCAGCGTGTTCTTTAACGTGCACAGGGTATGTCTCTCCCGCACAAGGGGCCACGGTTTAACGTCCCATCCGCCGGACGGTGGCCTTTCCAAGTCCATCGGTGTCCCCTACTGACTGTGGGCAGGGCGGGGAATTTTGCGGAGATAAATCTCAACGCTGACCCAGCTGGGACTCGAACCTGGGAACTACATATTACGAGCCTGGCGCGCTACCGACTGAACCACCCCCGCTCCATTCAGGAAGGGTACCATATATGTATGATTTCAAGGAGCTACTGTTGAAAGCTTGGTGCTATACTTTTATGTTTCAGTTGTACTTTGATGGACTCATTTCCATATGAATTATAATGAATATATATATATGTCTGCAAGCCACCTGTCCTACATGTATGTGATTACCATCTCATTCCCTGGCAGTGTGTTGAACTTTTATGTACAGATTTGCCTACTGGAAGCTGAGTGCCATGTTTTAAGTAATCATACTTTTGAATGATATGGATTGGTTTAGCATGGGTTGTTTGTTGGGTTGTTTTACCTCTGAGTGGCACTTTTTGCATACCATGGGCTAAATGGCCAGGTCACAAGGACCCCAAAGGCTCAGCAAAGGTTGGGGGAGGGGACCCACTGGAACAGCTGTTGGGAAACAGATGGTAGCCTCCCGTCAAGGCTTTCCAGTGTGTTCTTTAACGTGCACAGGATATGGCTCTCCCATACACGGGGCCATGGCTTAACGTCCCATCCAACGGACGGCGGCCTTTCCAAGCCCATCGGTGTCCTCTACTGACCGTGGACAGGGTGGGGGAAATTTGCGGAGATAAATCTCAATGCTGATCCAGCTGGGACTTGAACTCGGGAACTGTAGATTATGAGCCTGGTGCGCTACTGACTGAGCCACCCCTGCCCCGATTGGTTTAGCAATGAAATATATTATTATTATTATTGAAAAAATTATATTACCAGAGAAAAATACAGTCAGTAAACAGAAAAAAATACAATTTATACAACTGACTTGTTTTCAAAAGTGTAAATAGTTATAAAAAGTATATGTAATTCAAACATAACACTCATGAAATATTCAGCTGAAAAGATTGGTTTTGTTGTGAGTGGGATTTGAACCCACATCCTCCATCAGAATCAATTTTTTTCAGCTGAATATTTCATGAGTCCCATGTGTACAGGAATCTTCTGTGATACTTTACTATCAATCATAATAACAATTTGATTACACTTTTATAAACATAAAATCTAGAACTTAGTATTTCTTTTTTAGAATGAAAATTTTGAAAGCATGGATAAATACATAACATGTCTAAAAATAACAGCTCTTGCTGAGCAATGAAAAGCATTTTCCTGAGCTCAGCCAGCCAGCAAGTCACACATTTCTTGTGCCTGTCCTGAAAAGTTTAAGATCTGAGATGAGCGTGAACTTTGATTGGAGTATCTGCCAGAAATTTGATTCAAATTACCAACTTACAAATGTGAAGTGCTCTTTCTAAAGCCAAATGAGATTAGGTAGCTAAGCAGCGAGTTTTGATGATGAAAATATGGATGAAATATCCATGCTGTGATTCATCAAATGAAAAGAGAAATTTTTCTCAATGGTCCCTTACCAACACACTCTTCTGGACAATTCACTCCTTGAGTTGCCCCTCTGAGTGACATCACATACCTAAAAAACATGGTGTGTTGTGAAAATTTGAAATTCCTCCATTACTGGAACTCCTTCATATTACCTTCTCCCTTCCATGACCTTCAATAGTATGGGAGAAGTATTGATTCCTAATTGAACAGAGAGGATGTCTCCACTCTGTTGAAAAGAATATTATTGAAATCATAAATAAGTAATGAAATAGGCTCGACGTATTTCAAATCAATCATAGTAAATAGGCACTTTAGCATCGATTTAAATTTTAGAGGAAAAATTGTCTTGAGCCGGGTGGGATATGAACCCACGACCTCCTAATAACATCTCAGGTGCTCTGGACCACTGAGCTACCGGCCGCCAATCAAGATCTCCTCATCATCCTCACATACAAAATATTCAATATATAAAATACATCACATATAAAATAATTATATACATATTAAACTGGCAGGCTCTTTTCAGATCTCTGTGGCAAGCAATTACTTGAGTGGGTATTTATTTCATAACTGATCTGCAAAGGTAAATGCAGTGAAGTTCAGATTAATTGGTAATACCTGCATTGGCTTTATTACTGCATTCTTCTTGAGACAGCCTCTTTAATTGCACAATGAGGAAAAGTTTGGAGTGTGTGCTGTTTCTCACAGGAGGTGGTGCTTTTGCAGGTCTGGTATCGAAGCTTCTCACTCATTTGGGACTAAGATTTCTTTAGTACTGTGGTGTTATTAATAAGCATTTTGATGCATTGGTAGTGGTTGCTATGGCATGAGTCACTGTGTGTCAGAGGATTCCGAACTTCGTGCCCTGTGTACTGAGCCAGTTGATTATATAGGATACCTGTCATGCGTAAAAGTAAATGCTAAGGCCTAAATAGTAGCCTGTGCTTGAATTGTAACTTGGGACTAAGATTTCTTTAGTACTGTGGTGTTATTAATAAGCATTTTGATGCATTGGTAGTGGTTGCTATGGCATGAGTCACTGTGTGTCAGAGGATTCCGAACTTCGTGCCCTGTGTACTGAGCCAGTTGATTATATAGGATACCTGTCATGCGTAAAAGTAAATGCTAAGGCCTAAATAGTAGCCTGTGCTTGAATTGTAACTGGGTTGGGTTGTTTTACCTCTGAGCGGCACTTTTTTGCACACTAAGGGCTAAACGGCCAGGTCACAAGGACCCCGAAGGCTCAGAGAAGGTTGGGGGAGAGGACCCACTGGAACAGCTGTTGGGAGACAGATGGTAGCCTCCCATCAAGGTCATCCAGCGTGTTCTTTAACGTGCACAGGGTATGGCTCTCCCATACACGGGGCCACGGCTTAACGTCCCATCCGACGGACGGCGGCCTTTCCAAGCCCATCGGTGTCCCCTACTGACCGTGAGCAGGGCGGGGAATTTTGTGGACATAAATCTCAACGCTGACCCAGCTGGGACTCGAACCTGGGAACTACAGATTACGAGCCTGGCGTGCTACCGACTGAGCCACCCCTGCCCCCTGTCATAAGTAAAAGTAAATGCTAAGGCCTAAATAGTAGCCTGTGCTTGAATTGTAACTGGGTAATAGTGCAGAATTTTCAAATAGTAGCAAGATCTCACACAAGGATGCTGAACATTTGTTTCGATACGCAGATTCCCTTTTCATAAAAATGGAACTGCCCGGTACTCTATAAAAATGATTTTGAAATGGAAATATTTCCAAAATTTTTATATAAAAAACTAGAACATAATGTGCCTTTGCACATTATTTTTATAATTAAAAAAATAAATAAATACCCCCTCAAGCAGCTGCTTGCCACAGAGGTCTGACAGGAGCCTGTCAGTTTATATGCCAAAGTAGAAGATCTGAGAGGATGGCAGGACCTCAGCAGAAAAACAACACATACAACCATGCCTTATCCGGGGCTCGAACCCAGGTCCCTTAGATCAGTAGCCAAGTGTGCTAACCACTCGGCCATGGGAATTACGTATTCATAAATTAATTAAAAAAAACTGTGTAATAATTGTAAGGTCTCAGCTAGTTTGAATTTAATTTATAGCCTGGGCTCAAACTTTACCTGGGTACAAGCAGAAATTAAAAATTGAAGCCTGGGCCATTATTTGAACATTAATGTAATTAGATAGCTTTCTAACTGGAACATTCTAACTAATAATTTGAGCATTTAATACTGTAGTAAATTTACAAATATAACTTTTTTTATTATAGATCATAATCATAGATATTATAGATCATCAACTATAGATCAAATTTTAAATTAAAATTCAGTGGAAGTACCCTCAAACCCAAAGAAAAAAATTGTCTTAAGCTGAGTGAGATAGAACTCACAAGATGCCATGTCAGGTGCTCAGGAGGTCATCTAATCTAGCTCAAGACAATTTTTTTCCCTCTAAGTTTGATGTTCAAGAAAGCTACCACCAAATTTCAATTCAATCAACATTGGATCTTTGCTTGTGATCAAATTTTGAAACTTGAATGAATGGTTTCTTATGACTCAGGTTGAAATATTTTAAAAACATTGCTAAATATACTTTTAAACTGAGAAAAAAAAACCCTGCTCACTAAAAAAAATTCGAAGACTTAGGGTTTAAATATGAAGCTGAAATTAGTAGTAAGTAATTGTACTAAGCAAGAATCTGGAAGACATGATGAATGGGAATAACACGATTATTACTGATAAGTTGTATGACAAACTTGTTAGCTGTTCTGTTATTCCTATCCTTTTCAGGTTTTTCCCTGTACAACAGGAAGTTGCCTGCATCTAAAGTTTCTTCTGTCTGCAGTTTCTGGTCCCTTCATTTTTCCTCTTCTATAGCCGTCCCATGGCCGAGTGGTTAGCACGCTTGGCTACTGTTCTAAGGGACCTGGGTTCGAGCCCCGGGTAAGGCATGGATGTGTGTGTCGTCTTTCTGCTGAGGTCCTGCCATCCTCACAGACCTTCTACTATGGCATATAAACTGACAGGCTCCTGTCAGACCTCTGTGGCAAGCAGCTGCTTGAGGGGGTATTTATTTATTATTATTGAATTTTTATAAGAAGTCTCTCTAATGTCTTCTTTCCAGGCTCTTTTTTGGTCCTCCTCTCCTTCATATTCTTTCTACTTTCCACTCTTACTTTCTTTTTGTCCGTCTTTCTGGTTCCATTCTTCGAACATTTCCATACCACTGAAAACTCATGCTTTTTATTCTTTTTTTCCCTAATTCTTTCATGATATCATTTCTTTGTCCAGTCTTGCTTTCTGACAACTTTTATCAAAAATCAATTTCTACTGCTGTAATATTAGATTTCAGTCTTTTACTCAGGTTATAGGTTTCTGCTCCATATGCCAAAACGTTTTCAGTTATGCTATTAAATATAGCTTTTAACCCTCTTTTGATAACTGTGATTACTGGGTGTAAAATTCTGATAGCTTTTTTGCTTGCTTTCATTTCTCTTTAACATTCATACCAATACACCATCATCTTGTATGATAGCTCCAAGACATTCGGAATTATTAATTTCCTTATTGTGAATTTTTAACAGTTTCAGATTTTGCTGTCCTTTATTTTGTCTACAAACAATTTATTTGCATGCTCCATTTTCCATGCTTTACTTTCAGTTTTCTAATCACGCATCTTAAATCCTCATCATCCTGTGGAATAATCCCTGGTCATTAACAAAAAACAGTGAAAAATGACAGAACAATCATAGAAAAAAATTGAAATCTGCAGGTGCACAAAATCAAAATGAGATAAGTGGGCAGTTGAGTAGTTATGTGTTTTACTGCAGATCAAAGGGGACTGGGTTCAAGCCATGGACAACGTATGGATGTTACTTTTCATATATAGTAGGTTTGTTGATGTCTCACTTTCCACACAGATTTTCTCTATGGCATATTATACTGATAGGCTCTCACACCTCTGTAGCAAGCAGCTGCTTGAAGATTTTTTAATTTAATGAGAGCCCATCAAACACAAGTAAGTCTGAGCATATTCAAAAGTTTGCAGAGTTTAATAATGACTGACTCTTTTATCCATCAGGAAAAATTATTAATGCAAAGCAGGTGAGTACAATATATTTGATAAAAAAAATATGTAGTAAATGTTATAATCATTACTAAAATTTAGATAATTTTATTACAAAGCTGTATATAAATTATAACAAAATTTAAGACACATTTTATTATATCACAGGCATTTCAAAATGGATGAATGAACAGGTGCATAGACATGTTGCACCCTAGTTTCATAAGTAATAACTCAAAACTATATTTTTGAATAATAAAGAAAATGAGCAATGCTTAATATGTTCCATCTTAGGGTATGTACTCATCAGCTGATATCATTCAACGTTTCATGAGTTTTTGTTAACACAAAAAAACTACGTTTGGAAAAAAAAATTATTAAAAAAAATTACTAGAATTTATTACACATTGTAATTTTTCTCTATTGCTGAAAAATGCCAACTGTTTTAGTTGTGCCACTTCTGATGCAAGGGTGAAATGTGTTTCTTATATGTTCACAGTAACATCAGTGCTTGGCAGAAGCTTTCAGCACCCTGTGATCCCACAGATAGTTGTCCAATTGGTCCTGAATTTGGTGTGTTGGTTGCTTTCGTGTGTGTGTGTGTGTGCATAATTATAGATTAAAGAATAAGGTTATGAACAAGTGTGCCTGAAAGAAAAGGGAGGGTAAACAGGATATGGTGGGTCGACAATGTCAAACAGGACTTAGTTAGAATTGATGTATGGAGACCAGATATAGCAGATGTAGCTCAGTATAAATATGTTTGGAGAACGAAATTGCACAATCTGGTTGGATCTCCGTGTCTTTGGATGCTTGAGGATGATGATATATTTTATGAAAAAGTGGAAGCAACTGACTATTTTCTATTTATTCCACCAATGGCTATTTTGTCTATATTTTGGTGCTAATGTATGGTTTGCTAGCACGAGTCTTAGAAAAACTAAGAAAAAACATACACTAGTGCTGAAATATTGGGTAAATTTCCCTGGTAGAACAAATGGGAAGCATTCCAAATGCTACAGTCTGTTACAGACTTTTGCTGAAATTGATAAGCATATATATCACGTAGGCACTAATTGGGTTAATAGATCACATCCCTAGCTGTGGTGAGACAGGATAAAATCTACTGTGAATGTCCAAAAAGTGGTATGTGTGTGAAAATGATATGGGCATCGTCATTGCATGAATTCAAAGTTGTGAAGAGTAATATCTCTTCAATGGAAAGGGCTACCTTGGAAGTTGGAGTAGTATGCTAACAATGGGAGAAGTCATCAATGAACAGAAATTTCATGTCCAACTGTTGGTGGGATATGATTAGTCTAAAATAGGGGTTCTCAATGTGGGGAATGGGGTAAAATTTTTTGGGGTACACCGTGAGAGCTCAAAAGTCACTAGATCTAGTAACAAAGTTTTGTTCCCATTGTTATATTATAACTATAGTTTTATCTATCTATACTATCAATGGGGAGGCGCTGTCTTGGAATGAAAGATTTGCTCATGTAGGCAATAGTTACTTAAAAGTTAAATTAAGCTGATTAAAAGTATGATGTATAGGAGGGATATTATGAAGTGGTACACCAGTTACATACACATTTCCAGAGGGTATGTGAAGCAAAAAGGTTTGTAAGTAACTGGTCTAAAATATTATTCATCCCAGTGACAATCCATGGTTTTTTTTATGAAGTTCCAAGTTTAACATGAGCAAATGCAGCCTACTGTTACTTCCAAGTTATAGCATTTGGAGATTGAAATTGAAAAGTGAAAATTTTTGCCAACAAAAGTGTAATACAAAGTTTCACAGTTACTAAAGATTGTCCACATTTTGAATCACCTGATGCATAAACTGGAAAAAATTAATACCCGCTACTGCCTTACCTTAGTGTTGTAGATTTGTGCTAAAAGTCACTGGAAACTTTGCAACTTGAACTTACATGAAACTATTTCAATAAATACAATGGATGATGATAACTCATAAGATTTTGCCTTGTGTTTGGTTTGCCATAAATACTTAAACAAGGACATGCTCTTTAACTTTAATAAACAAACTTCTTTTTATATATCATTGCATTGCAAAATGCGGAAAAAAATGCTTACAACTGTTGAACTCAAATTAATGGTGAAAATTTGACTCTGCAATTCAAAATTTCATATACAATGAATGTTGTTATGACAATTACATCATGTTAGCATATTGTTTATCCATTAACAACATATCAGTTGAGACTATTCAATAGGTTGATGTTATTTTAATAGTTTGGGAACAATTTATGCTATGACTTTAAATTTGATACTCCTAGACTCCATAACTTTCCAAATATTGAGTAATAATAAAAAAAAAATAAATACCCCCTCAAGCAGCTGCTTGCCACAGAGGTCTGACAGGGGCATGTCAGTTTATATGCCATAGTAGGAGGTCTGAGAGGATGGCAGGACCTCAGCAGAAAAACAACACATACATCCATGCCTTACACCGGGGCTCGAACCCAGGTCCCTTAGATCAATAGCCAAGCGTGCTACATGGTCCCATTTCCACATAAGGATTTCACACTTGCTATTTAGTATTTCACTAACAAAAATTAAACTCTTACCCTTAACAGAAGTAAATTTTGAGCATCCATCTTTTTACTACAAATATATATAAATATTAGCCATATTAATGTCTTATGTTGTTTATGCTTTGGTTGAGCTAACTTTAAATGCTGTAGAAAGACCAGTTAACAGGGTTCAACGTAACTCCAAAACTTCCTCATCCAAAAATGAAAACAAGAATTACTTAAATGATTATGAAGCCTAATTAGTTATATCTGAAATGAAAGCTACTTATGTGGGGAATGTTCACATTTGCATGATGAACAATGTGGATTCTAAAGTGGTTATTATCTTAAGAATTCATCAGATTCTTGAGTTTCAGAAACCTGAGGTTACTACTTTGTAGATTTCATCAAAGGCTTTTGACTCTGTTGACTATCACAATTTGTGGTTGATTGTGAGATCAGTATACAATTAAAAGACCTTCTTGCTCAAGAACTTCAAAAATTAATTTAAAATAATTTAAAAATTCTCTGTCATTGAGCAATAAAATTTCAGAGTTTATCCTTCAAACTATTTGGATGTTGAAAGTTTTTAGGAACATAACATCACTTCACTGATGACGGAGCGCTGTCTTTGCTCCGAAAAGCTTCTGAGAGTTTTCTCCTAAAAACTTTCAACATCCAAATAGTTTGAAGGATAAACTCTGAAATTTTATTGCTCAATGACAGAGAATTTTTAAATTATTTTAAATTATTTTAAATTGTGAGATCATAGGGCATATCAGACAAGTTAGTTAATATAATGAAAGCTTTCTCTAATAACACTGAGTCATGTGTGAAAGTTAGTAAGGCTTGTAGCAATTGGTTTTAGCATTGCTTCTGGTGTTCGAAATGGGTGCATTTTGTCTCCTTTTTTAGTTTGGTTATTATGATATGTGGAATTCACTGCAAGGGGAAGATTTTGGGCTTAAATGGCCTAGAGATCTGAAAATTACTGATTTAGATTATGCTGATGATTTAGCCCTTTTGGCAAATGATGTTGATGAGATGAACTCTTTCATTCTAGCTGTTGACCAGACTGGTAGTAGGTTTGGTGATAATGTTTTTATTGAACTAAAATTTTTAGTTTTTAGTGAGAAAACTAAAATGATGAAATTGATCAGGTAGGCTGTGATTCGGTTAATCTGAATAGTTCCACTCTTGAGCAAGTGTATCAGCTTAATTATCTTGGGAGCTATGTAACAGAAGCCGTCCCATGGCCGAGTGGTTAGCGCACTTGGCTACTGATCTAAGGGACCTGGGTTCGAGCCCCAGATAAGGCATGGTTGTATGTGTTGTTTTTCTGCTGAGGTCCTGCCATCTTCTCAGATCTTCTACTTTGGCATATAAACTGACAGGCTCCTGTCAGACCTCTGTGGCAAGCAGCTGCTTGAGGGGGTATTTATTTATTTTTTATTATGTAACAGATACTAGTGATGTGTGGCATGAGTATAGTATAATAATTATTAGTATTATAGTGATATATTAATCTTGTTAGATATTTATTACTAATTATAACACCAAATTACTGTTATTAATATGATTTATTGTAAATATTTAGTAGCATTTGGTGCTTTTTTTTATATAGAAATTTTGGATGTTGTAAAATTATTGGATTGAAAAATCGCTGTTCTTAATGGAGAAAGATTAATGAGTAGGGGAGGTTTTTTGAGCAATATGAAGTGCTTTTAATGGATAGAGGGTGGTCTATAGTTATTTTGATAGCTTAATTGATATGCTTATGCATATTTACTAAGATTTGTGGTTATGTATATTAATAGTGATAGTTATTAATGTATTTATGGAATTGAATATTCACTTTCAATTATTTTTTACTATTTGTGTTTAAGATTTGGGTTGGGTTGTTTCACCTCTGAGCGGCACTTTTTTGCACACCATGGGCTAAATGGCCAGGTCACATGGACCCCGAAGGCTCAGAGAAGGTTGGGGGAGGGGACCCACTGGAACAGCTGTTGGGAGACAGATGGTAGCCTCCCGTCAAGGCCATCCAGTGTGTTCTTTAACGTGCACAGGATATGGCTCTCCCGCACACGGGGCCATGGCTTAACATCCCATCTGACGGACGGCGGCCTTTCCAAGCCCATCGGTGTCCCCTACTGACCGTGGGCAGGGTGGGAATTTTGCAGAGATAAATCTCAACGCTGATCCAGCTGGGACTCGAACCTGAGAACTACAGGTTACAAGCCTGGCGCGCTACCAACTGAGGCCCCCCCCCCCCGCCCCCTTGTGGTTAAGAAGTTTAATACTGATATTTAATTACTGAAAATGATACGTAATATATTAAAGGGTGTCGAAATGTAATTAGTGTTGTGGTAGATATTGCAGGTTGGAATGATATTGGATATATGGTTTTGATGTTGTCTTTGGTGGTATTTAGTTTTGGGGACTTTTTATAATTCAGATCAGTAGTGCTTTGTTTCTAATTTGCTTGTTTTTTGAGATGTGTTGTCTCTGATGAGATTAGTTATGGGGGCTTTTTTATAATGCAGATTGGCAGTGCATTGTTCCTGATTTTCTTGTTTTTGTGGGATGTTTGATTAGATTAATTCTGGTGTTTTATTTAAATTAAATTTTGCACGTGTGACTTGTTTAAGGAGTTTAGTTTGTGAAAATTTATTTGCAGAATGTTTTAAACAATGCAAAAAGAGAGGTGGGGGGGGGGTTGGAGATTGGAGGACTATACTATGTGGGAAGGAAATTGTTGTGTTGTCTTTCTTGGTGTATGTCTTTATGTTTTCTCTTTTTGCAATGTGGTTGTGAGAAATGTTATTTTTCTTGGGGGGGGGAGAATCATTTTTTTAAATTTTTTATGGTGCATTTGTTTAGAATGCAAATTACCATTACCATGATGATGGTATGTTGTGTTTGATGTAAACTCAAGGTATCATTACCATAAATAAATAACAAATATAAATACCCCCTCAAGCAGCTGCTTGCCATAGAGGTCTGACAGGAGCCTGTCAGTTTATATGCCATAGTAGAAGGTCTGCGAGGATGCCAGGACCTCAGCAGAAAAACAATACACACAACCATGCCTTACCCGGGGCTGGAACCCAGGTCCCTTAGATCACCCGGGGCTCAAACCCAGGTCCCTTAGATCAATAGCCAAGTGTGCTAACCACTCGGCCATAACTAAAATCATATAGTCCATTTTTTAAGGAGACTTACATGCCATAGCCATGCCTGATACTATGCTAATGATTATCAGGTATATTTACATTAGTTATAGGAAGTAGATGGGTTTATGTAAATTTGCTGTGTGCCGCCTTCAAAATTATACCATTGAAGATTACTTCTCAGAATGCTAACTTTTCAATAGCAAAGGAAATTATCTGTATCACAATAATTTAAAATGTATTTAAATGTAGTCTAAGTTTATAATATAATTGGAAAACAATTCAGCAAAAATATTTTGAAAAAAGGTATTTTTAAGTCGTTTTTGAGGAGACATTTTGAATTAGAATGGAAAACGAAACCTTTGAGGATATCCCATCTCCATTTTTTTCTTCTCTTTATTAGATACCGATTTAAAATTATATATGTAACTGATTTAAACGTAAGAAAAAAGGGTATTACCTCGGCTACATCGTTTGCTGAAGTTTTCTTTTTTCGTTTTGGTTTAACTTTGCCTTCTTGCTGAGGAGCCCCAGATTTTACATTGATAGCCTTGCTTTTTCCATTTTGATTATTTTTCTGATCAGTAATATTCAGTTCGTCAGAAACAGCTCCTTCACCAAGTTCATCATCTTCCAATTTGAGTACTGCAAATCGCGATGCACATGCAACAGCCATTTTAAGTTTCTAATGATAGTGTATAAAATTTTTGTAAAATATTTCTTGGCTAAATCACTTTAAACAAACAGTAACTAGTAAAAGAGCTATTAATACACCACACTTCGTTTATATGATAAGATTTGAGAGTCTCTATATATATTTTCTATAATCCGCTTAAACGTAGAATAAATTATCATTCAATATTAAAAACAATCGATTTTTCTCTCTTCCACGTAAACGTCAATTCCAATAAATTTATAGAAAAAAATATCAACACATCACATTGACCGGAAATACAACAGAGTCATCTGGCGTTTCTTGTTTGTATAAGTCAACATCATCAATGGTTGAAAATCAAAATGGCCAAATTGTCGCAAAAAAAATCCCCAGTTGGTAATTACTAAAAGGAAACGCCTAAGAAAAGAGCATATATTTTTTCTTGATCAGGCTACGGTGGCCAAAAGAGAAGATAAAAGTAGCATACACTATAAATAGAGCAGAAGCTTAAAAGCAGAAGAAGACGAATTTACCAACGAAAGCTCTGTCACGTGACAGATGTCAAACAGAGAGAGAGAGAGAGCGGACGGCGGGGGGTGGGGGCATATTCAGTAATTCAAAAACATTAATATCAATTTCCTATTCCTTTTGTCTCTAAATACCGATGAAAATCATAGCAAATTATTATCAACACTGAAGCAGTTAACTTTGATTTCTACCTTTTCCAGTGGCTAACTAGTTGACCAGTTATCGAAGTTGGCTGCAATTCAAAGAGACCTTGGTTAGAATAATACTGAAAAAGCCATGAATGTTATTATTATCTACGATCTGAGGTCTAGCTTCATCACAGATCTTTCCTGTTCTGTATCAATTTAAATTATGTTTACAAACAAATTGAGATAAAGAGATGAATCCGGCAGCGGAAATTTAAATTTCTCATGCAGAATATCTTTCAGTGTAATTAGTGATGAAATCCAAGAGCTGTTTCTCATATACCTCTCGAACCTATCCGGCAAAAGTTCGATTCGATTAAGAGTGGGCTCTAAGCCAACTGATTCAGGTTTCGGACAGAGTACGTAATTTAGTTGAATAGTATAAGGTCATGGAATTATATAAATGCAGAAAATGCTACATATTATCTAGTATGTCACAATATGATGCTCCAGTCATGTACCATCAACCAAAACAAATATTCCAAAGCGCACTGTGCTATACACTTCCTCTACTATGCTTCATAAACTTTTAGAAATGTTGGGCGTGCTATGACCAGATCTATACTCACACAACCACAATATCCAGAAAATATCCAGGATATATCTTAGATGGAAAATGGATATTTATTTGTCATGTCAGATATCTTATATATGTATTTTCGGGATGTTGTGGTTTGTATCGGTACTCTTCCATCCGACAGATAGAGTTAGCAGCAAGATTCATCGCTCCTGAGAATGATTTTCCACTCCACCAGAATGCAAATTCTATGTCACGGCACTATTAAAACAAATACAGTAGACCCCCGATATAACGCGCATGTCGGGCGGGAAACAACACCCGCGTTATAAGGTGAACCGCGTTATACCGAGCCACAATAAATTTCACACTGTAAGCTTTTCTTTTACTCATCATGCATACAATAATTAAACACTATTCAAAATATATGCAGGAACTCAATACATACACATTTACTCAATACGCAGTAACAATAAAATGCGATACTCACTAACGCCGCACGGACCTGTATAAACATGTTTGAACTTATCGCGAACATCGCCCGCGCTATAACCGAGTGCGCGGTATGGCGAGCAGCGCTATAACGAAGGTCCACTGTATTAACGTTGGTGATCATGCAGTTACAGTGCCCAATACATCTAAAAGTCAATATAACGAAATCCATCTGATGACCAAAATGAATTCGTTTAACTGAAATTTCATTATACTGAAATGCAATGAAAGACACGTTTTGATGTTTAAACAGTGGTGAAGGTAAGCCAGTACACTATGGTACACCATATTGGCAAGAAATGTTTTGCCGGTTCGGAATACAGGTAAAATATTTTTCAGTAGTGACGCAGTTAACAATTTCTTTTACAACTAAATGCTCTTTCAACGGAGGTAGTTGATTTGATCATTGATTTATTGTCCCATTTTCCCAGTTCTTCATCTACTGGAAATTAAGTCCGAATCCAGATTTGCTATGGTGAATGTAAATATGCATTCCTTATGAAAAAAAAAAGAAGAAAGTCCAAAAGTTTAAGATGCAAAAAGGTGGTGTACCTCTTATCAGAATGGTGAATGTAAATATGCATTATTTATGAAAAAAATAAAGAAGAAAGTCCAAAAGTTTAAGATGCAAAAAGGTGGTGTACCTCTTATCAGAAAAAAAAAAAAATTCATCTGTGGTTCTCGATTTCGCGGCACTGCTTAATGTGGGGTATGGTCGAGAAGCACCCGTTTAACTTTCATCCTCAACAACCTGCAGTAAGAAAGCAGTAGTGAACACTGCTTTTACGACAAGAAATCTTTAATATGAATTTAAAAAATTAGACTGTTTTCCCTAGCTACTAAAAAAACAAACAAACCTGGTGGTCTTTTACACCATCTGCTAAATTTCTGAGGGTTCTAAATAGACTTGTATTCAGAGGAGGCCCAAATCTAGAAGAAAATCGTGGGGAGGGGTGCAAGAAACAAAATCGACCAGAAAAAATATAAATGGGAGTTAGAAAGAGACTGGGTTTCCAATGCGATAAAACATTTCCCCTTTCATTTTACGGGTCTTTAAAGAATTTCTTGAAAAATGCATGAAATATAAATAAGTTAAATAATTTTTTGTCTTTTCTGAAAGGGAGGGGGGCATTGCCACCCTTGTCCCCTACCCCAAATCAGGACCTTATTCAGAGTATCCCCAAACACAGAGAGCGGACGCATACTCGCAATTTCTACAATGATGGAAAAATATCTCAACCATTAATATTTAAGAAATGAATTTGATGAACATTTATTTGTTTAAATAGTTTCGTTTTATGAGATTTACTTACATCTAATCATCAACTTTAAAACCAAAGTTAATATATACATATTTATTTAAAAATATAAATAAATAAATACTCCCTCAGGCAGCTGCTTGCCACAGAGGTCTGACAGGGGCCTGTCAGTTTATATGCTATAGTAGAAGGTCTGAGAGAATGGCAGGACATCAGCAGAAAAACGACACACACATCCATGCCTTACCCAGGGCTCGAACCCAGGTCCCTTGGATTAGTAGCCAAGCGCACTAACCACTCGGCCATGGGACGGCATATTTATTTACTTTTGATAATTTAATTTGAAGATTAAATAAATGGTGTTACACCTCTAGCAAAATTTTTACTTTATTTCCTCCTTTCGTCGCCAATCAGAAATTTAGCTTGGGATGGGTTTTTGTCGCTGATGAAAAATGGAAATGAGAAAAAAAAAATCTCTGTTTTTTATTTCAATAAGTTTTTTTTCCCCATTAAGACTGAAAACTGCAAATACAATGGAATCAGCAATTATTACGGTATATTAATATTTATTTCACATTAAAAATTCCTAAATGATTCGCTATTTGCGGAAAACGGAGACAGAAATAGAAACATTCGGGTATTGTACTTTCGTTTCCATACACTTAATTTCATTACCTTTTAAGATGACTTCAATAAATCGAACGCCTAAACACGGAACTCGAACTCACATGTCTCCAGATTGTTTTAACGACTAAACTATCAACGGTTCTGATATTTATCTACTAATATGACCTATAAATCTGCCGGAATGTGTCACCCATGGCGCCATCTATGATCGATGATAGAAACTTCTTTTTTCCAATGTTGTTCTGAATAAGATTTAATCAAGAAATACTCTTATGCTAAAACGTTATGAATGAAATAATCAATCAATAGTAAAGACACAAAGTTAACTCTTGACATCATCATCACCACCACGACCACCACCACCACCACCACCACCACCACCACCACCATCATCATCATCATCATCATCAAGCAGCCATGGGCTACGGAGGTTCAACCAGACCGTGCAATTTAGTTCTCCAAGAAGATCTGTCCTGAGCTGCATTTGCTGCATCCTGTCACTGCACATCAATTCGAACAAGGTTTTGTTTGACGTTGTCTGCCCACTGCATCCTAGGTCTTCCTCTCTTTCTGAGGTCTTTAGTCACCCTGTTCATATAGCCCTATTTGCTAATCTATAATTATTCATATTGGCAACATGTACAAACCAACGGAGTCTCTCTCTGCACAATATGCTGCTTAAAGGAGTTTACCGACTCCTTTGCCTAACCTCATCATCAAAAACATCTAGTTTCCTGTTATCTTGTTTACAAAGCGTCCAAGGTTCACTTCCATAACTAACCCTAGAGAGAACCAAACTATTATACAGTCTAATTTTAGTCTTTAGATGTATATGCCTATATCTCCACACTCTCCATAGATTCTTAAAAGTCCCGGCAGCAATCTTTATTCGTCTGTTAATCTCACACCGCACGTCACCAGTATTTGTTACATAGCTCCCAAGGTAATTAAACTGTGACATCTGCTCAAGACTGCAACCATTCAGATTAACTGAATCACAGCCTGCCTGATCAATTTTTATCACTTTAGTTTTCTCTCTGTTTATAACCAAACCTACTCTACTACCAGTTTCATCAACAACTCGAATGAAAGAATTCATCTCATCAACATCATTTGCCAAAAGAGCTAAATCATCAGCATAATCTAAATCAGAAATTTTCGTATCTCCAGACCATTTAAGGCCAAAATCTTTTCCTTGCAGTGAATTTCGCATAACGTAATCAATAACCAAACTAAAGAGAAAAGGAGACAAAATGTACCCTTGTCGAACACTAGAAGCAATGGAGGTGTAATTGTTCACATCAAAGAAGGATGGCAAGTGAACCAGATTTTTTCTGATTTCAAAACTGCTGACTTAGTGGAATTGCATATAAAAGCATTCAATTGCGAACTTGGCCTTGTTGCAATCTATAGAGCGCATGAATTCCGTAAAGTAGAATTTAATGATGAATTCGCAACATGGCTTAACTGTGTTAAACGAAATAGTATGATAACGACAGGAGATTTTAATTTGGATTTATTATCTGATGGTCCACACAAAATAAATTTTTTACAAATGATAAATTCAAATGGTTTCCATTCCTGTCATGCTTCTGTTACTAGGGTAAGTAGTAAAACCTGCCTAGATCATCTTTACATTAGAAATTTTAGATTAGATACTGTAACTACATACATTGTTAAAATTGTCATCTCAGATCTTTTTTTTTTGTTGGAAGTAATATAAAGTGTGGTTTTTATAGAGATGGTTCTACAGAAAAGCTTTCTACAAATTTTACTAAGATTCAATACAATAAATTTAAAAAGTTATTGTCCGAAATATCATGGGATCATATCGAGAGACAGGTAAATGTGAATTTAGCATTCTAAGGGAATTAACTCTATTAATTAAAGATGCGCAGATTAAGTACTCTAAAAAGAAAATTAAAAAACTCAAACCATGGATAACAGAAGCTATTGTTAATTCAATCAATTTTAAAAGAAATTTATATAAAAGATCTAAATCCAAAAAATTGGATGAAAATGACTACTATAGAAGATATAAAAATATGTTAACTAATGTTATTAGGGAAGCTAAAAATTATTCTTATAAAAATATTTGTGTAAAAAATGGAAATAATGCTAGAAAAAATTGGGAAATTATCAATGAAATGTGTGACGGAAGAAAAGTAAAGGGTAATTCTCCTCAATTTATCACAGATAGAAATCATTTACTTCGGTTTGATGAAAAGCCGCAGGAATTTGTTAACAAATTTAACAATTATTTTACTGGGGTAATTTCTTCATTATGTAAACAAAATCTACATAATGAAACCAAAATAGAAGAGATAATAAGTTATTTAAAAAGCAAAATGCCTAATTCTATTCTTTTCCCTTGTATACCAGAACAAGAAATTTTTGATACTCTCAAAGAACTAAAGGAGGAAAAATCACCTGGTTTGGACGAAATTACAGTTACCACTATTAAAAATATTTTTCCGGAAATTAGAACTATATTTTATAAACTTGTAAACTTTTCTTTTGTAGAAGGTGTGTTCCCTAAAATTTTAAAATCTGCCTTAATTATTCCAGTGTTTAAAAAGGGTGATAATAAGGCAATTGAAAATTACAGACCGATTTCGCTTCTATCAACTTTTTCTAAGATTCTTGAAAAAATTGTTAAAAAAAAAAATTGTTAACTTTTGGGATATGCACAATTTATTTGCCCCAAACCAATTTGGATTTCAAAAAGGTTTGAATACTGAAACTGCGATTTTAGAAATGACTATTCAAATTTACAGAAATTCAAATCAAAATGTTAAAACAATTGTTTTTTTTTGGATTTGAAAAAAGCTTTTGATTCAGTGAATCGTGATATGTTATTGGAAAAGTTAAAAGCCAGTGGTGTTAGGGGAAATTTGCTTTCATGGATTAAGAGCTATTTAATGAATAGGAAGTAAAAAGTAAAAATTGAAAAATATATTAGTGAAGAAACAAATGTATAAGTTGGTGTCCCTTAGGGTTCTGTTTTAGGACTGTTATTTTTTTTACTTTATATAAATAACTTCTGTACATTGGATTTGAATGGTAAAATAATTTCATTTGCAGATGATGCTGCACTAATATATTATGGAGAGGAAAAGCAAATTTTAGAGAATATAAATAGTAACTGGATAGAAATAAGAACGTGGCTAAAATTTAATAAACTCTTTTTAAATACAAAGAAGACGAAATATATTTTTATTAGACCAAGAGAAAATGAGATTGATTTTTTTCGTGACAGGGTCATTTTCCACACTGAAGTTTGTGCTGGAAAAAATTGCAATTGTGACAAAAATTGAGGGGGTTGAATTCTATAAATATTTGGGTACTTTTATCGACAGAAAGATGTCCTGGAAAATACAAATATATGATGTTGTTAAAAAGATTAACTGCATTATACCTAAAATTTATTATATCCGGAAATTCGTAAATTTATCTTTATTGAAAATTATTTACTTTTCTTGGATTAAATCTTATTTGCTCTATGGTTTATTATCGTGGGGTGGAGTCTATTTGACAAAAATCAAACCGTTATACTATGTGTAGAATCACATAATTAGATGCATGATGAAACTAATAAAATTTGAAAGCGTTGCAAATGTATACAGTGAATTAGGTATTTTACAAATAAGGAAATTATATGTATTTCAGGTACTGAAATACATAAGGCTGAATTTTAATGTTCAAACTTTATGGACATTTGAAAAGAATACTCGACTGTCAAAAAACCTTTTCTTACTTGATTTAAAGCGAACAAAACTATTGTTGAAAAACATTATGTTTATTGCTTACCAGAGTACATCAAAGGAATAAGGAATAATAACTTTTTCTATAAAGAATTAAGAAAATGAATTTTAAATGTGGTAAATATTGAGACTATGTTTTAGAAATAAAAGAGATTTAAATGTAATATAATTTCATTTGATGCTGAGTTGCCCTTAAGGTGCTCAACTGAACCACTTAATAATGCACAATTCAATATAGATTTTTATATTTTTTTCTGTTTTCTACCCAGTAAAGGTTTTTTTTAATTTCATTTATTCTTAACGATAATTTTCAAACTTATAAATTGGTTAAATATTTACTTAGATTTTTTGATCAAGCTAGCAAAATGTGAGGAAATGTGAAACTGAAGCATGTTGCCTTTTCATTTTTATTACAACATAACTGTTAAATTTCTTCCACAAGCGAGTTTTTACTCTCGTGGAAGACTCAACGTTTTTTCTCAGACTTTTACTGAAAAATGTAGGTAAAATTATAAAACACTAATGAAATATAATATTAAAATTTTCAAATTTTATTTTTTTTATTTTATTTTTATTTTATTTTCAAATTTTAATTCAAATTTTCAATTTCCATTATTTTTATGGTATGAATAAATATATGATTTTTATTGGACAAATTATGTATAAAGAAGAATATATATTAGAAAATGTAATACTTTAAAATTGTGTATCTGAGATATACAACATTATATATATATTATTATAATTTCAGTTCTAAGGTAAAAAAACATGTAAATGTAATGCACTACATATTCTGAGAATAAATTATCTATCTATCTATCTATCTACCTAAACCAATTGCTACAAGCATTACCAACTCTCACATACAACTCAGTGTTATTATAGAGAGCTTCCAAAATTATAACTAACATAGTAACATAATGAAAGCTCTCTTGACATTGAAATCAATAAATGAAAAAAAAAATAAATGAAAAAACTTTTCCTGGGAAAAATGAGTTTTGAAGATCCAAGGGACTCGAAAGATTGCCTCTCCAGATTAATGCAAGAGTGTTCTAACCACTAAACTAGCATCAGGTCCATTACTTATTTTTCCCACGAAACTATTTAAACGCTAATATTAATATTATTAATGTGTAATATTATTTAGAAACAATTAATTTTTCGTTCAGTTTTTGCAGATGAATGTGGAGGGGGGGGGGAGTGGCTGCTTAGTTCAAACATATATTTCCATGCTGGCCCGGATAAAAAAAAGAAAAAAATAAATTGAGATTGGGAGGGGGCAAGAAACACAATCGAGCCAAAAAAAAAATTAAAAGTTAGGGATGGGGGCAAAACACTTGATTTCAAATGCAATATAACATTTTCCCCTCCGTTTTATAGATTTAAAAAATTTTTCATAAATGCAACAAATATAAATCAGAATATAAAACAAGGAAGGTTGCCAGATATTTTTTCTGAATTCTGTAATCAACCATTGTGTTCGAATTTTTTTTGAGCGACTGTATTTAACAACTTTGTGTTAAGAAGATAGAGTGAAAACAATGATTTTAAAAATTCCCCTCCTTTTTAATATAGAGATGGAGAAATTTTCATGAAACTAATATCACTCTAATGTTTTTTTTTGCATGTGGTTAGTGAGCTTGGCTAGTGATCTAAGGGACTTGGGTTCGAGTCTCGGGTAAGGTATGGATGTTAGCGTTGTTTTTCAGCTGAGGTTCCACCATCCTCACAGATCTTCTTACTATGGTATATTAAATTGATAAGCTCCTGTCAGACCTCTGTGGAAAGCAGCTACATGAAGGGGTATTTTTTTATTTCTTTATTTTATACTTTATTATGATTCCCCACCTTGAGTATTTGATTTTCCCTAACCCTTTCTCTACCCGTAATGAGAAAGGGTTGGGATGTTTTACCTCTGAGCGGCACTTTTTTGCACACCATGGGCTAAATGGCCAGGTCACATGGACCCCGAAGGCTCAGAGAAGGTTGGGGGAGGGGACCCACTGGAACAGCTGTTGGGAGACAGATGGTAGCCTCCCGTCAAGGCCATCCAGCGTGTTCTTTGACGTGCATAGGGTATGGCTCTCCCGCACACGGAGCCACGGCTTAACGTCCCATCCGACGGACGGCGGCCTTTCCAAGCCCATCGGTGTCCCCTACTGACCGTGAGCAGGGTGGGGAATTTTGCGGAGATAAATCTCAACGCTGACCCAGCTAGGACTCGAACCTGGGAACTACAGATTACGAGCCTGGCGCGCTACCGACTGAGCCACCCCGCCCTAATGAGAAAGGAGACATTGATGGAGTTGGAGAGAAAGCCATCAGTTAGGTGGTACATTAAGTCATAATTTCATATTTTTACCTCTGAACGTCAGCCTTTTGAACACAGTGGGTTAAATGGCCAGGTCACAAGGATCCCAATGGCCCAGAGAAGGGTGGGGAAAAAGGATCCGTTGGACAGACGTTAGGAGACATATGGTAGCCTCCTATCAAGGTCATCCAGTGTGTTTAGAAGAATTTAGTGACCCGCTTCTGACGTCATAAGCCATGCCCGTCACATGACATCAGGCTTTCTCTTCAGAAGGCTTTGGTATGGCTCTCCCATACATGGGGTGCCTTAGCTGACTTAAAGTCCCGGAGAGTGACTTGATGGTCTCGGAGGATCCATCACAGGCACAGGTGCGTGCAGAGGGTCCATCACGTGCTTAACGTCCCACCCTACGGACGGCACCATTTCCAAGCCCATCGGTGTCCCCTACTGACCGAGGGCAAGGAGTTTTGTAGAGATAAATCTTAACGCTGGCCCAGGTGGGACTAGAACCTAGGAACTGAAGATTACGAGCCTGGAATGCTATCAGCTAAGGCACCCCATGTGTGGGAGAGCCATACCAAAGCCTTCTGAAGAGAAAGCCTGATGTCACGTGATGGGCATGGCTTATGACGTCAGAAGCGGGTGCCGTGCATCCGCTTCTGACGTCATCATAGTTTTAAGTTACCTCCTCAAACCTTCTGTGAGCCCTCGTGGTCCTTTTGAATAGTCATATAGCCCATTGTGTGCCAAAAAGTGCGGCTCAGAAGTAAAAACAACCCAATCCGAAGTTTAATTTTTTATTTTTACTAACTGACGCAATATTCCCCAGAAGTCCGCTTCCACAATTCCAGGAGGGGCGGGGGTGGCTCAGTCGGTAGCGCGCCAGGCTCGTAATCTGTAGTTCCCAGGTTCGAGTCCCAGCTGGGTCAGCGTTGAGATTTATCTCCGCAAAATTCCCCGCCCTGCCCACGGTCAGTAGGGGACACCGATGGGCTTGGAAAGGCCGCCGTCCGTCGGATGGAACGTTAAGTCGTGGCCCCGTGTGTGGGAGA
This sequence comes from Ryuthela nishihirai, assembly GCA_038380435.1. NCBI lineage: Eukaryota > Metazoa > Arthropoda > Arachnida > Araneae > Heptathelidae > Ryuthela > Ryuthela nishihirai. The sequence goes on from JAWZYU010000022.1 coordinate 49,149,912, forward strand.
GCCATACCCTCTGCACGTTAAAGAACATGCTGGATGGCCTTGATGGGAGGCTACCATCTGTCTCCCAACAGCTGTTCCAGTGGGTCCCCTCCCCCAACCTTCTCTGAGCCTTCGGGGTCCATGTGACCTGGCCATTTACCCCATGGTGTGCAAAAAAGTGCTGCTCAGAGGTAAAACAACCCAACAACCCAACCCACAATTCCATTTCCCGTTTGAGCTCCATTACTGGAAATGAAAATTTCCACCTTCATCATTTCCTGCAAGTATCTTTAAAAGAGCACACATATCTGGCCATAGCGAGATGCTAAACAGTTTGCCATGCAGTCCGTTTCTCTGGAACTTTAACCGTTAGGTTTTATATATTTCATTTAACTTTTAAGTACTTTTTTATACCTTGTCTCGAAGGACATAGAGAGAGTACGAACAGTTCGTGATTTACAGTATAAGCTAGGGTAAGTAGTAGTAATGAATAAGCTTTGACGGAACATTTTCTGTAATATTAGCTAGTGAATCTTTAATCGTTTCAGTGCAGGTCCATTAACGTCTCATCGTCCGTCCGTCGGATGGGACATTAAGCCGTGGTACCTTGTGCAGGAGAGCTATACCCTGGGTACGTTGAAGAACACGCTGGATGGTCTTTGATGGTGGCTACCATCTGTCTCTCAGTTTAGTGCAATTGCCAAAAATAGTAGAAAAATTTTATTTTAATTTTTAAAGAAATATAAATTACCTCTCGGGCAGCTTCTTGCCACAGAGATCTGACAGGGGGCCAGTAAGTTTAATACGCCATAGACAAGATCTGTGAGGAAGGCGAAACTTCAGTGGGGCGAGGATCAGTCGGTAGCGCGCCAGGCTCGTAATCTGCAGTTCCAGGTTCTAGTACCAGCTGGTCCAGCGTTGAGATTTATCTCTGTAAAACTCCCCGCCAAGTCCTCGTTCATCATCCCTCGATCATCAAGAACACCGATGATCTTGGAGAGGCAGCTCTCCGTTGGATGAGACGTTAAGTCCCATGACTTAACGTCTCTCTCATAAAAGAACACACTGGATGGCCTTGACGGAAGGCTACCATCTGTCTCCCAACATATGTCCAGTGAATCCCCTCCCTACAACCTTCTTTGAGCCTTCAGGGTCCTTGTGACCTGGCCATTTAGCCAATTTCGTGTAAAAAAAAGTGCCCTCAGAGGTGAAGCAACGAAACTTCAGCAGAAAGACAACATGAAATCCATAGCTTACTATGGGCTTGAACCCAAATCCCTTAGATCAGTAATCAAGCTCGCTAACCACTGAGCCTATTAAAGAAAATGATAACAATAATAACTAGATTGGCTTGTTTTACCTCTGAGCGTCACTTTTTTGACACACAATGGACTAAATGGCCAGGTCACATGGACCCCGAAGGCTCAGAGAAGGTTGGGGGAGGGGACCCACTGGAACAGCTGTTGGGAGACAGATGGTAGCCTCCCGTCAAGGCCATCCAGCGTGTTCTTTAACGTTGGATGGTTTTACCTCTGAGCGGCACTTTTTTGCACACCATGGGCTAAATGGCCAGGTCACATGGACCCCGAAGGCTCAGAGAAGGTTGGGGGAGGGGACCCACTGAAACAGCTGTTGGGAGACAGATGGTAGCCTCCCGTCAAGGCCATCCAGCGTGCTCTTTAACGTACACAGGGTGTGGCTCTCCCATACACGGGGTTGGTTGTTTTACCTCTGAGCGGCACTTTTTTTTGCACACCATGGCCAGGTAATAAGGATCCTGAAGGCTCAGAGAAGGTTCGGGGAGGGGACCCACTGGACAGCTGTTGGGAGACAGATGGTATCCTCTCGTCAAGGCCATCCAGCGTGTTTTTTTAACTTATTTCACTAACTTTAATGTGCACAGGGTATGGCTCTCCTGCACACAGTGCCACGGCTTAACGTCCCATCCGACGGACGTCGGCCTTTCCAAGCCCATCGGTGTCCCCTACTGACCGTGGGCAGGGCGGGAAATTTTGTGGAGATAAATCTGAACGCTGATCCAGCTGGGACTCGAACCTGGGAACTACAGATTACGAGCGTGGTACGCTACCGACTGAGCCACCCCCTCCTATCAACACCATCCAGGCTGTTCTTTAACATGCGCATGGTATGGCTCTCCCGCAGATGGAACCACGGCTTAACGTCCCATCCGACGAACGGCGGTTTCTCAATTCAGAGTTGGGGAAGGGCTTCAACTGGATAATTGTTAAGAGAGAGAGAGCAAGGCGTAACGTCCTTCTAACGGACGGTGACTTTACGAAACCCATTGATATCTGCTTTGCAAGAAGAACAGAGTTAAAAAGAAAAATAATTAAAGCGAATTTTTGGGGCAGGGGTGGCTCAGTCGGTAGCGTGTCAGGCTCGTAATCTGTAGTTCCCAGCAGTCGGTAGCGCGCCAGGCTCGTAATCTGCAGTTCCCAGGTTCGAGTCCCAGCTGGGTCAGCGTTGAGATTTATCTCCCAAAAATTTCCCGCCCAGCTCACGGTCAGTAGGGGACACCGACGGGCTTGGAAAGCCTTCCGTCCATCGGATGGGACGTTAAGCCGTGGCCCCGTGTGCGGGAGAGCCATACCCTGTGCACGTTAAAGAACACGCTGGATGGCCTTGACGTGAAGCTACCATTTGTCTCCCTACAGCTATTCCAGTGGGTCCCCTCCCCCAACCTTCTCTGAGCCTTCGGGGTCCATGCGACCTGGCCATTTAGCCCATGGTGTGCAAAAAAGTGCCGCTCAGAGGTAAAACAACCCAACGTTAAAGAACACGCTGGATGGCCTTGACGGGAAGCTACCATTTGTCTCCCAACAGCTGTTCCAGTGGGTCCCCTCCCCCAAACTTCTCTGAGCCTTCGGCGTCCTTGTGACCAGGCCATTTAGCCCATTGTGTGCAAAAAAGTGCCGCTCAGAGGTAAAACAACCCAACCCAACCTTGAAGCGAATTTTTGAGAGGGGAACAAATAAACACTCACAATGTAAGCAAAAATAAAAGTAAAATGCGAAAAGTCAAATAGATCTTTTGATTCTCTAGTAAAAAAATTGATTTTTTTTCTCTTTCTTTATTACTTCACTTTTGTTTGAGCAAAAGCTCAACAACTCTTGTTTCTCTGACGGAAGCAACTTGAATAATAGCAAGGCAGAAACTGATGCATATTACATATTTTGATGTCGATCGAAGTTTTATTAAACTGAACAAACACACGCAATGCCTTTCAATGAGCACTGTGATTTGGAGCTGAAAGGACCTCATATTATTTTCTTGTTGTCCTATTATAACCCTCTTCAGAGTAGCTCTAGTACTTATTAGGGCCGATAGTCAACTTAGGTTTGAGCATTTCAATTAAAACTCTAATTTGAAAAAAATAAGTTTGTTTTACACTTTGAACCTAATCTAAAATGGAAAAATAATATTTGGAAGCGAATTTTCTTCAGTTTTATCAAACAGCAGCCTGTGCTTTGCGGAAACGAATTCTACAGTATAATACTGTTCATTAATCACAAAAAGTAAGTGGTGAGAGTTGGAAAGACTTTCGGTAAGTTGGAATTTATTTGCTTTATTTATGTTTTAGTCTTAATAGTAAGAAGATGTAGCTAATATACACACCTATTACTAAAAGTGATGCTTGGAAAAGCAGCCGTCCGTTGGATGCGACATTAAGTCGTGATTCGTATGCGGGAGAGCCATTCCTGTGTACGTTGGTGTTGGGTTGTTTTACCTCTGAGAGGCACTTTTTTGCACACCATGGGCTAAATGGCTAGATCGCAAGGACCCCGAAGGCTCAGAGAAGGTTGGAGGAGGGGATCCACTGGAACAGCTGTTGGGAGACAGATGATAGCCTCCCGTCAAGGCCATCCAGTGTGTTCTTTAACGTTGGGCTGTTTTACCTCTGAGCGGCACTTTTTTGCACACCATGGGCTAAATGGCCAGATCGCAAGGACCCCGAAGGCTCAGAGAAGGTTGGGGGAGGGGATCCACTGGAACAGCTGTTGGGAGACAGATGATAGCCTCCCGTCAAGGCCATCCAGTGTGTTCTTTAACGTTGGGCTGTTTTATCTCTGAGCGGCACTTTTTTGCACACCATGGGCTAAATGGCCAGATCGCAAGGACCCCGAAGGCTCAGAGAAGGTTGGGGGAGGGGATCCACTGGAACAGCTGTTGGGAGACAGATGATAGCCTCCCGTCAAGGCCATCCAGTGTGTTCTTTAACGTTGGGCTGTTTTACCTCTGAGCGGCACTTTTTTGCACACCATGGGCTAAATGGCCAGATCGCAAGGACCCCGAAGGCTCAGAGAAGTTTGGGGGAGGGGATCCACTGGAACAGCTGTTGGGAGACAGAGGATAGCCTCCCGTCAAGGCCATCCAGTGTGTTCTTTAACGTTGGGCTGTTTTACATCTGAGCGGCACTTTTTTGCACACCATGGGCTAAATGGCCAGATCGCAAGGACCCCGAAGGCTCAGAGAAGTTTGGGGGAGGGGATCCACTGGAACAGCTGTTGGGAGACAGAGGATAGCCTCCCGTCAAGGCCATCCAGTGTGTTCTTTAACGTTGGGCTGTTTTACATCTGAGCGGCACTTTTTTGCACACCAAGGGCTAAATGGCCAGATCGCAAGGACCCCGAAGGCTCAGAGAAGGTTGGGGGAGGGGATCCACTGGAACAGCTGTTGGGAGACAGATGATAGCCTCCCGTCAAGGCCATCCAGTGTGTTCTTTAACGTTGGGCTGTTTTACCTCTGAGCGTCACTTTTTTGCACACCATGGGCTAAATGGCCAGATCGCAAGGACCCCGAAGGCTCAGAGAAGGTTGGGGGAGGGGATCCACTGGAACAGCTGTTGGGAGACAGAGGATAGCCTCCCGTCAAGGCCATCCAATGTGTTCTTTAACGTTGGGCTGTTTTACATCTGAGCGGCACTTTTTTGCACACCATGGTCTAAATGGTCAGATCGCAAGGACCCCGAAGGCTCAGAGAAGTTGGGGGAGGGGATCCACTGGAACAGCTGTTGGGAGACAGATGATAGCCTCCCGTCAAGGCCATCCAATGTGTTCTTTAACGTTGGGCTGTTTTACATCTGAGCGGCACTTTTTTGCACACCATGGGCTAAATGGCCAGATCGCAAGGACCCCGAAGGCTCAGAGAAGGTTGGAGGAGGGGATCCACTGGAACAGCTGTTGGGAGACAGATGATAGCCTCCCGTCAAAGCCATCCAGTGTGTTCTTTATCGTGCACAGAGTATGGTTCTCTCGCACACGGGGTCACGGCTTAACGTCCCATCGGACGGATGACGGGCGTTTTGCAAAAATAAATCTCAACCCTGGAAATTAATAAAATGACAAGATTTAATCCCTTTTGAAACGAATGTTGCATATTCACCTGGCATGATTGATTTCTAGAAGTTAAAATGTATTCTTTTAACCGCCACAGGCTGCGGCATCAACTCTACGAGTGTTCGACATGAACTCAACGAGTAGCATCTATTTCATTGCGAGAAATCCCATTCATGTAATGGGGGAAAATCCAGAATTGAGGAAAAGAGGTTGTCACTGTGGGGATTCCAAGAAGCTGAGGAAGCTCGTAGACAACTTTGCCAGCACGACGGGTCTACATGGAGCTGTTTATCTCACGAATAAGCCATCAAGAAAATGTAGTTGCCTTTGGAAGATAATGGTTGTTCTCTGCTTTATCGTAGTGATTAACAGCATCTATAATCTTTTTAATGAGGCTATCAGAAAACAATCTCTTTACATCAGTACCTTAAATAAGAATGCAAAAGATGGTAAAGATGACGATGAGAATTTTCCCATTTATCCAGGTATCACCATCTGCAGGTTGCCTCCGTGGCTTACAGGTAAGGAATCTTCATAAGAAATTGAAATAAATTATTAATAATTTGCATAAAAATTTTCTAGAGGAGTTAGGTTGGGTTGTTTAACCTATGAGCGGCACATTTTTGCACACCATGGGCTAAATGGCCAGGTCACATGGACCCCGAAGGCTCAGAGAAGGTTGGGGGAGGGGACTCAGACAAAAGTTTCTAAAGCTGGAACAGCTGTTAGGAGACAGATGGTAGCCTCCCGTCAAGGCCATCCGGCGTGTTCTTTAACGTGCACAGGGTATGTCTCTCCAGCACACGAGGCCACGGCTTAACGTCCCATCCGACGGACGGCAGCCTTTCCAAGCCCATCGGTTCCCCTACTGACCGTGGGCAGGGCGGGGAATTTTGCGGATATAAATCTCAACGCTGACCCAGCTGGGACTCGAACCTGGGAACTACAGATTACGAGCCTGGCGCGCTACCGACTGAGCTAACCCCCCCCCCCCCCCCGCCCCTTCTAGAGGAGAGAAGCATGGCAAGGCCACCTCTCTCCTCTGTATACAAACAGATTAGTAGTATCTCTCCAACACCTCCTATAACAGATAGCCAGATGATCATATTAATGACGTCAGCATAAGTAGTCTTACCAAATAGACACCTCTTTTAATTTTGATTTTAATATTATTACTGGTGTATTCTCTGCTAATTTTTATACTAATATTTATCTATAAATATACTGTGACCGCGTGGTTAGTGCGCTTGGCTACTGATCTTAGGGACCTGGGTTCGAGCCCCGGGTAAGCCATGGATGTATGTGTCGTTTTTCTGCTGAGGTCCTGCCATCCTCACAGACCTTCTACTATGGCATATAAACTGACAGGCTCCTGTCAGACCTCTATGGCAAGCAGCTGCTTGAGGGGGTATTTATTATTTATTTTTTATATTTTATTTAGGAGAAAAATTATTTGTACTAATTAGCACTATTATAGTTGATAACAAATACAAATTATCTTCTATCTAAATAAAATATATTTATACATAAACATTAATATAAATATTAGCACAAGATATTACCAGTAATAATATTAGAATTTAAAATATAAGAATTAACTATATTGTAGAACTACTAAATCACGTCATATATTTAGTCCATCGGCTTTCTCTTATAGGAGGTTGGGTTGTTTTATCTCTGAGCGGCACTTTTTTGCACACCATGGGCTAAATGGCCAGGTCACATGGACCCCGTAGGCTCAGAGAAGGTTGGGGGAGGGGACCCACTGGAATAGCTTTTGGGAGACAGATGGTAGCCTCCCGTCAAGGCCATCCAGCGTGTTCTTTAACGTGCACAGGGTATGGCTCTCCCGCACACGGGGCCACGGCTTAACGTCCATCTGACGGACGGAAGACTTTCCAAGCCCATCGGTGTCCAAGCCACCGTACTGACCGTGGCAGGTCGGGGAATTTTACGGAGATAAATCTCAACGCTGACCCAGCTGGGACAAGGAGTGTCTAAGGGAGAAGAGAGCTAGCTTCCATAGACGTAATGTAAACTTTTCGATTGCAGCGCCCTCTAAACATGGCAAATTCGTGTATTGCAGTGAAGCCACCTAGCCAGGGAGAGGAGCCAGTTCCTTGCGTTATTTTTCCACCGCCCAGCAAAGTTTTCAATGTATTGCACCACGTCACTAATTTTACATTCACTTTAGCTCTGTTCAAAGTGTTCATTTCTTAAATTTTACAATCATAATTTTCTTTTTACAAGGAAATTATTTTCTTTAATAAAATCCCATTTTGTAAAACAGGTAGTAGCTATGCTCAACATAAAAATTTTAATATTTTGAACATTCTACTATATTTAATATATTATAATTAATTGAAATTTATGGCTTAATACAAGACAACATGTTTGTTTAATTATATTTTATAGAATTTAGGATATTTTCAATTAAAGTCACATCGAGTTTCTTACTTGTATAAACTGTCAATAGATGGCAGCAGGCACTTCTCGTATCAACCATTAAAAAAATTACTATTAGAACAAATTGCAGACACCTATATATATCGATATGCTCCAGGGAACACAAAACGGCAACCTACATTGACTGACATGTTCGCAAGATGATTAAATGTATTAATTTACATATTAATTTTAAAAATTCTGCAAATTTACTCAAAATAAACATACAACGGTTTTTCCAGGTATCGTAAAATGTACTCCTGAATGAGATAAAACACTCATTGAATAACTTTAGGGTCAGCTACCACTGTGCCAAACAGCCACGGCTGTTAGACATTTGGAAACACTGGTTAAATCGCAATATACATACCAATAGTAAGACAAACCATAGCTGCATTGGGCTAAAATGATTGCACTGCGCATGCGCAGATCGCCCATTACAGTTGTTTTTGTGCATGCACATCAATTTGCCACGTTCAGCTTCGGTAAAATTCCGCAGAACGGCGCCACTTACGCTTGTGCGAAGCTAGCCTTCTTCTCCTTAGACCTTCTTTGGCTGGGACTCGAACCTGGGAACTACAGATTACGAGCCTGGCGCGCTACCGACTGAGCCACCCCCGCCCCTTTTTATGAGGTGATCTCTTCCGTAAATTAGTAGCTAAGATAGATTTCTATACATGTTTATTGCAGATTATAAAACCAATGCTATAAAGCTTTTAATGAGAGTAACTTCAAATAATTTTGTTTCAAATATTAATGAAAAATTTAATTTTAAAACAATAGAGGTAGTTTTTTATTAAAAAACTCAATTATTTTCAGATTAATTTAAAATATTCTTATATAACCTTAATAAATTGATATTTCTATTACATATTTTTGTAAAAGACAATATAAATCAAACGGTAGTTACATACAGAGCTTCAAAGTAAGTTGTCCACACAATTTGAAAGGAGGATAATTAAATATGCACAAAACATTAGGCTATTTAATTTACCTGAAATTTAACTGAAATTCATTAATTTTTTGAACTTTATATAATGAAATAATTTATTCATTACGAT